>OZ024828.1:35682006-36282006 GCA_964016985.1 Anodontia alba
TCAATCTTTATCAAACTTGCAGGTAATGAAGACAGCTGTAAAATCTTGGATGAATTTGATTTTGAGGCAGATTGGACTATTCACATGAGAGTTACTTGCCTAAATATTTAGTCTCTGTTAGACATAAAATGGGGAAAATATTGTCCTGATGATAGTGACTTCATTTTGATAAGCTCTTCATCAAACTTGAAGATAACGGGGAAAGACATAAAATCTTGGATAGGGTTGATTTTAGAGTTGTTTTGACTATTGGCATGATAATTACCTGCTCTTGGTGTCCCATATTCTCAGAAAATCTTGTGCTGATGACAGGGACTTCATTTTAATGGTAAAAAATGGTGCCTCTATGCCAGCATGTTCATTTTTGATTGAATCACCATCAAAGTTACTAGTAATCAGGACAGGCATAAAAGCTTGGGCAATTTCGATTTTTGGCCTCTGGTTTCCATGGCGTAACTTACTCTCCTCAGGTGGCCTAGACAACATATATTTCCAATCAATTAGGGACATTTGAAAAAACTTCAACCAAAGGATGTGTTTGTGTTAACTGGTATGCATAGTATGAAATCTATGGCAAAAAAATCTTTGATGGTCACTTTGAGTTTTGAATTATATTCATAACTGTTCCTCAGGTGAGCAGTTGTTGCCTTCTTTGGCTACTTGTTTTATTTTTTGAGAAAATGAGGCTTGAAATTTTGTGTAAATGGTGTGCTAAGCAGACAGTTCGCACAAAATTTTCAGCTTTATTTTCTCTTAAAGACAGAAAAAAAGAGTATTTTAGAGTGTCGTCTGCTACAATTTTGAATGGCTCTTTATGCGTTAACTTGAGGGAACTATTTTTAATTCACACACACACACACACACACACACACACATTCCAGGTACTTCAGTGTAGCATATTGTAAATGAATTCACCACTCCAGTGGGGAATATGAGATGAGGATATAATTGATGGAGGAATCCTATTTTCACTTCTGATATTTGGTGCATTTTAGTCCAGGTATTTTAGAGTTACATATTACAGGTAGCCTTCCAGTTGGGGGTTTCTCACACCAGTGGAGAAAATGCTGATGATACAGCAGTGGTGGGCAGCTGTCAAGTTCTTGTTATACCCCCGGCATACGAAGTATGCAATGGGGGTATATAGTTTTTGTCTTTTCTCTGTGTCTGTCAGTCTGTCTGTCTGTCAGTCAGTATGTTAACATTTATTTTGTGTCAAAGATATCTCAGGAACTACTTCACCTAGAAACTTGAAATTTTGTACACATGACAAGTATGACTAGTTGTATTGTGGGAAAGAAAATAAAGGCCATGGGGCCAGGTCCCTTAGAGTTATTTTCCTTTGTGGTTCTTGCTATTAAATTTTGTATTTTTCTTAATAATTTCTATACTGGTTTTCAGATTTTAATGAAATTTATTTTACACATACACCTTTATGCACTACACATGTGATATGAAAACAGATGCTTCAGGGCTCATGATATTTCGTTATTTTGATATGCATTTATTTTGTATCAATTTTGTGTCAAAGATATCTCCCGAACTACTTTACCTAGAAACCTGAAATTTTGTACACACATGTATGTATTTTTCTAAATATTTTCTATACCTGTTTCCAGATTTTATTGAAATTTATTTTACTCACACACCTTTATGCACTATAAGTGTGATATGAAAATAGGGGCTTCGGGGCCAGGTTTATTAGAGTTATGTCCCTTTGTCATCTTGTTGTGTGTTATCACTGATGGCCATGGCCGGGGGTATTATGGTCTAGTTTTTGCTACTTTTCATCCTCAGTCTTTTAGACCCTGTTTATCATCAGTTTGGGGAGAATGTGGTAATGTAAAAATGGGGAGATAGCAATAGTATTAGTTAACTGTTCATTCCAAGTATCATATTGAGGACTAGCTTCGAATTGAAGAAGTTCTTCATTCCACTGGAGAGAATTGTGGTGATGATACAGTAGATGGAGGGGTCAGAGATCCTTTCTAGTAGTTGATATATTGAAATTCTCCACCTTAGCAGAGAGAATGGTGTCAGTGATACATCAGGAAGTAAGTCAGGTGGTTCAGTTCTTATTTTTGATATTTTTCATTCCAGGTGTCTTAGAGCTGCATATTGAGGATGAACTTCGAGTTGAAGGAGTTCTTCATTCTAATGGGGAGAATGGTGGTGATGATATGGCAGGTGGAGGAGCAGGTGGTTCGATTCTTATATTTGCCAACCATCTTGATGGCTTAGGACAAATTGAAGCTAAAGGAGGTAGGGATCAGTGGAGTTTGTATCTCTGTACAAAGCTCTAGAAACTATATAGAGATTATTATATGGCAATTTTCATATCATACCCCATATCAACTCAAGACACATATCAGCCAGAGGGGCGCAGGCCCGATTCGGCCCTGTGGCTGATATGTGTGTCTCGGGTTGATATGGGGTACGATATGAAAATTACCATATATTAAATCTATTTATCATACATTTTTCTTTCTGACAAGTTTGCATATTTGATATCATATGCGGAGTCAAAGGCAAGACTGCAAAGTGCTCCGAATGTGGTGATATGGTATTTTTTGCTCACCTGAGCACGAAGTGCTCATGGTGAGCTATTGTGGTCAGTCAATGTCCGTCGTGCGTCATGCGGTGTCAACAATTGCTTTAAAAGCCTACTCCTCCTACACCCCTGGGCCAATTGACTTGATACTTGGTAGGAAGCATTGGGGTGACCTGTAAATCAAAATTAGGTAAAATCGTTCCGATCGGATGTGCAAGATGCCACCATGGCTGCCATTTTGAAAATCTATTTTTCGCTTCTTCTCCTGAACCGAAAGGCCAATTGACTCCAACCTTGCTAGGAAGCATCGGGGTGACTTGTAGATCAAAAATAGCTAAAATTGTGCTGATCGGAAATCCAAGATGGCAGCCATGGCAGCCATCTTGAAAATCTATTTTTCGCTTCTTCTCCTGAACCGAAAGGCCAATTGACTCCAAACTTGCTAGGAAGCAACGGAGTGACTTGTAGATCAAAAATAGCTAAAATTGTGCCGATCATAAATCCAAGAGGGCCGCCATGGCCGCCATCTTGAAAATCTATTTTTCGCTTCTTCTCCTGAACGGAAAGGCCAATTGACTCCAAACTTGCTTGGAAGCATCGGGGTGACTTGTAGATCAAAAGTAGCTAAAATCGTGCCGATCATAAATCCAAGATGGCCGCCATCTTGAAAATCTATTTTTTGCTTCTTCTCCTGAACTGAAAGGCCAGTTGACTCCAAACTTGCTAGGAAGCATCTGGGTGACTTGTAGATCAAAAATAGCTAAAATAGTGACGATCAGAAATCCAAGATGGCCGCCATTGCAGCCATCTTTAAAATCTATTTTTCGCTTCTTCTCCTGAACTGAAAGGCCAATTGACTCCAAACTTGCTAGGAAGCATCTGGGTGACTTGTAGATCAAAAATAGCTAAAATAGTGATGATCAGAAATCCAAGATGGCCGCCATGGCAGCCATCTTTAAAATCTATTTTTCGCTTCTTCTCCTGAACTGAAAGGCCAATTGACTCCAAACTTGCTAGGAAGTATCAGAGTGACTTGTAGATCAAAAATAGCTAAAATCGTGCCGATCAGAAATCCAAGATGGCCTCCATGGCTGCCGTCTTGAAAATCTATTTTTCACTTTATTTCCTGAACCGAAAGGCCAATTGACTCCAGACTTGCTAGGAAGCATCAGGGTGACTTGTAGATCAAAAATGGCTAAAATTGTGCTGATCGGAAATCCAAGATGGCCGCCATGGCAGCCATCTTGAAAATCTATTTTTCGCTTCTTCTCCTAAACCCAAAAGCCAATTGACTCCAAACATGGTAGGAAGCATTGGGGTGACTTATATATCAAAAATAGCTAAAATCGTTCTGATAGGAAATCCAAGATGGCCACCATGGCCGTCATCTAGAAAATCTATTTTTTTGCCTCCTTTCTGAATGGAAAGGCCAATTGACCCCAAACGCTAGGAAGCATCGGGGTGACTTGTAGATCAAAAATGGCTAAAATCATGCTGATTGTAAATCCAAGATGGCCGCCATGGTGGTCATCTTGAAAATCTATTTTTCGCTTCTTCTCCTAACCCCAAATGCCAGTTGACTCGAAACTTGGTAAGAAGCATCGGGGTGACTTATAGATAAAAAATAGTTAAAATCATTACAATCGGAAATCCAAGATGGCCGCCATGGCCGCCATCTTGAAAATCTATTTTTTGCTTCTTCCCCTGAACCGAAATGCCAATTGACTCCAAACTTGGTAGGAAGCATCAGGGTAACTTGTAGATCAAAAATAGCTAAAATCATGCTGATCGGAAATCCAAGATGGCCGCCATGGTGGCCATCTTGAAAATCTTTTTTTCACTTCTTCTCCTAAACCCAAAAGCCAATTGATTTGAAACTTGATAGTAAGCATTGAGGTCACTTCTTCTGAACCGAAAGGCTTATTGATTTTAAACTAGGTAGGAACCATCAGGGTGACCTGTAGATCAAAAATAGCTAAAGTCATCCCTATCAGAAATCCAAGATGGCTGCCATGACAGCCATCTTGAAAATCTATTTTTAGCTTCCTAGCCTGAATTGAACGTCCGTTTGGCTTGAAACTTGGTAGGAAGCATTCCGGTGACTTGTAGATCTAAAATAGCTTAAATTGTTTGGATCGGAAATCCAAGATGGCGGTCATGGCGGCCCATCATGGCAGCCATCTTGAAACTCTTTTTTTCGCTTATTTTCCTGAACCAAAGGGCCAGTTGATTTGAAAATTCGTAAGAAGCATCAGGATGACTTGTTGATATAAAATAGCTAAAATCATTCCGATCGGAAATCCAAGATGGCGGCCATCTTGAAAATCTATTTTACCCTTCTTCTTCTGAACTGAAAGGCCAATTGACTCGAAACTTGGTAGGAAGCATCGCGGTGACTTGTAGATAAAAAATAGCTCAAATGGTTGCGATAGGAAATCCCAAATTGCGGCTATAGCGGCCATCTTGAAAATCTGTTTTGAACTTTTTGTCCTGAACCGAAAGGGCAATTGACTCAAAGTTCATTGGAAGTATCGAGGTGACTTGTAGATCAACAGTAGCTAAAATTATTCTGATTGGAAATCCAAGATGGCTACCATCTTGTTTATGTTTATTATATTTTCCTGCCACTGTGCTGTTTACATGTATAAAATCATGATTCTTCAGAAACCACTTAGGCAATTGCCACCAAATTTCACATTGATCCTACTGTTGAAATGTGATTGAGAGTTTGTTCAAATGATCACGCTTCATTGACTTTCATATCATATATATAATATTCTTTTTCAAAATTAGGATGATCTTTTCATTAGTTGTGATGACACAATTGGAAAAATGTTGCATAACATCTGCATATCTGCAGTGGCTGTGTCACTCAGGTGAGCGACCCTTGGCCCGTGGCCTCTTGTTTGCCTGTGCAAAAAAGCCGTATCACCCACATGACCTGATGATATGGGTTTTTTGCCCGGGCAAAAAAGCTGTATCACCCATGTGACCCATTATCATATCTTTTGCACTCCACACAAGTGATATTTGCTTTAAAGCCATGTTTGTATCACATAAGCAAAATAAACATATTTTCTAGTAAATGTATGATAAGTTTCTTTATATATGACTTCGCTGTTATTCAGTGGATAACATCATGTCATAAAAATCATATGAACACACTTTACGTAACACTATGTTACTGGCGCATAATGTCATCATTCTGTCCATGATAACTTGTTTTCTGTTGAAAACGGTCCAGTTTCTACCATAATAAAATACAGTCTAAAAATCATATGATAAAACAGAATCTTACATTTGTGACCATTTTGTATGAAATTTTGAAACTCACCCTAGGCTTGTTTCATAAATTTCATATGAAATGGCCACTCATGTAAGAGTCTTTGTATGTAGCTCTAGATCAAATGGGCTGTGAGTTGCGAAAACTTTTCTTCAGGCATATGCGGACAGTGAAGACCCAGCTTAGCCTGCCCATGCAGCCTGATCAGAGCCTTCACTGTCTGCTAACAGATGCATCGGATACAACAGAATGTATGAATGGAGAGCAAAGGCCTAGCTGATATTTTGCACAGACACAGGATGACTTGAATCTGAGCATTTTGTGCTGTTCGAAGCACTCATTTGCTTGACGGGACCAAGATCATATTTTTGTACATAGCTCTAGATAAGACACTTTCTTCCACTCAACATTATTTACATTTTTCTAATGTATCCATAAAAATACGGTATTCATTTGAAGTGCTTTGCTGAGGTACTTATAACGCGTACCCACAAAATATATTTTATGGAGTAATATGAAAACTATGTCTGCACCCAGTTGTTCAAAACTAACGATGTCATTAGTTAATGTATCATTAAACTTTGATCATTAAATATGGCATATATGCTAAGAATTTTGCTGAAAAAATATGAGTAGCTTCTGCATTTGCAAAAGCTACTCACATTTTTTTCAGCAAAAATACCTGTGAATAAGATATTGTACTTACTAGAACAGTTGACATTTTGACCACTAAATAGCTGGTTAAGCTAACAATGCTTTGAACAACTGGGCCCTAGTAACCAAACCTCTTTTCTGTAGCCAAGTCTCTACATAGCTCCAGATAAGGTGCTTTTTTAAATAAAAAAAAGTATTGGTATTTGTCTTAGTTCCCCACAAAAACATATATTGTGGGTACTTGTTAGAAGTGCCTTAGTGAGGCACTTCTAATGAGTACCCACAGTATATGTTTTCAGTGAGAAGTGGGAAAAATATTTACTTTTTACCCTCTCTTATCTAGAACTATTGACTTTAAACTTTATCTTTGACATTGAGGCAGAGAGAGAGAGAGAGAGAGAGAGAGAGAGAGAGAGAGAGAGAGAGAGAGAGAGAGAGAGAGAGAGAGAGAGAGAGAGAGAGAGAGAGAGAGAGAGAGAGAGAGAGAGAGAGAGAGAGAGAGAGAGAGAGAGAGAGAAGAGAGAGAGAGAGAGAGAGAGATGAACAATACATTCAGATTAATATTGTTCTTGTTGTTCCATTTTTCTATGACAACAGGTTGTTCAATCTTTAAGCCTTTATAAAGTGCTCATTACAGCAGTAGCAGACAGCATTCTAAAGAGAAAATAAAGGTTAATATAATTTCAGTTGAGATTTCTATTTAGTAGATATTTCAACTGAAATGACAAACCCAATTTTTTTTTTTTTATTCAATGGTTCAAACACTGATTCCTTGTTTACCCTGGCTGATTTGAACTCGTTTTTATGTCCCTAGGAAAATTTTCCAATAGCTCAAGAAAACATATTATGTATATTTTAGGTAGTTTTCTTATTTTATCACTAACTTTATGTTGTGTGTTTTCATAAGAATTGCCTCATCAAGGCAGTTCAAATGAGTACACTCAGCATACCATTATTTTATAGAAGATCGAAAAGCTGTCCCTAAATTGTCCCCATTTGCCATCTGACCTGGCACTATGGTTAACTATCACTGGCTCCCACTACTATTGTGAACAAATTTCCGTGTACCCAAAAATGTTAGAGCCATTTAACTTTGACTGTATATATACTGCAACCTCTTTATAACACTATTGTTGGGGTCCATAGCATAAACCATATTAGTTAAACAACCGTGTTATAGCCGAACAAAAATGTATAGATTATATTGAAAAATGACCATTTTATGGTCATTTTTCAATATAATCTATACATATTTGGGATCCATCTTTGAATCGTGTTATATCCATAACCATGTTATAACGAACTGTGTAGTTTATATCCTTTTTTTTTTTTTTTCCATCTATCCTGAGATTTAATCATTTAGCCACAAAGTATTTTCATAGAGAAATAAGAAAAAAATATAAATTTATCTGGATATCCCTTTTATTAGGCGCTATGTGAATTCTACTATTGCAGGTGATGCTGTGTATGGTGGCGGAGGGGGAGGTGGCAGGATTGCAGTATATCACACTGATCAAAATCACTTCGCTGGCGAGTACATTGTGCATGGAGGAAAAGGTCACTTACAGCGGGGTGGAGCAGGAACAGTGTTCAGAGAGGATACATTTGAAAGTCCTGCCCAAATAGAACTGCTCACTGACAATGGTGGATACATAGTATGTTCTATAATTTATTAACTTCTATAACTTACTCATATTTTTCCATATTTTAGCCAGCACATAATAAAAGGGTACTTATGACATAGGCGACCAGCAAAGGCTCTGTCGAGCCCGGGCATAGGCACAGTCTCACCAGAGCTATTGCAGACATGAAGTAGAGACCTTGAGGAATCTTCAGGCAAAAACATATGAAGCAAACAACTATTCATTTCCTAAAGAGACCATTGGCAGGAAATGTCTAGCCCCCCCCCCCCCCCCCACACACACACACACACACACACACACACACACATTCCCTTTTTTTTTTTTTTTTTTTTTTTTTTTTTTTGTTTGGTCAATGCACTTCAGATAAGTACCCACAACATAGGTTTTTCAGTAGAAGTAAACAAATTATCCAATCTTTTAAGTTAAAAAAAAAAAAAAAGCACCTTTTCTGGAGGCTGCAATGATATCCTACTATTTTGCAGGAGAGCAGAAGAATAGAAGAAGTTGAACGGTTGAACCTGAAAGGAAAGTCACACACATGGAGTGACAGAGTATTCCACTCTTACAGTGGTATCAATGTTACATCTACTGTTGATCCTCTGGGCTACTGGCATCATGAAACTTACTACAGCCCAGTGTACCCACTGAGCAGCATGTTCAGTGAAGGTTCTTCAAATGTTCACTCAATATTTGCTAGTGGCAACACAGAGGGACTGTTAGAGTTTGATCTGCCCACCAAAGTGTATGTGGAATACCTCAGGATATATCCGTACTGCGGATCAGTACATACCAGGTATAGTAGATACGTACATTATAGCATCCAATCTTGGCCCAAATAAATTATCTCAAACACTGATAAACTAAAACTTCTGCTTAAATCAACCTCATTAAAGGGTATTATTGGTTTAGTTTGCTATATGTTCATTACAGTTAATCTCCTTTTATCTCAAACTGCTTTTGTCTTAACCCTTCAACTGCCAATCACAACAATTGTTGTCTGCTTTGTCATCTGCTTGTGATTTTAAAAGTCATTTCTGCAAATAGTGTGGACCCAGATCAGACTGCTCCTTTAGGAGCAATCTGATCTGGGTCCACACTGTTTGCCTGTATGCAAAAAATACGTTTGAAAAGTTTGCAAGAAGATGTAGCAAATGACATGCACAGACGACATTTTCAGATGCAGGTTTTCTTGGCACTTTAAGGGTTAAACTAAACATTCTGGTATCTTGCAGTTTGAGATAACAGGAATTGACTATTAAGAGATCTTAATTCTTTACTTTATTTCTCCAAGAGTTCAAACAAGTCAATTTGACTATATGATGAGGTGTCTTAAAGGGACTGGATTTATTTCAGTTTTGTAGATATCCTGCCAAACTGAATTGTCTCAACTTTTGTAACTCTCTGTTTATTTTCTTGTGAATGAAACCCCGTCCAAAACTCAGTCTATTGTAAAAGGAAAGCATTTGTAGCAAATTCTCTCTTCTTATAATAGACACCTTTTCATATGGGTGACAAAGTCAGTTTTAGTAGTTTTCTCCCATGAAAATTTATTTCAATTTTAGGTATGTTCGGCTATGAGATTTACATATTTCTAGAGAAAAATGGCTAAACTGTTTGCAGACAGTGAAGACCCTGATCAGACACCACATTCTGCAGCGTCTGATCTGGGTCTGCACTGTTTGCCAGTTACCCTTTTACAGGTCTCCGTACTACACTTGGTTAAATACCCTGCATAGCATTAAGCATCTTAGCAGACCCAGATCAGACTGCTTCTTCACAGCCTGATTATAGTCTACACTGTTGGTCATTCCACTAAATATTTTAAGAAACAACTGCTTCAGAAAACTAAATTTAGGCCAAAAAAGGTGGAAAAAAGTAGGAAATTTTAGGACATTTACATTACTCAGTTAATAAGTACTGCTTACTGTTACATTAATGTGTCTTTGATAGCTCACCTGAGCTATGCTTAGAATGAGCTATAGGGATCCCTTTTTATCCGTCGTCAGTCCAACTTTCCATGTGTCCGTCGGTTGACATTTTCAAACAACTTCTTCTCTGAAGCCACAGAGCCAATTTTGCTCAAATTTCATATGAAACCTTCTTAGGTTGGGGGAACAAAAGATTGCTAAAATGGAATTAGATGACTTCCATGCTCATATATGGTAAAAACCTTTAAAAATCTTCTTCACCAGAACAGAGGATGAGTGCAGTCCATTGACTAAGATAGGCCCCTTGCCCATATATGGTAAAACTTTAAAAATCTTCTCCAGAACTGAGGATGCCTTGGGACTGAATCTTTGCACAAATTATCCGGAACAGGAGGTCTACCAAAGCTGCTAAAGTGATGGTCATACATTGACATTTGACATTTTTAAGGCTAGGTCAAGTTTGCTTCCCTTTGCATTTGTATGGGCCCCATACATTTCTATGGGAAAAATATTGAGAATTTCAATTGACTTCTCCTTTGAAGCCTCAGGGCCACTGTTCCTTGTATTTCAAGTGGAGCCTCCTTGAGGCAGGGGAACAAATGATTGCTAAAATGGTTATGGTCTATTTACCAAGATGGCCTCCATGCCCATATATGGTAAAAACCTTTTAAAAACATCTTGTCCAGAACCAAATAAGCCCTTAGGCCTAATCTTTGCACAAATCATTGAGGATGAGAGGTCTACCAAAATTGCTAAAATGATGGTCCTACATTGAAGTTTGATCTTTTTACGGCAACGTCAAATTTGCTTAACCATGCATTTGTATGGGCCCTTTTCATTTATATGGGAAAAATGTTGAGAATTCATATTTTAGACATCTCCTCCATAGACTATATTCCAGTTGAATTAAAACTTGATAAGCAGCATCAGGGCGCCTAGTAGACTCAAAGTAGCTAAAACAGCCACCATCTTGAAAAACGAGGTGAAACTTAAATGTAGCAACAGATGACATGTAGATGAAAAATAGCTAAAGTCATGCTGATTGGAAATTCAAAATGGCTGCCATACCACCATTTTGAAAAACAATTTTTGACCTCTCCTCCCAAACCATTGGGCCGTTTGAGTTGAAACGCACTATAGCAACAGACTGAAAATACCTCTAGACTGAAAATAGCTAAGACTGTGCAGATTGAAAATCCAAGATGGCAATCACAGCCGCAATCTTGTTTTTAAATATCTTCTCTGAAACTGCTTGCTTTATTTGGTTGTCATGGTAAAATTTTAAAATAGGAAATTTGTGAAGTACCAGTAGAGAAGGAAGACCTTGTGAATCTCTGTGGGGAAAGGACACCCTGTGAAGCACCAGCAGGGAAAGAAGATCCTCTTGCATACCAACAGGAAAAGAAGATTCAAACACACCAGCAGGGAAGAAGACCCTATGAAGCACCATCAGGCAAAGAAGACCCTATTGAGCTTTACATACGAGGGCTGTTAAAAAAATTTGTAGATTGTGCACATATCTTTAATATGAGACATGATAACAGTATGAAAACTACATGACCGTAAACAGCAAGTCTTTCTGCATCAAATAACGAATTTTTATGCAAATATATTGATCCGTTTGGTTTTGACGGCATCGTATTCTACACCTCTAAACCTCCATCGGCGCACAGTAGGATGCTATTTGCTGACATCAATGACGTCATGGAGCGTGTCGTTCACTCCCAGGTCGCTCAAGTTCCTCACTGCTTCTCAAAATAGCATCCACGACACTCTATACATCTGGGATGTAGATAAACCCACGGCTGAAAGATATTGTCATACCAAGCTGGTTTATAATGTTTGATTACAGCATTTGTCGCTGCCTGCAGCTTCTTCAGATTTTCGAACCTTCGTCCTTTCAACTGTAACTTGATAGCCGGGAAAATGGCAAAGTCAAACGGGGCCAAGTCAGGCGAATACGGGGGATAACTGATAACCTTGAATCCAAGAAGTCCAATCTCCAACTGAATCGATCCTGCGGTGTGGGGAGGGGCGTTATCCTGGTGTAGTTTGAAGCTGTCTATGGGGATGCCTGGTCTCCTCTTCCTTAGGGCATGAACAAGGTCATGGCGTAGCACCTATCAACGAAACAAAATGATGCTTAAGGGGAATGGATACTCCTGGTAGATTTCTCTGCCTTTTTTTGAAGGGAGACAATTTTTGGGACTTCCTGTTTGCTTATCTATAAACTCTGTACTGCCGAAAAAGGGGTCTACTCTAAAAGGAAAGAATTTGCTCCTGAGGAAAAATTTAACAAAACCGTGTGTGTGTGCAAAATCATCACACAAATAATCATTTGTTTTGAAGTCAGTATCAATAAAATAATTTCGACCCAACAAGAATACCTTTGAATAATAGTCAGCATTGACGGTACATTTTGTAGGCACAGCATGGCACAGTATCATCCCTCTCCTGTCGCAGAACATTATGTACATCTGCTTTCCCGCCAATTTAGAGACCCGCTTTTTTTGATGGAGGGGAACCTGACCTTCTCCAAACAGCAGACTAGGACTTTGTTTCTGGATCATGTAGATATAACTATGTCTTGTCTGTCGTGATAATGTTGTCGAGGAAGGCATCCCCTTGATGGCGGTATCGCTGAAGAAATAACCAGGACTCCTTCTCAGTATCTGACAAAAGTCGTGGTACCCACCGAGCATGGACCTGAAATATACGGATCAATACACTTAACTGATCCCTCAATCAGGAAGTGTCCCTAACATGAAATGATACTAGACGGCTAAAATAATAAGATCTTTGCAGTTTTCATTTTCTAAATAATATTAATATTGAAGAACGGGTTTAACAAAATTCTTCTTAAATCATCCATAATAAGTGTTATGAACAGGGCATTTATCAAATAAGTTTCTGACAATTTGGTATTTTAAATTCACTAAATTTATACTCAGTAATCAATTTTACCTTCCTCATCTTCAAATTCTTTGTAAGTATGTTGTACACTGTACCAACACTTGCCTCCGCTAACTCCGACAACTCCCGAACAGTGAGACGGCGATCAGCGTCCAGCGCCTCCTTAACGGACGTCAGCTGCACAGCATCGATGATTGACTTTTGGCCTGGTCTGGAATCTTCCTGTAGGCTTTCTCGTCCTTCAGAAAAGCACTTGTGCCATTTGAATACAAGAGCGCAACTGACACATTCCTCCCCACGGCTCTTCTGTAGCATGTTGTAGGTTTCTGTTGGTGTTTTGCCCAGATCTTTACAAAATTTAATGACTGCCCTTGTTTCTAGCTTTTGTAACAGTGACAGGTTTGTGGCCATTTCTAAGGATGCCGCACTTGCGAATATGTTGTTTTCTATGGATCGTGATGTCCAAATGACGTCAAAATTTCACACAACATTGACGTAAAGTCTTATAATGTTTTCGCGGAGTTTGAAACGTTCTGTGCAATAGTAATAAAAATATATACGAGTTTTTATGAAATTTGCTTATGAAAATGTCAACTGCACTGACAGAGCATTACTAGGGTTACCAGAATGTCTGTTTAACTTACTGTTGTCAAATTATTTACTTTGAATTTTATCATTATGCTGCGGAATACCCATGCAATCGAACCATATAACTTTCATTTACGTGAGGTTTCTTATATGGGAATACCAGAGGCAGTCTATGATTTTTTGAACAACCCTTGTAGGACCTGTAGCATAGGTGGGAGTGGCAACATGCAATTCTCTTCTCCCATAATTTCCTTACTTATTCAATAAACATGAGTGCTTGGCAAGTCTCTGCTTTTTTGGCCAAGATTAATAGATTATAAAAAGAATAACCCTTGAGAGCAATGAACACACACACAGAAAGACAAAAATAATTGACGTGTCTAAAACTTGAAATATATGATTGAATTAGCAAAAGCTTTAAGTTACAATCAAAATTTTAGTTTGCAAGGGTTATCTTCCTTTGTCCCTATGTTGTATACATGTGTAAAATCATGATATTGGTAACATTTTCTCTTCAGAAATGAGTTGGCCAATTTCTGCCAAGTTTCATGTGCATCCAACTGTTGAAATGTGATTGAGAGTTTGTTCAAATGGTCATACTACATTGACTGTTATGTCCATATATGGAAAAATAATGATGTTAAAAAAACAACAACACCTTCTTCAAAACCAAGAACTGCTTAAATGAAGATCCTTTTATTAGTTGCAATGACAGGATTGGGAAAAATGTTAGATAGCCTCTGCATATCTGCAGTGAGCTGGCCTCCTTGGCTCAGTTGGATGTACATCCGACTGGTGATCAGGTGGTTGAGGGTTCGACCCCCACAGGGTCCGCAACATTCTTTCATGGAGATTGATTAGAAATATTTTCGACAGTCGTTCTCTTCCTTCCTCTGATTCAAGAAGGGCAGTTGTCAGTTTCTGGTGAAAGAATGTGCACAATACTGGTTAACCGCATAGAGGACTAAGCCTGCCCAATAAAAGTTTAGTTAGGTAAACTGACAACGCTTGACATGACCCTACTGGGTTGACTGGGCCGTAAAACCTCAACACAAACAGTGTCACTCAGGTGAACGAGCCTTTGCCCATGGGCCTCTTGTCCTCAGTAGCATATTATAGCAAACTAGGGTCAGATGAATTTCATTTGGGGCTAGTATTTTCAGATAACAAAACAGAAGATTATATCAAATATTGCACAAGTGTCAACTTTTGATAACATGCTGACTTTTTCTCTTACAGAATTTTAACCCCCTCCTTCCCAACTAATTTTGGTTAGTGGGGTACATTTCCATATGTTTCTTATGACTGAGACCAATAAAGTGGTACGTGGCTACACAATTAGTCAAGTAATACTGATGCGACAGTTAACTAGAAACCTACATGAAAAATTCTTAAGTATAAAACACAATGAAGTAACTTTAAGCCCATTTCAAAATCTATATCTGCATAACTTAACAGTTAATCAATTTACAGGTTTTTAATGGTTTCCAATGTTATAAGATAAAGATTTTAAGATTATATTACAGTACAGGGAACCAGTGTTATCAGAGAAAAATAGTCCCCCACATAAATCTGGTAATGCCACCTGCTGTGAACAGACACATCATTATTTTAGAGCTGAGGACAGTAGCCATAAAACATCTGGTTAAATTATCAGTTGAGCATACATTTTTGCTGTTTTTTTTTTTTTTTTTTCTAAGAGAAAACTTCTCATGAAATAACAGCACACTTTCTTCCATATTGTATTAATCTTTATCACTCTAGGCTAATTCAGCAGATGACAAATGGAGGATATTTTCCTATTTTTCTCAGAAAATAGAATTTGACATCTCATTGTCTCTATTGGAGACATTTGCATAATTTGTCATAACCTGTTCTTCTGGGAAAAATAAAAAAAAAATTCAATATGTCATCTGCTGAGAATTCTATCCAGAGTGCTAAGAGTTTATTAAGAAAACATTTGATTCCTTACTTTTATACATGTACCTAACATTCTTTGGTACCAAACTGGATTTTTTGCAATTTTCACCAGTATATAACCCAGCTTATCTGACTCATGGAACGGATAAAAAAAGGAAGACTTTCACATGCATTGTTTGTATAGGAGATTATTGAGACATTGGTTTACAAACAATTGACATCAAGCACGCATCACAAAAACACGCTATATAATTTTGATCCCCTTAAAACCCACTTTTATATAGTAAAACTCAGGTTTACAGGGGTATAAAATATTTTTCTTATTCTGCTGAAAAAAATAGATTGTGGGTAGAACTGCCTTACTGAGGGGGTTCTAATGAGTACCCACAATCTATGTTTAGAGAGAATATATGAAAAATATAAAAAAATTTTATCTGAAAATTTTCCTTTTTTGGTTGTAAAATTTTCAATATATTTGAATAGATGTGTTTTCATAATGGTAACAAATGACATCAGTCATTGTTAGGTCAGGGGACTGCAAGAACTGAATGTCAGTCATCGATGGTGTCTGCTTCCTTTAAAAGTATAAATGCTAAAATTTTTCATTTAATCAGTTCTAATTTTAAATCTAAAGCAGTTCTACATCAAAAGGTATGCAAGAAAAAGAATCTATCCTGGACGTTGGGTGCAGAGTGAAAAACCATTTGGCATCACTCGGCAAGCCTCTTGATGCAGAACAGTTACTCTTAGAATGGATTTTCAGTCTGCACCTTACACTCATGAAAGTTGTTATAATACAATTATATTCAAACTTGATTAACTAAGTACACAGTTTTACTTCCTAAACCCTAGTCCTGCTGAACCCGAATATACCCTGCCTTTACAAACAGTGTAGATCGAGATCAGTTGGCAGAAGCCAACTGATCTGGATCTGCACTGTTTGTCATTAAGTATGTGAATTTGTATAAACAGACTGGATCAAGTAATCTGATTGGCTGAAAATAAGAAGTGGCCGTGGCTTCTTGATTTATTCAGCAGGGCAAGGGTTAATTTACTAAACACATTAGTTGTCAATTTGACCAATAACGCAGCTACTTCTGTACCTACATTATTTATTTCCACTACATTTCAGAGGATCTGGGGTCACAGATTACAAGGTAGAGAGTTCATTGGAAGGGGGAGAACTGACAGAGAACACAGATGGGTTTGTGAGTACAACAAGCTGTAGAACTCAGAATGAACCAGACCAATATGGCACAGTCTGGATTACTAGCAATGTCGACAAGGTATTTTAAGTTATTTCTAAAAAAAAAACAAAAAACATACTGGTCAATATTATTGAACATAGTGGTTTAAAGTTTGTAAATTATTTTAATGCAAAAAATATTGTAATGCAAAAAAATAGAAATTCAAATAACTAATATCTAGGTACATTTGCAATTTGCCTGCCTCAGTGGCTCAGTTGGATGCCAGTCCCACTGGTGATCAGGAGGTTGTGGGTTCTTCCCCAAAGGTTGTGGTTTCTACCCCCGCCGGGTTGGCAACATTCTTTCCTGGCGATCAATCATGAAATATTTTCTACAGTCATTCTCTCCTTTCCACTGATTCAAGAAAAGCAGATTTCAGCTTTCTAGCAAAAGACTGTGCACAATCTTTGTTAACCTACTAATAGAGGACTAAGCCTGCCCAGTAAAAGTGTGGTTAGGTAAACTGACCATGCTCGACATGACCCCATTGGGTTGACTGGGCTGTAAAACCTCAACACAAACGTGCAATTCAAGCTTATGATGCACAGATCTGCCTGTGTAGTATGAATGGGGTCAACTAATGTCATCACTTGATATATGCAGAGAAGGGTCTGGATGGTTGAGCAGTTTATGCTCCTGACCAGATCTTGAGGTCCTGGGTTTGAGGCAGTGTTCAACTAGTGACTGTAAGGTACTTTAGTGCACAGAACCTTTCATTATCACCCCTTTTTACCTAGATATACTTAACCCTTAAACTGCCAATCACAACTATTGCCGTCTACTTTGTCATCTGCTTGTGATATTAAAAGTCTTTTGCAAACAGTGTGGACCCAGATCAGACTGCTCCTCTGATCTAGATCCACACTGTTTGCCTGTATGCAAAAATAGATTTAAAAAGTTTTCAAGAATATTAACGGACAACATTTTCAGATGCAGGTTTTCTTGTCATTTTAAGGGTTAGACATAGAAGCAGCGCCTTACAGCATAACTTTAGACAAGCTTGATCCCAATGAATTATTTTATTTCTTTATGAAAACAATTTTGTAGGCACCTTAATAACTATTGGGACAGACAGGCCTATGCAAACAGTGTAGACTCAGATTAAAAGTTGCAGAACACTGCATCTGATCAGGGTCTATACTGTTTATCACTCATCCAGCACTACTTAAGACATGGCAACAAGTAGTATACTATACTGTACTCATTAATGTCTGTGCACCCGTTAACATTTTCACTTTTAACTTCTCCTCTAAAGCTGCTTAGTTAATTTTGCTCAAATTTCATATGGAGACCCCACTAAGTTAGGGGAATGAAAGATTGCTAAAATGGTCATGGTCATTTGACCAAGATGGCCTCCAAGCCCATATATGATAAAAACCTTTAAAAATCTTTTTTTCCAGAACCAAGGATGCCTTGGGGCTGAATCTGTGCACAAATCAGTGGGGACGAAATATCTACCAAACTTACTAAAATGATTGTCATAAATTTAAGTTTGAATTTTTTACGGCAAAATCAAGTTTGCTTCCCTGAGCATTTGTATGGGCCCCATATATTTGTATGAGAAAAATGTTGAGAATTACAAATGACTTCTCCTCTGAAACTGCCAGTCCTTTGTTTCTCAAACTTTTATGTGGAGGTTCCTTGGGACAGGGGAACGAAACATTGCTAAAATGGTTGCGGTCCATTGACCAAGATGGGCTGTCATGCCCATATATGGTAAAAACCTTTAAAAATCTTCTTCTGCTGAACCAAATAAGCCCTTGGGCAGAATCTTCGCAAAAATCATCGGGCACAGGAGGTCTACCAAAATTGCTAAAATGACAGTCTTATGTTGACCTTTGACCTATTTATGGCAAGGTCACATTTGCTTCCGTATGCATTTGTTTGGGCCCTACGCAGTTATATAGGAACAATGTTGAGAATTCATACTTTGGACATCGCCTCAATTATCCAACTGAAAACTTGATGATGAGCATAAGGGTGCCTAGTAGACACAAAATAGCTAAAACTGAGCGGATCGAAAGTCCAATATGGCTGCCATAGCCATCATCTTAAAAATCAATTTTTGAATCTCTTCCCAGCCTTTGGTTGCTTTGAGCTGAATCTTGCTCTGTAGCAACAGGATGACTTCTGGTTTAAACTGAGCTAAAAACCTGTCATACGAAATCCAAGATGGTTGCCACGGCAGCCCTATTTAAAATCTGTTTTGGACATCTTCTCACAAACCACACGACGAATTAAATTTAATCCTACAATGTAGCAACAGATTGATGTGTAGATGAAAAATAACTAAAATCATGCCGATTGGAAATCCAAAATGGCCACCATAGCTGCTATCTTGAAGTCTGATTTTTGACTCTCCACTAAAACTGTTGGGGGATTTGAGTTGAAACACACTGTAGCAACAGGATGACCTCTAGATCGAAAATAGCTATATTATAAAAAAAAATATGACCCTTGAGAGCAGTGAACACACACACAAAGACAAAAATATCTGGAGTGTCTAATATAAAACTTATAGTATATGATTGAAGTAGCAAAAGCTTTTAAGTTACAATCAACATTTTATTCTGTGAGGTTTATCTTCCATTGCAGCTGTGATGAATACATGTATAAAGTCATGATAGTGTTAAACACTCTCTCTTCAGAAATCAGTTGACCAATTTCCACCAAGTTTCATGTAGATCCTACTGTTGAAATGGGATTGAAAGTTTGTTCAATGGTCACTCTCCAGTAACTGTTGTGCCCATATATGGTAAAATAATGATAATAAAAAACACATCCTTCTTCAAAAGCAAGATCTGCTCAAATGATGAATCTTTCATTAGTTGCAATGAGAGGATTGGAAAATGTTGCATAATATCTGCAATGGCTGTTTCACTCAGGTTAGTGAGCTGTGGCCCATGGGCCTCTTGTTTGATTAGTATATTCTGTACAGTGTCCAGTCTTCTTTCAGCCAAACAGCAGTAGGCCCTGACTGATCCCAGTTCAAGGAAGAGTGCATAGCTCTAGATAAGAGGGGGTATCTGGAAAATATTTTCTCATTTCTCCACGAAAAATATATGTTGTGAGTAGGTGAGGTGCTTCTAATGAGTACTCACAACATATGTTTACATGAAGAAATAAGAAAAATATCAATGTTTTTTGTTTGAAAGAAATGCCTTATCAACTGATATTGCAATATGGTTTCAAATGCTGTGGGAGATTCATACTTTCAGATGAGCATGGTATCTACAGAAATATTTCTCTTGTTTATCCACAAAAACAGGTTGAAGGTACTCACAAGAAGCTCAAGGAGGCATTAATTTTCTAATGGGTGTCCACAACATACAATTTAATGGAGAAACAAGATGTGTTTGTGAAACATGAACATGTCCCGGGCCAAGGTCAACTTTTCTTCAAAGTAGGCCACAGGTCAAGGTCACAGGTCAAATTTGTTTGTATGAGTGGGAAGCCTTTGTCGCAAGGAACCTACATGCCAAATATGAAGGCTTTATTTGAAATGGTTAAAAAGTTATGACCAATGTTATTTTTTTCTTTAAAGTAGGTCACAGGTCAAGGTCACAGGTCAAAATTTTTTTTATGAATGGGAAGCCCTTGTCACAAGAAATCTACATGCCAAATATGAATGCTCTATCTCAAACAATTTAAAAGTTATGACCAATGTTAAAGTTGTCCAACCAACAAACAGACAGGGCAAAAACAATATGTTCCCACTATCGTTACCGGGGACATAATAAAACTATCAGGACTCTTGTTGAAAAAAGCACTGTATATGGAGATCTGTAGGGATGCAACTTCCTCTCGGCAAAAGTTGTCTAGATTCGCAAAATGGCGGCATAATCTTTCAGGTGTATCCATTACAGACAAGTACTGATATACTGAATTGGTATTTGTGTGTTTCAGATAAAAATACACTTGAAGTCACATGCTAGTACAGTATCTTTGAGTGAGATAGAGATCTGGGTTCGAGAGGACCCCTCTGAAGTGAGGCAGACACCATATTGTAATGGCGATGGTGCAGGTTATCTCTTTCCAGAGGACGACCACCTGTCAAACTACAATTTCACCAAAGTAGGTATTTAAATTCAACATTGAGATTCAGAATTGATGAAATCATTTGTTTTGATATCCAAGATGGCCTCCATGGTGACCATCTTGAAAATCTTCAAACCGCATCTGCTCTAGAATGGTAAGTCTGATTGAGCTGAAACGATGGAAAATACAAGGGCAACATGAAGATTCAGAATGGCTTAAATTGTTCTGTTCCGATATCAAAGGTGGCCGCAAAAGTTGCCATTTTGAAAATCTTCAAAATACATTTTGCTCTAGGAATGGTAGTGTTTTTAGAAAATGTGATCACTTTAATTTTTTGAGAAAAATGCCTTTTCTTCTGCTGGAGTTTGTACCATGTTCCAAAACAGTACTGAAAAACCTGTCTGTAATGCCGTTACACATTTTTCTTGTTGTATATTTTTATGATAAGCAGTTATATTCCTTTCTCAGTGAGAGTGCAGATTCTTCAGCACCTCATTCAGAACACTTATTATTAATTCATAATTAATTTTATAGAGAATATAATTATCAAAACAACAGTACAGGAAAATCAGTTGGAATAAGTCAATCAACTGTAATTTTTGTTACTTTGTAAGTAACTCAGGTATCAACCTTTAATGGTGTTTGATGGAATGATTTTAGTTGTCAATAACTGGTGGGGCTTCACTGAACATGGTTGGAAGAGACGTCCAGCTGCTCGCTGAAGAAGTGATAGGAGATAACACAGGACGATTGACAGCTAGACAGGCACAGGAATACATCTCCACACAATCACGGGTGGTGCAGGAATTTTCTGTTCTAGCTCAGAGATTGTCTTGGGTACAATTCCCTGATGTGGTCAACTGCAGAGGCGTAGATGTCCTTGTAAAAGGTATTAATTTTATGCATTCAGTGGACATACCATACATGTTTAAAATTTCATATACCAAAGTTTCTGACAAAAGTACATATGCAAACAGTGTAGCCCCAGATCAGATGGCTTCTTTAGGAGCAGTCTAATCATGATCAGGGTCTACACTGTTTGCCATTCCACTAAGTGTTTTAAGAAACAACTGCATAAAAAAGCAAAAATTAGGCAAAAATAAATATGGATTAAAGTGTAAGAAATCCTAGGACATTTACAGTATTTATTTGAAATCCAAGTAACCATTTAATGCCTATATTTTGCCAGTGTCATCATTAACATCCATAGAAATCTAAGATTTTGACAATTTATGCATGCTTTGAAAAAGTGATAAATCCATATATTACAAACTACTGTATGAACAGACAACAAACGAATTAAATATTTTGCTCATATTTACCAGAAAATAACACTGATCTAAATAAGAGGAATATCAAAAAACTATTATTTCTCCGTGAGAAATGCCTTAAAACATACATTTTCATGGAGAAATAAGGAAAAAATATCCATCTTTTTTATTAGAAAACATGTCTTATTGAGAACTATTGAATTTTATGCAAATTGTTTCCTTAGAAGACAGTTCTTGCCAAAATGTCAAACCCTTTTAGCTCACTTGTACGACGTATAAAGAGAACTATAGCAGTCAGTTAACCATGGCATCTCTGTTGGCATTGCTGTCAAACATAAGATTTAAGTTTTTGGTTAAAGTTTTTATAAGCTTTTATCTCCTGACTCACTGAGTGGATCTGGTTGATACTTAGCTTAATGTTAGATACTGGTCTGAAGTTTTATGATGTACCATGCTGACCTTGAGGTCAAGGTCATGGACTTTGAAATTAAGGTTTGAGTTTTTGAACAGGCTATATTTACTGACCTTTTGTATGGAACTACTTCATACTTGGCCTGATGTTAGAAAGTTATCTCAAGTTTGATGCTGTACCATCATGACCTACATCAGTGACCTTGATGTCAATGTCATGGACTTTGAAATTTTATGCTTAAGTTTTTGGCTAAAGTTTTTAGAAGTTTATATCTTCTTAAGTTTCAGCTGAATCTTGTTGATACTTTGCCTGATATTAGATACTATTCTAAAATTTTATACTGCATCATCTTCCCTCTCCCCACCCCACCCCCTCCCCACCCCACGCACTAGCATTAAGGTCAAAGTCACAGACTTTGAAATTTTAAATTAAACTTTTCTGGTTAATGTTTTTAGAATGTAATACCTCCTAAAGCTTAAATTATGTCCCCCCTCCCCCATTTAAATTATGTCCCCCCACCATGGGGGGTGGGGGACATATTGTTTTTAGTGCAGATCCTGTTGGCGGTGGCGGCGGCGTAGCCTCTTGTCCGCACTCTGTCTCCTTATTGAATGGACATATTTTAGCCAAACTTACACAAATATATCATTGGGAGGGGGAAAATGCTGATTAGATTTTGGTGACCTTGACCCCATTTTCAAGGTCACAGGAGGGCTTAGATTGTTGGAAAATGGCTTGTCCGCACCCTATCTCTTGTAGGAATGAATAGATTTTGACCAAACTTGCACATCTACAATGCTGGGACATGTAAAAGAACTGATTAGATTTTGGTGACCTTGACCCCTTTTTCAAGGTCACAGGAGGGCTTAGATTGTTGGAAAATAGCTTGTCCACACCCTATCTCTTGTAGGAATGAATAGATTTTGACCAAACTTACACATCTACAATGCTGGGACATGTAAAAGAACTGATTAGATTTTAGTGACCTTGACCCCATTTTCAAGGTCACAGGAGGGCTTAGATTTGTTGGAAAATGGCTTGCGTGCACCCTATCTCTTGTAGGAATGAATAGATTTTGACCAAACTTGCACATCTACAATGCTGGATCATGTAAAAGAACTGATTAGATTTAATGACCTTGACCCCATTTTCAAGGTCACGGGAGTGCTTAGATTTGTTGGAAAATTGCTTGTCTGTGCCCTATCACTTAAAAAAAGGATGAATGGATTTTGACCAAACTTCTACATCTTAATTGTTAAGATATGGAAAAGAACTGGTTAGATTTTGAGGACCTTGACCTCATTTTCAAGGTTACACTAGGGCTTAGATTGTTGGAAAATGGTTTGTCTGCACTGTATCTCTTGAAGGAATGGATTGATTTTAACTAAACTTGCACAGCCAAATTGTTGTGGCATGGAAAATAACTAGTTTTATTTTGGTGACCTTGACCCCATTTTCAAGGTCGCAGAAGGGCTCAGATTGTTGGATAATGGCTTGTCTGCACGCTGTCTGCTGAATGAATGGATGGATTTTGACCAAACTTGCACAGCTATATTGTTGAGACAGAGACAAGAACTGATTAGATTTTTTGTGACCTTGATCCCATTTTCAAGGTTACACAAGGGCTGTGATTTTAGAAAATGGCTTGTCAGCACCCTATCTCATTGAGGAATGGATGAATTTTGACCAAACTTACATATAGGTATATTGTGACCTTGAGTTTATTATAGATACAATCTATTTTAAAAATATATCTGTTCAAACTGGTGGGGGGACATACGTTTTCCTCCGAAAACACTGTTCTAGTTAAATCTTTGTCTGACTTTTGATAATGATTTAATATTGTTAGGTTGCCTGTACGAAGTGCAAGGAGAATTATTGTAGTCACCTCGGTCATCCCTTCGCGTGTTTGCATTCATGTTTGCTTTCCTCTCAGGTAAAGTTTTGCATTTAGGTTTTTCAAAAGTTCATACCTTCGCAACCTCTTGTCAAATAAGAATTTATATTTGGACCATTAGTACCATGGAGGGTTAGGTTTTATTCCAAGACATAAAACCCAAGAGTCCATGCCTCGGGGTGGTGCTAGAAGTCAAAGTTTAGGACACCTCAATAAAGTAATTTTCTGCTTTCTTGATATACAAACAAGTTATGGAGATACTTGATCAGACACGAATCAACTTTATCACATTAAGTTGTGGGACATGAGGTGATGGTCATCATGACCTGTTTTTTATGGTCTTGTGATTTTTTCCTTATATCTTGAAAATTATTTGATGGATGAGAATCAAGCCTTTTGATAACAAATCAGTGGGGCACAACATTTGACCTCATATTAAATGTAGGTCACTGTGACCTATATTTCATGGCCCATTGATTTTGCATTTTATCTTGAAGACTATTTGATCGATGAGCATCAAACTTTTTTTTTAAAATGAGTCAGTGGGCCACAACCTTTGACCTAAAAGAAATGTAGATCACTGTCATCTATATTTCATGGTCCAGTGGTTTTGCAGTATATCTTGAAGAATATTTAATGAATGAACATCATTAGTTTTGATCAAAAGTTGGTGGGACACAGCTTTTGATCTCAAAATGGGGGTCACTGTGACCTATATTTCATTGTCCATTGGTTTTTCCTTATATTTTGAAGACTACTTCATGGATGAGCATCAAACTTTTTGTTCTATGGAGTCACTGGGACCTGAATTTTATTGGTCAGCAATTTCAATTGATTTTGCTCATAGATATTTTTCATGTTATTAGCATAGTGCAACTCAGGCAAGCTAAGCTGTCCTGCAACAGCTCTTATTACTTGGAAAAATAAAAAATATTCATAATGTCATCTGGGCCCACTTGTTCAAAACTAACGATGTCACTAGTTAACATATTGATAAAACTGATCATTAAATATGGCATATATGCCATATTTTTGCTGGAAAAATGTGAGTAGTTTTTGCATTTGCAAAAGCTACTCACATTGTTTCAGCAAAAATACCTAAGAATTAGATATTGTACTTACTAGAACAGTTAACATTTTGACCACTAATGAGCTTGTTAAGCTAACAATGCTTTGAACAACTGGGCCCTGATTTTTTACGCAAAATGCAAAATGTTAAACATTTTGTTTACAGGAACCTTAATGCCAGTCCAAAACTGGACAGTGAATGCTTATTGTGAGTTGACAATTGATCATTATACACCAATGACGAATGAAATAAAACATCTGGATGTGAAAACCTTTGGAAAAGTGAATGTTCTTACAGCAAACAACAGTCTAACAACACTACAAGGAGTAACGTTAACTATCAGAAGTGGTGCTCAGGTACATGATTAATATAGGAATGAATTTCATTTTTGTGGAATTAGCGGTGTGGAAATGCCTGTGATTTGCCAGTGTTTACACATTGATAAAATTGACAAAAATAAAATTCATTTCTCATAATTCAAGCCCTATCATGTTTACTTTGAAAGTTCAAGTTTGACTGCATATTTTAGAAACTTATGTAGAAAAATAGTTCCAAGATTCCTGTATGTTGGATTTCTTAAAGTATTAAAGCCTTTTGTTTTAATTTGCTGTCATACCAATCAAATTGCTCTAAATTGGTATAAGCATGTTAAATTGGAATTACTGATTGTTCAGTTATTGTCAGAATAATGAACTCTGCATAACTGCAGATAAGAGAAGTATCTAGGCGTATACTTTTCTTTACTTTTTCTTGTCAATTTCTTTGTTATTTCTTAAACTGAATATATCATAATCACTTTAAAACATTATTGCTGGGATCCAAAGCAAATACCAACATAGCTTTATAGCCCTGTAGTATCCAAACAAAAAATGTATAGATCATATAAAAAAATAACCTTACATGGTCATTTTTCTATAAAATCTATACATATTTTTTTTATATGAATATGTTAAATTTTATTTATATTATTTTGCTCATTACAATTAAATTATCTCTAAAGGAGAGCACCCACAGCATATGTTTTCATGGAGAAATAAAAGAAATATACTACAGCCTTTTTATAACATGGTTCGTTATAACATAAAACGGTTTTGGATATAACACAGATCAAAGATGGATCCCAAAAATGTATAGATTATATTGAAAAATGAGCATAAATGGACCAGAAATGTGGCCAAGAATAAGGAGCAAGAGCAGCATGTACAGTCTGGTTATAGACTGCTATTGCAAGTCAGGCAAGCAAGAGCAGCATGTACAGTCTGGTTATGGACTGCTGTTGCAAGTCAGGCAAGCAAGAGCACCATGTACAGTCTGGTTATGGACTGCTGTTGCAAGTCAGGCAAGCAAGAGCACCATGTACAGTCTGGTTATGGACTGCTGTTGCAAGTCAGGCAAGCAAGACCAGCATGTACAGTCTGGTTATGGACTGCTGTTGCAAGTCAGGCAAGCAAGAGCACCATGTACAGTCTGGTTATGGACTGCTGTTGCAAGTCAGGCAAGCAAGAGCAGCATGTACAGTCTGGTTATGGACTGCTGTTGCAAGTCAGGCAAGCAAGAGCAGCATGTACAGTCTGGTTATGGACTGCTGTTGCAAGTCAGGCAAGCAAGAGCACCATGTACAGTCTGGTTATGGACTGCTGTTGCAAGTCAGGCAAGCAAGAGCAGCATGTACAGTCTGGTTATGGACTGCTGTTGCAAGTCAGGCAAGCAAGAGCACCATGTACAGTCTGGTTATGGACTGCTGTTGCAAGTCAGGCAAGCAAGAGCAGCATGTACAGTCTGGTTATGGACTGCTGTTGCAAGTCAGGCAAGCAAGAGCAGCATGTACAGTCTGGTTATGGACTGCTGTTGCAAGTCAGGCAAGCAAGAGCAGCATGTACAGTCTGGTTATGGACTGCTGTTGCAAGTCAGGCAAGCAAGAGCACCATGTACAGTCTGGTTATGGACTGCTGTTGCAAGTCAGGCAAGCAAGAGCAGCATGTACAGTCTGGTTATGGACTGCTGTTGCAAGTCAGGCAAGCAAGAGCAGCATGTACAGTCTGGTTATGGACTGCTGAGCAGCATGTACAGTCTGGTTATGGACTGCTGTTGCAAGTCAGGCAAGCAAGAGCAGCATGTACAGTCTGGTTATGGACTGCTGTTGCAAGTCAGGCAAGCAAGAGCAGCACGTACAGTCTGGTTATGGACTGCTGTTGCAAGTCAGGCAAGCAAGAGCAGCATGTACAGTCTGGTTATGGACTGCTGTTGCAAGTCAGGTTGTTTTAAAGTCCACGAGAAAAGGTATCATTGGTCTAGGGCTTGAGAAACTGAAAATCACCAGTTGGTCCTGTCATTTTCAGCTGCATTTACGGAGTTTGCCGTCATTTTCGGCTGCATTTACGATGTTTGCCAAGCGGAGATATCGTTATTTTCAGTAATCATTGTAAAGAATTTCCATATTGCAATTTCCAAATGCAGATGCTGCTTTATTATTTATACAATAAATGACAAACCAACATTGCTTACACTTGCTGAACTCACCTGCACATAAGTATCACATTTATAAACAACAGTGTAGCTCAGTATTATGAGACATGCGTGATTTAATGTACTTTCACTTTCACAACAACCGAGGAGTCAGTCGGTGAAGAGCATGAAAGGGAAACAACTGGAATCTCTTCACGTTGTGGCAAGTCAGGTTGTGCTGCAGCTAGCCACTACATTTTTTTTTTCTATTGACCGGTAAAAAAAATAGTGTTTCACCCTAGTGTCGCGTCGAGGCCCAGCACATCTGACTTTGGCAGGTTGAGCATGTTAAAATTACAATGAAAAACAGATCATTTGAAGTTAGATACACATTAACAACAGCGAGAAAAAACTCTTGTATTGTTGTAATGTGCGACCAAGCAGGTCTGAAGCGCTGTCCCTTTTATACTTACTGTTATAACCCCAAGTGTTACAGGCCTGAACAAACAGTGTAGACCCTAGATCAGATGCCGTAAAACACATGGCTTCTGATCAGCATCTACACTGTCTACCACCAGTCCAGCAATACGTGAGGTATTATAGTAGACTTGTTCAAATTTTAGGACCAGTATGGTAAGGCAAAGGTGTCCCAAAACTTCGGAAAAAAATAATAACAACCAGTATGGATTTTTTTCATATGTCAATCAAATGGGCAGTTACTTATTTTTGACACACAGATCAAGCAGCACTGCAATAATTATCGGGGCCCAGTTGTTCAAAACTAACGATGTTGTTAGTTAAGGTATCGTTAAAACTTTGATCATTAAACATGGCATATTCGCTGATATTTTTGCTGAAAAAATGTGAGTAGCTTTTGCATTTGCAAAAGCTACTCACATTTTTTCAGCAAAAATACCTGTGAATTAGATAGTAAAACTGGGGTTTACAGGGGTATACATTATTTTTATTATTTCTGCTCAAAAACATAGATTGTGGGTACGTTAGAACTGCCTCATGGAGGCAATTCTAATGAGTACCCACAATCTATGTTTTGAGCAGAGGATATGAAAAATATCAGCATTTCTTACCTGAAAATTTTCAGTTTTTGGAGGTGAAATTTCCTATATATTTGAATAGGCGTGTTTTCGTAATGAGGTACAGTGCTTTAATCCTCAAAAACAAGTACTGACATTTTTCCTATTTCTCCATGAAACCGGATGTTTGAGGTACTTGATAAAATTTAGATGTCCATACTTTGTACTAGACATAACTACATGTACACAGTACTTTAAATGCAAATTTCTGCATTTATTTAACCCATAAAGCAAGTAAAATTTTAGCAACTGACTATTTAAAAAATAATATTATATTTCAGAAAAAATAAATGTATTTCAAAATGTCTGCTGCAGTTGTGATCAGCATTTTAAGGGTTAAATTTAATAAGCTCCTATCTTTTAAAACTTTTTGATTGTAACACAGACTACACAAACTAAGAGACTTTCCATCTTTAACATTGCCCCTGTTATTTTCAGTTGTATTCTAATGACTTGGAGCTGAATTATGAGAATGTAACTTTGGAACCCTATGGCATTCTTACAGCATCAGAAGGCAGTCCATTTTATTTACAGCATGAAGGTAAAGTATTTTATTTCATTGATGAATTGCTATGTTTCCCATAGAAAGAAAAAATATGTTAACATAAAGAAAACAAGCCTATATAATTTTGACCCCTTTTAACCCCACATTATATAGTAAAACTGGGGTATACATTATTTTTCTTATTTTGCTAAAAAATATAGATTGTGGGTACTTGTTAGAATTGCCTTACTGAGGTGGTTCTAATGAGTACCCACAATCTATGTTTTGAGCAGGAATATGAAAACTATCAGATTCTTTTTTGGTTATAAAATTTTCAATATATTTGAATAGGTGTGTTTTCGTAATGATCACTTGACAGTGAATTATTAATTTATTCTTCAGCTTGGACTTGTTGTTGTCAAAATCACTATGCAATGTTGCTGATGTTTTAACAATGATAAAAACAAGAGATAAAATTTGGGTGGCATATATTAGAAAATTTAACTGTGATTTGAACCTGAAACTTT
The DNA here is from genome assembly GCA_964016985.1 of Anodontia alba. Taxonomy (NCBI): domain Eukaryota; kingdom Metazoa; phylum Mollusca; class Bivalvia; order Lucinida; family Lucinidae; genus Anodontia; species Anodontia alba. The sequence goes on from OZ024828.1 coordinate 35,711,971, forward strand.
TTTTAGCTCACCTTCGGCTCTAGGGGAGCTTATAGGCTGGCTGCCTCCATTATCATCTATTGTCGTCTGTCGTCCACAATTTTGAACTGAAATATCTTTGCAGCCTGCAAGCAGATCTCAACCAAATTTTATCTATAGCATGTCCTTGGTGGGGGAATGCTTGCTTATGCATTTTAGGAAAATTGCTTCAGAACTTTGGTTGCTATGGCAACTGATAGGTCCCATAGGCTTACTATGGAAAATGCTTGTGACCAGCGTAGCTTCTTCAGTTTTTGTTACACCCCACCACACAATAGTGGCGGGGTAATATTGTTTCAGGTTGGACGTCCATGTGTCTGTCAGTCCCTCCATCATACGCCCATCTGTCCGTCCGTCCGTTTTACATTTCCAGATGATAACTTGAGTAAAAATCAATGGATTTTCACCAAAATTGGTATGTGCATTGATATTATACAGGTCTGCTTTGGGATTGCTAATGGGCAAGGGCAAATTTTGTCAAACTTTTACGGAGTTATCTGCCGGAGACACGCCCATATTTTCATTTCCAGACAATAACTTGAGTAAATAACAAGGGATTTTAACCAAACTTGCTATATGCATTGACATTAAGGAGATCTGGTTTGGGATTGCTAATGGGCAAATTTCGTCAAATTTTTAAGGAGTTACCTGCCCAAGACATGCCCATATTTTCATTTCCAGACGATAACTTGAATAAATAACAAGGGATTTTAACCAAACATGCTATATGCATTGACCTTAAGGAGATCTGTTTTGGAATTGCTAATGGGCAAATTTCTTTAAATTGTTACGGAGTCACCTGCCCGAGACACGTCCATATTTTCGTTTCCAGACGATAACTTGAGTAAATAGCAAGGCCTTTTAACCAAACCTGCTATATGCATTGATATTATCAAGATCTGGTTTAGGATTGTTATCTGTCCATTGATATTATCAAGATCTGGTTTAGGATTGTTATCTGTCCCTCCGTCATTTTCTTTCCAGACATTTTCGCAACGATAACTTTAATACATAAACAAATAATTGCTATGGCAAGGTATTATGCTTGCGGTGCTTTTATTGGATTTTTATGAAACTTGCAGATAACAATTACATGCATAAAATCTCAGACGAATTTGAAAATGGGTCAGATCGGACTAACAGTAACAGAGTTATGTCCCCTTGATTGTCAAAATGGCCATTATTGACATTTTGAACAGCATAGCTGCTTCATTTTTTGTTGGATCTCCATGAAACTTGCAGATAACAGTGGCATGCATAAACTCTCAGACGAATTCAAAAATGGGTCAGATCAGACCAACAATAACAGAATTACCTCTCCTTGATTGTCAAAGTGGCCATTATTGACCTTGTGGACAGCAGAGCTTCTTCATTTCTTGTTAGATTTTTATGAAACATGCAGATAATAATGACATGCATAAAATCTCGAAAAAATTTGAAAATGGGTCAGATAGGACCAATGATGGCAGAGTTATGTTCCCTTTGATTGTCAAGATTGCTTGAGAATGCTTACAGACCAGGTTTTCAGCCTAATCAACTTCAAATTTTCTCAGAGTAATGTCCTTGACAAAATGTTGGTCAAGTTCAAAACTGGGTCAAGTGGGGTAAAAAATAGGTCACTAGGTCAAATAATAGCATCAGATGGCGTCAACAATTTGCTTTCAAAGCCTACTCCTCCTACACCCTAGGGCCAGTTGTCTTGAAACTTGTTTTATAGAAAAAACCTTCATAGACATTAAAATAATCTAATAATTTTCGTCTTCCAGTACAAGCTAAAAAACCTTAATTTTCATTCTTTAGTACAGTTTCAATTATGCATGATATTTCTTGAACTATTTGATCAATTTTCATCAAACTTGCAGGGAATCATCGTGTGAAAAAGATTTTTTCCACTGTGGATCCTACTTTTTCCAAGCAAATCAATCCTAAGCTCTGGATTAGATATATGCTTTTTCTTATTTTAGGATGGCTTAGATAACAAAGACATTATTTGAAATGCAATTTTATTTTTGCTTTATGGGGTGGGAATTGACTGGCCGCAAGGCAGAAGATTAGACTGCAAGGTTGATGCCGTGACAGTCATTGAGAAATCCCAGCCCACTGGAAGCCGGCAAGTATTATCAGCCCTACTTAATTTACTAGTAATTCATTCGGACAGTCGCAGCTCTTTCCAACCTTTTGCAATCACTTTCCTCAGACAAGGAGGTCCCAAGGTGCATGACAAGGGCACTGTAACCTAACCCACTGACAGTAACCTGCCACCATTGACAGTAACCTGCAACCTTTGACAGACAGCCACCTGCAACCATTTGACTGTAAAATGCAACGTATGAGAGCAACCAGCAACCTTTGACAGTAGCCTGCAACCTTTGACAGACAGCCACTTGCAACCATTTCACTGTAAAATGCAACCTATAAGAGCAACCAGCAACCTTTGACAGTAACCCTGTGGCCATGGCACCTCGCCTCAAACTGCAAACATTATGTAATCTTGAAATTATTCTGTAATAGCCTTTTATTTTATCCAAGACACAAGTTAACCAAGCCATTCAATTTAATATAGCAGACAGCCATGCAGTCAGTTTATGCAACCGGCTTCCAGGGGAGCTGGAATTTCTTTAGAATTTCCGAAGAGCAAATATTCGCCTTGCGACTTTGTCAGTTTCCTGACTCGTAATCAAGCAATGAGCTTAAAGAATTGTTTCTGTAAACCACTATAGACCATTTCACTTTTAACTTTTGGGCAGTTAGCCTGTCCATCTAATACATTTCACTATTTCTGCATCAGATTGACTTTAAGTCATTAACAGTTCTTCCTTGTAAATTGACATGATATGTATGTGAATACACAATTTCAAATCTGTACGACCAAACATTGTTCCCATAACACAGTCTTTGACAATCCATGTATTCTCCAACTCCTATCCTGGATCACTGACAATTAGTCTGGTATAGCTTGATTTCAGTGTCTACCAGTACCAGCAATATCTGAAAATATTGAACTCTTAGGCAGTAACTAAAGCTAAAACAAAACAACTCTTTAACTGCATGTGTATTGACTGTACAGGTTTGGATTTGTAGGCATTAAAGTCTGTGCATATGTACTTTTATATTGAAGTAGTTTACAGGATGTCTTATTATTATTGGGCGGGATAGGGAGGGTTTGTTTCTCCTTGTGTTGAAGCCAGGAAAAGGAAGCTGGGCAGTGCTGGCTCCCAGCTGACCACATGGTGATGACATCATCAATGACATCATAACTTTGATTGACAGGCATATCATATCAATTAGCAATCCAATTGAGACTCATTTCTGTAATTGGAACAATTAAGCATTACAGTGCCTGCCTAGCAATATTTAATAGTAGGAAACGGAATAACGTGAAGCCCCCAAAATAAACTAAGAATACTGTTTAAGCAGTATTCCGTTTTATTTTAGGATGGCTTAGATAACAAAGACATTATTTGAAATGCAATTTTATTTTTGCTTTATGGGGTGGGAATTGACTGGCCGCAAGGCAGAAGATTAGACTGCAAGGTTGATGCCGTGACAGTCATTGAGAAATCCCAGCCCACTGGAAGCCGGCAAGTATTATCAGCCCTACTTAATTTACTAGTAATTCATTCGGACAGTCGCAGCTCTTTCCAACCTTTTGCAATCACTTTCCTCAGACAAGGAGGTCCCAAGGTGCATGACAAGGGCACTGTAACCTAACCCACTGACAGTAACCTGCCACCATTGACAGTAACCTGCAACCTTTGACAGACAGCCACCTGCAACCATTTGACTGTAAAATGCAACGTATGAGAGCAACCAGCAACCTTTGACAGTAGCCTGCAACCTTTGACAGACAGCCACTTGCAACCATTTCACTGTAAAATGCAACCTATAAGAGCAACCAGCAACCTTTGACAGTAACCCTGTGGCCATGGCACCTCGCCTCAAACTGCAAACATTATGTAATCTTGAAATTATTCTGTAATAGCCTTTTATTTTATCCAAGACACAAGTTAACCAAGCCATTCAATTTAATATAGCAGACAGCCATGCAGTCAGTTTATGCAACCGGCTTCCAGGGGAGCTGGAATTTCTTTAGAATTTCCGCCACGAAAATACAACTGATATTTTCCCCCAAATTCTGAAGAAATTATATTTTACTACTTTTGCCAGTAGTTTTCTTACTGACAGTTCCAAGGCAGTACCACTGTTGCTGTGCAGTTCTTCTTTGTGTTGGTAATTTCCTATGTGGCATTTGTTTTGTCATTATTTCTTCCTTGTCTCTCCTTCTTATGGTGCCTTGGGATAGCCATACTTGTGAGTGTGACATTTTCTGGTTATCTTCACTTATATTTTTACTGTTTCATAGACTCAACGAAATAGCATGAATATTTGGCAGTAAAAGATATAAAAGTTCATTGTCGAATGTATTTGCAAAAGACGTTCGAGCTCCACCGTCCCATCATTTTGATGGTATCTGCATTCACACCTTCGGCAGCCAGATCAGTTGCTCTACCAATTCTGAAGGAATGTGTTTTGAAATGTAATGGTGATAAACCTAATTTTGAAATAGCCTTGACTAGTATGCTTGAAAACTGATATCTTGTTAATGGGTCACTGTTCTGATGACACCATCATTTTTAGGACGAGCCTTTATAAATGTAAGCACAGAATGAACACAGCAGATGTTACCCTTCTTGGCAGGATGAATTTTTAGTTTTATAGCTTTTCCTGATTGATCTGTTTTGGATTTTCTAATTTGTATGAGAAGTGTTTTATTGTACAAATCATATGAGACATCGCTCAGTTGTAGTGGCCGATCCCTGTGCATTGGCCCTGTGTAAACAAGCTCACTGATTCTTAGTAACCCATAATATGCCAGGGTAAATGCAGCTTTGAATAATAATACCTCATAATGACTAAAACAAATTTCACCTAATTTGACACAAATGCTAGTCAATAAATCCTTAGAGATAGGGGCTCTGTTATCATTCTGTTTGCGAGAACGCCGGCATCCTTCAAGCATCTTTTGTATGATAAAAGTGCCCGTTGGATCTGTTAGGTTATTAATTTTGTGGAAGTAACCAATTCCAGAACAATATGTGCATATTGTGGCGGGGGAGAAACCCTTCTCAAAACAACTAGATATGAAGTATTGGACCTGAAGAACTCCTGCAGGCCATTGAGTTCCCAGATTGTGATGCGTCCTAAATTTGTTGAAAGCTGTGATTGCATTTTTATATGTTGTGTGTGTATTCATTGCCAAACTTGCAGTCAAAAGTTTTCTGGATCGAGATTGAATATATTCCAAAGATGGCTCGGAATGACATCTGGGTCTTTTTGGGCTGTTGGACAAAGCTTCTTGAACTTCTTTAAATTGATCAAATAGTTCAAGAAATATCATGCATAATTGAAACTGTACTAAAGAATGAAAATTAAGGTTTTTTAGCTTGTACTGGAAGACGAAAATTATTAGATTATTTTAATGTCTATGAAGGTTTTTTCTATGTCTTGAAACTTGTTTTATAGAAAAAACCTTCATAGACATTAAAATAATCTAATAATTTTCGTCTTCCAGTACAAGCTAAAAAACCTTAATTTTCATTCTTTAGTACAGTTTCAATTATGCATGATATTTCTTGAACTATTTGATCAATTTTCATCAAACTTGCAGGGAATCATCGTGTGAAAAAGATTTTTTCCACTGTGGATCCTACTTTTTCCAAGCAAATCAATCCTAAGCTCTGGATTAGATATATGCTTTTTCTTATTTTGCCATGCAAAACATATCACGAAAACATGCCTATATACTATTGACCCCATTAAACCCCAATTTTATCTAGTAAAACTGGGGTTTACAGGGGTATACATTATTTTTCTTATTTCTGCTCAAAACATTCATTGTGGGTTCTCGTTAGAACTGCCTCAATAAGGCAGCTCTAAGGAGTACCTACAATCTATGTTATGAGCAGAAATATGAAAATATCAGAATTTTTATCTGAAAATTTTCAATTTTTGGTGGTGAAATTTTCAGTTTATTTGAATAGGCTTATTTTTGTAATGACCATCCAGGTACTAATTAGTTCTTGACAGAGGTGGTTATAATTAGTATCCACAGCATATTTTTCATGTACAAATGATAAAAAATATTCAAATTCTCTGGTTGCACAATGAATATGTCTAGAGCTATGCTGTGCATATACATTTATATTTGCAGGTCTTGGTCCTGGAGTTGGAAATATTGGAGGCTGCTCGGGCGGAGGACATGGTGCTAATGGTGGCAAGGGACAGTCAGAAACAACAGCAGGACAGGCCTATGGGGCCTTCCTGAACCCTACAACATTTGGTAAAAATGGTGGCCATTCAACCTTCCCTCACCTTGGTGGCATCGGCGGAGGTCGTATCTACCTTAACGTGAGCCATACTTTGACTGTAGATGGTGAACTGCTAGCGAGAGGTGGTAAGTGGAGGTCTGTGGAAGCTGGCGGTGGCAGCGGTGGCTCAATTATGATGGTAGTTTACACTATTGATGGCAGTGGTGTAATTGATGCCTCGGGTGGAGCCGGTTACGATGGTGGCTATGGTTCCCATGGTGGTGGTGGAGGTGGTGGTCTGATGGCCCTCTACTACAAATACAACTTTTTTGTCGGTATGTACAATACTTACCATGTTATGGGCAGATTCATCATGAAATAAATTGATGATTTTTTTTCGATTTTTTTCCCAGAAAATAAGCATTGCCATTTCAAGCAAATTGTCTCCTAAACAATTTGCATGAAATGTCAACTATTTGCTAGGAAGAATCAGAAAAAATATTTCAAAATGTCATCTGCTGAATTTATAGCTCACCTGTGCACAAAGTGCTCAATGTGAGCTGATGTGATCAGTCAATGTCCGTCGTGCGTTGTCCATCCTTCGTCGTCTGTTTAGTGGCATCAACAATTGCTTTAAAAGCCTACTCCTCCTACACCCCTGGGCCAATTGACTAGAAACTTGGTAGGAAGCATCAGGGTGACTTGTAGATCAAAAATAGCTAAAATCATTCCGATCAGAAATCCAAGATAGTAGCCATGACGGTCATCTTGAAAATCTATTTTTCACTTCTTCTGAACCAAAAGGCCAATTGACTCGAAACTTGGTAGAAAGCATCGGGGTGACTTGTAGATCAAAAATAGCTAAAATCGTTCCGATCAGAAATCCAAGGTGGCCTCCATGGTGGCCATCTTGAAAATCTAGTTTTTACTTCTTCTCCTGAACCAAAAAGCAAATTGACTCGAAACTTAGTAGGAGCATCAGGGTGACTGACAGATCATAAATAGCTAAAATTGTTCATCATCATATCATATCATAATCAGATTTTTGATTAACATGCAGGTACCACATCCACATCAGTGTGCCCCCTTCCTAATAGCTGGCTTGCTTCACGCATGGCAGATCTCACACCAGATCTTCACATATTTCTATCATGAGGGTTGATAGTCGAGAGCTTCCACTCTCTGCAATCGCTCTCTGTCAGCTGCTTCCATGTCATCTTGGGCCTCCCAGGCTTATGCTTTCCCTCAACCTGTATGTGAAAGGCTGTCTTGACTGTCTTGACTGCACCACTGGAGCGTTCCACATGTAATAGCTAAAATTGTTCCGTTCTGATATTCAAGATGGCGGCCATCTTGAAAATCCATATTTTGCTTCTTCTCCTGAACCGAAAGGCCAATTGATTTGAAACTTGGTAGGAATCATTGGGTTGATTTGTAGATCATAAATAGCTAAAATCGTTCTGATTGGAAATCCAAGATGGCTGCAAGATGGCCACCTTATTCGCTTCTTCTCCTGAACAGATAGGCTAACTGACTGGAAACTGGGTAGGAAGCATCAGGTGACTGGTGGATCAAAAATAGCTAAAATCCTTCCGATCAGATGCCGGCCATCTTGAAAATCTATTTTAACTGCACAATACATTAACCTATAGATAATGTGCTATATTCTTTTCTCATCATACGTTCCACAGAAAAAACGACCGTACAGTAGTCCCATATAGTCTTAATCCAGAAGGCCCCTTAGGCAGTCACCTGTGTGACATCATTCCTCCCGCTCTTTTGATCAAGTGTCAGTTTCTGTGGATGAGAAAGTAAACAAAGGATTTTTCTCTGGGTGAAAAAAATCTATGTTTTCTTCCTTTTTTCTCAAGTTGAAATTATAATCTTTGTTCTTTCTTATATTCCTTTATCATTCCTTTCACTATTCATACTATCTTTTGTTGTAAATCGTTTTTTGAATTCTTGTAATTATCTGTCGCTTGTTCGTTATAATGAGTTTTCGCGATTTTCATGACGATTCTTTGTGGTGAATGTGGTCATATAAAGTCGCGTTTGGATAATCATGACAAATGCATAAAATGCTCTTCTTGTTTCAGGGAATCAACCTGCTCTACATGTAGCTCCTGGTCAGATAAAACCTTGAAACTTGCTTAAGAAAGAAGAACTTGTGCTTCTAGAAAGTGGGTCATAGCTAAGAAGAAGAAGAGATCACAGAAAGCCATGTCTGATTCATCAGACCAAGAAAAATTGGATGGGATCACCACCCCATATGGCCCTGCTGCCCGGGGGAGGACCCATCCAGGTGGCAACTACAAGGGTACTTGTATCCAGAAGAGTGTGTCCACCGGTCACCGGTCAACCAGCCACTGGTCAACCGGGCACTGGCCATTCACCCAATGGACAGGAAGACATCATGAACCTGTCACCGGTTAAATGGGCATTACACAATAATTTTCAAGACACTGGTCACCGGCCATCCAGCCACCGGTCATTGGACAGAAAATATTAACACAAGGGAAAGTCAATATTCACCGGTCACCGGTCATCAGACTTTATATCAACCTACATTTAGTGAGACTCATGCCATGGGCATGGAGTTCACTAATAATAATTCAAAAAGAGTTTTATTACCTCTGGAACTGGACTTTAGTAATATGTCTGATCCCAGTGTTGTAATTGAGCCGCCTGACAACAACTGGAGATCGGACAACAGACAGACTTTACAGACTTCCCCTCTCTGGACGTATTTCCAGGAAGGATCAGTCTAGAAGTAAACATAAATCCAAGAAGAGGAGGAGACGTAGATCGTCCTCTACATCCTCCTCTTCTAGGTCTCTTCAGACTTTTGCAAAAGAAGCAGAAAGTCAAAAAGATTCAAACATTCTCACAAGAAAGGGAGAAGAAGATATACTTCTTCTTCTTCTTCTTCATTATCTGATAATCAGTCCCATGATTATGGAAGATAAAAAGAAGTAGACATAGTCCACAGGCTGCACAGAATCCGAGAATGCTACAGCCTGAGGAAATAACTAATGTCAAGACAATACCACAACCTGAACAGACTTTACAATGCTCTACAGGTTCAGACTCTGAAATTGAAACCTGGTCCTCTGATAGGGCAATCAATGAAGTTTTCAGGCTTTTGCCTCTGGAGTTATGCCCAAGGCCATCCGAGGAGCATGCTCCGGCAAAGCCTTTATCTGGCATTGACATGGAGAAATGTGGCAGAGATTTGATATGCTCACAAAATTTAGTATTTTCCCTGACACGAGCTAAATTTTATAAGAGCCGAAGTCAGTATTTCCCGACAGATAACATTCCTCCATTAAAATCGGAAGCTTCCCTGCTCGATTTATCCAGCAAGGGAATATGCTCCATTCCAATGAAAAATATTGAATTATGGGAAAAAAGAGCCCGCAAACTTACAGCAATAAACTCGCATGCGGATCTTTTTCTTCTGCTGCTTAATTATGTATGCAGCAGCAGACAATGTCCATGCCAGCTCTTTCGAGACTGCTTGAAGCCGTAGCTAAGTCTACAAAGCATGCTACGGCTATGTCAACGATCTTAGCTACAGATTTTCCAAGCTAGATGTGCTGGCCATGTCTAAGATTTTACTGGACAATTCCAACCATGATTTGCGAAACGCTCCAATAAATTCTAAAACCTTATTTGGTAACAAAATTAAGGAAGTTGCCAAGGGCAATTTTGAGGCCCAGCAACAAAGGTTCTTGGCAACCTCCTCTGTTGCTACTACCATACAACAACAAAAAGTGACTTATCTGGCTCCTCCGGTCTTTAAGAGACTGAAACAGCCAACTAAACCTTCTAGGCCTCAGCAAACGCAGCTGTACAGGTCTAAAAGTCAGACACAGTCATATCCAGTAGAAAGAATATGCTGAGAGAAGTGGAAATCAGAAACAGTTCCGCTCCTCTAAGCAAGCCTCATCCTGCACAAAATTCTGAAGTCCAATCTTTTCCACTGCCTGTCCTACCACATCCAGACATTCCAGTGGGAGGAAGGTTGGCCCATTTTGTGGAACAATCGGAAGAATTGACAGACAACAAGTGGGTATTTTCTATCATTCGAAACAAGTTCAAGATCCCATTCAACTCAGTTCCTCCCCATTTGGTTGTTCCGATAAATCTGAGTCAATCTTCTTCCCCATTATTGCGAGAAGAGATCGCAGAACTTCTCAAGAAATGGGCAGTGGAAAGGGTACAAAATCTGTGAACTTCCGGTTTTTATTCCCGGCTATTCCTAGTGCCAAAAAAGAATGGAAAGTTACCCCCAGTAATAGATCTTTCCTTACTAAATCAGTATATAAACAAACAGCATTTCAAGACGGAGACAGTCAAGTCAGTAAGACAGTCGATAATGGTCAATGACTGGGCTGTCTTCATAGATCTGACAGATGTATATCTTCATGTTCCGATACATGCGTGATCCAGAAAATATCTTCAGTTAGTCTACGAACATCAGGTCTTTCAGTTCATGGCCTTATAATTCGGAATGTCCCTAAGTTTGTGGATTTTCATAAAATTAATGAATGTAATAGCAACACACTTAAGACTATGTTCCATTTCTCTCTTCCCATACCTAGACAATTGGCTAATAAGAGATCTTATTCGCAATCGACTTATCTCTCACACATACTCTCTTCAAATGGTACTAAATCTGGGTTTCATACCAAATCTAAAGAAGTCATATTTGATACATATCATATAATCATAATCGGATTTTTGATTAACATGCAGGTACAGGGGCAACATCCACATCAGTGGGCCCCCTTACTATTTGTGGACAGTGTAGGTCCAGATCAGCAGGAGCATCTGTGTAGTCTTACATGAGCAGTCTCTGTTTGTCTACATATTCTACAGTACCCATTGATTCTGTAAGCTGACAATGAAGGCCCTGCATTATCAGCAAATTGGATAAGAGCCCTTTTTGTGTGTTGCACATCATCTATATATATATATATATATATATATATATATATATATATATATATATATATATATATATATATATATATATATATATATATTATATATCATGTATACTGACTGCCAAGAGAATGTCCACAGGTTCATATAGGCTTTAATAGACACTGTAACTCCAAAGCTCATTGGAAGCAAATTCTTCCCTTTTACAGTAAATTCCTTTTCAGAATGAAGTCAAAAAGTATTTTGATCAAGTTGCCTCTCCTGGAAACGTTCATGATGAGCAAGCACCAGTTCAAAGAAGCTGTGCTGTCCAATGAAATTCTTGTTAGCTCACTTGAGCCGAAGGCTCAGGATAAGCTATTGTGATCACTTGCCATCCATAGTTTTCTGTCAGTTGTCCATTTGTCCATCCGTCTGTCCACACCTTTGAATGATCTCCTCTGAAACCCCTGTGCCAATTTTCTTCAAACTTAATGCGGAGCATTCTGTTAAAAGGGAATCAAAAATTTGTACAAATGGACGGTCTGTTAATCAAGATGGTCGCAATGCCCATATATGATAAAAACACTTAAAAATTTTCTCCAGAATCAAGAAAGCTTCAAGGCTGAATCTTGGTATATAGCACCATGGACTCAAGGTCTACCAAGTTTGTTCAAATGATGGCCCTAGGTTGACCTTTGACCTTTTTATGGCAATGTCAAATATGCATCCCCATGCATTTGTATGGGGAAAATGTTGAAGTCATTTTCTGTATTAAAGACTAATGGCTGAAACTTACAATGAGTGATTAAAGTAGTAAAAAATTTTAGTCATAATCAAAATTTTTTCCTTATGAGCAGGGCTCGAGAAACTGAAGAATCCAAATCAGTCCAGCATATTTTCGCCCCAAAAACAGAAATTGCCGAACCGATTTTCGGTAATTTCCGTAACGGTCGTTTGTTTCCATTCGGTATTATTTTTCAGTTTCAAAATACAGGGTGCTAGTTCGTTATTAGCACAACGACTGACATACCAATATTGCTTCAACACTTGTTCAATTAATATTAACATCGGTATCTCGATTATAAACAGCAATTTTGCTCCCACCGTTCAGACACGCCATATTTCATCTACTTTCATTTTCCCAATATCCGGGTCACTCAGTTACTGAAGAGTACTAAAGGGAAACAATCGGCGATCAAAAGCTATATTCGCGTTGTGCTGCGTTGGCCACTACATTTATGAGCCAGCGCATAACAAAACCTATTAAAGATAGACCAATTAGCAACAGAATAAAACATACTTGAATGCGTGATTAAGCAGGTGTACACATCCAACTGTATTACCTGACACTTGCTTTTCACACTTCAATCATATTGCAAATTACCTTTACATATCAAAAACACCGATATGCTGTCGCCTTACGCTTCACTTGATTACATAATTTTTATAAGCGGATCAAATTTCGCTGCGATAAGATAATAGAACCGCCTGTGTGGACAAATCTGATTCACCTATTTCAATAATGAGCCGGTCCAATAACTGGCCCTCGAGGTATTTTATGAATACACGCTTGGATTATCTGTGGGAAAAGGTCAGTTTGTTTACACAATTTAGCGACTTGGCGAAAATTTTCGAACCGATTTTTTTCAAAATATCGTTAAAAACTGGACCGATTTTTGATCATCCTCTGTTAGTCAAAATCGGTTCAGAAATACGAAAATCGGTTCAGAACCGAAAAACCGACATTTTCTCGAGCCCTGCTTAAGAGTTATCTGGCCTTGCCCCTGGGCTATATACATGTATAAATTTTATAATTTTTAAATGTCTTCTTTGAAACTGCTCAAGCAATTTTCACCAGATTTCACATGAGACCTTCTATTGAAATGGTATAATTGCCAATTTGTTCAAATGGTTCTGCACCATTGAACAAGATGGCCACCATGCCCATATATGGTAAAAACACTTGAAAATCTTCTTCTAGTTATAATCAAAATTTTGTCCCTTGAGGGTTATCTGCCTTGCCCCTGGGCTAGATACATGTATAAAATTGTGTCATTTTTAAATGTCTTCTTCTTTGAAACTGCTTGAGCAATTTTCACCAGATTTCACATGGAGCTTTCTGTCAAAAGGGTATTGCTAAATATTTCAAATGGTTCCACGCCATTGAACAAGATGGCTGCTACATTCATATATGGTAAAAATCTTCTCCAGAACCAAAAAAGCTTTGGGGCTGAATCTTGATATATAGCATCGCTGTGTCAAGCTCTACCAAGTATAAGCAAATGATGATCATAGGTTTACCTTTGACCTTTTTACTGCAAGGTCAAATTTGTGTCTTTATAGATTTGTATGGGGGGAAAAGTTGAAAAATCATTTTTTTTTCAATACGTATTTAAGACTTATGGCTGAAACTTGCAATGTATGATTAAAGCAGTAAAAATTTTAGTTAGGATCAAAATTTTGCCAGGAATTATCTGCCCCTGGGCCATATACAAGTATAACATCATAAAATCTTTAAATGGCTTCTTCTCTGAAACCACTTGACCAGTTTTCACCAGATTTCATTTGGAGCCTTCTGTTGAAGGGGTGTGGATGGTTCTGCACCATTGAACAAGATGGCTGCCATGCCTATATATTGTAAAAACACTTTAAAATCTTCTTCTCCAGTGCTAAGAAAGCTTTGAGGCTGAATCTTGGTACACAACATTGAAGACTCTAGGTATCCAAATTTGGTTAAAATGATGAGACTTGGATGGCCTTGGACCTTTTTATGGTTAGGTCAAATTTGTGTCCCAGTTGCTGTAGTAATACTGGAAGAATGTTGATTTGTATTTGCAAATATGCAATAGTTGTTTTTATCAGGTGAGTGAATTGTGGCCCATGCGCCTCTTCTTGTTGTAAATGTTAAGAGTTCCTAGCACTTGCAGAGTCATTAAAGACATATTGAACATGTGCATGAAAAAGTTTTATACTGGGTATAATAATTTGTTTGTCAAAATGACAGCCACCTAAACTTAGCCATTTCTGTCGATCCATATGTCTGTCTCTCTGTCTGTACTGGTTTCCCCAATCATATACAACCTGAAGCAAATATACATTTTAATACATTTCTTTTAGGTACCCAGAATGTAGTCATTGGCTTGTGTGCAGGGTGGGGGATCTAATAAGCACTGCTTATTAACACTTTTTGTTTTGTATGAAAAATAAAAAAATAAAATTAAAATATTGTGATTGGAGCTTTAATGGTTTCCTCCTTTTACAGGTCAGTTTGTAAACACTGGTGGTTCAGGTGGTTATTATGCTGAACCGGGTGGTGCAGGACCGATGTATCTCCACAAAATACCTGACTATGCAGCAGCTGGAGAAACGCCTTCTGACTTTGCTGAGAATCGTACTCTGCAAGTGAACAATAATGGCCAAGAACCAGTTGAGCCACACAGAAACTTGACAAGTTTGTACAGTAATTATGCAGAAGCTAGTGGTGTCACCTTCCTGTTTCCAGGGAATTACCCAGAAAGTGTAAAGGTGTCAACAGAAATCATAAACCCAGAGACTGATATAACCTTGGATTATCTCCAGATTTACCGAAATGCACAGCTGGCCATGGTTGCCTCAACAAATGGTAGTGAGTATACAGATCATGTGAATTTAACCACTGAAGCAATGGAAGGAGACAGAACTGGAAATTTACACATAGGCTTCAATCACTCCCTGTATATAGGAACTGGGCAACTTCCAAGTGATGTCTCACTGTATCACGGCAGTACAACAACATTACAGGGAGAATTAAGAGCTGCAGGTGTTACAGTCATAGTAGAGGGTGTTTTGGCAAGTGTTGAAAATATCACCATTGTAGATGGAGGTAAGATATATATCTGCTATTCAAACATCTTCATGCCTTGCTATACTTGTCTTTAACCCTTAAAGCGCCAAGAAAATCTGCATCTGAAAATGTCGTCTGCTGCATCTTCTTGCAAACTTTTCAAACTTACATTTTGCATATAGGCAAACAGTGTGGACCCATATCAGGAGTAGTCTGATCTGGGTCAACACTGTTTACAACAATGACTTTTAAAGTAACTGGCAGAAGAAAAAGCAGATGACAATTGTTGTGATTGGCACTTTAAGGATAATTCTTCAGCTTATTTTACTCCCTGTTGAGGTTGGCTGCAAAACAACTCAAAACAAATAACATACCTCATAGCTCCAGGCAAAAAAGAGTATCCACATAGTATTTTTCTCATTTCTTCATGAAAACATAGTCTGTTGTGGGTACTCATTAGAAGCACCTTGGCGAGGCACTTCTGCACTTCTACTGAGTACCCAGTATATGTTTTAGCATGGAGAAATCAGAAAAAATATCACCCCTTTTGGCTAAAAAAAAAGCACATCTAGAGCTATGGACTATCAGCAAGGTTTATCTGCCCCCATCTCTGGGCTGTATACATGTATAAAATCATGATATTGTGAAATGATCTCCTCTTCAACAGCTGGGCCCATTTTCACCAAATTTCCTGTGGAGACTTAGTTGAATGGGGATTGAGAGTTTGTTCTGATGGTCTAGCTCTGATGACTGCCATGCTCATATATGGTAAAATACTTAAAGATGTTCTCCAGAACCAAATAGTTTTGAGGCTGAATATTGGTATATTGGCATTTCGGATGTCAGGTGTGCCAGTGTTCGAATGCCTGGTTCAAGTGACTTTTTTGATATTTTTAAAGACCATCTGCTATGACAGTATTGCCACTGGAATAATTTTTTTGCCTTCTCAAGTTGGGGCCACTCTTCACATAAACAGCAGATGACATTTTGAAATATTTTGTCTTATTTGTCCCAGAAAACATTCTGACATTGGAAACAATTTGCATAAAATGTCAAATCCTGTTTTCTGGGAAAAGGAAGTAAAATATCATTAGTTTGTCATCTTGAAATATTTTGTCTTATTTGTCTCAGAAAACAGGTTTGACATTGGAGACAATTTGCATGAAATGTCAAATCCTGTTTTCTGGAAAAATATTTTCACTTTGTCATCTGCTGAATTATTCCAGAAATTGGTAAAGGCTAATAAAAAATTAAATAACAGGATTCACTCTTGCTGTTAGCATTTTTGTTTCCTCTATTGTATGCTAGCCTTGGTGGCTCAGTCGGATGCGCATCTAACTGGCGATCAGGAGGTATGTGATTTGAACCTTGCTATGTCTGGTAACATTCTTTTTTAGTGTGGTTTGAAATGGCCATAATAGTATTGACTGGGCCTTTAAACTCCAACTGAAAAACTTCTTTAGAGTATCTCTCCTTTAGAGGAGATTTCATGTTACAGGGGTGGAAATTTGTGTCTGCAAGAGTGTGTTTCCTTGAAAAGGCTGACAAAAACTTTCAGTTAGAGTGACCTATCTTTGAGGTGTATCCATCCACAACCCTTAAAATGCCAATCACAACTGCAGCAGATGACAATTTTGATTTTTATTGTTTTTTGCTATTTTACAAAGAGAATAAGTCTTGATATATTTCATGTGAATCATCTGCTAAGCAGACGATGTGCATTAAATGCAAATACTTATTTACTTTTTCAGAGAAAATAAGTGTTGACATTTCATGCAAATCATCTGCTTGGCTGATGATTCACATGAAATATCAAAACAGATGATTTTCATGAAATGTCAAGACTTCTTTTCTCTGAAAGATACAAAAACAAAAATAAAAAAATATAAATAAATAAATGAATAAATAAATAAATAAATAAAAAAAATGGAATGTCATCTGCTACAAATTTTGCTTGCCATTTTAAGGGTTAAAAGGTAGGGTTCATTTGGCCAAAAATTTATGTCCCCCTACCAGTGGTGGAGTGGGACATACCATTGTCAGAATGGATCCCATTAGTGTCAGCACTGGCATAAGGGTTTCTCTCGTGCATGGCATCTTTGGAGCTGGTGGATGGATTTTCATTGAACTTGCAGAGATATGTCTTTGGGACGTGCTTAAGTGCTTATTAGCTTTTGGTGACCTTGAACTCATTTTCAAGGTCACAGTACTCCAAATTATAAAATTTTTATTGGAAACTGCTTATGTGTACTCTATCTCCTGTACCAATGGATGGATTTTGGTTTCATCAATGAAGCAGTGTGAAGAGTTGATTAGATTTTGTGACCTTGACCTCAGTTTCAATTTTAACCAGAAACATCTTATGCGAACTTAATCTCCTGAGCCCATAATTTAATTTAGATTTCATTGGGATGGTACAAAGAGTTAATCAGATTTAGGTGACCTCGTAGGGGGCCGGGGGTGCAGCAGGGGTTGGGGGGGGGGGTGGTTAGAGGTTGAACTTGGCATGTGTGTGTGTGTGAGTGGGGGGGGGGGGGGGGGGTATGTAAATTGTGGTACGGGTATGTTAGCCAGAATTTTGATTTTTTATACCCATTTATTGCTGGTAGTAGACAAATATCGCAGTTAATTTATTGAATACCAAGAGAACAAGCAGCCTCAAAAAATCTCTTAGCAAAAAAAATATACGCATATACCGGGATGTCAGAAAAAGTGGGGCCTGTTACATACCAATCGAGAAAAATCAGTTCAGTCATACACTTTTTGTTGGAAAAAGGGGGCTAATTATCTACCAGGCAGCTCTGAAAAAGGGGCCTTTCAGAAGGCACATCCATACCATATATAGGCATTACCTAAAATTACCACCCTCCCCCACCCCCATCCCAAACACACACACACACCCCATGCCAATCCTTAACCTCATTTTCAAAGAAACCATATGACTTAGAAAGTTGAAAGTGGGGAGCAGGGCTCGGGAAAACTGAAATTCTTTCGGTCCCAGACCAAAATTCAGAAATTGGGACCGATTTGAAACAGCCAAAAGCCAAAAAAACCGGTCCCATACTGGCCCAGTACTAAGGAAATTTTCTCCAATTCTGTCAGTTATTTAGGATATTCTCAAATTCTAAACTTGCCTAGCTCAGATGTCAATCCGTTAATTACACATGACTAATCCATTCATTGCCTCGAGTCAAGCTGTTATCTCGAATCTCGCGAGATTACAGTGGTCGTCTGAAAGTAATTAGCTTCTGGCGCTATTACTGAAGTTTAAAGATGCCTTGATGTGATGTTTTGATAGTTAAATAGAAATATTTTTTGCTGTGTTTGTAATTGGTCTACAATGATGCGGCACGGAGTGATAATTACTTCGGCAGTTTCTTACCGTGTTTGATCAGTAGTGAAAAAAATTTAAATGAAAATAATTTCAGGAAACTAAAGAAGTACAATAACATGGTACATGTCGTATTTTTATTTTATTTCTTTTTTTTTTCCCATTTTACATGACGGGTAGCGCAAACAACACTTCTTGTCCCGGAGTCTTGTCTTGTATATGGTCCTGGTAATTAAACTCTCAGCCATATCAGATTGTCTCTCCTGTCCACATGTCAATCAAGTATGATGTCTTCTATCATGTCCGCTTTGCCTACAAACACGTTCTAGTCTTCTATTTGCTTTTACATGCGTAGCTAAACGTCTTTGAATGTTTGAAGCCAAGAACTCCACCAAACACAACAATGTATGACCATTGTACAGAAATCAAGATTAATTCATAGGACTTCACTTATTGTCATTAGTTTTCGTGACAAATATCAATTTTTTTTTCCTATGGAAATTAGTTAGGTGATGACGTCATCGGCTGGACAGAATTATTTTTAAATATTTCCTGAGCCCTGGTGGGGAGATATCTGTTTCTCTGAAGAAAATATTTAATTGGTCTAATTGTATGTATTTTTTTGTGTTTCTTTAGGAACACTGAAAATACATGAAATGATGGACCTAGCCTATCAAAGAATCGACGAAATCAGATTTATTGCTCTGAATATTCGTAATAAAGGCACAATAAATATGAACAATGGTGTACACCAGCATCACCTTATTGGTACAGTGGTGCAGATCTTACCTGGTGGAATCCTCACAGCCAAGGATCTGAGAGTGGATGTTGACACCCTGATTATTGATGTAATGGCAGAGATGAATGCCAATAACAATGGATACTGTAACATGGGTACGTAGAACTTTTCAAGAACTTTTCACAAATTTTTAGTTCCCATCTTCATGTTTTCATTCTTATCTGACACATAACTGAAATACCATTTCAATCCTTATCCTGCTTTTCAACTCTACCTTTTCAAGGGATAAGGACTGATTTGAGAGCATCTCAGGCCCTCCAGAGACAGGGCTTATCCTTTAATTCTAGGTTATGTGCCTATCACAATTCGGATTATCGGAAAAGATGGTGTGAAATCATCAATCTACATACATGTAACACTCATGGGTACAAATCAATAGTGGACATATAACACAATATATATAATATATGTCAAAAACCTTGAGTTCTTTATTTTGACTTAAATTTTTTTTCTTCATTTCATGTAATGTTTCGAAGACATACAATAAAACAATCATGTTTTGCTATTTTCTTAGATTTTTTTTTTGTTAAAACATATTAACTAGAGCATCAGAAATGCAATTTGGACAAATTTAGCTGGTGAGACTATTCATCCAGGGATTTACTTGAATTCTTCAAGAGGATATTTTGTATAATTTTCTTTTTCCTAAACTTGGATGAAAATGCATTTAAAGATAACTATCCTATAGATTTATATTAAAGTAATTTCATAAAATATGTGTGTTAGTTGAAAAACACCAGTTTGAGTTGTACATGTATAAATATCCGTATTTATCTCAAAAGTTTCATCTCCTTCCTAGCCTTCCCTTTGGTACGAAAACTACCACACTGAAAAGTATGTGCGCTAACATCAAAATTATTTTGTGTTATTAGCTCACCTGAGCCGAAGGTTCAAGGTGAGCTATTGTGATCACTCACCGTCCGTTGTCTTCATCGTCTGTCTGTCCGTCCGTCCACAATCTTTAAACAACATATCCTCCTAAACCACTGATTGATTTTGACCAAACTTCACAGGGATGATCCTTGGATGATCCTCTTTCAAAGTTGTTCAAATGATTCCGGTCCATTGCATATCTAGGTCACAGGAGCTAAAAATAGATATTTTAACTAAAAACTTAAAAAATCTTCTTGTCAGAAACCACTGGACCAATTTCAATATAATTTTGCAGAAATGTTCCTTTGGTGATCCTCTACCAAGATTGTTCAAGCCATTTGGATTCGTCAAATCACATGGCAGCCAGGAGGCAGGGCTTATTTTCCCTATATATCTATATAGAAAACTTTAAAAATCTTCTTGTCAGAAACCGCTGGACCGATTTCAATATAATTTTGCAGAAATATTTTTTTTGATGATCCTCTGCCAAGATTGTTCAAGCCATTTGGATTCCTAAAAAAACATGGCCGCCAGGGGGCTGGGCTTTTTCTTCCTATATATCTTTTATAGAAAACTGTAAAAATCTCCTTGTCAGAAACCACTGGACTGATTTCAATATAATTTTGCTGAAGTGTTCCTTTGGTGATCCTCTACCAAGATTGTTCAAGCCATTTGGATTCGTCAAAAAACATGGCTGCCAGGGGGCGGGGTTTATTTTCCCTATATATCTATATAGAAAACTTTAAAAATCTTCTTGTCAGAAACCACTGGACCGATTTCAATATAATTTTGCAGAAATATATCTTTGATGATCCTCTACCAAGATTGTTCAAGCCATTTGGATTCCTAAAAAAACATGGCCGCCAGGGGGCTGGGTTTTTTCTCCCTATATATCTGTATAGAAAACTGTAAAAATCTCCTTGTCAGAAACCACTGGACTGATTTCAATATAATTTTGCTGAAATGTTCCTTTGGTGATCCTCTACCAAGATTGTTCAAGCCATTTGGATTCGTCAAAAAACATGGCCGCCAGGGGGCGGGGCTTCTTTTCCCTATATATCTATATAGAAAACTTTAAAATCTTCATGTCAGAAACCACTGGACCGATTTCAATATAATTTTGCAGAATTGTTCCTTTGGTGATCCTCTACCAAGATTGTTCAAGCCATTTGGATTCAGCCAAAAACATGGCCACCAAGGGGTGGGGCTTATTTTCCCTATATATCTATATAGAAAACTTAAAAAATCATCTTGTCAGAAACCACTGGACCGATTTCAATATAATTTTGCAGAAATGTTCCTTTGATGATCTTCTACCAAGATTGTTCAAGCCATTTGGATTCGTCAAAAAACATGGCTGCCAGGGGGCGGGGCTTATTTTCCCGATATATCTATAAAGAAAACTATATAGAAAATCTTCTTGTTGAAACCACTGGATCGTTTTCTATATAACTTAGGAAAAATGTTCCCTTGCTGATCCTCTACCAAGATTGTTCAAGCCATCATGATTTGTCAAAAAACATGGCCGCTAGGGGGCGGGGCTTATTTTCCCTATATATCTGTTTAAACAACTTTAATAATCCTTTTGTCAGAAACCACTGGATCGATTTCAATACAACATTGCAGGAATGCTTCTTTGATAACCGTCTACCAAGATTGTTCAAGTCATCATGATTCATCAAAAAACCTGGCTGCCAGGGGGCGAGGCTTATTTTCCCTATGTATCTAAATAGAAAACTTTAAAAATCTTTTTATCAGAAACCACTGGACGGATTTCATTATAACTTGAAAGTAATGTTTCCTTGTTGACCCTCTACCAAGATTGTTCAAGTTATCATGATTCATCAAGAAACATGGCCGCTTAAGGGCAGGGCTTAATTTTCCCTATATATCTGTATAGAAAAGTTTAAAAATTTTCTTATCAGAAACCAATGGACCAATTTCAATATAGCTTGGCAGGAGTGTTTCTTTGGTGACCCTCTACCAAGATTGTTTAAGCTGGCATGATTCATCAAAAAATATGGCTTCTAGGAGGCGGGGCATATTTTCCCTATATATCTATATAGAAAACTTTAAAAATCTTCTCGTAAGAAATGGTTCGATAGAGTTCATTGTAACTTGGCAGGAATGTTGCTTTGGTGACCTTCAATCAAGATTGTTCAAGCCCTCATGATACCTCAAAAAACATGGCCACCAGGGGGCGGGGCTTATTTTCCGTATATATCTGTATAGAAAATTTTAAAATTCTTCTTGTCTGAAACCACCTGACCGATTTCAATATTACATGGCAGGAATGTTGCTTTGGTGACCCTGTACCAAGATTGTTCAAGCAACCATAATTCATCAAAAAACATGGCTGCTAGGGGTGGGGCTTATTTTCCCTATATATCTAAATAGAAAACTTTAAAAATCTTCTTGTCAGAAACCACTGAACCGATTTCAATATAACTTGGCAGGCATGTTTCTTTGATGGCCCTCTACCAAGTTTGTTCAAGATGTCATGATTCGGCAAAAAAAAAAATGGCCGTTAGGGGTGGGGCTTATTTTCCCTATATAGCTATATAAAACACTTCAAAAACCTTTTTGTCAGAAACCACTGGACCAATTTCAATATAACTTGGCAGAATTGTTCCTTTGGAGACCCTTCTTTCAAGATTCAGTTCAAGCCATCATGATGCATGAAAAAAACATAGCCACTGGGGAGTAGGGCTATAAACTTTATACAAAAATCTTAGAGCAGTGAACTTGGCTGAAACTGCAACAGTAAGTTTGCAAAGCTGTTTGCTCAGGTGATCAATATAGGACCATCATGGTCCTCTTGTTTTATATTAAAAGCCTTCCAGTTTGGATAATGGATATTGTTTAATCGAAAGTTTGCTTTAATTAGAAAATGGCACTGCCAATACAAACTACTATGACCTTATTTTAAAATACATATGACTTCCTTTAATTTTTAGCTATTGTGATCACTCTATGTCGGTCATACATGTCGTGCATCGTCAACATTTATGTTGTTCACCCTGTTGAAGCTTACAGTTTTGCTTCAGTCTTCATGAAACTTTACCAGAACGTTTGACATGATGATTTCTCAGTCAAGTTTGAATATGGGTCATGTCAGGTCAAAAAGTAGGTCACTAGATCAAGTTTCTTATAAACCTTGTTCATTCTCTAGAGGCCACAGTTTTGCTTCAATCTTCATGAATCTTTACCAGAATGTTTGTCTGAATGATATCTCAGTCAAGTTTGAATATCGGTCATGTCAGATAAAAACAAGGTTAATAGGTCAAATTTCTTTAAAACCTTGTTCACCCTCTAGAGGCCACAGTTTGCTTCAATCTTCATGAAACTTTACCAGACTGTCTGGGTGATATCTCAGTCAGGATTGAATATGGGTCATATCAGATCAAAAACTAGGTCACTAAGTCAAATTTCTTTAAAACCTTGTTCACCCTCTAGAGGTCACAGTTTTGCTTCAATCTTTATGAAACTATGCCAGAATGTATGACGATGATATCTTAGTCAAGTTTGAATATGGGTCATGACGAATAAAAAACTTGGTCACTAGGTCGGATTTGTTATGCCCCCGCCTATTCGAAGAATAGCGAATGGGCATTAAGTATTACCCCTGTCCGTCCCGTACGCCTGTCTGTCCGTCCATCAGTCCGTCCGTACGTCCCACTTCGTGTCCGGGCCATAACTCCCAAACCATATGGAATATATTCATGAAACTTCACAGGTGCATACATCACATTGAGACGATGTGTCATGAACAAGGAAGACAACTTTTGCATTTTTGGTTTTTTAATTATTTCTGCTTGACTTAGTTCCATATAGTTAAATGTGTCCGGGCCATAACTCCTAAACCGTATGAAATATATTCATGAAACTTTACCAGTGCCTGCATCACATTGAGACGATGTGTCATGAACAAGGAAGACAACTCTTGCATTTTTGGTTTTTGAATTATTTCCGCTTGACTTAGTTCCATACAGTTAACTGTGTCCGTGCCATAACTCCTAAACTGTATGAAAGATATTCATGAAACTTTACCAGTGCATGCATCACACTGAGAAGATGTGTCATGAGCAAGGAAGACAACTCTTGCATTTTTGGTTTTTGAATTATTTCCCCTTGACTTAGTTCCATATAGTAAACCGTGTCCGGGCCATAACTCCTAAACCATATGGAATATATTCATGAAACTTTATGGATGCATGCATCACATTGAGACGATGTGTCATGAACAAGGAAGACACTGAGAAGATGTGTCATGAGCAAGGAAGACAACTCTTGCATTTTTGGTTTTTGAATTATTTCCCCTTGACTTAGTTCCATATAGTAAACCGTGTCCGGGCCATAACTCCTAAACCATATAGAATATATTCATGAAACTTTATGGATGCATGCATCACATTGAGAAGATGTGTCATGAACAAGGAAGACAACTCTTGCATTTTTTGTTTTTGAATTATTTTCCCTTGACTTAGTTCCATATAGTAAACCGTGTCCGGGCCATAACTCCTAAACCGTATGGAATATATTCATGAAACTATACAGGTGCATGCATCACATTCAGACGATGTGTCATGAACAAGGAAGACAACTCTGGCATTTTTGGTTTTTGAATTATTTCCCCTTGACTTAGTTCCATATAGTTAACCATGTCCGGGCCATAACTCCTAAACCATATGGAATATATTCATGAAACTTTGCAGGTTCATGCATCACATTGAGACGATGTGTCATGAACAAGGAAGACAACTCTTGCGTTTTTCGTTTTTGAATTATCTTCCCTTGACTTAGTTCCATATAGTAAACTGTGTCCGGGCCTTAATAATAACTTTATGGTATACCTGTTACAATTACATATAAACCCTTTTTCTGAATGGCATTTGGTGGGGGCATCCATGTCCTGTGGACACTTTTTCTAGTTTAAAACCTAGTTCACCCTATAGAGGGTGTTTTGCTTCAATCTTGATAAATTTATACCAGAATGTTTGTCTTGGTAATATCTTTGTCAGATTTGTATTACGGACATGTTGAGTCAAAAACTAGGTCACTAGGTCAGATTTCTTTAAAACCTTGTTCACCTTCTCAAGGCCACATTTTTTTCTTAAATTTTCATGAAACATTATCAGAATGTTTGACTTGATGATATCTTGGTCAACTTAGAATATGGGTTATGTGAGATTAAAAAACTAGGTCACTGTATCAAATTTTTTTAAACCTTATTCACCCTCTAGAGGCCACAGTTTTGCTTTAATCTGTAAAGAACTTTACCAAAATGTTTGGCCATTAAATCTTGGTCAAGTTGGAATGTAGTTCATGTTGGGTCAAAAACTAGGTTACTAGATCACTTTTCTAAATAACCTTGTTCACCCTCTAGAGGCCACAGTTTTGCTTCAGTCTTCATCAAAATTTATCAGAAAGTGTTTTTTAACGATATCTTGGTCAAGTTTGAATATGGATCATGCCAGGTCAAAAACTAGGTCTCCATGTCAGATTTCTTCAAAACCTTTTTTACACCCTCTGGAGGCCACAGTTTTTCTTCAATCTTCCTGAAACCTTACCAGAATGTTTGCCTTTATGATATCTTATTTAAATAATCATCATGAATCTTGTTCCAAATGTTTGCCATGATGATTTCTAGGTTAAGTTTGAAACTGGGTCACTTGGGGTCAAAAACTAGGTCTCTTGGTTAAATCAAAAATAAATCTAGAGGTCTCATTTTTTAACTAATTATCATGAATCTTGCTCAAAATGTTTGTCTTATTGATTTCTAGGTTGACTTCAAAACTGGATCATTTAAGGTCAAAAACTAGGTCACAGTGTTAAATAAAAGGAAAACATTGTTAACACTCCAGGGTCACATTTTTTAAGTGATCATTAGGAATCTTGCTCAAAATGCTTGTCTTGATGATTTCTGTCAGGTTGAAACTAGATCACTTGGGGTGAAAAACTAAGTCACCATGCCAAACCAAACGAAAACCTGGTTAATACTCTGGAGGTCACATTTTTAAGTAATCATCATGAATCTTGCTCAAAATATGTGTCTTGATGTTTTCTAGGTCAAGTTTGAAAGTGGGTCACTTGGGTCAAAAGCTAGGTCACAGGGCCAAATCAAAGGAAAATCTTATTAACACTTCAGAGGTCAAATTTTATTGAGTGATCATCATGAATCTTGCTCAAAATGTTTGTCTTGATGATTTTAGGTCAAGCTCAAAACTTGGTCACTTGGGGTTAATAACTAACTGACCAGGCCAAAATAAAGGAAATACCTAGTCAACACTCGAGTTCACATTTTTGAAGTGATTATTATGAATCTTGCTCCTGATGTTTGTCCTGATGATTTCTAGGTCAAGTTTGGAACTGGTTCTTTTATGACCTGACTGTCAGTGTCCAGTGACTTTCTTAAGCTTTTCCATTTAAGTCAGTTTCTCAGTAACTGTTGGTCCTATAGCAGTGATGCTTGGCACTTGCATGCATTATAGCATGGCCTCTTGAATGTAGTTATCCATATTTGATCTTGGCTTATATTTCATGATCCACTGACTTTATTAAGCTTTTACATTAAAGTCAGTTTCTCAGTAACTATTAGTCCAAAGCCAGTGATACATATTACATGCATACATCTTAGCATGGCCTCTTGAGTGCAGTCATCCATATTTGACCTTGATCCATATTTCATAGTCCATTAAGCATGCTACATTATCTTACTTGTAAATATAATCTTCATGAATCTGGGTCAGAATGTTTCCCTTGATCATTTCAAGGTCAGGATCTGTAAGTTTCAGGTGAGCGATACAGGGCCATCATGGCCCTCTTTTTAAGAATATTGCACCCTTCTAACCACTCATAATCTAATTTTGTATGTTTGTTGCTGCAAAGAAATTATGCTTTTTATCCATATTATTCGTCTTTGTAGCCTAATTTCTGTACACTTTCTGTGTATGCCTGTCTACTCTGTACTTGTGAGATTACCTGTACGTCCTTGGATGACTTCATAATATTTTACCTGATAACTGCTATAGCTCACCTTGAGAAGAAGTCGCTAGGAGCTAGGTCAGGCGAATAGGCAGGATGTGGTATAATTCATACCCGTTTCCTTCTACAGCATCCATTGCAACTTTGCAAGTGTGGACTCTCGCGTTATCCTGTTGCAGCAAAACACCTTTAGAGAGTTTACCTTGGTGTTTTTTCTTTGATGGCGGTTCTCAGCTGGTCTAACAAGTTTGCATAGTACACTCCAGTTATTGTACTTCTCTTGGGTAAAAAGTCATAATAATGCACCCAAGTCTCATGTACAGTCACCAGATGCAAAAGACAATCATCTTTTGGCCTAAAACGCTTCAACAAGGCCCTGCATACTGATGCTCTGGTTGCCATTTGCTCATCGTTAAAGGATTTGGGGACCCAACGGGCTGTTAGCTTGCGCATACCTAAACGATCATGTAAGATTGTTGAAACGCTGCCATGTGAAAAGCCTAATGCCTGTGCTATTTCTTCCACCTGAATTCGCCTATCAGAGTATACCAGATCCCAAACTTTCTTACACATTTCTTTGTCGGTGGCATCCAGTGGGCTTCCAGACCTGGCTTCATCTTGTAAAGACATTCTGCCGCGTTTGAATTCCCCTACCCAGAATTTAACCTGAGCACAAGATGGTGCAGAAGACCCATAACATCGGCTAACTCACCTTGTATTTACTTGCCTGTTTTACCTTTTAAATACAAGTACCGAATTACAGCACGGTACTCAACTTTAGATGAAAAGCATGCCTTTGCATCACTAGCCATGTTTGACATTCAATATCTTATTAAAGAATGACTCGATATGCATGTAATTTTGTAACCATGTATAAATCATATATTGAAACAAAGCTTGAAAATCATGACCATCTCGGTCCATCGGAAATGGGATGGGCTGGTTATTTATTGACACGCCCTCATATATTTAAATTCACATTTACATCCAAGTTGCTCATAACTGTGATACCTTTTATGCTACAAAGTTGAAATTTGGTCATTTACCCAGACCAATACCTTAGACTTCATGGTAGAGTTGCTCCTGGGGCTTGCCCCTGGGTGGGGCCAGGGGTCAGAATGGGGGTGGGGCAAACAGCCATATGAGCAAAGGTCATAGGGTTGGGGCATCTGTTTAGTTTGGAAACATGTCTAGTTTTTTTGTTTTTTTTTGTGTTATTTTTTTTTAGCTCACCTGAGCCAAAGTACTAAAGGTGAGCTATTGTGAAAGGTCTCTGTATGTCATCCATGTGTGTATGTCCATCCATCTCTGCATCCATCGTCATTTTTTGCTTTAAATGATTTCACCAAAACTGTTCTTTGGGTGACCCTCTACCAAAATTGCTCAAATGGTTCTGCTCTGCTGAAGAAAATGGCTAAGAGGGTTAAAAATATAAAAACCTTTAATGACATCTCCTCGGCCAATGGCCAGATTCCAAAATATTTTCACAGAAATGTTGCTGGGATGACCCTCTACCAAAATTGCTAAAACAGTTCCGCTCACTTAAACAAGATGGCCACCAGAGCTAAAATAAGAAAACCTTTAAATGACATCTCCTAGGCTAATGGCCTGATTTCACAGAAATGTTCCTTGAATGACCCTCAACCAAAATTGCTAAAATTGTTCTGCTCAACTAAACAAGATGGCAGCCATAGGTAAAAATAGAAAACAAAGTCCTTAAACAAGATCTCCTCCTAGGCCAATGGCCAGATTTCAAAATAATTTTACAGAAATGTTCCTTGGGTGACTCTACCAAAACAGCAAAAATGGTGCCGCTCTGCTGAACAAAATAGCCACTAGAGCTAAAAATAGAAAGAGCTGTAAATGCTGTCTCCTTCTAGGCCATTGGCCTGATTTCAAAATAATTTCTCAGAAATGTTCTTGGGTTACTCTGTACCAAAATTGCTAAAATGGTTCTGCTCGGTTGAACAAAATGGCCACCAGAGCTAAAAATAGAAAAATCTTTAAAGGACATCAGCTCCAAGGCCAATGACCCGATTTCAAAATAATTTCTCAAAAATATTCCTTGGGTGATGACCCTCTACCAAAATTGCTAAAATGCTTCTGCTCCACTGAACAAAATAGCTGCCAGAGCTAAAAACAGAAAAACCTTTAAACAACATCTCCTCCTATGCCAGTGGCCCGATTTCAAAATAATTTTCATAGAAATGTTCCTTGGATGAACATCTACCAAAATTGCTTAAATGGTTCTGCTCCACTGAACAAAATTGCTTAACCCATTCTACTCTGCTGAACAAGATGGCCACCAGAGCATGTTAACATTACGAAAACATGCCTATTCAAATATATAGAAAATTTCACCTCCAAAAACTGAAAAAAATTCAGATAAAAATCTCTGCTATTTTTCATATTTCTGCCCGAAACATAGATTGTGGGTACTCATTAGAACTGCCTCAGTGAGGCAGTTCTAATGAGTACCCACAATATATGTTTTTGAGCAGAAATAAGAAAAATAATGTATACCCCTGTAAACCCCAGTTTTACTATATAAAAGTGGGGTTTAGAGGGTCAAAATTATATAGGCATGTTTTCCTGATGACTTCTTAAACACCTTCTAGTTATAAATATACATAATTGGATGATGTATCAATGAAAGTTTATTAAATTCTTCCTGCAATAGCCACATATGGCACTAGTCTCTTAAAGTGCTGTTTTTTTTTTGTTGTTTTTTTTTTTAAGTATAAGGTGTCCAAATATTTAGGGGAAATACAGTACCTCAATAGCTTGAACACCAACGGCTCATTTACCATGGCTAATTCGAACTCCTTTTTGAGTCCCCGTGAAATTCTGCTGATAGCTCAAGAAAACAAATATTTAGACAAATTCTAATGAGTAGAAGATCTAAAAGGTTTCCCTAAATTACCACCATTTAGTCCTGACTGGGCACCATGATTAACCCTCAGTAGCACATCCTGCCACTATGATTAACCTCAAGTGGCTCATCCAGACCTGCCACTATGATTAACCTCAAGTGGCTCATCCAGACCTCAAGTGGCTCATCCAGACCTGCCACTATGATTAACCTCAAGTGGCTCATCCAGACCTGCCACTATGATTAACCTCAAGTGGCTCATCCAGACCTGCCACTATGATTAACAAGTGGCTCATCCAGACCTGCCACTATGATTAACCTCAAGTGGCTCATCCAGACCTGCCACTATGATTAACCTCAAGTGGCTCATCCAGACCTGCCACTATGATTAACCTCGTGGCTTATCCAGACCTGCCACTATGATTAACCTCAAGTGGCTCATCCAGACCTGCCACTATGATTAACCTCAAGTGGCTCATCCAGACCTGCCACTATGATTAACCTCAAGTGGCTCATCCAGACCTGCCACTATGATTAACCTCAAGTGGCTCATCCAGACTTGCCACTATGATTAACCTCAAGTGGCTCATCCAGACCTGCCACTATGATTAACCTCAAGTGGCTCATCCAGACCTGCCACTATGATTAACCTCAAGTGGCTCATCCAGACTTGCCACTATGATTAACCTCAAGTGGCTCATCCAGACCTGCCACTATGATTAACTGTCAGTAACTCAAACTACCTGTTTCTTGAACAATTTTCCATGGTCCCAAAGATGTTCCAGCCATTGAAGTTTGACCATACATGTATTTATATAATATGTTATGTGAACCCAGCCAAATAAAAATCAACCCGACAGATGTGACCAGTTTACACCCAGATCAGTCTGCATATTTGCAATGTTTAATCAGGGTCTATGCTGTTTGCTTATGGAATGATCAAACTCTGTTGTAGACTGATGCTATTGCATGGATGTGCAGGCTGACTTGTGTCTATGCTGGTTGCATATGTACCATATTTACCATATATATTGGGACAGACAGGCCTGAGCAAACAGTATAGACCCAGATGAGATGCCGCAGAATGCCGTCTCATCTCGGTCTACACTGTTTGCCACTCATCCAGCAATTTTTAGACATATCAGGTAGTGAATTGTACTGGTTCAAATGTTAGAACATATATGGTAAGGAGTTGAGGTATCTGAATACTTAGGGAATATACGGTAGTAAGGTTGTTTTATGTTTGGAGATGCTCAAGTATATGAACATTTCTCTGCAGAGGGTCCTGGCCATGGTGAACATTTAGGAGCAAGCATATTTGCGTCAGGTGGAAGTCACGGAGGAGATGGTGGAGCAGAAAGTAAATCCTACCAGTCACCATCGGCCTATGGCTCATTTGTAGAACCAGTCATGTTTGGTAGTGCTGGTGGAGATGCCGACACAAGTAACAAAGGTTTGTTCTTATTCCTGATATATAGCGAAATAGCTCTAGCCAAGAAAGGTACGAAGATATCAGTTTATTTTTTTTCTTATTTCTTCAAAAAAAAACCCATAAAACATGTTTTGGGTACTTATTAGACATCACAAAATCATACCTATATAATTTTGACCCCATTAAACCCCACTTTTATATAGTAAAACTATATTATTACTATACTTACATTATTTTTCTTATTTCTGCTCAAAAACATAGATTGTGGGTACTCCTTAGAACTGCCTTGCCGGGATGGTTCTAGGCAGTTCTAATGAGTACCCACAGTCTATGTTTTGAGCAGGAATATGAAAAATATCAGACACAAATATGTCTTTGAGACCTGATTAACGATATAGCTGATAAGGAGCATAAATTTAGGGGTATTACAAGCTACGCGAGAATCCAGGTGAAACCCAAAGAGGGGAGTGTTTAGTAGAGTATGAAAGATAGTTAAGAGAAGTATATGAATTTTTAAATGTAGGAAAAAGTCACAGAAAATTGGTCATAGAGTTTGGTAGGAAAAATGTCATGGAAAAAAGTCACAAGATGCTCAAAACTTTGAATTTTCTATATTCTAGCTTTTTCATAATCATTACAAAAACACGCCTATTCAAACATATAGAAAATTTCACCTCCAAAATCTGAAAATTTTTGGTAGAAAACTCTGATATTTATACCTCCCACATACAAAGTATGTAGGGGTATGTGGGGGTATAATGTTTTCCCCTTTCCATTCGTCTGTTTAGTTTGTTTGTTCATACGTACATATGTTCGTTCGTTCATTTCTTCGTTCGTTTTTTCGTCTTTCCATCACAGGGTCAAAGTTTTTGCGTTAAAGTTTATGACCTCATATTTTGCAGACCCTTTGATGGAATTCATTCATATTTGGCATGATGGTAGATATAGGTCTAAAGTTTATATCAGCACCATCCCCACCCCGGGGGTTACCTTGGGGTCAAGGTCATGGACTTAGAATTTTCATAAAAAAGTCAAAGTATTTTGTGTTTAAGTTTATATAGCTATATCATTAAAACACTTGAGGAATTTCATTTATATTTGACATGTTGGTAGATATCTGCCTAGAGTCATACTCAGCATGATTCCTACCCCGGGTGTGACCGAGGTCAAGGTCACAAACTTAGAATTTTCTT
Organism: Anodontia alba; assembly: GCA_964016985.1. Classification (NCBI taxonomy): domain Eukaryota; kingdom Metazoa; phylum Mollusca; class Bivalvia; order Lucinida; family Lucinidae; genus Anodontia; species Anodontia alba. The sequence continues at coordinate 35,744,533 of OZ024828.1, forward strand.
ATAAAAAGTAAAAAAATTTTGCATTTAACTTTATATAACCATATCATCAAGATCTTTTGTGAAATTCCATTATCCCCTAACTGAAAGGTTGAGCCGATATAGCTATCAGCAAGGAAAATGTTCCTCTGTCCGTCCATCCATTGAAGCATTATTTGTTCATACTTTATTTTTGTCTTAGGGTCAAAGTTTTTACGTTAAAGTTTTTAAGACCTTATGTTATGAAGATCCTTTGACAGATTTCTTTCATATTTGGCCTGATGGTAGATATAGGGCTTAAGTTTTTATCAGCACCAATCCTATCCCGGGGAATAACCTTGGAGTTAAGGTCACAGACTTAGAATTTTCATAAAAAAGTCAAAATTTTTGTGTTTATGTTTATATAGCTATGCCATAAAGATCCTTTAACCCTTAAAGCGCCAAGAAAAACTACATCTGAAAATGTCGTCTGTTTATGTCATCTGCCGAATATTCTTGCAGACTTTTCAAACCTATTTTTGCATACAGGCAAACAGTAAGGACCCAGATCAGACTGCTCCTAAAGGAGCAGTCTGATCTGGGTCCACACTTTTTGCAAAAATGACTTTTAAAACCACAAGCAGATGACAAAGCAGACGACAATAGTTGTGACTGGCACTTTAAGGGTTAAGGGATTTCATTTATATGTTATACATGTTGGTAGATATAGGTCTAGAGTTTTACTCAGCTTGATCCCCATCCCAGGGTATGACCTTGAGGTCAAGGTCACAGACTTAAAAATTTCATATAAAAGTAAAAAAAATTGCATCTAAGTTTATAGCTATACCATCAAGACCTTTTGTTGAATTTCGTTATCCTCCTACTGATAGGTTTAGGGGATATGGCTAGCAGCATGGAATCCATCCGTCCATCCATCCATCTGTCTGTCCATAAATGCATTATTGTGCACCCCATAACTCCTAAGTACCCTTTGACCTATTTTCATGAAACTCTGTCAGGTTGTTGAGGGCATTTGGTAGGGATGCAAGAAAGACAACTCTAACTGACTTGGTCCACGAGTTATATCCCCTTGTCTCCGAAATCGTAAAATATTTGTGTGAACCATAACTTAAAAACATGTTAAGATATTTTCATGATACTTCACCAGTATGTAGAGCACATTGAGTAGGCATATCACTTTCAAGAATGAACCGACTCTATTCTGCAGTTTTTGCCCTTGGTTATTTAAATCTTGTGTGGGCAATAACTCTAAAAATTCTTTAAGATATTTTTATGATACTTTACCGATATGTAGAGGACATTGAGTAGGCAGGTCACATTAAAATTTTCATTAAAATTTATATAGCTATATTATGAAGACCCTTTCATTGGTTTCAATAATATTAAGCATGATGGTATATATAGGGCTAAAGTTTTTCTCGGCACCATCCCCTAGCTAGGGTATGGCTTTTAAGTCAAGGTAATAGACTTTTCATACAAATGTCCTTTTTACTTATATTATAAAGACTGGTTGATTTCACTGGTCTATAGTGATAGTTATAGGGCTAAAGGTTTAATTAGCTCAATCGCTGCACTGTTCCTGACCTTTGAGGTCAAGGGCGCCACATTATGTGTGAATGAATTCTTTCAGTGTTATGTAGCATACAACTGCCATCTCCAGAGTCAAAGCTACATACTTTTTGCTCTTTAATTAAAAAGTGGGGGTAGCGCTGGTCAGGGATATACGTGCCCAAATGGGCACTTTGTCTAGTTTTCATATTTCATTGTAAAACATAGATTGTGAGTACTGGTTAGAACTGCTGCTAACAAGTACCCATAGTCTATGTTTTTGAGCAAAAATAAGAAAAGTAATGTTACCCCTGTAAACCCAAGTTTTACTATATAAAAGTAGAGTTTAAGTGGGTCAAAATTATGTAGGCATGTTTTGTGATGTGTTATGTGAGGTAATGATTTAATAGCGTATAATTTTGCAAAGAACGGAAAAATTATGAGTTTTGCAGATATATTTTGAAAACAGAGCTTTTTTGCAAATAAAAGAACACCAACTGATTGACAGGACACTATCTTTAAGTTGAAGAGTGTGCTATTTTTTCACAACTTTTGGTCAGATATATCCATCAGGAAACTTGACAGTAGACCATCTTTAAGTGACAGGGTGCACTATATGCAAACTCCCTACGTATGTGCAAATAAATAATGTTTAATATTTTTCTTGTCTGGGATTTTATTTTCCTTTGATTATTTTTTCTGTAACTTTTTTTTCCTGACTTTTTTTTCCCAAGCACTGTATTTTCAACTGTATAATACAAAGCAAAGTCCCTGTTTTTAGAGGCATGGTGGCCACTTGTCAGGGAAAAGTCTGTAAAATCTTATTTTTCTTCAAGGTCAGGGAAAAGTCAGGGAATTTTGCAAAATGGCAAGGAATATTTTAAATTTTAATTTTTTTTCTCACTCAGTTTATTCACTCAGCATTACTACAAATTAATGTTCATTTTAGAAAATGTATACCCAAAAAAAAAAACATTTTTTTTTTTTTTTTTTAACTGAACAATTAGGGCTGTATATTTTTATGTGCTAAAATAGAATTAATCATTCATCCACTGCAAGATAAGTAAAAGTCTGTTAAATTTTCAGGACTTTTGTAAGGGACAAATAGCATTTGGTCAGGGAAAAGTCAGAGACAAGTCAGGGAATTTCGCTTCTGACTGAGGGTGGCCACCCTGCAGAGGTGTGTGACCATGTAAGACAAAAACAGGTTGGCTCTTCCAAGCCACTCTGAGGCTTGCTGTTTTGTCTATAGCAGCTTTAGTAAATATACTATCCAGACAGTGAGAAACAAAAGTGTTCAGGCTGATCAAATGTTGGAAAAAATATCATAGAAAAAAATTGATACAGAAAAAAAAATCACAGATTTGGGTAGGACAAAAGTCACTGAAAAAGAATCTCAAAATTTTGAATTTGCTGTAATCTTTCTTTATAATAGCTGTTATGTAAGATAATTATTTAATAGAAACATAGGTTGCAGTATGTCTTATTTGATATGTTAAAAAGTATTCATTTGTCAGTTTCTGGTGAAAGAATGTGCACAATACTGGTTAACCGCTTAGAGGACTAAGCCTGCCCAGTAAACGTGTGGTTAGGTAAACTGACCGCTCTCGACATGATCCCATTGGGTTGACTGGGCCATAAAACCTCAACACAAACAAATTTCATAGCCCAGTTAGCTGAAAATACCTTCTTTTTGCACTTGAAAAAAAGTAAAACAGGAATATTAGACTACCCTTCCCCAGGTAATATTAAATAAAAAATTAGACACTTGTTTTTTTCATGCCCACATCTTATCTTTGCCGGCACAGAAATGAAAGTTGTTAGGAATAGCATTGTTCAATTTTTTCAAAATATGTCTATGAAATTGACTAAAAATCAATAAATCAGGAGAACATACCCGTTTGTTGACATTCGAACAAACATTTGGATGTCTGGTAAGTCATGGCCCAAAGTTCGCATAAAGATTTTGAGTGCATAACCACCAGCTACGCCTTACGAGATTACCAGGTGTAATTGATGGTGTTCAGTAATTTGATGTCCTAGAAATAAATAGGCAAAAAAAAAAAAAAAAAAATGTCTTGTTTCTTGAAAGTCTAAAAATTTATAAGGATAAATAGCTAGGGAAAAGTCTTTAGGAAATGCATAATATTATGCATGAAATTGCTACGAATTCAACCGATGCCTCAAAAAAGTTTGAGTAAGGCAAAACAAATTAGTAGGGTTTCTGGAAACATACTACATTTTTTTTTTTTTTTTTGCTATATAAAAAGTTAACACAATATTTAAAGCTGAGGGTTGAAATATGTTAAAAGAACAAGGTACGATCAAGAAGTTCGCAGCCTGATACACTTAGAATGAATAAACTGAGATAAAACCCTAATCAGTTGATAATTTTTGCCTTATTCAACATCTTTGGTGGAAAGAATGAAAGTTCTGAACTTTTGATTTCAATAGCAATTCGCTGCAAAATGGGAAGGGTGAGTTAAACTGAGAAAATGGACAAAGTTGAAGTTAGAGCAATCATGAAGTACTTCTATAAGAAAAGCATGTCCCAGAAGGAAATTCATGACAACTTCATTAAAACCCTTAGGAATGAGTTTCCTTCTTACAGCATGGTTAAGAAATGGGCTGCTGAATTTAGGAGAGGGAAGGAGAGCGTGGAGATGAATGGTATTGGCTCCCTAAAGAAGCCACTGCAGACGAAAACGTTGAGCTTTTGCACAGTCTCATCATGTGTGACAGAAGAAGCCTGTGTGATATAGCTAGACAAATGGGCATAGATTTTGGAGCAATTCCATCTATCTTGACCAATATCTTAGGGATGTGCAAGGTCTCAGCTAGATGGGTCCCCACAATGTTGACCAAAGATCAGAAGAAGAACAGGCTGGATATTTCTAAGAATCTCCTGTCTCTCTAGTAAGATGACCTTTAGGAATTTATGCATCTAGATGTGACCAAGGATGATACTTGGGTCCATCACTTTGATCCTGAGGCCAAACAGCAGAGTATGCAATGGAAGACCCTGGCTCATCCTCTCTTAAGAAACTCAAGAGAGTTTCTTCAGCAGGGAAAGTGATGGCCTCTGTCTATTCGGATAATCAGGGCATTATCATGGAGTACTATCTTGAGGAAGGTCACATAATAAATTGTGCATGTTATGCAGAAGAATTAAGACAGCTGTATCAAGATTGTGAAGAAAAGAAGAGGAAAGTTGGCTCAAGGTGTTCTGCTCTTGCAAGAACCTTCCAAGTTGCTATGGCTGCTGTGACTAAATGCAACTTTGAGGTCCTTCCTCATCCCCTGTATTCTCTAGGTTTAGCCCCTTCAGACTTTAATCTGTTTTCAAATCTTCGTGGTAGGAGTTTTGAAGCAATGAAGGTGTCACACATGCGGTTGATGAATACTTGGGGGGGCAAGGAAGAAGGCTTCTACCTGGAAGGGATAAGCAAACTGGATCAGAGTTGGAGAAAAAGCATTGAGGCAAAGGGAGATTATATTGAAAATAATGGCACAATGTCTGCTCTTGGTCATTCCCAAAGGACAGGGGCCGAGAATTTTTTTAATTGTCCCTCGTACATTGAATAAAATGACCAATTTATCACGCTTTAGATAAGGGGAATAGCCAGAAAATTATTTTCCTTGTTTTTCCATGAAAACATAAGTTGCGGATACTCATTAGAAGCATCTCATCTGGAAATGAATGAGTACCCACAACATGTTTCCATGGGGAAATAAGAAAAATATCAAGTTTTCGGCTGAAATAAAAAACAAACAACTTTCGTGGAACCATGTTTATCACTTGTTTATTTCAAATCTAATAAAATGTATAATTTGTATACTTTGTCTCTATCATTTACAGGTGGCTGTGGAGGTGGTGTTCTGATATTGAATGCCTTAGAAGTGTGTAAAGTGAATGGTTTACTGAGTGCCAATGGTCAGGATGTCAGTGGACGTGGTGGTGGTGGAGCAGGCGGGAGTATCCACATACTTACCTCAGAGTTTGATGGAACTGGAGATATTGCTGTAAATATTGGAGCATGAGGCTATCTGTAAAAATTGTTCTTTGTTGTTATACAAATGAACGGAAAGATTTTATTGAGTTCTGTGAAGAAGATTTTTAGCTCACCTAGAGCTGCTCCAGGTCAGCTTATGCCATGACCTGTTGTTCATTGTCCGCCCCTCGTCCGCCATCTTGAAATTCTTCAAACAACATCTCCTCCCAAACAGTAAGTCAGATTGAGCTGACACTTAATGAGAGGCATCACAGTGACACAGAGATTCAGAATTGCTAAAATCATTCCATTCGGATGGCGGCCACACCAGCTATCTTGAAATTCTTCAAATGACATCTCCCAAACTGTAAGAGGGATTGAGCCCAAACTTTGTGGGAGGCATCACAGTGACACAGAGAATCAGAATTGCTAAAATTGTTCCTTTCCGATATCCAAGATGGCTGCCACAGCAGCCGTCTCAAAATTCTTCAATTGATGTCTCCAAAACCATAAGTCAGATTGAGCCAAAACTTGATGGGAGGCGTTAGAGTGACATAGAGATTCAGAATTGCTAAAATCCTTGTGTTTGGGTATCCAAGATGGCTGCCATGGCAGCCATGTTGAAATCTTTCAAATGATATCTCCTCCCAAACCATAAATCTGATTGATGGGAAGCATCATAGTGACACAGAGATTCAGAATTGCTAAAATTGTTCCCTTCCAGTATCCAAGATGGCCACCATGGGGGCTGTCTTGAAATTCTTCAAACCATATCTCCTACCAAACCATAAGTTAGATTGAGCCGAAACTTGATGGGAGACATTAAAGCGTTATAGAGATTAAGAATTGCTAAAATCATTCTGTTCTGATATCTAAGATGGCTACCATCTTGAAATTCTTCAAACAACATCTCCTCTCAAACCATGTCGGATTGAGCCAAAACTTGATGGGAGACATCAGAGGGACATTCAGAATTGCTTAAATCGTTATGTTTCTTTACCCAATATGGCCACCATGGCGACCATTTTGAAATTCTTCAAACAACATCTCCTCTCAAACCGTAAATTGGATTGAGCAAAAACTTGATGGGAAGCATTGGAGTGACACAGAGAGTCAGAATTGCTAAAATAGTTCTGGTCCGATATCTGAGATGGTCCCCCAAGGTAGCCATCTTGATAATCTTCAAACCTCATCTGCTTCCGAATGGTGTCAGATTGAGCCAAATTTGGTGGGAGGCATTGGGGTGACATGGAGATTCAGAATTGTTAAAAACGCTATCCATGACGGCCCCCCCCTGCAGCCATCTTGAAGATCTTTTATTGTTAGCTCAGCTGGAGCTATGCTCCAGGTCAGCTTATGCCATGGTCTGTTGACCATGGTGCATCCCTCATCTGTAGGTCTGTCAGTAAACTTTTACATTTTTTGACATCTCCATCAGAATCGTATCCATGATGGCTGCTATGGCAAGTTTTCAATTGTTATCTTCTCCAGAAAGTCTTCAATTGTTATTTGCTCCAGTTGGATGGAGCGAAAACTTGGTGAAAGGCATTGGGGCAGCATGGAGATGTAGAATTGCTAAAATGGTTCTGTTTTGATATCCAAGATGGCCACCATGGCAGCCATCTTGAAAATCTTCACATCACAACTGCTACCAAACAGTAAGTTTGATTGAGCTTAAATGTGATGGGAGGCATTGGGGTGTTATGGAAATTCAGAATTACTAAAATCATTCTGCTCTAATGTCCAAGCTGGCCGCCATCTTGAAATTCTTCAAATCACATCTCCTCCCAAACAGTGAGCCGAAACTTGAAAGAAGACATCGAGGTGACATGGAGATTCGAAACTGCTAAATCCTTCTGTTCCAATATCCAAAATGGTGGCCATGGTGGCAGTCTTGAAACTCTTCAAACAACATCAGATTCTGAATTGCTAAAGGCAATCTGATCTGATAGCCAAGATGGCCACCATGGCACAATGTAACATACCATTATCAGCCTAATCCAGGTAAGTGATTTCTGGCCCACTTGGGTCTCTAGTTTATTTTATCCGAGGAGTTTACCCTTAAAGGGAATAGCAGTATTAGTAAAGAATGTACCTGAAAGGAGATTTTATTTAATATTCTGAAATATTTAAAACCTCATTCAATATTCAAAATGGCAGCATATGGTATTGATATGTTTAAATATCTATTAACTTCATTAGTTTTTATTAGATTTTGATCATATTCACATCAAAGGAATGATATATCAAGATCTTTCATCTCATCATCTGTACCAACCTTAGGTTTTCTTATTAAGTATCAAAAAGTCTCTTTATAATGCTGTGACATTCCATGGACCTCTGCTAGTAATGTAAAGGAACTACCCAGTACAGACTTTCAAACCCAGCGTCACTGAGAAAAATTTACGCGTAATTGTAACTTAAAGGCATCATAACTATCATGCTCATTCTGATATTCTGAAGACTTTGAATAAAATTTTAGATTCATTTCGGGTGAAAAAAATCGTTATTTAGAAGAAAATTTGTGCAATTTTTTTTTTTTTTTTTGCTATTTGAAATTTTATGATGACTGGACAATTGGTTTTCATATTTACTTCGTTGTGGCATCACTCGGAAAGATGGTTTTGTGCTTGGCGTTGTATTTTAAACAAAAATATCTTGTTCTGATTGAACATATCCTATCAGAAATCATCTGTCTTTTTCTGTTTCTAAGTTTTGTCCTTAAATATTGATAATCCTAAAATTAAATTTATGGCCAAATAGTAGTGTCACCTACGCAATTTGTATAGTAAAGTGATTTTTTTTTAAATTTTTACTTAAGACAAATTTTTTACTTTTCTTTGCTGATTTTAAATTCTTGATGTTTCATAACAATCTTGTGAAAATTGCAGAAAATTGAACAAACAGAACTTGTTGAAAACCTGCCACCAATTTACCTACCCTACAGATTTCTGCATAATTTGCAGCCATTTTTACTATGGGAAAAAGTGGAGATATTTGATTTTTTAACCCATGTCCTGCTGAACCCGGATATACCCTTCCTTTGCAAACAGTGTAGAGCCAGATCAGTTGGCTTCTGAAGAAGCCAGCTGATCTGCATCTGCAAAGAAGTCAACTGATCTGGATCTACACTGTTTGCCATGAAGTATTCAAATTTATATCAACAATCTGGATCAAGTAACCTGATTGTCTGACAATTAGAAATGGGTGTGGCCTCTTAATTTATTCAGCAGAACAAGGGTTAAAACCAGTGATTAGGATAAATCTTTTTATGCATAGGTAGTTACATAAAATATTTTGCATTAAATAGTGCTAAAAATTTGCAAATTTACTTCTGTGTAAAGTGCCAGGCAAAAAATGACTTTTTATAAGATGTTGAAAGCACACTTTTAATCTGATCAAGAACACACTGCTGCTTTAAGCCAAGTAACATACCCATAGCTCCAGATAAGCTACTCAAACCCAGCGTCACTGAGAAAAATTTACGCGTAATTGGAACGTAAAGGCATCATAACTATCATGCTCATTCTGATATTCTGAAGACTTTGAATAAAATTTTAGATTCATTTCGGGTGAAAAAAATCGTTATTCAGAAGAAAATTTGTGCAATTTTTTTTTTTTTTTTTTTTTTTTTTTTTTTTTTTGCTATTTGAAATTTTATGATGACTGGACAATTGGTTTTCATATTTACTTCGTTTGGGCATCACTCGGAAAGATGGTTTTGTGCTTGGCGTTGTATTTTAAACAAAAATATCTTGTTCTGATTGAACATATCCTATCAGAAATCATCTGTCTTTTTCTGTTTCTGAGTTTTGTCCTTAAGCTCCAGATAAGCTACTTCTTTTTTTTCATCACGAAAACATACCTATATAATTTTGACCCCTTAAACCCCACTTTTATATAGTAAAACTGGAGTTTACATGGGTATACATTATTTTTCTTATTTCTGCTCAGAAACATAGATTGTGGGTACTCGTTAGACCCGCCTGTGTGTTTTGAGCAGACATACGAAAAATATCAGTATTTTTTATCTGAAAAATTTCATTTTTTGGTGGTGAATTTTTCAGTATATTAGAATAGGCATGTTTTCGTAATGTTCAGCAAAAAAAAATACTGACATTTTTCTTATTCCTCACAAAAACATATGTTGTGGTACTTATTAAAAGTGGCTCAGTGAGGCGTTTCTGATGAGTACGCTCAACATAGGTTTTCATGGAGAAATAATAAAAATATTATCTGGAGTTTTCTTATCCAGAGCTATGATACCTGTTAAATGTCATCTGAATTGTGTTCCGCAGGTGAAAGGTGGCTCTGGTAGAAATGGTGGTGCTGGAGGTCGTCTGGCCATATCCTTCATAGACAATTTCTTTGCCGGAAACTATTATTCTGATGGAGGGCTTGGGAATGGTGGAGAGAATGGGGCTGCTGGCACAGTCTATACCAAAGATAACAGCACCACTGATGGGCAGAAAACTTTGAGAATCTATAACAGAGAGGGTGATGGGGTAAGAAATTTGATAATAGTTATGAAATGTGTGTGAGAAGACCTGTCCGCAGTACATCTTTTTGGATGGATTTTCAAAAAATTCATCCTCAGAAGGCTCCATATTCCTCAAAAATAGATATTTTTATCCAAATAAATTGATAAAGAGTATCAATACGAACATAAAATGTGGCATCTGACAGCCTATAAAATTTCAGTTAGTCTCTCGTTTTTGAACTGGATGAAAAATGAAATGATTTTTGTTGGCAACATTAATTTAGAGATATGATAAAAAAAAATCATTTCATTTCAAGAATGGGAGACAAACTGAAATCTTATAGGCTGTCAGGTGCCACATTTTATGATTGTATTATTACCATATATCAATTTATTAAATCTTTCTTGGATAATAAATTGTCTAAATTAGAGGAATATGAAGCCTTTAAAATAGCAGTCTTGGCAGGCGGGCATCTGGCATTGTCCCAGGTAAATATTTTGGCTAACCTTTTTTCAAAGTTATATGTTACTTTTATTCTTCAGTGGATTGCTTTCATATTTGGTAGGGATGAAGAGGAGGACCAGTAGGTGTTTCATGTGCAAGAGAGAAAATTCTCACTTTCTTTATTACCTGTTTGAAAAATTGGATGTATTCTGTTGCCGGGTCTGGCGTCTGTCCGTAAACTTTTTCATTTGCGGCGAACTCCTTCTACAATTTACATCCGATCAAGCTGAAATTTGGTTATAGTTAGACCTTGATGTGGAGTAGCGCATATTGTTTCTGGGTTACAGTCCATCAAATATTAGGAGAGTTATGCTCCTTTGAAAATTTCTGTAAACTTTTCGTTTCAGGCTAACTCCACCTACAATTTACATCCAGTCAAGTTGAAACTTGGTTTATAATTAGACCATGATGTAGAACAGCGCATATTATTTTGAGGTTACAGTCCACCAAATATTAGAGTTATGTCCCTTCGAAAATTTCGGCAAACTTTTTGTTTCCAGCTAACTCGTTCTACAGTTTACATCAGATCAAGCTGAACCTTGATTTATACTTAGACCATGATGTGGAGCAGCTTGTATTGTTTAGAGGTTACAGACCATCAAATATTAGCAGAGTTATGTCCTGTTGAAAAGTTTGGTAAACTTTTGTTTTCCAGCTGACTCCTCCTACATTTTTCATCGGATCAGGCTAAAATTTAATTTATAGTTAGACCATGTTGTGGAGCAGCGCATATTTTTTCGAGGTTACAGTCCACCAAGTATTAGCTGAGTTATGTTCCTTTGAATATTTTGGTAAACTTTTGTTTTCCAGCTAGATCCTCCTACAGTTTCCATCCGATCAAGCTAAAACTTGATTTACAGTTAGACCATGATGTGGAGCAGCATATATTTATTTGAGGTTACAGTCTACCAAATATTAGCAGAGTGGCCCTTTAAAAATTTCTGTAAACTTTTCATTTCCTGCTAACTCCTACAGTTTACATTTGATCAAGCTAAATCTTGATTCAAAGTAAGACCATGATGTGGAGCAGCAAATTTTATTTCGAGATAACAGTCCACCAAATATTAGCAGAGTTATGCCCCTTTGAAAATTTCTGTAAATTTTTCGTTTCCAGCTTACTTCTCCTACAGTTTACATCCAATCAAGCTGAAACTTGATTAATAGTTAGACCATGATGTGGAGCAGCACATATTGTTACGAAGTTACAGTCAGACATATATTAGCATAGCTGTGCCCCTTTGAAAATTCTATAAAATTTTCATTTCTGGCTATTTCCTCTTACAGTTTACATTCGATCAAGCTGAAACTTTGTAAATACTTGCACTACCATATTTACCATATATTTTTGGACACCATTAATGTTCGGACACCACCTATTTTCTGCAAAATATGATAATTTAATGCACAATAACAGTTCGAACACCCCCTGAATTTGAAAAAGACACTTTCATAATTTCCGACACAAAAATGCCTCTGGACAAAGCCGAATTTTCAATGAAATCCAACACCAATCCAGCAGCGTCGCTATCATTTTCATGGATGTTTTGATAGACGAAGCCATTTTCTAACAGGTAAGAAGGAAGTAGTAGTGTCGAAAAATTAGCTTAGTGAAAGTTATTTTCTGTCAGGGCTATTTTCATTCAGGGAGAAACTACTTTTATTTGTTTATTCAAATCGCCGAGCTTATAAAATGCGCATGCCACTTACTATACATTCGAAGACGATGAAATCGCCCCTCGTCCAAATGGACTGATCTACCAATACACAGCTAAAAATAGGCAAGAAAAAAATAATAATAATGAAGGCCGTGGAACATGCCAAAATCTTACCGTTTAATGTTTTTCAATGAGGAGATACATTATAGCACCAGTCTATTTCTCGGTAACACTTGTATTCTATTTATTGTTATCTTTTAAAAAACCGTCATATTACCATGTGGTTCTATACCACGTGTAAGTCACATGCAAAAATAATAATAATGAAGGCCGTGGAACATGCCAAAATCTTACCGTTTAATGTTTTTCATCTAGGAGATATATTATAGCACCAGTCTATTTCTCGGTAACACTTGTATTCTATTTATTGTTATCTTTTAAAAAACCATCATATTACCATGTGGTTCTATACCACGTGTTAGTCACATGCAAACTTTATGACACCCGAGGTGACGTTACCTCTACATGATGTGTTGGCATGTCAAGTAAAAAGACGTCATTATATAATTTTCATTATTGGCATTCCCTCATTACCAAGATAAAAACGATTTAGTGACGATCAAAGCAGTGAAGCTTGTGAAATGTTTTAATAAAATTAATTTCCATTAATACTTATTGAAACAAGCATTCCTATTAAATAGGCAATCAGCGACCTTTTGTCAGTGCATTAATATTGCGTACAGTCGACTCTCGTTAGCTCGAACTTCACGGGACCTGATAAAAATGTTCGAGTTATCAGTAGTTCGAGACAACCAAATTGTGACGTCATAGGTATGACGACTGTTCGCCTCAACGTGCTTGGAAGGCACATGTATATGGCAATTTAAATAATTTACGGGTACTTCAGTTTGCATTGTTACTGTTTGTTTTAGGAGATGCAATGGTTTTCTTAATATAGTATCATCAATAAATGTTAATAATAATAAATTTCAAACGTCTCTTGTTGTCTTTTAATACTCCTGCAAATTTAGATTTCCATGAGCTATAAATAAATTACTGGTTTCTGGGTTGTGTTAGCTATACATTATGAACTGGTTTCGATTAGCTCCCTTCGCACAGACAACTCGATAAAGAGTTGACTGGTTTCCGCTTTCGCATATAACGCTTACAATGTTAAACGGCAGCTGTAAGCTAGTTTGGATTATCTCCCCTGGCATAACGAGCCATCTCAGTGCGGCAAACTGTAGATCCTGCAGAGAAAGCTCGTTATGGACCGTCTTATCTGGACCTACACTATTTGTGCAGGTATCCATACCATTCTACAGGGTCGGAAGGATTAACATCGGTGCCCACGTGTGATTCGTCTTATTTGAGGCCGTGCACAACTCCTATTAGAAGACTGTGCGTCTGTCAAAGACTCGGATCAGCCTGCAGGCCACAAATTTTCCACGCATGAGCCTTATCTGGGCTTACCAAAGAGCACCGCCTGACTAAAGAGTAACAAGCCAAGATTCAGACTTAGCAAGCCTGATCAATACAGGCTGATATGAGTCGGAACCTGTCGCGCACTGACTTTTTTTGAAGACGTTATATCATTCAGACGGACAGTACTCAATAGTGAAGAGCATATCTAAACAATAAATTAAAGAAACTTCATTGATTAATCTTCCATAACACTATTCTGGGCCGCTTTTTATCTTACAAATCAGTGACACGAGACGGTGTTGAACGCCGCGTGTCAAACCCGACTCGACACGCATGTGATTTCATAATTACGGATTTTAGACAATGTTTGTGTTGTTGTAATTACCTGGACAAAAGGGAAAATTAAAATATTGATTTATTTATCAATGGCCTATTATGATTTTCATTAACCGAGAGACCAGCGGTGCCGCATCTTACATTTTTTTTCCTTCGTCATGGTCCGAGTTCGGGATATGCGGTAGTAAAAACTGTGAAAAATATATTCAGGGACTGAAAATGATGGACGAGATAGCCGAAGTGTCGACATAAAAGTAGTTCGACATACGCAAAGCTGAAATACAATAAATACATAGGGAAAATAATCAGGACTTAGAAATCAGTTCGACATAAGTGATAGGATCGGGATAAGAGGGGTCGAGATACGAGAGTCAACTGTAATTTTATGATCGTCTGCTCAGGGCGATTGGGCAACATCGTGGAAAAACCTGCTCAGCTTTTACATAGCTGCAAATAATGACGAGTTGGTATGGTAACTTCATTTTTCTATGAAATACATTCCTATCTTTCATTGCTTTAGGAACAAAAAAAAAAAAAAACAGAAAAAAAAAAAAAAAAAAAAAAAAACTAAAGTAACCGTTTCATCCACTTACAGAAATGATCTTTAGCAAACAGAATAAATTCTTAATCGGATATCTGCCATCTGCTACGATTCTACACAACGAACTTAGCCCTTTACACCTAGTCCATCTATGAGATATGCCAATACCAGCAGGCTTTTTCTCAACAACAGGAGGGGTCATGTGACTCAGTTTATTTACAAATGGCGCCCTGTCCTGCCGACAATGCGATGATCAGTTAAAAAGTAACAGTGGTTTAATTTTTTGTATTTATTCAGCAAAAAAATGGTCCATAATAGGCAGTATTAAAAATTCAGCTACTACAAACCGCCGATCTACCAGAGTGGCAGACCTAATGGTCTTCATTTTTTTTATTGGAATTTTTCAGGTATTTTCTTTAATTTTCGGACACGTTTTTTTTTTAAATTATATTTTCCTAAATATTTGGACAAAAAATAAAATAATGATTTTAATGTGTCGAAAAATATATGGTAAATATGGTATGATGTGGAGCAGCGCATATCGTTTCCAGGTTACAGTACACCAAACATTACCAGAGTTATGCCCCATTTAAGTTTCCATAAACTTTATTTCCAGCTAACTCCTCCTACAGTTTACATCCAATCAAGCTAAAAATCAATTTATTGTTAGACCATTGTGTGGAGCAGCGCATATTATTTCAAGGTTACAGTACACCAAATATTAACAGAGTTATGCCCCTTTGAAAATTTCTGTTAACTTTTTGTTTTTGACTAACTCCTCCTACAGTTTACATCCAGTCAAGCTGAAATACTGTAAATAGTTAGACCATGATGTCGAGCAGAGCATATCATTTCAAGGTATCAGTCCACCAAATATTAGCAGCTTTATGCCCCTTTGAAAATTTTGGTAATGTTTTGGTTTCCATCTAACTCCACTTACAGTTTACATCTGGAGCACTGAATTGTACAGGAGTCAGTATATGTGCTACACTAATTACTCTGCTTGCGGAGCTCTTGTTTTAAAAAAAAAAACGTCCATAATGCCATTAGGCATTTTTCCTGTTTTTTGTTGTTTTTTTTTTTTGTCATCAGACATTTAGTAGTTTACATAATCTCCATTGAAAAGTTCTGCTAAAACAAAGTGAGAAAAACATTGCATAAAACTTGATTTTTTAGGAGAGAACCATATTCTAAACACTTTCTAAAACAATTCTGAGAAAAAAATTTTACCCCACATGCCAAGCATTAAAATGTGCAATGCAGAAAGCATACTGTACAAGTAAGCAGTTTGTGCAGGGCTGGCTCAGTTCAGGTATACCCTTAAGATCTGTGTTTACATGGCATGGCTTGTATAATCTATAAAACAGACTGTCATGAGATAATGTACCTTGTGACACATCCCAAGTGAAGATTCAGAATGGCTTGTACATCTGTGCAGTGTGCTGATTTTGAAGAACCTGCACATCTGAGCAGCGTGTTAACTTAGAAAGCCTTACATCTGCAGTATACTGATTTAGAACAGTATGTACATCAAAGCAGTGAGTTGATTTAGAACAGCCTGTACATTTGAGCAGTGGGTTGATTTAGAACAGTTTGTACATCTGAGCTGTGGGTTGATTTAGAACAGAAGGTACATATGAGCAGTGGGTTGATTTAGAACAGAGAGTACATCTCAGTAGTGGGTGATTTAGAACAGACAATACATCTGAGCAGTGTGTTGATTTAGAACAGAGTATACATCTGAGAAGTGTGTTGACTTAGAACAGCCTGTTCATCTGAGCAGTGTGCTGATATAGAACAGCATGTACATCTGAGCTGTGGGTTGATTTAGAACAGACAATACATCTGAGCAGTGGGTTGATTTAGAACAGAGTATAGATCTTAGCAGTGGGTTGATTTAGAACAGAGAGTACATCTCAGTAGTGGGTGATTTAGAACAGACAATACATCTGAGCAGTGTGTTGATTTAGAACAGAGTATACATCTGAGCAGTGTGTTGACTTAGAACAGCTTGTTCATCTGAGCAGTGTGCTGATATAGAACAGCCTGTACATCTGAGCAGTGGGTTGATTTAGAACAGACGGTACATCTGAGCAGTAGGTTGATTTAGAACAGACGGTAGATCTGAGCAGTGTGTTGATTTAGAACAGTGTACATCTGAACAGTGGCTTGATTTAGAATAGACGATACATCTGAGCAGTGTGTTGATTTAGAACAGACTGTACATCTGAGCAGTGGGTTGATTTAGAACAGATGGTACATCTGAGCAGTGTGTTGATTTAGAACAAACTGTACATCTAAGCAGTGTGTTGACTTAGAACAGCCTATTCATTTGAGCAGCTTATTGATTTTGAACTGCTTGTACATCTGAGCTGTGTGTTCATTTAGAACAGATGGTACATCTGTGCAGTGTTTTTACTTAGAACAGCCTGTTCATCTGTGCAGTGTTTTGACTTAGAACAGCCTGTTCATCTGAGCAGTGTGTTGATTTTGATCAGCTTGTACATCTGAGCAGTGTGTTTAATTCGAACAGCTTGTTTGTCTGAGAAACGTGTTGATTTTGATCAGCTTGTACATCTGAGCAGTTTGTTGATTAAAAACTACCTCTACATCTGCAGTGCTGATTTAGAACAGTCTGTACATCTGAGCAGTGTGTAGATTTTAATCAGTTTGTACATCTGAGCAATGTGTTGATTAAGAACAGCCTGTACATCTGCAGTGTGCTGATTTTGAAGTCTGTACATCTGAGCAGTGTGTTGATTTAGAACAGCTGTACATCTGAGCAGTGTGTTGGTTTGGAACAGCTTATACATATGAGCAATGTGTTGGTTTAGAGCAGATTGTACATCTGAGCAGTGTGTTGGTATGGAACAGCTTATACATCTGAGCAGTGTGTTGATTTAGAACAGACTTCATCTGAGCAGTGTGTTGGTTTCGAACAGCTTATACATCTGAGCAGTGTGTTGGTCTGGAACAGCTTATACATCTGAGCAGTAAGTTGATTTAGAACAGACTATACATCTGAGCAGTGTGTTGGTTTAGAACAGCTTATACATCTGAGCAGTGTGTTGATTTAGAACAGACTGTACATCTCAGCAATGTGTTGGTTGGGAACAGCATATACATCTGAGCAGTGTGTTGGTTTAGAACAGACTATACATCTGAGCAGTGTGTTGGTTTGGAACAGCTTATACATCTGAGCAGTGTGTTGGTTTAGAACAGCTTGTACATCTGAGCTGTGTGTTCATTTAGAACAGATGGTACATCTGTGCAGTGTTTTGACTTAGAACAGCCTGTTCATCTGAGCAGTGTGTTGATTTTGATCAGCTTGTACATCTGAGCAGTGTGTTTAATTCGAACAGCTTGTTTGTCTGAGAAGTGTGTTGATTTTGATCAGCTTGTACATCTGAGCAGTTTGTTGATTAAGAACTACCTCTACATCTGCAGTGCTGATTTAGAACAGTCTGTACATCTGAGCAGTGTGTAGATTTTAATCAGTTTGTACATCTGAGCAATGTGTTGATTAAGAACAACCTGTACATCTGCAGTGTGCTGATTTTGAAGTCTGTACATCTGAGCAGTGTGTTGATTTAGAACAGCTGTACATCTGAGCAGTATGTTGGTTTGGAACAGCTTATACATATGAGCAATGTGTTGGTTTAGAGCAGATTGTACATCTGAGCAGTGTGTTGGTATGGAACAGCTTATACATCTGAGCAGTGTGTTGATTTAGAACAGACTACATCTGAGCAGTGTGTTGGTTTCGAACAGCTTATACATCTGAGCAGTGTGTTGGTCTGGAACAACTTATACATCTGAGCAGTAAGTTGATTTAGAACAGACTATACATCTGAGCATGTGTTGGTTTAGAACAGCTTATACATCTGAGCAGTGTGTTGATTTAGAACAGACTGTACATCTCAGCAATGTGTTGGTTTGGAACAGCATATACATCTGAGCAGTGTGTTGGTTTAGAACAGACTATACATCTGAGCAGTGTGTTGGTTTGGAACAGCTTATACATCTGAGCAGTGTGTTGGTTTAGAACAGCTTATACATCTGAGCATTGTGTTGATTTAGAACAGACTGTACATCTCAGCAATCTGTTGGTTTGGAACAGCTTATACATCTGAGCAGTGTTTTGGTTTAGAACAGACTATACATCTGAGCAGTGTGTTGGTTTAGAACAGACTATACATCTGAGCAGTGTGTTGGTTTGGACCAGCCTATACATCTGAGCAGTGTGTTGGTTTAGAACAGCTTATACATCTGAGGATTGTGTTGATTTAGAACAGACTGTACATCTCAGCAATGTGTTGGTTTGGAACAGCTTATACATCTGAGCAGTGTGTTGGTTTAGAACAGACTATACATCTGAGCAGTGTGTTGGTTTAGAACAGACTATACATCTGAGCAGTGTGTTGGTTTGGAACATCTTATACATCTTACTAGTGTGTTGGTTTAGAACAGACTATACATCTGAGCAGTGTGTTAGGATATGGAACAGCTTATACATCTGAGCCTAGGTTTGGTTTTGAACAGCTTATACATCTTGGTTGGAAAAAGTGCCTGATCTGAAACTATGAAGGCTTCTATTGTCTTTCAGCAAAGACTTAAATTGAGCTGCAGAGATTCACAAGTTGGTCTGGGCCTCTGCTGTCCCCATGTGTTCAGAGACAAGTCTTCGCTGGCTGCAGCTCAGTATTATGAAATAAGAGTAGTTCCTGATACACTGTGTCAATGAGCAGTCTGACTTTGGTCTACTAATGTTATATCATATTTACTCTGAGTACTGGGATAGATAGGCTGGAGTAAACAGTGTAGACCCAGATCAGCTGCAGCAGAATGCAGCTTTTGATTAGGGTCTAATGTTTGCTACTCATATTTTCTATGGTCATTGTCTCCCTTCTGCTGATTCATGAAGGGCAGTTGTCAGTTTCTCCCTTCTGCTGATTCATGAAGGGCAGTTGTCAGTCGCTGGCAAAAGAATGTGTACAATACTGATTCACCCCTTAGAGGACTATGCCTGCCCAGTAAATGTGTGGCTAGTAAATTGACCGCGCTGGATATGACCCCAGTGGATTGACTGGGCCATAAAACCCCAACACAAACAAACAATTTGCTAATCATCCTACAAATTTAGACACATCAACTGGTAGTAAAATGGACTATTTGAAGTTTTAGTACAAATTCAGTAAGAAGTGAAGGTATATATTTTAGAGTGCAAAACAGGCAAACAGTGTATACTCAGATCAGATAGCATAGAATGCAGCATTGACCAAGGTCTGCCGTTTGCCTCTTAGTTTTTAGACATATCAGCAGGTAATAAAATAGACAAGTAAGCAGTTAAGGTGTATTAATATTTAGCATAAATATGTTATGCCGGTGAACAGGCTGGTCTGGGTCTTTCAGAGGACTTGTTAAGGAGGAGTATTTGATGATAATTATCAGATCATTTTCTCCAGTTCTCAATAATAAACATATGTTGTGGTACTCATTAGAAGTGCCTCATTGAGGCACTTCTAATGAATACCCACAGCATATGTTTTTATTGAGAGATAATAAACTTTAGCTTGTAGAAAGTCAAAAATGTAATAGCATAACTGCATACCTCCAGATAAGGTTTTGTGTTTTTGTTTTATTTAACCAAAACATATTGATATTTTTCTTATTTCTCCTTGAAAACATATCTTGAAGGTACTTATTAGAAGAAAGGTCCTTCTAATGAGTACCACAATACATTTTTTGGTAGAAATAAGAAAAATATTTATCTGATAGCTCCTTCTGTCAGGAGCTGTGCGACATGTTGCCTTACCATACTGCTCTGCTCATTTGATTGCTCAGTGATGTGTCCTGGCTGAATAGCATCAGTGCAGACCTTGATCAGCCTGCTAATTTTAGAAGCTGTCTGATCTAGATATCCACTGTTTGCACAAGAATATCTGTTAAGATAGTTAATGTAAATACACTATTTATTTCTACACATACACTTGTTTTTTCTAGAATCGTCGCACAAGAATAACACTTCCTGAGAATAAAATGCCCGATCATGACATTCATACCTTAGACCTAGGCCTTTATGCAGAAGTTGCAGTGCTTCCCACAGATGATGATGGTATTCCAACTGAAGGTGAACGTGAGATGCATCTAACTAAAGTCAGTGGTGATTTCACAGCCGTGATTCATGTGGGGCCAAGAATTATCTTAGATATTAATTTTGAGGAGACTGCCATCCTCTCCTTCAGTATAATAGTTTATGAGGTAAACTTGAAATTTACAGACATCTCTATAGCTCTAGATTAGAGGGGGTATCAGGTAAGGTAGGCTAATCAGAGCTGAAAAGATAATCGATTATCAATCCTGCCTTTGTGATGGATAATTGATTAGTAATTACTAAATATTTGGTCATAATTTACCTGTCTGTCTGAGCATGATTCTTACCATATGTTATACTTTACTGTATGTATTTGGTTAGATAGGCCTGAGCAAACAGTGTAGACCCAGATGAGATGCTGTAAAGTGCAATGTCTCATCAGGGTCTACACTGTTTGCCTCTCATCCAGTTACTTTAGACACAACATTGGGTACGTTGTAAATTGTACTTGTTCAAATTTTAGATAAAGTATGTTAAGGAGTAAAGGTGTCTGAATACTTAGGGTAAAAATGGTAAGGTAACAGACACAGAAATCAAATGATTGATTATTAGCACATCTGTAGCGATATAAATTTTGTGTAATTTATCAATCAATTAATTGATTATCTGATTAATTGTGCCAGCCTTAGTATCAGGTGAATAGTTGTTTTTAGCTCACCTGAGCAAAAGCTCAGGGTGAGCTATTGTCATCACCCTATGTCCGTCATCCGTTGTCGTCCGTCGTTCGTCGTCAATAATTAGTTTGTTAACACTCTAGAGGTAACAATTTTGACCCAATCTTGATGAAACTTGGTCAGAATGTTTGCCTCTATGAAATCTAGGTCAAGTTTGATACTGGGTTACTTGGGGTCAAAAACTAGGTCACCAGGTCAAATCAAAGGAAAAACTTGTTAACACTCTAGAGGTCATAGTTATGACCCAATCTTGATGAAACTTGCTCAAATGTTTGCCTCTATTAAACCTAGGTCAAGTTCGAAACTGGGTCACTGGGGGTCAAAAACTAGGTCACCGGGCCAGATCAGCAGAAAACCTTGTTAACACTCTAGCGGTCACATTTTTGAAGCAATCATCATGAATCTTGCTCAATATGTTTGTCTTGATGATTTCTAGGTCATGTTCAAAACTGGGTCACTTGGGGTCAAAAACTAGGTCACCGGGCCAAATCAGCAGAAAACCTTGTTAACACTCTAGCGGTCACATTTTTGAGGCAACATCATAAATCTTGCTCAACATGTTTGTCTTGATGATTTCTAGGTCAAGTTCAAAACTGGGTCACTTGGAGTCAAAAATTAGGTCACCGGGCCAAATCAGCAGAAAACCTTGTTAACACTCTAGCGGTCACATTTTTCAAGCAATCATCATGAATCTTGCTCAAAATGTTTGTCTTGATGATTTCTAGGTCAAGTTTGAAACTGGGTCACGGAGTCAAAAACTAGGTCACCGGGCCAAATCAGCAGAAAACCTTGTTAACACTCTAGCGGTCACATTTTTCAAGCAATCATCATGAATCTTGCTCAAAATGTTTGTCTTGATGATTTCTAGGTCAAGTTTGAAACTGGGTCACGGAGTCAAAAACTAGGTCACCGGGCCAAATCAGCAGAAAACCTTGTTTACACTGTAGCAGTCACATTTTTCAAGCAATCATCATGAATCTTGCTCAAAATGTTTGTCTTGATGATTTCTAGGTCTAGTTTAAAACTGGGTCACTTGATATCAAAAACTAGTTCACCTGGCGAAATCAAAGGAAAACCTTGTTGATGCTCTAGAGGCCTGATTTTTGAAGTGATCATCATGAATCTTGCTCAAAATGTTTGTCTTGATGATTTCAAGGTGATGTATAGTTTTCTGTCCAGTGACTCTCTTAAGTTTTTCCATTTAGGTCAGTTTCTCAGTAATTATTGGTCCTACAGAGTGATATTTGGTACTTGTGAAGTGATGTCTAGGTCAAGTTTGAAGCTGGGTCACTTGGGGACAAAAACTAGGTCACCAGTCCAAACCAGCAGAAAACCTTGTTTACACTCTAGCAGTCACATTTTTGAAGCAATAATCATAAATCTTGCTCAAAATGTTTGTCTTGATGAGTTCTAGGATATGTTTGAAACTGGGTCACATGGGTCAAAAACTAGGTCACCAGGCCAAATCAGCAGAAAACCTTGTGAACACTCTAGCGGTCACAGTTTTGAAGCATTCATCATGAATCTGGCTCAAAATGTTTGTCTTGATGATTTCTAGGTCAGTTTCGAAACTGGAACACCTGGGGTCAAAAACTAGGTCACTGGGCCAAATCAGCATAAAATCTTGTTATCACTCTTGCGGTCGCATTTTTGAAGCAATCATCATGAATCTTGCTCAAAATGTTTTGTCTTGATGAGTTCTAGGTTAACACTCTAGCGGTCACATTTTTTAAGCAATCATCATGAATCTTGCTCAAAATGTTTGTCTTGATGATTTTTAGGTCAGGTTCGAACTGGGTCACCTGGGGTAAAACACTAGGTCACATGGCCAGATCAGCAGAAAACCTTGTTAACACTCTAGTGGTCACATTTTTCAAGTAATCATTATGAATCTTGCTCAACATGTTTATCTTGATGATTTCTAGGTCAAGTTTGAAACTGGGTCACTTGGGGTCAAAAACTAGGTCACCTGGCCAAATCAGCAGAAAACCTTGTTAACACTCTACCTGTCACATTTTTTAAGCAATCATCATGAATCTTGCTCAAAATGTTTGTCTTGATGTTTCTAGGTCAAGTTTGAAACTGGGTCACATGGGGTCAAAAACTAGGTGACCTGGCCAAATCAGCAGAAAACTGTTAACACTCCAGAGGTCACATTTTTGAAATAATCATCATAAGTATTGCTCAAAATGTTTGTCTTGATAATTTCTAGGTCTAGTTTAAAACTGGGTCACTTGATATCAAAAACTAGTTCACCTGGCCAAATCAAAGGAAAACCTTGTTGATGCTCTAGAGGCTGATTTTTGAAGTGATCATCATGAATCTTGCTCAAAATGTTTGTCTTGATGATTTCAAGGTGATGTATAGTTTTCTGTCCAGTGACTCTCTTAAGTTTTTCCATTTAGGTCAGTTTCTCAGTAATTATTGGTCCTACAGAGTGATATTTGGTACTTGTGAAGTGTTTGTGTTTAGGTCAGTTTCTCAGTAACTATTGCTGCTACAGCCAGTAATACTTAGTACATGCATACATCTTAGCATGGCCTTTTGAGTGCAGTCATCCATATTTGACCTTGACCTTTATTTCACAGTCCATTAGACATGCTACATTGTCTTACTTGTTAATATAATCATTTTGAACTTTGATCAGAATGTTTGCCTTGATCAGTTCTAGATCAGGCTCTCAAAGTGCTATGTTGCTCAGGTGAGCATTACAGGGTCATCATGGCCCTCTTGTTTTATTTCTACATGAAGATACATGTTCAGGGTACCCCAGAAGTGTCTCAGTCAAATTAGTGAAAAAAGAAATAAGTAAAATATCAAGCTTTGAGTTACCTTTTTTTCTGATTTTCCCCTACTTTTTCAATTCAAATATTGCAGATAAAATGAATGAATCTGAATTTTTAGTAGGAACGCTCTGTCTCTAAGGACACGTTTTACGCATAAACTGGGAAGCCATTCAGAGGTAACATAGTTGTTATGTTTGCTTTTTTTTTCCTTCAGATACTGCTTATTCCTCAGATATTGTTTATGATGATTTGATACACCTAAAAGATTTTGCTGTCATTTTTTCTTCTTTTTAGCTCACCTGAGCAAAAGCACAGGGTGAGCTATTGTCATCACTTATGTCCGTTGTCCGTCATCGTCCGTTGTCCGTCGTTCGTCGTCAACAATTAGTTTGTTAACACTCTAGAGGTCACAGTTTTGACCCAATCTTGATGAAACTTGGTCAGAATGTTTGCCTCTATGAAATCTAGGTCAAGTTTGATACTGGGTTACTTGGGGTAAAAAATTAGGTCACCAGGTCAAATCAAAGGAAAAACTTGTTATCTCATAGAGGTCATTATTTAGACCCAATCTTAATGAAACTTGCTCAAAATGTTTGCCTCTATTAAATCTAGGTCAAGTTTGAAACTATGTCACTGGGGGTCAAAACTAGGTCACCAGGCCAGATCAGCAGAAAACCTTGTTAACACTCTAGTGGTCACATTTTTCAAGCAATCATCATGAATGTTGCTCTAAATGTTTGTCTTGATGATTTCTAAGTCATGTTTGAAACTGGGTCACTTGGAGTCAAAAACTAAGTCACCGGGCCAAATCAGCAGAAAACCTTTTTAACACTCTAGTGGTCACATTTTTCAAGCAGTCATCATGAATCTTGCTCAAAATGTTTGTCTTGATGATTTCTAGGTCAAGTTTGAAACTGGGTCACATGGTGTCAAAAACTAGGTCACCAGGCCAAACCAGCAGAAAACCTTATTAACACTCTAGCAGTCACATTTTTCAAGCAATAATCATGAATCTTGCTCAAAATGTTTTTCTTGATGAGTTCTAGGATATGTTTGAAACTGGGTCACATGTTATCAAAAACTAGGTCACCGGGCCAAATCAGCGTAAAATCTTGTTATCACTCTAGCGGTCATATTTTTCAAGCAATCATCATGAATCTTGCTCAAAATGTTTATCTTGATGAGTTCTAGGTTAGGTTTGAAACTGGGTCACTTGGAGTCAAAAACTAGGTCACTGGGCCAAATAAGCAGAAAACTTTATTAACACTCTAGCGGTCACATTTTTTAAGCAATCATTATGAATCTTGCTCAAAATGTTTGTCTTGATGATTTCTAGGTCAAGTTTGAAACTAGGTCACTTGGGGTAAAAAACTAGGTCACCTGGCCAAATCAGCAGAAAACCTTGTTAACACTCTAGCGGTCACACTTTTGAAGCAATCATCATGAATCTTGCTCAAAATGTTTGTCTTGATGAGTTCTAAAATATGTTTGAAACTGGGTCACGTGTCAAAAACTAGGTCACCGGGCCAAATCAGCGTAAAATCTTGTTATCACTCTAACGGTCACATTTTTCAAGCAATCATCATGAATCTTGCTCAATATGTTTGTCTTGATGAGTTCTAGGTCAGGTTCGAAACTTGGTCACTTGGAGTTAAAAACTAGGTCACGGGGCCAAATCAGCAGAAAATTTTATTAACACTCTACCTGTCACATTTTTTAAGCAATCATCATGAATCTTTCTCAAAATGTTTGTCTGGATGATTTCTAGGTCAAGTTTGAAACTGGGTCACATGGGGAAAACAATTGGTGACCTGGCCAAATCAGCAGAAAACTGTTAATTCTTCAGAGGTCACATTTTTGAAATAATCAGCATAAATATTGCTCAAAATGTTTGTCTTGATGATTTCTAGGTCTAGTTTAAAACTGGGTCACTTGATATCAAAAACTAGTTCACCTGGCCAAATCAAAGGAAAACCTTGTTGATGCTCTAGGGGTCACAGTTTTGAAGTGATCATCATGAATCTTGCTCAAAATGTTTGTCTTGATGATTTCAAGGTGATGTATAGTTTTCTGTCCAGTGACTCTCTTAAGTTTTTCCATTTAGGTCAGTTTCTCAGTAATTATTGGTCCTACAGAGTGATATTTGGTACTTGTGAAGTGTTTGTGTTTAGGTCAGTTTCTCAGTGACTATTGCTCCTACAGCCAGTGATACTTAGTACATGCATACATCCTAGCATGGCCTCTTGAGTTCAGTCATCCATATTTGACCTTGACCTTTATTTCACAGTCCATTAGACATACTACATTGTCTTACTTGTTAATATAATCATTTTGAACTTGGATCAGAATGTTTGCTTGATCAGTTCTAGATCAGGCTCTCAAAGTGCTATGTTGCTCAGGTGAGCATTACAGGGCCATCATGGCCCTCTTGTTGTTTTTTTTTTTTTTTTTGCAAAGGGAGACAAATTTTGCAGATAGGAAGTTGCCTCCTTATTATTTAAAACCTTTAAAAAAAATGTGGGCTACTCTTAAACAATAGATTTGCTACTCTTAAATGAAAGGATATGCGGGAGCAAATTATTTTGTTAAGAGTAGCCCAATTAGACCAAAAAAAGACAAATATTGCCTTATTAAGTTTTATTTACCTTGAAAGCATTTCTATTCCTCTTAATTTGCTGTCATTATTTTGTTTGTTTAACAGAATGGGTCAGTCAACCTTCCAGTAGATACTTATCTTAAAGACACCACAGTAGTCGACTATGGTGGTAAATTAGCTAATGTTAAGACCCTCAATATTTCTCTGGGTGGCGCCTTCCACAGCTACCCACCAGCAGATCACTCCACTGTGGAGTATGACTTTTTTGATACTATCATGGTGTTGGATGGAGGAAAATTTCAATTCTTTGGTACAGCAGTGTTTGATGATTTGTTGAAGATAAATTTGGCTGGAGGTCTTGTGATTCGGGGAGGAGGAGAAATGCTTGTGAACAACTTGGAACTCACTGGTATGTATCATAAGGTTTTCTCTGTGGTAGTTCTATGTTAAAAGTTCATGCCCGATCTGCTTTCGATACAGCAAAATAATGATAAGAGAGACAATTAATTTCCCCTGAATATTTTTGATATATTCTCTGTAAAATTTAAAGTTAATCTGAGTGTGAAATTTAAAGTTATTCTGAGGCTCAAAGTAACTTCTTGAACATTTTTGCTCTCAGTGAGAATCTGAAGAATCTTCAAACACATTTGTGCAATAAATCTTATTTATATTTTAACACAAAGATATATGAAAATATGAATCTACCACATAACATATAAAAGTTTTGCATCATAACCTCTGTTTAATCGAATATCATGTTTGAGCTAGTTGGCGAACTACCTGCAACAACTATGTTTTCTCCAGTGTAGCATTGATAATGACTTCTCAGTAATATTTTTATCAGTGAAGAAAGATTGGCTACAAGTAGTAATTTGGGAGTACTAAAATTAAGGTTATTACTAAAGCGAAGGATAAATCTCCAGGAATGATCATACCCACCTGGAAGTATTTGCCATTTCAAAGAGTTTTTTTTTACTTATAATGGAAGATTTTGCTATCACTGGAAGGAAATCCTTCCTTTTCTGGCAACACAACTGTCAAAATTGTTTTGCTTCCTTCTGAAGAGTGGTCTGCTCTAAAAAGAGAAAATTTAATCATCAAAGGACAAGATACAATGCCAGCTGATGGCATTTGAAATATTTTTTTCTGAGAAAATAAGGCATAACAGACATATCACATAAAATGTCAAGACTGTATTCTAAGCAAAACATTGAAGGAAAATAACCAAAAACAAAACAAGAAACATGTTTTCATTTCATGTGAATTGTCTGCAATTCTCATGTGCAGGTGATTCACTGGATAGCATCTTTTGAATCTGATCAGAATCCTTGCAGGGTACTCTAGCCAAGGAACAGTGTTCTTTAGGCAAACAGCGGTCTGATCAGATAGCCTGGATGCATAGGCTGATCTGAGTGTTTGCTAGGCACACATCATAAGCCAAATAATGGTAAGTTCTAAAATTCTGTACACCCAAGTGTCTGACAAAATGACATGCAAACAGTGCAGACCCAGATCAGACTGCTCTGATCAGGGTCAACACTGTTTGCCTTTCCACTAAGCATTTCAAGTAAGAACTACCTAAAAAGCAAAATGTAGGCCAGAAAAGTATGGCATTATATGTTCAAAATTTTAGCACATTAACTATATATGCTATGGCTCCGATTACATTTTCAGCTACCAATATTACAATAGAGTCAGAGGGGCTGCTGTCTGCTGAATCAGGTGGCTATGCTCCTGGTGTAGGAATAGGTGCAGGCATTGGACATGCTACAGGAAGTTCTGGTGGTTCTCATGGTGGTACGGGGGGTCGAGGTAGCAGCACCACCTATGCTGGACTATCATATGACAGAGTACAGAGACCACGGCAGTTTGGCAGTGGTGGGGGAACTGTTGGATCTGTTTCTAGTGGGTTTGGAGGTGGAGCTATATTCCTGAATGCAACCAAGTATATTGAAATAGACGGAACAGTTCAGGCCAATGGTGGCACAGCGTCGGACACAGGAGTGGGTGGAGGGGCAGGTGGCAGTGTTATACTGGAGACAAAAGATTTCTTGGGTAAGTGCATTAGAACGTCCAGCAAAGACCATATTCTGAGTGTCACCTTAATATTGTGTGTGTACATGCATGTATGCATGTCATGAATGCATGGGTGAAAGTTTTCAGTAATAACACTGAATTATAGATTTTTTGTCTTATTTTTAGTATTGGAAAAGTTCATTTTCAGTTTTGAGGATGTCTGGGACTTGCACCCATGTCAGTGTGTGTTTGATGGTCTTCTAATAAGTACCCACAGCGTATGCTTTTATGGAGGCATCAGGTGCTACTAATAAGTACACTTAATGAATGTTTATATGGAGAACTGGAGACGATTATCCCAGAAAGATCACATGTAGTCTGCTAAAAAAAAATGATATTCCTTTAAAAAAATTCAGTGCACTATTTGCCCACAGTTGAAAAATCCAGTGCACCATTGGCCCACAAATAAAAAACTCAATGCACTATTGGCCCACAGTTGAAAAATTTAGTGCACCATTGACCCGCATTTAAACAGTTCAATGCACCATTGGCCAACAATTGAAAAATTCAGTGCACCATTTGCCAACAGCTGAAAAATCCAGTGCAGTATTGGCCCATATTTGAAAAGTTCAATGCACAATTGGCCCACAGTTGAAAAATTCAGTGCACCATTTACCCACAGTTAAACAGTTCAGTGCACCATTGGCCAACAATTGAAAAATTCAGTGCACCATTTGCCGACAGCTGAAAAATCCAGTGCACCATTTGCCCATAATTGAAAAAAATAGTGTACCATTGGCCCACAATTAAAAACATTTCAGTGCACCACTGGCTCACAGTTAAAAAAAATGGTGCCATTGGCCCACAATTAAAAATTCATTGCATCATTGGTCCACAGTTGAAAAATTCATAGCACCATTGCGCCACAATTGAAAAATTTAGTGCACCATTGCTCCACAATAGAAAAAGTCAGTGCACTGATGACGTACTAAGAAACTTTGGTCAATTTCCAACACTAATCTAGATAGCTCTTTTATCTGGAGCTATGTATTAAAGTTTATTATAACTGTCTATACCAGGTACTGGAGTTGTATCTGCCAGCGGGGGAGATGGAGCCTGTGTACCTCACTGTCGATCCTGTAAAGAAGAAAGACGATGTATAGAATGTCAGTCTGGTTATCATTGGTCAAACTATCAGTGTTTCTCATACACTGGTGCTAATGAACCTCTGGTGAGTTGTGTCATACTTTGTTTTTACCTATCACCGTAATTTATCTAAATGCACTACAACTCGACATAATGCTGATCACTTATCCACAGATATCAGTATAATGTGGTTGATCATTGGCTGTCTTTTTTTTCATGATTAGAATACGGAAAAATATGCAGAAAAAATGCATGTTCTAAATAAATTTGTACTGTACAGTAATTTGATGATTTATGGTAATGCGCATCAATTCTTGTTATGTTACAGCCGATGACTCAACCTACCTCAATAAAGTGAACAAAAATACTACTGTAGCTGTCAGTCAGATGATCACACTTTTATCTACCCACCATAATGGTGAATACCTCTCATGTCAGATACAAGGGAAATGTGAGCAAAACAATGTCAAAAGCACATAGATGAGCAATTTTTGCCCTAATTTTCAATTGTTTTAAAATGGTATTGATGACAGTTCTGATCATTTCAGTCCAAAAGGTAATTACAATAAAAAACGCTATTTTTTTTTTTTTTTTTTTTCGCACACACCTGACTGTGCCTCAGTCATCCATCCAACCACAGGCTATGATAAACATTGCTTAACTTCATGAATACGTTGTGAATGATATTAGTTTGGCCAACAGCACATACTTCCTTTGAGAGGTAATCAGTAATATTTTTTTTTTAAACAAAAAGAAAGAAAAAAGAGTAATAGCACTAATTCCTGGCTTTTCAGTATGTTGGTCTCCGGCTTTTCAGCTTTTCCCTGGAAATCTAGGTTTTCCATTTCAGCGGAGGGATTTATTTATCTGCTCTCATAAGTGTATAGCTTCTTGGATCTAAAAGAGGAACTGACTAGCTTTCTTCCTTAAATAAAGTTTGTAACAAAGTTTGTTTTTTTTTTTAATGGATTGCACAAGGAACTTCATGTGTGAAAGATCATACTGAGTATAGCAGTGTGTGGGTTATACAGGGCAAGGGTATATGTCTCACTGTAATAATGCAGTAATTGCCTCTGGACCCCATCATCAGCATTATATCAGAGTTGCAGTGTATAGATATTCACTTTTTAAATGACAGTCCAAAAGAGTATAAGAGATAAAAAAACGTTATTTATTTTATTTCACTTTTTTATATTAAGACCATGTATTTCCTTTTTAATTCTAGGTTTCACTTTTTACATCTGTTTTGGGAAATATGCAGACAGAAATTTGGCCCCAATTTAGCTGTTTACATTTCCTTACACTGATTTCTTTATGCATTCTTATAGTTAGTTTGTTTGACTTATGATGCCTGACAGTCCAAAAGATAATATAAGGGAGAAAAATTCTGTGTTTTCTTGACCAATGTAACATAATAAAACTTGGAGCAAAAGAAAATCAGTCAATAGCTCCAAATAAAGCACTCTTTTCAACCAAAAATTGTGATATTTTTCTCTTTTCTCCATGTAAACATATGTTGTAGTACTCATTAGAAGGCTGTCTAATAAGTACCCACAACATATCATGTAGAAAACACGCCTATTTAAATATACTGAAAATTTTACCACCAAAAAAGGAAATTTTTCTGATAAAAAACTCTGATATTTTTCTTATTTCTGCTCAAAATATGGATTGTGGGTACTCGTTAGAACTGCCTCGATGAGGCAGTTCTAATGAGTACCCACAATCTATGTTTTTGAGCAGAAATAAGAAAAATAATTTATACCCCTGTAAACCCCAGTTTTACTATATAAAAGTGGGGTTTAAGGGGGTCAAAATTATATAGGCATATTTTCGTGATGTGTTTTCATGGAGAAATAAGAAAAATATTTTCCTGGTACCCCCTCTTATCTGAAGCTGTGCAGTCAGTTTGTTTTATGTTACAGATTGCTGGAGGAGGTGGGGCTGGTGGCAGAGTGGCAATTTATGTGACCACTAGTAACACCTACGTAGGAGAATACCACACAAATGGTGGTGAGGGCTATGTGGAAGATGGTGGCTCTGGAACTACTTTCATTGAAGCTCCAGACAATGACGGTGAAATGAAAAGATCCTTATACATAGACAACAAAGGGGGTAAACCATTGTCACAGTTCATCACCGACAAAACTAAGGACAGTTCTCGCACATACATCATCACATCTGACAAGGATACTGCAGAAGACATGATATTTGACCATGTATACATATACGGAGTTGGTCACCTGGCAGTAATGAATACAACTGACACAAATGTGGAGATCCGAATAAAGAACATAAGTGGTGATAATACAGGAATGTTGCACACATCAGTAGACCAGAGATTGGTGGTTGAGAATGGTGAAAGCCCATTTCCTGTAGCATTCAGGGTATATGATAAGGCAACTATTCAGCTACCAGAAGGTAAGAGGCTTTGATACACTGAAAAAAATCTATGATAGCATTAGCAGGGTACCAGGAGTTAATTGGCTTAACTCGATCATTCCGTAGTGCTTTTTAAGTGAATTCCATTTTTGAACTCTGATAAACCCATAGTCTTCAAAAGATAGGTTAGGGACATAGTTCTGAATAAGACAAATTTTTTCTCAAAAAATGACATAACTGGCAGTAGTTATTCCCAGTGACAAACAAAATTATGTTCCATATTTCAGACAGAGTGAATCCATTTTTTTAAGGGGGAGGGGGAGGAGTCAAGAA
Organism: Anodontia alba; assembly: GCA_964016985.1. NCBI lineage: Eukaryota > Metazoa > Mollusca > Bivalvia > Lucinida > Lucinidae > Anodontia > Anodontia alba. The sequence continues at coordinate 35,777,078 of OZ024828.1, forward strand.
GGCCATACAAATTTGTTAGTATCAAATGATAAGGATAATATCCACTGAGGAGAGGTAATTTCCTTTGTTGATACCGTATGGTCACAAAATGGTCAAACCTCTGATCGTAAAAGTGCTCGGTTCTTGTTGTTTACTAGCACTGTTAAAGATAATATCTCGGCGCATAAATATAACTATGTATTTTGATGATGAAATATAGCATTTATGTCACAGTGAGTTTGTAGGTTCTTCAGAATGTCATAGAGAGCATATATGTATTCATGGAATTATTTTCAGCATCAGAAAGCCTTGTCTGATTAATTTTACAAAGGATATAGTTATGACATAGGTTTGGGAAAGCTCAATTTAAAATAAACTGCTGGTAATATTTCTACCGTTTCAGCTTTATTGGAAGTAGCTCAGTATCAACCTTTAACGCTTTGTATGCTCGGTAAAATATTTTAAAAATGATTTTTTTTTTTAAATTGTTTTTGCAGAAAAAAAGGTTCTGACATTTCATATAAATTGTCTCCTGAGGATTTTTCCAGAAAGTAGGTTCTGAAATTTCATGCAGATTGTCTTCCAAGGAGACAACTTGCATGAAATGTGAAAGCCTATTTTCTGGGGGAAAAAGAATAGAAACATATCAGTAGTTTTTCATTGGCTGAATAAAGAATAAAAGGCAAAGTTTCCTTTGTGGCTATGTACCTTCAGTTAAAAGTCCAGTTCCTGACTAGGAAGGTTCCTTGAATCGTATGTAGAACCTGATAAACTGTTATGGTAAAAGTGTAAAATTTCGTACACCAAAGTGTCTGACAAAATGGCATATGCAAACAGTGCAGACCAGATCAGACTGCTCCTGAAGGAACAGTCTGATCAGGGTCTGCACTGTTTGCCATTCCAATGAGTATTTTAAGACACAACTGCATAAAAGCAAAATTTAGGCCAGTATGAAATAAAGTGTTTGAAATTTTAGGACATTTACAATATGCTGTTTGTTGCCTGATGTGTCTCTTTCTTCATTCAGAGGTCTATCTTAAGGAACTGACATACACAAGTATTTATATCAATGGTGAAATTGATGGTATACGAGACCTGCGCATTGGTAGTGGAGTGGACATCCAGTTAGGAGAAATGGTAAGCTTCTGGGCCCAGTTGTTCAAAGCTAACGATGTCATTAGTTAACGATTGGTAAAATTTACATTGAATGATATGCAAATATGCTGAAATTTTTTGCTGAAAAAAATGTGAGTAGCTTTTGCAGTGTAAAAGCTACTCACATTTTTTCAACAAAAAATATTAGAATATTGTATATTGAATCCGCTAAAATAGTTAACAAAATGACCCTTAATGAACTTGTTAAGCTAACGACGCTTTGAACAACCGGGCCCTGTAAAACATCCAAATGTTAGACATGCAAATAACAGTAGTCCATGTTAGCCAGAACATCAGTGGCTGTCATTTTGTCAGTCCATTCCATAGTTCAGTCTTTCTCAAAGGGAGCAACAAAGTCACCACTTTCAAAGTGCAGATCATGCCTAGTCTGATTCTATTTCTTATTTGCTCGTTTGTCACGCAGTGACAAGGTGAGCTTTTTTGATCAAATTTAGTCCATCGTGCATGTGTGCATATATCCATAAACAATTTCTTCAAATGATATCTTCTTCTAAACCACTGATTGGATTTTGACCAAGCTTCACAGGAATGCTCCTTGGTTGATATCCTTTCAAACTTGTTCAAATGGTTCCGGTCCATTGCATATCTAGGTCACAGGAGCTAAAAATAGATTTTTTAACTAAAAGCTTCAAAATCTTCTTGTCAGCAACCGATTTCAGTATAATTTTGCAGATATGTTCCTTTGGTGATCCTCTACCAAGATTGTTCAAGCCATTTTAATTTGTCAAAAAAACATGGCCAGCAGGGGGTGGGCTATTTTCCCTATATATCTATGTAGAAAACTTTAAAAATCTTCTTGTCAGAAACCACTGGACTGATTTCATTATTACTTGACAGGAATGTTTCCTTGGTGCCCCTCTACCAAGATTACTCAAGTAATCATGATTTGTCAAAAAGCATGGCTGCCAGGGGGCAGGGCTTATTTTCCATATACATCTTATAGACAACTTTAAAAATCTTCTTATCAGAAACTAATGGACGGATTTCAATATAACTTGGCAGGAACGTTTCTTTGGTGACCCTCTAACAAGGTTGTTCAGGCTGTTATGATTCGTTAAAAAACATGGCCACTAGGAGACCGGGCTTATTTTCCCTATATATATATATATATATATATATATATATATATATATATATATATATATATATATATATATATATATATAGAAAACTTTAAAAATCTTCTCGTAAGAAACTGTTGGACCAGGTTCAATGTAACTTGGCAGGAATGTTGCTTTGGTTACCTTCTACCAAGATTGTTGAAGCCCTCAGGATACATCAAAAAACCTGGCCGCCAGGGGGCAGAGCTTATTTTATGTATATATCTATATAGAAAACTTGAAAATTCTTCTTGTCAGAAACCACTTGAACAATTTCAATATTACTTAGCAGAAATGTTGCTTTGGTGACCCTCTACCAAGATTGTTCAAGCAATCATGATTTGTCAAAAAACATGGCTGCTAAGGCTTAGTTTTCCTATATACCTAAATAGAAAATTTTAAAAATATTCTTGTCAGAAACCACTGAACCGATTGCAATATAACTTGGCAGGAATGTTCCTTTAGTGACCCTTTACAAAGTTTGTTCAAGCTGTCATGATTCGTCAAAAAACATGGTCATTAGGGGTGGGGCTTATTTTCCCTATAAAGCTATATAGAACACTTTAAATATCCTTTTGTCAGAAACTACTGGACCGGCACTGCCTCTATGTGACTTAGTTGCCTGGTAGCGTTAAAAATCTGATCACTCACTCACTCACTACTGAACCAATTTCAATATAACTTGGCAGAAATGTTCCTTTGGTGACCCTCTTTCAAGATTCAGTTCAAGTTGTCATGATGCTTTAAAAAAAATGTGGACGCTGGCTGGGACAGTGCTATAAAATTTTTACAAAAATCTTAGAGCAGTGAACTTGGCTGAAACTTCAACAGTGAGTATGCAAATCTGTTTGCTCAGGTTAGGGATATAGGACCATCATTGTCCTCTTAACAAAAAATATCATGTGATCTCATGGCATTTTTTTTAAATATATTATTATAGCCCCAGCATACGAAATATATAGGAAGTATATAGTTTTTGTCTTTTCCATAACAATGTTTGTCTGTGTGTGTGTGTTTGTGTTAACTTTTTTTTTTTCTGTCAAAGATTTCTCAGGAACTGCTGCACCTAGGACTTTGAAATTTGGTACAAACCTTGGATATGACTACTTATATTATGTTAGAGAGAATCAGCATCCTTATGCTTGTCATTCCTTTTAATTGTTTATTTTTTCTTTCTCTCCAAAAATATTTTTCATCAGATTTCTCGGGAACTACTGCACCTAGGATTTTGAAGTTTTGTACAAACATTCGGTATGACTCATTGTATTGTGTAAGAGAGAATCAGCATCCTTATGCTTATCTTTTCTATTATTTGTCCATTTTTCTTTTTCTCAAATAAAATTTTTAGTCACAGATTCCTCAGCTCCTTTGAGAGCCAGAGTCTTCAAATTTTGTATACACCTACAGAGGGTTGAAGTATATTGTGTAAAAGAAAACCTTGATGCTGAAATTTATTCTGCCTTTTTACCTTTTTTCTGTCTCTCACTCCAATGAAATGCATAGGGAAATTTGTGTGTCAAAGGTTTCTCAGGTACTACTGCACCTAAGAGTTTGAAATTTGGTACAAACATTTGGTTTGACTACTAATATCGTGCAAGACAGAAGCAGCATCCTCTTTCTTATCATTCCCTTTATTTGTCCATTTTTCTTTTCTCGTATATTTTTTTTTTGTCAAAGATTTCTCAGGAACTATTGCACCTAGGATTTTGAAACTTTGTACAAACATAGGGTATAAATTTTTAGCTCACCTGAGCTATGCTCAGGATGAGCTATTGTGATCACTTTTTGTCTCGTCCGTCCGTCCGTTCGTTAACATTTTCAAACGACTTCTCCTCTGAAGCCGCTGAGCCAGTTTTGCTCAAATTTCATATGGAACCTCCTTAGGTTTGGGGAACAAAAGATCTCTAAAATAGTTGTGGTCCATTGATCAAGATGGCCACTATGCCCATATATGGTAAAAACTTTTACAAATCTTCTCCTCCAGAACCGAGGATGCCTTGGGGCAGAATCTTTGCTCAAATCATTGGGGACAAGAGGTCTACCAAAGTTGCTAAAATAATTATTGTACATTGACGTTTGACCTTTTTACGGCGAGGTCAAGTATGCTTCCCTATGCATTTGTATGGGCACCATACATTTGTATGGGAAAAATGTTAAGAATTTCAAAATACTTCTCTTCTGAAGCATCTGGGCCAGTGTTGCTCAAATTTCATGTAGAGCCTCCTTAGGTTGGGGGAACAAAAGATTGCTATAATGGTTGCGGTCCATTGACCAAGATGGCCGCCATGCCCATATATGGTAAAAACCTTTAAAAATCTTCTCCAGATCCAAGAATGCCTTGGGGCTGATCTACCAAAATTGCTAAAATGATGGTCTTACGTTGACATTTGACCTTTTTAAGGCAAGGTCAAATTTGCTTCCCCATGCATTTGTATGGGCTCTATACATTTATATGTGAAAAATGTTGAGAATTCATATTTTGGACATCTCTTCTATAATCCAGTTGAATCGAAACTTGATGATGAGCAGTAGGGCACTTATGAGACACAAAATAGCTAAATGAGCCGATAGAAAATCCAAGATGGCCACCACAGCCGCCATCTTGAAAATCAATTTTCGACATCCCTTCTCAAACCTTAGATCGCTTTGAGCCGAAACTTGCTCTTTAGCAACAGGATGACTTCTGGATTGAAACAAGCTAAAATTGCGCAAATTGAAAATCCAAGATGGCCTCAGTGGTTCTGCTCCATTGAACGATAAGGCCGCTAGAGCTAAAAAATAGAAAATCCAAAGGATATCTTTTCCTTGGCCAATGGCCTGATTTCAAAATATTTGCACAGAAGTGTTCCACCAATGGCCCTCAACCAAAATTACTAAAATGGCTCCATTCGGCTGAACAAAATGGTGGCCAGAGCTAAAAATAGAAAAACATTTAAAAGACATCTCCTCCGCAGCCAGTGTCTGATTTCAAAGTAATTTCACAGAAGTGTTCCTCTTATGGCCCTTTACCAAAATTTCGAAAAAAAAGTTCTGCTAGGCTGAACAAAATGGCCACCAGAGCTAAAAATAGATAAAAAAAACCCTTCAAACAGCTCCTCCTTGGCCAATGGCCTGATTTGAAAATGATTTTACAGAAATGTTCCTCTTATCCCCCTTTATCAAATTGCCAAAATGGTTCTGCTCTGCTGAACAAAATGACCACCAGAGCTAAAAATAGAAAAAAACCTTTAAACGACATCTGCGTGGCCAGTGGCAAGATTTCAGAATAATTTCACATCAATGTTCCTCTTATGCCCCTTTGCCAAAATTGCTAATATGGTTCTGCTATGCTGAACAAAATGGTTGCCAGGGCTGAAAAAAGAAAAAAAAAAAAATAAAACCTTTAAAGGACAGGATAAGTAGATGAACCAAGTGACTTCTGAAAAATATCTGAATTTTGTTTATACTTATAGTGTTTTGAAAATTTCAGCATTTTAACCTTGTAAGCAAGAGATCTCAAAAACTTTTTAAGCCAATGTCTTGTCATAAGTTTCAATATTTGACAGTACTGGAAAAGTGTTGCATGCCATCTGTATATCTGCAGTGGCGGTTTCACTCAGGTGAGTGAGTTGTGGCCCATGGGCCTCTTGTTGTATTGTGTAAGAGAGAATCAACATCCTAATGCTTATCATTAATTTTATTTGTTCTTTTTTCTTTTTCTCCTATAAAATTCTTATGTCAAATTTCTCGGCTCCTATGAGAGTGACTCTTCAAAGTCTGTATACACCTACAGACGGTTGAAGTATACTGTGTAAAAGAAAACCAATGATGATGACATCTATTTTCCCTTCTTTTTACCTTTTTCTTTCTTTTTTTTTTTTTTCTATCTCCCACTCCCAATGTAATGCATTGGGAAATTTGTGTCAAAGGTTTCTCAGGAACTACTGCACCTGGTATAAGACAGAATCAGCATGCTTATGCTTATCATTCCCTTTATTTATCCATTCTTCTTTTTCTCCAATACCATCTTTTTTGTCAAAGATTTTTTGGGAACTACTGCACCTAGGATTTTGAAATTTAGTGCAAACATTGGGTATGACTAGTTGTATTGTATAAGAGAGAATGAGCATCCTCATGCTTATCATTCTCTTTTATTTATCCATTTTTCCTTCTTTCTCATAAAACCAATCAGTCTTCACAGCTTGTATAAACTCTGACAATGGTGAAATATGTTGTGTAAGTGAAAACCAAGATTCTAAGATTTTTTTTTTTTCATGAAAACATGTGATTAATCCATTTTAGTCTGAGAAGCCCCAAAGGGTATTTGGCAAACAATGCAGACAAGATCAGACACTGCAGAATAAATAGTTAAGCCATTTTTTTCTTTAGAAATGCCTCTCATAGCCTGACATACCTAAAATTGAAATTTGACTCTTCCAGTATATAGTACAGGTAAGGGATGGGAGTTTGGGGAGGGGATGGGGTTTGGGGGAGGGGAGTTTATTCAGTCTAAAATGGGTTGATATAATTACCAAAATAGTCAAAGAAAATTCAGTTTGGAATAAAATGCTGGTAATAAGTGATGTTCCTGCCATTTCTGCTTTATCAAAAATAACTTGGGTATCAACCTTAAAAAGATGTTCCTTATGTACCAATATATGGAAAAGAGCTTGAACAAAGCCATTGCTGCTCTAAGCTCACACAGCAAAATTTAGCTTGTGCTGCTATTGACGGTCATGTATGGCCGGCCTCGGTGGCTCAGTTGGGTGCGCGTCCGACTGGAGACCAGGAGGTCGCGGGTTTGACCCCCGCCGAGGTCGGCAACATTCTTTCGTGGAGATTGATCATGAAATATTTTCTACGGTCATTCTCTCCCTTCCGCTGATTCAAGAAGGGCAGTTGTCAGTTTCTGGCGAAAGAATGTGCACAATACTGGTTAACCGCTTAGAGGACAAAGCCTGCCCAGTAAACGTGTGGTTAGGTAAACTGACTGCGCTTGACATGACCCCACTGGGTTAACTGGGCCGTAAAACCTCAACACAAACAACACAAACAAACAAACGGTCATGTATGTATTTTTACAGGGTTTCAGCAAAGGCTACGACCTGAGAGAATATGCTTTTGACAACATTCAGATATATGCTGATGGTAGCATGTCTTCAGATTATGCTGATGAGTTTGACCCGTCATTCACTCTGCACATTAACCAGACACTCAGGATGCATGCTGGCAGTAAAATACAGGTAAAATTTTAGACACTCATTTAAGAAAAAAAAATGCTGTTTATTTAGACAGTAACAGTTCAGAACCACCTTTACATATGAAGCACAACATGGAAAAAAGGCCCTTATGCCATGTGTGAACAGCGAAGGTCCAGATGAGGGTCCGCATCTGATCTGGACATTCTCTGTTTGTCAACATATACTACAGTATCCATTATATCTGTAAACGGACAACAAAAGCCCAGATCAGCCTGCACATTTGTGCAGGCTGATTTGGGCCTGTGCTGTCCACAACTTGCAAAAGGGTCCTTGTCGTGATTGAACATAGTTCTAGATGAAAGTACTCATTCAGGCTGTTAGTCATTATAGGCTTTAGCACTCTGTGGGCTAAATAAGCAGATAAAAATTAGTGACATTTCTTTCTATTTTTTTCAACACAAAATAAGGCTTGACAGTTTATTTAGATTGTCTGAGAATGAAATTTGAAAATTTAAGAAAAAAAAAATGTCTGATTTTATTTATAGCCAGCCTATTAGAGTTTAAGCTTTAAACTTTGGAACCTCTTTAATGTGCTTGCCAAAATAAGGCTCTACTCCTGTCAGTGGAGAAAAAAAATCTTAAATTCAGAGCAGTTAGCACTCCAACCTTTGGGTGATGAGGTCCCAGGATTGAATCCCACTAGAAACAGAAGTCTCCTTATTACAGTATAGCACTTCCATGCACAGAGCTTTTCATTATCACCCTTTCATCAGAGCCATAAAATGTCAAATCATCATCGTCCTGAACTGTTTTTGAAGTGTTAAACACAATCATAAGAAGTAATGCTTCATTTTATCAGAATTCAGGCATACCCCCGTTTTATGTGATAAAAAGTGGGTATCTGGGGAGATGTGGATAAAAAGTTATGAGGATGATTTCATGATGCCTTTGGTTGAAAACAGCCTGTTACCATATTTTTTTCTTTCAAGTAACATACAAGTAATATTTTACACTCATGCTAAAAGGACTCAGACTAAAAACAATTTTTATTCCACCTCTGAGATCCCTATCTGAGGTGGAAGGTTTTAGTCTGAGTCGTTTTAGCATTAGCCTGGATGTGAATGTTTCTTGTATGCATGATATTTGAACTGATGGGAGATTTTCAAACTTGGAGGGGTATAAGGTTTTTTTCTTACCTAATTTTCAAGGTTACAGTGATACAAATGTAAACCCCAAACACCTTGCTTGCACTCTCTCTCCTGAACCTTTGGCAGGATTTAGGTCAAACTGGCATAGATGCATCACTGGGACACTGGGAATTGAATAGATTTGGATGACCTCATTTCCAAGGTCAGCATGTGACTTGGACTGTTTGAAGTAGGGGGCCTTCTGTTTTCTCTAAGAAAACTCCAGTTGCCCTAAATATTTGGGCAGTCAGACTTTAGCAAATGGTGTAGACTCAGATGAGACACATTTGACTTGGAATGTTTGAGATAGGGAGCCATCTGTTTTCTCTAAAAAAAATCCAGTTGCCCTAAATATTTGGGCAGTCAGACTTTAGCAGTTGGTGTAGACTCAGATGAGACACTACAGAATGAATCAACAAGAAGTAAAATCAACTTGAGTATGGTAAGAAGTTAACCCTTGTCATGCTGAATAAATATGAAGCCACGCCCATTTCTAATTGTCAGCTAATCAGATTACTTGATCCAGGCTGTCGATACATATTCACTTACTGACTGACAAACAGTGCAGATCCAGATCAGTTGACTTCTGAAGAAGCCAACTTATCTGCAGACCCATGGCAGACTCTGATCAGGGCTTTGTTGTTTGCCATTCTCTTAAGCATTTTAAGAGAACCAATGCATAAAAAGCAAAATTTAAGCCAAACAAATATGGAATAAAGTGTTAGAAATTTTAGGACACTTACCGTAATGGCATTTCTTGTTGTTCCACAAATAACATATGTTATGGGTACTCCTTAGAAGTGCCTAACTGTGGGGTGGTGCAAGAGTGGGGCTCTATTCTTGTAAAACATGCTTAGTGACATTTCTTTTTGGACAGGTTTTTCAAAAAATCCATCCGCTAAATAGTGATATCTGGGGGGCATCAGGTGTCGTCCTAAGTTAACCTTTTGGTTAACCTTTTTTCAAAGTTATATGTTAACTTTATTCTTCAGTGGATTGATTTCATATTTGGTAGGGATGAAGAGGAGGACCAGTAGGTATTTCACGTGCAAGAGAGACAACCCTTACTTTATTTTTTATGTACTATCTCCCCTGACATCGGAAGTTTTACCATTTGGTTAACCTATTTTAAAGTTATATGCTACCGTATTCTTCAGTGAATTGCTTTCATATTTGGTAGGTATGAAGAAAAGGACCAGTAGGCATGTGGCATGCAAGACAGACAACCCTCACTTTCTTCGTTAAGTACTTATCTCCCTTGACGTCTGAGATTACCTTTTGGCTAACCTTTTTTTTTGCAAAGTTATAAGTAACCTTTATTCTTCAAGTGATTGCTTTCATATTTGGTAGGGATAAAGAGGAGGACCAGTAGGCATGTTGTGTTCAAGACAGACAACTTTCACTTTCTTTGTTATGTACTTATCTCCCCTGTAGCCGAAATCTTGTGCAGGCTATATTGTTTGAGATAATTTGATAATATTTGGCATGGTGACATATATCAGGTCAAGCAGGAGTGTCGCATGCAAGAAGGACAACTCTTGTTTTGTTATTTTTTCTAGTTATCTTCCTTGAAACAATTTCTAAACAAAATTCTTATGTACACCATAACTTCTGAATGGTTTGAAATATTTTGATAAGATGTCATGAAGACATAGAATGATAAGGACCAGAAAAAGTGTGGTGTGCAAGAGAGACAATCCTCACTTTCTTTGTTATATACTAATCTCCCCTGAAACCCAAATCTTGTGCAAGCCATTACTCCCATACGGTTTGAGATAATTTGATAATATTTGGTAGGGACATATATCAGGTCAAGTAAGTGTCACATGCAAGAAGGACAATTCCTCTGAATGAATTTCTAACCCAAATTCTTGTGCACATCTTGTGCACTTCATAACTTCTGAATGGTTTGAAATATTTTGATAATATAATTATTTGGTAGAGGCAGAGATAAGGTCCAGTAGGAATGTCACATGCAAGAGAGACAACTCTTACTTTCTTCTTCACATACTTATTTCCCTTGAAACCGAACGTTTGTGCAGACCATAACTCCCATACGGTTTTGGATAATTTGATAATATTTGGTAGGGACATATATCAGTGTCACATGCAATAAGGACAATTCCTTTGTTTGTTTTTTTTCTAGTTATCTCATCTGAATGAATTTCTAAGCCAAATTCTTGTGAACTTCATAACTTCTGAATGGTTTGAAATATTTTGATAATATTTGATAGAGGCAGAGATAAGGTCCACAGTAGGCATGTTGTGTGCAAGAGACAACTCTTACTTTCTTCTTCACATACTTATTTCCCTTAAAACTGAAAGCTTGTGCAGCCAAAATTGATTTATTTTTTTTTGATGGGTTTTGCAAACATCCTTCCTTTAAAATAGCAATGTCCGAGCAGATGGGACTGGTTAGGCCTCGTCCGAGTTTTATCTCTTGGTTTACCTTTTGAAAAATCCATCCATAATGCTGTTAGGCATTTTTCTTGTTTATCCATGAAAAAAAAGGGCTTGACATTTCTTTCCTTAGGAGACAGTTTGCATTAAATGTCAACTCTGTTTTTTTGGGAGAAATAAGAAAACTTATCATCAATAAGTCATATGAAGTAGACCAAGTTTGTTTCATAAAAAAGATAAATAAATAAATAAATAAATGCAAGTTCTTGTCTTCCTTTGAAAGCTCCAGTAATTGTTGTTGATATTTTAGATGCCATGGTTACGAGTAGATGCTGACATAATCCAAATTGATGCAGCTGGAATAATTGACACAACAGGCCGAGCTCCTGAGGGTCTTGAACAAAATGGAGTGACCACAGCTGCTGGAGGTTAGTTTATAGATATTCTAACTCCAACTTTTAACTCATTTATGCCAAGTGGATTCTTCTACCTTCACACTTTGGACAGGTCCATTTCCAGTATAAGGGATGTCTGGTTTTTATAGTTACCATAGTTTATAGAAATTCCTGTATTTAATGCAAACATTGTAGACCCTAATCAGACAATGCATTCAGCAGCTTTTGATCTGGTCTAAACTGTTTGCCAATGTCCCTTTTATGGGAAGCTAGGCTGAAATGGGTTATCAGACTGCCTCTCCATCAGAATATGTAATATTAAGAACAATTTTATTTACTTCACACTTTCTGGTGAAAGAATGTGCTCAATACTGGTTAACTGCTTAGAGCCTGCCCAGTAAACCTGTGGTTAGGTAAATTGACTGCACTCGACATGACCCCATTGGGTTGACTGGGCCATAAAACCACAACACAACCAAACAAATTTACTTCACACTGGAAAGACTATGTGATGCATGGGTACCCCATGCTTTCTCATAATATATATGGTAAATTTCCTAAAATTTTAATTCTTTATTCCATACTTGTTGGCCTAAATTAAGCTTTTTAAGCAGTTGTTTCTTAAAATGCTTAGTAGAAAGGCAAGCAATGTAGACCCTGATCAGACTGTTTATATGATGAAAATGCTATGACTCACATGTCTAAATAATAAGTCATCATAAATGCTGATTGGTTGAAATCCAAGAACTTCAGCTCTGAATGGAGGGGAACAAATTCCCTTATTTGCCCGCATGCCAGTAAGTATCAAATTTCTCAATAACTATTCGAGCAATTGTCATTGATAATGCTTCTATATATACTATCAGTATTCTAGATGTAGAAACAAAAATGCAAAAATATATAAAAACAATCAGTTTTTGTATGTTTTTCTATAAAATAAAATGTACACAATTAGCCACATACTATTTTTATTAATTGAGTAAGTAATCAGGTAATTTCATTAGGTAATTTAATTTACAGATCATAGGTACATCAGGTGTAGTATTTATGCACTGTTCTAGCAAAGTAAACCTGAAAGTGGTAATGGTTTTGAAGCATTATCATACCTTAAACACAGCATATGAAAGGTGTATCTAAACTACGTATTCTCCCCAGTAGCTATCTCTAAATCTTTTAGCCTACAAACTAATCAGATTAGGGCTATAGGAAATTTCTTGTGAAGTTTTTAGCTTTGTACATATGTTAATGGCTGACTCTAAATTATAATGATAAAGTAAAGACGTAAGAATCTTTTAAAATTCAAAAACCAACGCACAATTTGCCATGCCCAGTATGCGGTTACAGATAATGTACAACTGTCTACCAGATTCGCCAAAGTCAACCTAATGTGCTCCACTGCATGCAGTAACAGATAATGTAACGACTGTCTACCAGTTTTGCCAAACCCAACTTAATGTGCTCCACTGCGTGCAGTTACAGATAATGTAATGACTGTCTACCAGATTTGCCAAACCCAATTTAATGTGTTCCACTGCATGCGGTTACAGGTAATGTAACGACTTTCTACCAATTTTGCCAAACCCAATTTAATGTGCTCCACTGCATGCAGTTACAGATAATGTAACGACTGTCTACCAATTTTGCCAAACCCAATTTAATGTGCTCCACTGCATGCAGTTACAGATAATGTAATGACTGTTTTCCAGTTTTGCCAAACTCAATTTAATGTGTTCCACTGCATGCGGTTACAGGTAATGTAACGACTGTCTACCAATTTTGCCAAACCAAATTTAATGTGCTCCACTGCATGCGGTTACAGATAATGTAATGACTGTCTACCAGTTTTGCCAAACTCAATTTAATGTGTTCCACTGCATGCGGTTACAGGTAATGTAACGACTGTCTACCAATTTAGCCAAACTCAGTTTAATGTGTTCCACTGCATGCGGTTACAGAAAATGTAACGACTGTCTGCCAGTGTCAAATTAATGTGTTCCATTGCATGCAGTTACAGATAATGTAACAACTGTCTACCAGTTTTGCCAAACTCAATTTAATGTGCTCCACTGCATGCGGTTACAGGTAATGTAACAACTGTCTACCAGTTTTGCCAAACTCAGTTTAATGTGTTCCACTGCATGCATTTACAGATAATGTAATGACTGTCTACCAGTTTTGCCAAACTAAGTTTAATGTGTTCCACTGCATGCAGTTACAAATAATGTAACAACTGTCTACCAGATTTGCCAAACTCAGCTTAATGTGCTCCACTGCATGCGGTTACAGAAAATGTAACGACTATCTACCAGTTTAGCCAAACTCAGTTTAATGTGTTCCACTGCATGCGGTTACAAAAAATGTAACGACTATCTACCAATTTTGCCAAACCCAATTTAATGTGCTCCACTGCATGCAGTTACAGATAATGTAATGACTGTCTACCAGTTATGCCAAACTCAATTTAATGTGTTCCACTGCATGCGGTTACAGATAATGTAACGACTATCTACCAGTTTTGCCAAACTCAGTTTAATGTGTTCCACTGCATGGGGTTACAGAAAATGTAACGACTGTCTGCCAGTTTTGTCAAACTCAAATTAATGTGTTCCATTGCATGCAGTTACAGATAATGTAACGACTGTCTACCAGTTTTGCCAAACACAGCTTAATGTGCTCCTCTGCATGTAGTTACAGATAATGTAACAACTGTCTACCAGTTATGCCAAATTCAGCTTAATGTGCTCCACTGCATGCAGTTACAGATAATGTAACGACTGTCTACCAGTTTTGCCAAACTCAACTTAATGTGCTCCACTGCATGCAGTTACAGATAATGTAACGACTGTCTACCAGTTTAGCCAAACTAAGTTTAATGTGTTCCACTGTATGCAGTTACAGATAATGTAACGACTGTCTACCAGTTTTGCCAAACTCAGCTTAATATGCTCCACTGCATGCAGTACTGCATGCAGTTACAGATAATGTAACGACTGTCTACCAGTTTTGCCAAACGCAGCTTAATGTGCTCCACTGCATGTAGTTACAGATAATGTAACAACTGTCTACCAGTTTTGCCAAACTCAGCTTAATATGCTCCACTGCATGCAGTACTGCATGCAGTTACAGATAATGTAACGACTGTCTACCAGTTTTGCCAAACCCAATTTAATGTGTTCCATGGCATGCAGTGACAGATAATGTAACAACTGTCTACCAGTTTTGCCAAACTTAAATTAAATGTGTTCCACTGTATGCAGTTACAGATAATGTAACAACTGTCTACCAGTTTTGCCAAACTCAGCTTAATATGCTCCACTGCATGCAGTACTGCATGCAGTTACAGATAATGTAACGACTGTCTACCAGTTTTGCCAAACGCAGCTTAATGTGCTCCACAGTATGTAGTTACAGATAATGTAACAACTGTCTACCAGTTTTGCCAAACTCCGCTTAATGTGCTCCACTGCATGCAGTTACAGATAATGTAACGACTGTCTACCAGTTTTGCCAAACTCAACTTAATGTGCTCCACTGCATGCAGTTACAGATAATGTAACGACTGTCTACCAGTTTTGCCAAACTCAATTTAATGTGTTCCACTGTACGCAGTTACAGGTAATGTAACGACTGTCTACCACTTTTGCCAAACCCAATTTAATGTGTTCCACTGCATGCAGTTACAGATAATGTAATGACTGTTTACCAGTTTTGCCAAACTCAATTTAATGTGTTCCACTGTATGCAGTTACAGGTAATGTAACGACTGTCTACCAATTTTGCCACACCCAATTTAATGTGCTCCACTGCATGCAGTTACAGATAATGTAATGACTGTTTTCCAGTTTTGCCAAACTCAATTTAATGTGTTCCACTGCATGCAGTTACAGATAATGTAACAACTGTCTACCAGTTTTGCCAAACTCAATTTAATGTGTTTCACTGTATGCAGTTACAGGTAATGTAACGACTGTCTACCAGTTTTGCCAAACCCAATTTAATGTGCTCCACTGCATGCAGTTACAGATAATGTAATGACTGTCTACCAGTTTTGCCAAACTCAATTTAATGTGTTCCACTGCATGCGGTTACAGATAATGTAACGACTATCTACCAGTTTTGCCAAACTCAGTTTAATGTGTTCCACTGCATGCGGTTACAGAAAATGTAACGACTGTCTGCCAGTTTTGTCAAACTCAAATAAATATGTTCCATTGCATGCAGTTACAGATAATGTAACGACTGTCTACCAGTTTTGCCAAACCCAATTTAATGTGTTCCATGGCATGCAGTTACAGATAATATAAAACTGTCTACCAGTTTTGCCAAACTTTAATTAAATGTGTTCCACTGTATGCAGTTACAGATAATGTAACAACTGTCTACCAGTTTTGCCAAACTCAGCTTAATATGCTCCACTGCATGCAGTACTGCATGCAGTTACAGATAATGTAACGACTGTCTACCAGTTTTGCTAAACGCAGCTTAATTTGCTCCACTGCATGTAGTTACAGATAATGTAACAACTGTCTACCAGTTTTGCCAAACTCCGCTTAATGTGCTCCACTGCATGCAGTTACAGATAATGTAACGACTGTCTACCAGTTTTGCCAAACTCAACTTAATGTGCTCCACTGCATGCAGTTACAGATAATGTAACGACTGTCTACCAGTTTTGCCAAACTCAGCTTAAATTGCTCCACTGCATGCAGTTACAGATAATGTAACAACTGTCTACCAGTTTTGCCAAACTAAGTTTAATGTGCTCCACTGCATGCAGTTACAGATAATGTAACGACTGTTTACCAGTTTTGCCAAACTCAACTTAATGTGCTCCACTGCATGCAGTTACAGATAATGTAACCACTGTCTACCAGTTTAGCCAAACTCAGTTTAATGTGTTCCACTGCATGCGGTTACAGAAATTGTAACAACTGTCTGCCAGTTTCGTCAAACTCAAATTAATGTGTTCCATTGCATGCAGTTACAGATAATGTAACGACTGTCTACCAGTTTTGCCAAACCCAATTTAATGTGTTCCATTGCATGCAGTTGCAGATAATGTAACAACTGTCTACCAGTTTTGCCAAACTCAATTTAATGTGTTCCACTGTATGTAGTTACAGGTAATGTAACGACTGTCTACCAATTTTGCCAAACCCAATTTAATGTGCTCCACTGCATGCAGTTACAGATAATGTAATGACTGTCTACCAGTTTTGCCAAACTCATTTTAATGTTTTCCACTGCATGCAGTTACAGATAATGTAACGACTATCTACCAGTTTTGCCAAACTCAGTTTAATGTGTTCCACTGCATGCGGTTACAGAAAATGTAACGACTGTCTGCCAGTTTTGTCAAACTCAAATTAATGTGTTCCATTGCATGCAGTTACAGATAATGTAATGACTGTCTACCAGTTTTGCCAAACCCAATTTAATGTGTTCCATGGCATGCAGTTACAGATAATGTAACAACTGTCTACCAGTTTTGCCAAACTTAAATTAAATGTGTTCCACTGTATGCAGTTACAGATAATGTAACAACTGTCTACCAGTTTTGCCAAACTCAGCTTAATATGCTCCACTGCATGCAGTTACAGATAATGTAACGACTGTCTACCAGTTTTGCCTAACCCAATTTAATGTGTTCCATTGCATGCAGTTACAGATAATGTAACAACTGTCTACCAGTTTTGCCAAACTCAATTTAATGTGTTCGACTGTATGCAGTTACAGATAATGTATCAACTGTCTACCAGTTTTGCCAAACTCCGCTTAATGTGCTCCACTGCATGCAGTTACAGATAATGTAACAACTGTCTACCAGTTTTGCCAAACTCAGCTTAATGTGCTCCACTGCATGCAGTTACAGATAATATAACGACTGTCTACCAGTTTTGCCAAACTAAGTTTAATGTGTTCCACTGTATGCAGTTACAGATAATGTAACGACTGTCTACCAGTTTTGCCAAACTCCGCTTAATGTGCTCCACTGCATGCAGTTACAGATAATGTAACAACTGTCTACCAGTTTTGCAAAACTCAGCTTACGTTGCTCCACTGCATGTAGTTACAGATATTGTAACAACTGTCTACCAGTTTTGCCAAACTCAGCTTAATGTGCTCCACTGCATGCAGTTACAGATAATGTAACGACTGTCTACCAGTTTTGCCAAACTCAGTTTAATGTATTCCACTGTATGCAGTTACAGATAATGTAACAACTGTCTACCAGTTTTGCCAAACTCAGCTTAATGTGCTCCACTGCATGCAGTTACAGATAATGTAACGACTGTCTACCAGTTTAGCCAAACTCAGTTTAATGTGTTCCACTGCATGCGGTTACAGAAAATGTAACAACTGTCTGCCAGTTTTGTAAAACTCAAATTAATGTGTTCTATTGCATGCAGTTACAGATAATGTAACGACTGTCTACCAATTTTGCCAAACCCAATTTAATGTGTTCCATTGCATGCAGTAACAGATAATGTAACAACTGTCTACCAGTTTTGCCAAACTAAATTTAATGTGTTCCACTGTATGCAGTTACAGATAATGTAACGACTGTCTACCAGTTTTGCCAAACCCAATCTAATGTGCTCCACTGCATGCAGTTACAGATAATGTAATGACTGTCTACCAGTTTGGCCAAACTCAATTTAATGTGTTCCACTGCATGCGGTTACAGATAATGTAACGACTATCTACCAGTTTTGCCAAACTCAATTTAATGTGTTCCACTGCATGCGGTTACAGAAAATGTAACGACTGTCAGCCAGTTTTGTCAAACTCAAATTAATGTGTTCCATTGCATGCAGTTACAGATAATGTAAGACTGTCTACCAGTTTTGCCAAACCCAATTTAATGTGTTCCATTGCATGCAGTTACAGATAATGTAACAGCTGTCTCCCAGTTTTGCCAAACTCAATTTAATGTGTTCCACTGTATGTTGTTACAGATAATGTAACGACTGTCTACCAGTTTTGCCAAACCCAATTTAATGTGTTCCATTGCATGCAGTTACAGATAATGTAACAACTGTCTACCAGTTTTGCCAAACTCAATTTAATGTGTTCCACTGTATGCAGTTACAGATAATGTAACAACTGTCTACCAGTTTTGCCAAACTCAGCTTAATGTGCTCCACTGCATGCAGTTACAGATAATGTAACGACTGTCTGCCAGTTTTGCCAAACCCAATTTAATGTGCTCCACTGCATGCAGTTACAGATAATGTAATGACTGTCTACCAGTTTTGCCAAACTCAGCTTAACATGCTCCACTGCATGCAGTTACAGATAATGTAACGACTGTCTACCAGTTTTGCCAAACTCAATTTAATGTGGTCCACGGCATGAGTTTACAGATAATTTAATGACTGTCTACCAGTTTTGCCAAACTCAATTTAATGTGTTCCACGGCATGAGTCTACATATAATTTAAAGACTGTCTACCAGTTTTGTCAAACTCAATTTAATGTGCTCCACTGCATGTAGTTACAGATATTGTAACAACTGTCTACCAGTTTTGCCAAACTCAGCTTAATGTGCTCCACTGCATGCAGTTACAGATAATGTAACGACTGTCTACCAGTTTTGCCAAACTCAGTTTAATGTATTCCACTGTATGCAGTTACAGATAATGTAACAACTGTCTACCAGTTTTGCCAAACTCAGCTTAATGTGCTCCACTGCATGCAGTTACAGATAATGTAACGACTGTCTACCAGTTTAGCCAAACTCAGTTTAATGTGTTCCACTGCATGCGGTTACAGAAAATGTAACAACTGTCTGCCAGTTTTGTAAAACTCAAATTAATGTGTTCTATTGCATGCAGTTACAGATAATGTAACGACTGTCTACCAATTTTGCCAAACCCAATTTAATGTGTTCCATTGCATGCAGTAACAGATAATGTAACAACTGTCTACCAGTTTTGCCAAACTAAATTTAATGTGTTCCACTGTATGCAGTTACAGATAATGTAACGACTGTCTACCAGTTTTGCCAAACCCAATCTAATGTGCTCCACTGCATGCAGTTACAGATAATGTAATGACTGTCTACCAGTTTGGCCAAACTCAATTTAATGTGTTCCACTGCATGCGGTTACAGATAATGTAACGACTATCTACCAGTTTTGCCAAACTCAATTTAATGTGTTCCACTGCATGCGGTTACAGAAAATGTAACGACTGTCAGCCAGTTTTGTCAAACTCAAATTAATGTGTTCCATTGCATGCAGTTACAGATAATGTAAGACTGTCTACCAGTTTTGCCAAACCCAATTTAATGTGTTCCATTGCATGCAGTTACAGATAATGTAACAGCTGTCTCCCAGTTTTGCCAAACTCAATTTAATGTGTTCCACTGTATGTTGTTACAGATAATGTAACGACTGTCTACCAGTTTTGCCAAACCCAATTTAATGTGTTCCATTGCATGCAGTTACAGATAATGTAACAACTGTCTACCAGTTTTGCCAAACTCAATTTAATGTGTTCCACTGTATGCAGTTACAGATAATGTAACAACTGTCTACCAGTTTTGCCAAACTCAGCTTAATGTGCTCCACTGCATGCAGTTACAGATAATGTAACGACTGTCTGCCAGTTTTGCCAAACCCAATTTAATGTGCTCCACTGCATGCAGTTACAGATAATGTAATGACTGTCTACCAGTTTTGCCAAACTCAGCTTAACATGCTCCACTGCATGCAGTTACAGATAATGTAACGACTGTCTACCAGTTTTGCCAAACTCAATTTAATGTGGTCCACGGCATGAGTTTACAGATAATTTAATGACTGTCTACCAGTTTTGCCAAACTCAATTTAATGTGTTCCACGGCATGAGTCTACATATAATTTAAAGACTGTCTACCAGTTTTGCCAAACTCAATTTAATGTGTTCCACGGCATGAGTCTACATATAATTTAAAGACTGTCTACCAGTTTTGTCAAACTCAATTTAATGTGCACCACTGCATGCAGTTACGGATGATGTAATGACTGTCTACCAATTTTGCCAAACTCAGCTTAATGTGCTCCACTGCATGCAGTTACAGATAATGTAACAACTGTCTACCAGTTTTGCCAAACTCAGCTTAATGTGCTCCACTGCATGCAGTTACAGATAATGTAACAACTGTCTACCAGTTTTGCCAAACTCAGTTTAATGTGCTCCACTGCATGCAGTTACAGATAATGTAACGACTGTCTACCAGTTTTGCCAAACTCAGCTTAATGTGCTCCACTGCATGTGGTTACAGATAATGTAACGACTGTCTACCAGCTTTGCCAAACTCACCTAAATGTGCTCCACTGCATGCGGTTACAGATAATGTAATGACTGTGCACCAATTTTGCCAAACTCAGCTTAATGCTTTTATGATTAATCAATCAGAATGAGTGAAAAGAAATGCCTAGATGGTAGTCTAGATGCTATATTATTGAATTGTTATCCTTTAACAAGTGTCTAGTTGCCTTGAATGATTCAGCATGTCTTGTCCAAATCTGTACTAGATTACCCAACTCAACTCTGCTGATTAGAAGCACCACTGAACAAATATAAAAAAAGAAAAAAAATGAGATGTCATCTGGCACAATTTTGCATGATGCTTTAAGATTTAATCAAGTTTTGCCGATGATTTTAATGAATTGTCTAGGAAAAAAAAAAAAAATACTGCTCATCTGCCGTCAGTTTATGTTGCCTAGAATATCAGAAAGGCTAAAAGAGCATGACTAAATTTTAAGCAGAGTCAACTCTAATCAAATGTTGTTTTGCCTCCTTTATGCAAAGGGTCTACTCGAATAGAAAGAATTTGGATCTTCAGTAAATGTCCTAAAATTTCAAACACTTAATTCCATACAATTTTGGCCTAAATTGGCCTTTTTATGCAGCTGTTTCTTAAAATACTTAGTAGAATAGCAAACAGTGTAGACCCTGATCAGACTGCTCCTTCACAAGCAGTCAGATCTTGGTATGTCATTTTTCAGACACTTTGGTGTTCGAAATTTTACGACATTTACCGTACTTTAAAAGGAAAATATTTTCTTCCCCAGGGAGAAAATTCTTTCTTATTATAGTAGACCTGTTCAGATGGAGCCTGGTGTGTAGAAAAGCAAACAAGAAATTATAAAAGTTGTCTCCCTTGAAAAAAAAAAACAAATGGTGGAAAAATCTACTTAAAGTCCCCATTTTCTCTGCAGGTGGCTCTGGAGGTGGAAGTGGTGCTGCAGGTGGTCAGGGCTCATTACAGAGATACGTTGGTTCCCCACCTAGCTACAGCTCTATGTACAAGCCTACAGAGTACGGAGGACATGGCGGAGCAGGTGGCGGATCACAGACAGATCTTAGATGTACCTACTCA
Source organism: Anodontia alba (assembly GCA_964016985.1). NCBI lineage: Eukaryota > Metazoa > Mollusca > Bivalvia > Lucinida > Lucinidae > Anodontia > Anodontia alba. The sequence continues at coordinate 35,798,866 of OZ024828.1, forward strand.
CATGAACAGAAAGGAGGAGAAGGAGGTAATTAACTCTTTAACTCTCAACACAAGTGTGTCATCAACAAACAAAAGCAGACGGCATTTGTGAATTTTTGTTGTTGTTTTTTTCAAAGAAAATAAGACTTGACATTTCATGTGAAGTGTTGTCTTGGCAGATGATTCACATAAAATGTCAGTCTTATTTTCTTTTAAAAACTAAACCAAAACAAAAATGAGAATGTTGTCTGCAATAAATAAAACTCTTTGATCTTAAACACCAATCAAAACAAATGACAGCAGATGACATTTTGAATTTTTGTCAGTTTTTATTTTTCACAGAAGGTAAGGCCAAATAGATGATTCACATGAAGTGTCAAGTCTTATTTTCACTAAAAGTGAAACAAACAAAAAATGAGTATGTCATCTTCTGCAATTTTGCATTAGGCTTAAGGAGTTAAAACATCATCTTTATCTGGACCCAGTTGTTCAAAGCATTGTTAGCTTAACAAGCTTGTTAGCGGTCAAAATGTTAACTGTTCTAGTAAATAAATATCTAATTCACGGGTATTTTTGCTGAAAAAAAAATGTGAGTAGCTTTTGCAAGCTACTCACTTTTTTCAGCAAAGATATTAGCGTATATGTCTTATTTAAAGATTAAAGTTTTAATATAAGTTAACTAATAACATTGTTAATTTTGAACAGCTGGGCCCTGGAATATTTATAATAAATTTTTAATGTTTAACAGATAACTCCAAAAATAACACTATTGATTTAAATAACATTTTTAATGTCCCTTGTTTTCGGCAGGAAAGAGTTTTGTTTTTGATTTTTGCAAAAATTAAAAAACTAAATAAATGCTCAAAATGGTGGCACCTTGCTCACAGTTCTAAATAACTACAATATCTGTCTTATAGCTTAATTGAATTTTGTCACGACTGCTTTAGCAAGCAGATGTGACATAGGGATCTTTTTCCAGCTCTGTTTCTCAAACACCAAGACTTCTAGACTTATGAAACTTCATACACACATTACCATGATGCACCCTATCCACCATCAGTAGTTTCTGACCTTGACCTGACTTTTCACCCTTGGCTGAACAATGTGGCTGAACAATGTTTGGTGTGTGCGTTTTTTAATTCCTTTTCTTGAACAGCACCAGCAGGCATGACAGTGCCATTCGGTACCCTATCCACTGCCATCAGCAGTTTCTGACCTTGACCTACTTTTCATGCTTAGCTGAAGAGTGTTTGGTCTGTGCATTTAGCTCCTTTTCTTGAATACCACCAGCAGTGGTAACACAGCCATTCCATGAATTTCTTGTATTAAAATTTGTGCCAAGATGCATTTCTAGAATTGTATATTTTAAGCTATACATAGCATCTAATGTGCCTTTCCTTATAACCTTTATCACTCTGTCAGCAAATTCAGCAGCTGATAAACTGATGATATTTTTTGTTGTTTTTTTTTCCACAAAATAGAAGTTGGAGACAATTTGCATGAAATGTCAAAACCTGCTTTAGTGAAATAGTAAGAAAAATATCTCAAAATGTCATCTGATGAAAATTTTTCCCAGTATGCTAAGCATTAATAACTAATTATAAAATCAGGTGGAGTAATAGAACTGAAAGCAGCCACCAGTATGACACTAGATGGTAAACTCCTGTCCTCTGGTAATACTGGCCATGGCCCAAGAGCTGGAGGTGGTGCTGGTGGAAGTGTGTGGATACAGACACAAGAACTATATGGTGCTGGAACAATGGATGTCAAAGGAGGTTCCTCTGGTACAGATGATGATATCATTCCACTAGCTGCAAATGAGACAGTGTGTGAGTAAAATTTGTTTAAAACTTTACCGTAGTATCAGTCTGAATTTCACTCCGGATTGGGCAGCATTAACCCAGGTCCTGCTGTTTTGCCTTAGCAAACAGTGTAGATCAAGATCAGTTGGCTTCTGAAGAAGCCAGCTGATCTGGATCTGCACTGTTTGTCATTGTATGTGAATTTGTATGAACAACTTGGATCAAGTTATCTAATTGGCTGAAAATTAGAAGTAGTTGTGGCCTCTTAATTTATTCAGCATGGCAAGGATTAAGGAAAAAATGCTTTTGGATATGCACAAAATGTGCAGATTTAGATCATCCTGCATATGCACAAAGTATTGTTAGGGCCTTTGCTGTCGATTCCATACATTTTATAGTATGCAATGATTCTGTTAGCAGACACTGAAGGCTCTGATCAGACTGTGCAGCCACACAGTGTGATCTGTGCCTTCACTGACGGAACTTGACTAAAAGCACATATTCGCTTGTTGTGGCTCATTTGATTGTTGGTACACAGCAGGGGGTTTAATCTCTGGATTGACCAATTTCACACATCACAAAAACATGCCTTTATAATGTTGACCCCCCTTAAAACCCACTTTTATATATAATAAAACTGGGGTTTACATGGTAATACATTATTTTTCTTATTTCTGCTCAAAAACATAGATTGTGGGTACTAATTAGAACTACCTTACAGAGGTGGTTCTAATGAGTACCCACAATCTATGTTCACTAATGAGTACCCACAATCTATGTTTTGAGCAGAAATATAAAAAAAAATATCAGAATTTTTATCTGAAAATTTTCATTTTTTGGTGGTAAAATTTTCAGAAATTTGAATAGGCGTGTTTTCGTAATGCAAATCTGGAGACAATATCCTCAGCAGCACCAACCAGGGAAATTTGAAAAGCTGACGATCCCCCATCGTCTTTTACTCGGGGTTTTGGGTGTTCTCTGTAGCATGGCTGTGGAAATATTAAAATCATCGCATAGTAAATGGTCAGAATTGAGTTTTCTGAACAACATTTATGTTTCTTATTGGTCAACAAAAATTGTGTTGGTACACCTTTGAAGTACCTTTCCGAGCTGCTTCTCTAGAGTACTGCAGCATATGTTTGCTTGGAGAAATAAGAAAAATATCTATCAGGGCCCAGTTGTTCAAAGCATTGTTAGCTTAATGAGCTTGTTAGTGGTCAAAATGTAAACTGTTCAAGTAAGTACAATATCATATTTACATGTATTTTTGCTGAAAAAATGTGAGTAGCTTTTGCAAATGCAAAAGCTACTCACATTTTTTCAGCAAAAATTTAAGCATATATGCCATATTTAATGATCAAAGTGTTAATGATATGTTAACTAACGACATTGTTAGTTTTGAACAACTGTGCCCAGGATACTACTTTTTCAAAGTTAGGAGTTCTTTGCATCAGTACAAATAGTGATTTTTACCTGTTCTAATGGATGGAAAGTGGACAAGCTCGACATTTCCACAACATGCTTTGGAGGAAACCTCAGTACTATAAAAGTTACCAATGGAAAGTCAAGTCCTTGATCTTATCTACTCAGTTCCAAAAATTAGTCAAGTTTTTTTAAAATACCATTGACCTATATGTATTTTTAGGTACGGAAAAAATAAATTGCATTGCATGTGCTAAACCAATTTCAGTGAAAGCGACATTGTTAGAAAGCTTGACAAATGCAGTATTAAAGGTTATTGGACCACATGAAGCGATTAAGTGCCTTCAAACATGAACAAAGTGCACCTATTCAAATCATACTGGGCTTGCATGTAGTATCCTCCAGGATTTTGCTTTCCATTCATACATTCTGCAGTAGTCAATGAATCTATTAGCAGACAATGAAGGCCCTGATCAGACAACACAGGTGTGCAAGTTGATCTGGGACTTTGTGTCATCATATGCCCGAAGACATGTTTTCACTTTGACGCGGCCCATTTATTATAACAGTTTACAGAGCAATATAAGAATGGCAGAATTATAAAAATGACTGAGGTCATTCTTGATAAAGTAACCATTTGTATCTATGGAAAATTAATTTGTTTAAAAAAAAAAATGAAAATTGATGATGTATTTTAATGGTATAGATGTTGTTATTATTGGCACATCAGAAAAAAATACATGTAATTTTCTGTCAGTTCTAAAGATACATGTTACTCAATTGGATTTTTTAAAAATTTTGTCCCTAAAGTGTAGAATAGATGAACAATCAGGGCCATTATTTTACAGAAATATACTAAAACCTCTTTTTGCATGACCATTTATACTTAACATGCTGGATAAAAATTCCAACAGAACACATTTTGAAATATTTTTCCCAGAAGTAAGATGATCTAACATTGGTTTGTCATCTGCTGAGAGGCTCAAGATTAATATGGTAAATGTCCTAAAACTTTGTGCACCAAATGTTCTGAAAAAAAAGGCTTTTGCAAACAGTGTAGGAGCAGTCTGATCAGGGTCTACATGGTTTGCCATTCCACTAATATTTTAAGAAACAACAGTAAAAAAGTGAAATCTAAGGAAAAATAAAAAAGTATGAAATTAAGTATTTAAAATTTCAGGACATTTACCATACATTTTTTTATTCAGCTGAAAAAGTACTGTGTCTACAAGATCCTTCTCGAGCTGGCTGTTCTAATAGTACTAATCCAATTCAACCTGATGCAAATTGCCAGGGAGGAGGTGGTGCTGGCGGACGTATTGCTATTGACTACACGGCAGATCATTTCACCGGGATTATTATCTCACATGGAGGGAAAGGCTTTGAATGTGGTGGGGCAGGAACTGTGCTGAGAAAGGATACCGGTGTTAACACTGTAAAAATGCTTGTGGATAACAACAATATTTGTTCACCACTGGAACCACGTGTGGAATGGGATACACTTAGTGATACTAATCGTGGACAGAACAGTTTCCTGACTTGGCTATATGATCGAGACAATACAGGACATTCCCATGTGTTTGAGGTGAGTAGTTAGTCTCAGAACTTTATTATTAGTTCATCTGTACAAAAGTACAGGTAGAGCTATAGCAGTTACCACGACATCGGCGTTGGTTAAAGTTTTTGGTCAAAGTTTTTAAAGGGCTATATATCCTGTACCTCAGGATGGAAGTAGTTCATGCTTTGCCCTGATGATAAATACTAGTCTGAAGTTTTATGCTGTACCATCCTGACCCACGAGTTACCTTGAAGTCAAGGTCATAGACTTAGAAAAAATTTATGTTGAAGTTTTAGGTTAAAATTTTTCAAGCAAAGCTTACTTCAGACCAGCTATGCTGTCCTATGACAGCTCTTATTAATATTTATACCCAAGCAAACAAAATGTTTCATTCCATCAGTTTGTTGCTCTGTTGGCTGGTTGGTCGGTCTGTCTTGTCTGAGTTTGTGACCCAAACTACTTCAACTGTTTTTGTTAGATGTGCATGAGACAGCATGATGAGTAGCAGTGCATCACATTAAATAATTTTCATTGCAGGATTAAATTTGTCTCTGTACTCCACTCTTAGTATTTATATATTAACAAAACGGTGGTAAACAGGTTTGCATCTGTCTCATTTGCATCTGTCTGGCAATACAGATTAAATGAAAATGGATACATAATCAAGTCAGATAACTCTCCTTGGAAATATTTACCATCACTCTCACTGAATACCACTCTAAAAGGATAGACTTTGCTCCGCTAGGGGGCAGGTTCTTTTCTTTAAGTGTAGTCCTCAGTCTAGAAAGCATTCAAGAAATAGGCTCACAAGTATTGTCTGCCAATGTTCAAGGGATTTTGCATTGAAACATATTAAAAATGGCAATTTATATAATTGTAATTTATACACAATATATGTTTAAATATCTAAGGCACAGGGCTCTTGAAATTTTGAAATCTGAATCGGTGCAGCCAATGACGATGACGTCATCAATGAGCCCATTTCCAAAAAAAAAAGATGTATATATCACCTGTCACGAAAACTAATGACAGTTGGCAGTCCTACAACTCCTTTTAAGTAATACACCTCAACCCCGTTATATGACGGAAGTCTGGGTATAACGAGCATGATCAAAGCTGGTGTCATCAATAAATACAGTCAGGTATGTAAAAAGAAAGAAAGAAAAAAAACCCCAAAAAAACGGTTTTGTTGTTATTTCCACCTCCGCAGGGTTTTCCTAAAGTATTTATAAACAACTGATTCCCGTCTTGTATAAGCGCAAAGACAGCGGGAAACAGGAGAGACGGAACGAAACGACTTTCATGAACCTAATTAGGTCTAATAAAAAAGGCCTGCGCCACGGGCGCTTTTGCAGTTTTCAATGTTTCAAGATTTGACCAGACTGCTTAAATTTTAAGCACTGACCAATCTTGTCTAGCGCAAGTGGTGCATTACTTATTTTTACCGTGAAATCTACCTTGAATTATACTCGCGTGTTATGGCAATCAACAACAACAACAAAAAAAAAGAATCAATTATACCCAGATCAGACGCCGTTGTATGCGACATCTGTTCAGGACGTACACGGTTTGGGAATTAATTTAACAAATCTGGGACCGACAAACCGTGTTGATCAAAACAAAAAAGAAGAGGAAGAAAACGGGTGCGTTCAAGCGGTGCATTCTTTTATCACTCTCAATAAAGCGACCTTTGATCTTTTGGACACGCCGACTGCACCTGGATGTTTTGCAGTCTCAGTGTATTCACACGTGTCACACAAACGGATTAATTATCAGACTACCGTTACTGATGATTCGTGTTAATCGCTTGTTTACCGCACAAAGGTCAGTGAAGTGTTGATTTTTTGACAATGTTTGGATAATGACGTAATTAATTTGTGCTGCGGTAGGTTGCCGTTATTCAGCTGTCTCTCCAATATACATGTCAAATGACCGTTTAGAGCCTTTTAACTACCATAATATCGCATTTAAAAGTGCGCGGACGTTGTCAATTTGGGAAGACTTGACCGCTTGTGATTTTTTAGACATTATTGATTCGTGAAAATTGGTTGGTTGGGGAAAAATGGGGTTCAAGGCACAAACCTGTTGGACCGATTTATTAGCGTTTTTGGGTGTTTGAAATCGGTCCAGAATTCTTAATTTCGGTCCAGACCGGCTATTTTTCCGGTTTTCCCGAGCCCTGCTAAGGCATAAGACCTTAATCTGCCTTTATGCACTTACTGATTTTTATTTCTGTAGTAGAACTGTATAAGTGGCACTCAGAATGTATCATTTACTTCTATTCATTACATAAGCTCTACTGCTTGATATGTGTCTTGAATAAAGATCAGATACTGCACAATTAGATAACACAATAGATGAGTAATATACATCTGCCTCAGATGGGTCAGTTTGGTTTTTGTTTTTGTAGAAGGAAGTGCTTGGGCAGTAATCAGGAGCCTAAATCACCAGTCATCCCCATCACCACCATCTTAGGTTATACACTGTAGATCCAATATATCGCGGTGCTTGGGGTCCAAGTTCCGCTACCGCGATATATCCGGATCGCGATATAAGCTGGGGTGGTAGTTTGCTGAGACGCCGCTAATCAATCAACACCAAACGGCTGTCAGTAAAGCTATCGGCCACATTACATCAGTATAGTAGGTTTAGAATTACTCAATGGCAGTATTTACACTGGGAGATTATGTCTACCAATTAACTTTAATCGAGACTAGCTGATAAACGACGTTTAAAATCATTTGTTCGCGGAAATGTCAAGCGAGGACGCCATTTTGGATGAAGGGGGGCAACTCGCATATCCTAAGGATAGAATAGAATAGAATATCACGGACTTTTGCTGAGGCAATTCGGGTTGCTTCCCTTTGCTTCTTTCGTCTGCTGCGGGCCCAAAAACTATTCTATTTATCTTTTGATCTTTTTAATTCTTTCATACTTTATTTATTTTTATTTGTTAAATTATTACTTGCTGGGAAAGCGTAGCGTGGCCTCTGGAACGCTGAATTCTTTGGTCACCGCAGATCTTGATTTTCCATTCTTGACTTGGTCGATGATGTCGATCTTGTCCTTGATGCTGAACTGCTTCCTCTTTCTTGAATTTTCGGGCTTGTTCATAGCTGACATTTTCACTTGAAAGGCGTGATAGATCACAATGAGGATGCTCTGCATGATTGCAAGTTAAATAGACGGCGCGTGGACATCGTTAATTGATTGAGCACTGAGAACATGTACTCAATTATGACACTGATTATGACAAGTGCGGCGATTAATATTAATTGATTGCCAATTATTATCAATCTGTGTACTGATTGACACTAATTGGATTGTTTGGTCATAATGCGTGACGCGATTTCGCGTTTGGATATGCGCGAAAAATCAATACCGCAACGAATTACAGTCAGTTTTTTTTTTTTTTTTTTTTCAAATTAAGTAAAAAAAACATTTACTTATTTTTTTTTTTTTATGGTCATGGTAAATTTGGGGTCCACGGACGATTCGCGATATACTGGATATCGCGAAATAACGGACCGCGATGTATTGGATCTCCAGTGTACTATATTAAAACATAAACCAATTAAGAAGATGGTCCATGCTGTTGGTTGTCAATTTTATCAAAATGCAAATTGTGTACCATAAATATGTAGGTTAATCCAATAAATGCTTTGTGATATGTTTCTGTGGTAAAAAAATATATGCATAAACTGTGCATTATTTTAAGCCACAATCAAAACTTAATCCGAATTACTGCAATATTAACAGTTCAACAACCTGTTTTTCTTAATTGTGCAACAGTTGGAATTATGTCCTTTTGACACTAATTAAGAATTGTCTGCTTCTGTTATACATGTGTACACTCAAGGGGCTAATCACTTGATCTGCCTTCGTGGTGGTCTTCTTAAATCCCCCAAAAATTGTATTCACTTGGTCTGCATTGTTTATCAAGTTTACGTCTGTTATAATGAGAATCTCCAGTCTGCTTGGTTGTAGATCAACGTAAATCATTTTCCTTTCTGAGGATCAGTTGATCCAATCTAGTGCTGCAAAAAGAGGAAGTAACAATCCACTTCTGGCTGATTAACTCCTCTACTTGGTCCAATTCCAAAGCTGAGCTCTTGGGGCTAAGTCTTAATTTCTGAAATGCAAGAGAGGAGTCAGACACCCTAGACTATAAGACCTCCAAAGGTCTGTATGTTTTGTTTTCAGGGGAGGCAGGCACCCTAGACTATAAGACCTCCAAAGGTTTGAATGTTTGTTTTTGGGGGAAGTAAGAAGATAAATCAGGTAAACAGTTAAACATTCAGTGTTTAAGATCGTCGGGTGAGTTGCCCCCAAAGAAAGAGCCAAATATATATTGTGTTTATGTTTGTATGTATTTAATAAATGAAGTGAATAATTCAATCTTTTCTTTTGTTGTGTATAAATCTTTACGTATATCCATTCTCTTTAAGAATAAGTGCCATTAAGAGTTACGGTCCCTGAAGATTTAGAGTAGGTGCAGTTTCTAAACTTTCTTCAGTTTTCCCACTCAATTTTCAAAATGGTATTTTTGTACCTGCTGTATTTGAAATCTGCAGGGTATGATATAAAAATTTGGGAGGTATAATTCAGGGGGATAAAAGAAAACAATGACAAAGTGTAAATTTTTAAAAATAACTTCTGTCATTCAAATCATCTACCCTGTCCAAATTATTTTATGTCAGTGGCCATGTCGATAATTTATCAGCATCATATTCTTCAAATAAATCGTGGAGTAATACAATACAAGTATGAAGCATGCTGGCTTTTACTCTACTAGACATTGGAGTTATTTTCTTATATCGTAAATGACTACCATTTTTGAAGAAAATCGAAGGATGGACACTTCACAGTTCATAAAATAGGCTTTGGCAAATATCATCGTTAAGTACTCAACATGCAGACTACATCATATGCTCTTGTTATTGCAAATTGGACCACAAAGTCTCCGTAGCGCATTACATTGGGCTTTGGCTAACCTATGGTTTTAATCACCAAACAACCCTCCAGTCACTGGATAGGTTTGTCACTTGGTTAAAAGATGTCATCCAGCAGTGAATCAGTATTTGAGATCTAATTGGCTGATGGTTTTGATGTTAAAAAGAAGTGACAGATTTCAAGCAATCAGATGCTAATACAAATTACCCCGGATTTGCATAAACAAAAATTGATTCTATTAATAGAAACAATATTGGAAACGCTTTTAAAAAAGATTTAATATACCATATTATACCTAAGTATTGGGATGGGAAAAAATAATTAAATTTCTAGCTGTCCCAATACTTAGAACCAGGAAAATTAAATATTTTGTTAGGTGTCCAAATACTTAGATCCTGTAGTTGAAAAGATGAAAATGTGTCATATTTGTGTTCATTGTTTTGTGTATTTTCAGGCTACTGTCTCATTAACCTATCTTGTTAATATTGAATAAACAGATGAGCACTTATTGTTTTGTTTTGATTTATAATCCCTTGTTTATCTATTATGTGTTGAAAGCGTCCAAGTGAAAAAAATCACATACTGCTCCCCTGCTTAATAATCACATACTGCTTCCCTGACAACCACTTGCCATAATTTTAAAATGGCGATGCATCCAGACTGATGCAAATGCATGTGCGTTTTCATTTTTGCAGATTTCTTGAATAAATTTCAGATTAATATTCTCAAAGAAAGGTTTTATTTATTTTCTACTTTCTAACCAGCCTGCCATAGGAAACCGTCTGTTGTATGCTTAGACATAAAATATTGCATGACATCACTTGTAAATTAAACAAAACAGATGGAGAAAACAGTTTTACCCAATTAAATTGATCATTTTTTTCACCCAAATGCACTGTCCCAATTCATATAGTACAAAAAATTACTGAAAATTTTGGCAATTTTTGATATGTCCCAATTCTTAGAGTCATGAAAAATAATTATTTTTACAAATTGTAAGGGTGTCCTAATACTTTAGATGTCCCAATACTTAGGTATATTATGGTAGAAAGAAAACAAAAACAAAACAGAAAGCAAAATACAATTTTTTTTATTAAATCAAAATGATGGTCAAAGCAGTTAATTACATCTTTTTTTATTATATATTATTTTATCTTATTCATTCATTTATTTATTTATTTGTTTGTTTGTTTTTTTTGAAAAAAAAAAAACAAAAAAAAACAACAACAATTACACACACAAATTTATGTTTTTGGCAAGAAGATAATGTGTGTGTGATTTTTTTTTTCGGTGTGAATCACAAGCACTTATGCGTAATAGGAACAATGTTCTTAAATAACTCTGACATGTATATAATTCCAACTCAGCATGATAATATTATTGTAGCACAATATGGTTGGTTGAGAGCAATTTCAGAATGGCATTTGTACTTTGATAAATACACTGAGCAGGAATTTTGGAACTTTTGTATTTGTGTACATGTCTAAAATGAGTTATTTAACTCACATCCAAAATAAATATGACCTGATTGGAATTAAAAGAATTTAATTTTTATGGATTTTATCAATGTATAAACATCCATAAATTAATCACAAATTCCTGAGTGATGCCCATTTAATCATTGACATATCCAGACATGTTAAGTCTCTTGAAAATTGCAGGAAGGTCATGGAAAAAAAAACAGCTTTTCTCAAGCCTCATGAAATTTTTAAAAAATCTCCCGAAAAAAACAGAAATCCCAATTTTGGGTCAAAACTTTTTAAAAAGCTATGCTTATAAATTGAAAATCAGGCATGACTTGATCTGAAGTAGTCCAAATATATATCCGATGTAGTCCAGATATTGATCGAAAAAGCATAAACGCTTGGATTGAATGGGGGAAACGCATTAAACATGAAAAACAAAGCATCTTGATGCTGTTATTGCATTGTCGGATAGCGTTGACCAAAATGGCAAAAAGATTGGCATCTCTGGGGCTTTGCTTCCCAAAAAAACGTGTTACAATAAACTAAAGCACTGTAACCTATCCTTAATGACCTAGAAAAAGGGAGAAACCAGAAATAAAACAATCTGTTTCTTGATGACAAGTTAAATCAAAATGGTGATGCATCTGAACCACCAATCGGGATGACCCCAATTTAATAAGCACCTGCGCCATCGTAAAAATCACTTTCCATGAAACTTTCTTCGGTCACTAGGAGCTTGCAATTAAAAAAAGGTGGGGTCTAAAACTCATCACAACACAAGTTACAGTTTGGAATTCGAAAAAATGTATGACTGAGTGAAAAAAAAAAATGACAGAGGGGCTCTACAAACATACAATACAATATGCAGGTTATTTAATTATTGTGAAAGGAAGCTCTAAATAAAAAAGAAATAAACATTGCTGTTTTTAATTTTATTTTTATTTTTACCTAAGGCATATGACTGTTGCCCCATTATTAACTTTTTCCTGGACTTCTCAGACTCCAGAACATAACATCATATGCATTGATGATGACATCAGTAGAGAGATAAAGGAAGAATGGCATATTAATTCAATAAATAAATCTCTTTTGTTACTTCCGGAGTATTGAATGGGATAAGTATAATGAAGCCCTGGTCACTGACAGTGATTTACAAGAAAAAGTCTTAGCTAGAGGACAGAATCACCTAAGAATGGTGTTTAAAAAAATGAGCAAAAGTGTTATAAATACTCTCAGAATGTACCATTTTATACCAATTTCTTAAAAATTTTCCAGGGGAGCATGTCCCCGGACCCCCCTAGACTCGTTTCGGGCCTTCGCCGCTTGCCAACTTGGCTCGACTGCCCTGTCTCCCTCATTTTATTTTTCAAAACTTAACATGTCTTCATATCCTAAAAAGTGAAGCTCATTCCTAAAATAAATGTATTTTTTTTCTATTTGCCAATAGAAACTAACCCTAAGTGGCCAGGCACAATTAGCTCTCCACCGTCGTAACATAGACAACTTTGAACAAACTGTAGAAATTAGGGAAACCATTGGTGACAAAAGTGGACAGTTCCATGTTGGACCATATCAGACATTGTTTGCGGACTTCAGTGAGGATAATCCACTAATGCAGTTTGGAACATTTATCTACAATGGAGGAATACTAAAGGCAGAAGGCGTCCTGACAGTGAATGGTATCACAATAGAACTGGAAGGGACACTGGATGACATTGAAGAGCTCATTATTGGACCAAATGGAAATGTTATTCTAAGGTTTGTTTTCCTGTCTTGTCTTGAGGTTTTATGGCCCAGTCAACCCAATGGGGTCATGTCGAGCGCGGTCAGTTTATCTAACCACACGTTTACTGGGCAGGCTTAGTCCTCTAAGCGGTTAACCAGTATTGTGCACATTCTTTTGCCAGAAACTGACAACTGCCCTTCTTGAATCAGCGGAAGGGAGAGAATGACTATAGAAAATATTTCATGATCAATCTCCACGAAAGAATGTTGCCGACCTCGACGGGGGTTGAACCCGCGACCTCCTGGTCTCCAGTCGGCACATCCAACTGAGCCACCGAGGCGGACCCGGTTTGTTTTCCACTATATTGTACAGTGTAGGTACATACACTTGGTAGCTTTTAGCTTTTTGTATCCCCCAACCGATAGGTTTGGGGGATAAAGCGATCAGCATGGCCGCCATCCGTCCATAGACACATCCTTGTGTGCTCCATAACTTTGATACCCTTAGACATATTTTGATAAAAATTGGTAGGAATAAAGAGAAGGACCAGTATGCATGTTACAAGAGAGAGAATTCTCACTTATGCATTATGTAGTTATCTCCCCTGAAGCTGAACTCTTGTGCAGGTCATAACTCCCATACTGTTTGAGATAATTTGATTTTATTTGATAGGACGTACAATATATCAGTTCAAATAGGAGTGACACATGCAAGAAGGACAACTCTTGCTTTGTTCTTTTTTCTAGTTGTCTCCCCTGAACACATTTCTAAGTGAACTTCATGTGCACCGGCACAGTGGCTCAGCGGTAGAGCATCAGCTTTGTGGCCGGGAGGTTGCGTGTTTGATCCCTGGCCAGGTCATACCAAAGACTTTAAAAATGGTACTAGCTGCTCTTTCGCTTAGCGCTCAGCATTAAGAAAGTAGAGCTAGAATTGGTCAGCTCAGTGTCAGTATAATGTGACTGGGTGGAACATCATGTCAAAGTGTCTGGAGCATGATATTTCATTGAGGCAGCACTCTAAAAGTGAGCCTTGAGCACCCTGCTGCATCCAGACACCGTCGCGATATGACTGAAAGATTGTTGAAAGCGACATTAAGCCCAAATCAAACAACCAAACAAAAACTTCTTATGCACTCCATAACTTCTTCATGATTTGAAATATTTTGATTATATTTGATACAGGCATGGATAAGGACCAGTAGGCATTAGACAACTCTCTTTTTGTTCATTATCTACTTCTGCCCGCTGAAGCTGGAATCTTATGCAGCCTAAAACTCCAATACTATGTGAGATAATTTGATATTTAATGGGGACATATATCAGGTCAAGTAGAAGTGTCACATGCAAGAATGACAACTATTGCTTTGTTCTCTTTCCAGTTATCTCCCCTGAATAAATTTCTAAGCCAAATTCTTGTGCACTCCATAACTTCTTAATGGTTTGAAATAATTTTAATATATCATTTTGGTCACATTTCATACTCTCTTTGCATTTTTATTATTGATCAGCATGGAATCCCTACACCTGTCCGTCTGTCTCTCCGTGGGTCTGTCCTTCCGTCCATAGATGCAGCCTTGTGTGCTCCATAATTTTGATACCCTAAGACATATTTTGATAATATTTAGTATGACTGAATTTGAGGACCAGTAGGCATGCCATGTGCAAGAGAGTCAACTCTCACTATCTTCGTTATGTTGTTATCTCATCTGAACCCGAAATCTTATGCAGGCCTTAACTCACATGCTGTTTGAGATAATTTGATAATATTTGGTAGGAATCAAGAGGAGGACCAGTAGGCATGTCACATGCAAGAGAGACAACTCTCACTTTCTTTGTTATGTAGTTATTTCCCCTGAAACAGAAATCAGTAGAAATCCTTGTGCGCTCCATAACTTTGATACCCTTAGATATATTTTGGTGTGAATGAAGAGGAGGACCAGTAGGCATGTCCCATGCAAACGAGACCACCCTCACTTCCTTCATTATGTAGAAATCACCCCTGAAGCAGAAATCCATAGACACATCCTTGTGCTCTCCATAACTTTGATACCCTTAGACATATTTTGATAATATTTGGTAGGAATGAAGAGGAGGACCAGTAGACATATTGCGTGCATGGGGAATAACACTTTCTTAGTTATGTAGTTATTTCCCCTGAAGCCAATATCGTGCAGGCCATAACTCCCATACTGTTTGAGATGATTTGATAATATTTGATAGGGATGAAGAGGAGGATCAGTAGGCATGTCACATGCAAGAGAGAGTTGTTAACTTGCTTCGTTATGTAGTTATCTCCCCTGAAGCCAAAATCTTATGCAGGCCATAACTCCCATACCGTTTGAGATAATTTGATATTTGGTAGGAATGAAGGGGAGACCAGTAGGTGGGCCACATGCAAGAGAGACAACTCTCACTATCTTCTTTAAGTAGTTATCTCCCCCGATGCAGAAGTTTTGTGCAGGACATAACTCCCATACTGTTTGAGATAATTTAATAATGTATGGTAGGTACATATATCAGGTCAAGTAGGAGTGTTGCTTGCAAGAAAGACAACTATTGCTCTGTTCTTTTTCTACTTATCTCCCCTGAACAACTTTCTAAACCAAATTCTTGTGCACTCCATAACTTCTTAATGGTTTGAAATAATAATATTTGATAATATTTAGTAGAGATATAGATAAGGACCAGAAGAGGAGTCACATGCAAGAGAGACAACTATCACTTTCTTTGTTATGTAGTTATCTCTCCTGAAACCGAAATCTTATGCAGGCTGTAACTCCCATACTGTTTGAGATAATTTGATAATACTTGATAGGGACATATATCGGGTCAATTAGGAATGTAGCATGCAAGAAGGACAACTCTTGCTTTGTTCTTTTTTTCTCCCCTAAATGAATTTCCAAGCCAAATTATTGTGCACTCGATAACTTCCTAATGATTTGAAATATTTTGATATTTTGTACAGGCATAGATAAGGGCCAGTAGGCATGTAAGGTGCAAGAGAGACAACTCTCATTATGCTCATTATGAACTTATATCCCCTTAATTTGAAATCTTATGCAGCCCATAACTCCCATACTGTGTGAGAATTTGATGATATTTGGCAGGGACATTTTTCAGATCAAGTTGAAGTGTCACATGCAAGAAATACAACTCTTGCTTTGTTCTTTTTTAGTTATCTCCCCTGAATAAATTTCTAAGCATAAGTCCTGTGCACTCAATAAGAATACCCTCAATATAGGAAATATGTGGGGTATATAGTTTTTGCTTTTCTGTTCGTATATGTTCATTAGTTCATTTGTTTGTTCTTATGTTTGTTCATACTTTAGTTTGCTCGTAGGGTCAAAGTTTTTGCATTAAAGATTATAAGACCTCATATTTTGAAGACTCTTTGATGGATTTCATTCATATTTGGCCTGATAGTAGATATAGGTATAGGTCTAAAGTTTTTATCAGCACCATACCCACCTGGGGGTTGGGGGGTGAACTTGGGCTCAAGGTCACAGACTTAGAATTTTCATAAAAAAGTCAAAAATTTTGTGTTTAAATTTATATAGCTATATCATCAAGACCCTTTGAGGAATTTCATTGTGTCGCCTGCGTAGCATGGCAAACACATAGGGATCATGTTGTCCATCCACGTTGTCGGTGTCACACTTTTCATTTCCGTTCAATAATTTTTGAAGGGATGTATTGATCTCATTCAAATTTTGCAGAACTTTATATCACTATAAAATATAGGTCGAGTTTGATATTGGTAATCATCCACCAAATTTTGGCTGAGTTATGGCCCTTTTTTGACTTAGTTTTTTTGTTGTTTGTTTCCACTCGATAACTTTTGAAGGGATGCATTGATTTCATTCAAACTTTGCAGAACTTTATATAAATGTAAAATACAGGTCAAGTACAATATTGGTAATCATCTGTCAAATTTTGGCTGAGTTATGGCCCTTTTTGACTTAGGTTTTGTTGGTGTGTTGATATTTATTTCTGATCAATAACTTGTGCAGGGATGCATTGATTTTATTGAAAGTTTGCAGAAGGATATATCATTGTAAAATACAGGTCAAGTTTGATATTGGTAATCGTTCGCCAAATTTTGGCTGAATTAAAGCCCTTTTTCGACTTAGTTTTTTTTGGTGTGTTGATATTGGTTTCCAATCAGTAACTTTTGCAGGGATGCCTTGATTTTATTGAAAGTTTGCAGAAGGATATATCGTTGTACAATACAGATCAGGTTAGATATTAGTAATCATCCACAAAATTTTGGCTGAGTTATGGCCATTTTTCGACTTAGTTTTTGTTGGTGTGTTGATATTGGTTTCCTCAAATAATTTTTGCAGGGATGCATTGATTTTATTGAAAGTTTGCAGAAGGATATATCATTGTAAAATACAAGTCAAGTTTGATATTAGTAATCATGCACAAAATTTTGGCTGAATTATTGCCCTTTTTTGACTTAGTTTTTTGTTGTTCATTTCTGCTCAATAACTTTTGAAGGGATGCATTGATTTCAGTTCAACTTTGCAGAACTTCATATCATTGTAAAATACAGGTCAAATACAATATTGGTAATCATCGGCCAAATTTTGGCTAAATATGGCCCTTTTTGACTTAGTTTTTGTTGGTGTTTTGATATTTATTTCTGATCAATGACTTGTGCATGGAGGCATTGATTTCATTGAAAGTTTGCAGAAGGATATATCATTGTAAAATACAGGTCAAGTTTGATATTGGTAATCATTTGCCAAATTTTAGCTGAGTTATGGCCATTTTTCGATTTAGTTTTTGTTGGTGTGTTGATATTGGTTTCCGTGCAATAATTTTTGCAGGAATGCATTGATTTTATTGAAAGTTTGCAGAAGGCTATATCATTGTAAAATACAGGTCATGTTTGATATTAGTAATCATCCACAAAATTTGGCTGAGTTATGGCCATTTTTCAACTTAGTTTTGTTGGTGTGTTGATATTAGTTTCAGCTCAGTAACTTTTGCAGGGATGCATTGATTTTATTGAAAGTTTGCAGAAGGATATATCATTGTTAAATACAGGTCAAGTTTGATATTAGTAATCATCTGCAAAATTTTGGCTGAGTTATGGCCATTTTTCGACTTAATTTTTGTTGGTATGTTGATATTGGTTTCCACTCAATAACTTTTTCAGGGATGCATTGATTAAAAATATTGAACGGTTGCAGAAGAATATATCATTATAAAATACAGGTGAAGTTTGATATTGGTAATCATCTGCCAAATTTTGGCCAAGTTATGGCCCTGTTTTGACTTAGTTCTTGTTGTTAGGGTAAAATACAAGGTAAAGATATTGTTTCCCTCAATAACTTTTGAAGGGATACATTGATTTCATTCAAAGTTTGTAGTGAGGGGTAGCATTTAGGTATAGGAGAATTATAAGGACCAGTGTTTTTTTCTTTTTCATATCAAATGGTTAGCACTTAAAGCAGGCAACACATCTGATTCTCAGAATTCTATTTTATATTTGACATGTTGGTAGATATAGGACTAGAGTTTTACTCAGCACAATTCCCACCCCGTGATGTGCCCTTGAGGTCAAGGTCACAGAATTTTCATATAAAAGTAAAAAACTTTTGCTTTTAAGTTTATATAGCTATATCATCAAGACCTTTTGCTGAATTTCATTATCCCCTAACGATAGCATACATGCCATAAGCTGAGGAATAAAATCTGTGAGATAAGGCAAAATTTTAAAGGAGATGTGACAAAATTCTGTGAGATTTTCTTAAACATCACTGAAGCTCCTCCAATATAGTCAAGTCTTTTTTTTTCATGTAAGAAATTCATTATGATTTTTTTACTTATTATAGAATGTTAGCCTATCATTACTTTTCTATCAAATTTCAAGTCAATTCGTTAGACCCATAGTTCCCATAGACAATAAAACACTATAAGTATTTGATGTTTTATGTGTTTGTTATTTCGCTACCAGTCGAATTGAAACTTGACAGTGAGTTAGAGGATATTTCCAGATCTCATAATCTGTAAAAAAAAATAACAAAAAAAAAACAAAACACACAAATATTCTGTCAAGTGCCTATGCGTTTGTTGGGTCTTCCAAGATATCAAGCACTGCAGTCACCCATCCAGCTACTAACCACGATCTCCGTTTCTTAACTTTATGAAAAAGCCAACCACTTTAATGAAACACTAATGAACAATCTACCAATCAAAAATGAGACCAAAAGAATTGACCAATAACTACTCGTAGATGTCTAGATGTTTCTTCAAAACTGATACAAAGTCGGCTTGATTAAAGAGCACTAACCAAAACTGGCCTTATCACCCAACATTGACGGGCCGTGCAGTATTTCTTAGAGGTATAGGTAAGGACCAATAGGTGTGTCATGTGCAAGAAGGACATGCTCTGTTATTGTTGTTTTCTAGTTACTTTCCCTGAATGAATTTCTAAGCCAAAATAATACTTGGTGGAGGCATAGATAAGGACCAGTAGGCATGTCATGTTCAAGAGTACTCTCACTTTCTCCATTATCTCCTTATCTCCCCTGATTTCAAAATCTTGTGCAGGCCATAACTCCCAATATGTTTGAGATAACTTGATAAATTTTGGTAGGGATATATCAGGTCAAGTAGATGTGTCGCATGTGAGAAGGACAACTTTTGCTCTGTTAAATTTTTACCCCAATAAACATACAGTAAGTAGCTTTACCTTTACAAGGCATTATTTTTGCTATGTACACTCACAAATTCAAAGTATTTGCAAATATTGTGTATCCTGTACAAATCATCACATCAGAAATCACTAATAGATGATTTTTGACAAAAATAAAAAAATAAAAAAGAACATGCAAAAATAAAATCGTTTACAGTACACCTATTATTGTTTTCACTTATTATTTTGGTCACATTTCATACTACATATCTTTGCATATTTTTAGCTCACCTTAGCCATGCTCAGGATGAGCTATAGTGATCATTTTTTGTCAGTCATGCGTCTGTGCCTCTGTGTGTCCGTCTGTCCATCCTTTAGCACTTTCAAAAGACAACTCCTTCAAAGCCACTGATGCGATTTGTCCCTAATTTGGTAAGATTGTTGCTTTGGTAGGGGCATTTAAAAATAGATAAAGTTATGGTGATCTGGCTCTTGGTTTATGGCAACAGAAAGCTCCTATAGACTTATAATGGGAAAATGGTTAAATTGCATTTTCTCCATAACCACCAGAGTGATGTGAACCAAATTTGGCAGTTATGATCATCTGATGATTTTGTATCCAGGTTGTGGGTTTTATGACCAGCGGCCATTTTGTTTGGTTGCCATGGAAACATTTAATTTTAAAAAATGAATTTTTTAAATGACAACTCCTTTAAAACCACTGAAGCAGTATGACTCTAATTTGGTAAAAATTTTGCTTGGGTAAGGGCAATTCAAAATAGCTCAAATTGTGGTGATCTGCATCTCGGTTTGGTTGCCATGGCAACAGACAGCTCCCATAGTGGGAAGATAATTTAATTGCATTTTCTCCATAACTACTGAAGTGAACCATTTTTGGCACTTTTGATCATCTGATGATTTTGTATCCAGTTTATGTGTTTGATGACCAGAGGCCAATTTGTTTGGTTGCCATGGAAACATTAAATTTTAAAAAAGGAATTTTTTAAATGACAACTCCTTTAAAACTACTGAAGCAGTATGACTCTAATTTGGTACAAATTCTGCTTGGGTAAGGGCAATTCAAAATAGCTAAAATTGTGGTGATCTGCATCTTGGTTTGGTTGCCATGGCAACAGACAGCTCCCATAGACTTATAGTGGGAAGATGATTTAATTGCATTTTCTCCATAACCACTGAAGTGATTTGAACAATATTTGGCAGTTATGATTATAAGATGATTGTCTACCCAGTTAATTTGTTTGATGACCAGTGGCCATTTTGTTTGGTTGCCATGGCAACACTCAATTAAAAAAAAAGGAATTTTTTAAATGACAACTCCTCCAAAACCACTGAAGCAGTAGGACTCTTATTTGGTACAAATGTTGCTTGGCATAGGACAATTCAAACTAGCCAAAAGTTTGGCAGTCTGCCTCGTGGTTTGGTTGCCATGGCAACAGAAAGCTCCCATAGACTTATATTGGGAAAACGGTTAAATTGCACTTTCTCCATAACCAGTGAAGTTATTTGAGCCATATTTAGCAGTTTTAATCATCTGATTATTGTTTACCCAGTTTATATGTTTTATGACCGGAGGCCATGTTGTTTGGTTGCCATGGCAACATTCAGTTTTGAAAAAGGACTTTTTTAAATGACAACTTCGAAACCACTGAAGCAGTATGACTGTAATATGGTACAAAAGTTGCTTGGATAAGGGCAATTCAAAATAGCTATAATATGATGGTCTGCCTCTTGGTTTGATTGCCATGGCAACAGAAAGCTCCCATAGACTTACAATGGGAAAATGGTTAAATTGCACTTTCCCCATAACCAGTGAAGAGATTTGAGCCATATTTAGCAGTTTTGATCATCTGATGATTGTCTACCCAATTTGTATGTTTTATGACCGGATGCCATGTTGTTTGGTTGTCATGACAACATTCAATTTTGAAAAAGGACTTTTTCAAATGACAACTGCGAAACCACTGAAGCAGTATGACTCTAATTTGGTACAAAAGTTGCTTGGGTAAGGGCAATTCAAAATAGCTATAATTATGGTGGTCTGCTTCTTGGTTTGGCTGCCATGGCAATAGAAAGCTAGCATTGACTTATAATGGGAAAATGGTAAAATTGTATTTTTATGCCCTCACCACAAAAAATGGCAAATGTATTATGTTATACTGTCCGAATTTTTTAAGTGTCCCTCCATTTATCTGGGTGAACATCCAAGATTAAGGGGCTATTTTTGGGCTATTTTGGACATAATTATGAGGTATTTTGAGGTTTATTCATTTTAAAATGCATTAGCTAGCCTCTAAACCAAATTCTTTTATAACAAATGCATATCTGCAGTGGCTATTTCACTCAGGTGAGCGATCCATGGCTCGTGGGCCTCTTGTTACTTTGTTCTGTTTCAATATTTCCATTATATCTAATTGAAATAATCACCAAATTTAGAAATGGCCATTTGGTCGGGGGATTAGCCATCTCTTCTGATGGCTGCTCTGTTCCAATATTTCCATGACATCTGATGGAAATATACACCAAATTTAGAAATGGCAGTTTTATCGGGAGATTTGCCATCTCTTCTGATGGCTATTTTTTTTCAAGGGAGACAACTTTTGTGACTTCCTTTGCTGTACTGCATACCCCTTCTCTTTGGGAGCAGTTTCATTCCGCTTAGAGTAGACCCATTTCAGAAGTGAGGCAAAACAATTTTGACAGAGTTGCCTACCTTGATGTATATAGTCCTTTAAAAAAATTGTTCTGTGGATCATAGTATTAATGTGTACTTGGTAAGGTGCTAACTGCAGTGGCCTCTACCTCATGTCTGTGGCTGCTGTACTTCATGGGTCATGACCCTTGATTCCAGAGCTCCAGATAAGGCTCTTTTTTTTCAAACAAAACATTGATATTATTCTTGATTCTCCACAAAAAAAACATGGTGAGGCACGTCTAATGAGTACCCACAACATATGTTTTTGTGAAGAATTAAGAAAAAATGTTATGTGGATATCCCTGTTTAACTTGTGCTATGTGTTCTAAGTAGGGTAAGTGTGCTCCTTCCAATTTTTATTCAAAGTTCTTGGGCTTAATGTTCCTGATGAAGTTCAAACAGATATGAATGCTCTTCCAGCATACTGAGATGGTTATGTTTGAGTAGATGGTCATTGCTGGGCACTGTTTCATCTTTGCTTTTAAAAGCATCTTGTTAATTACATGTATGACAAAAATGTTTAGTTTATTATACTATGCTGTTAATTTTAGTAACAGCTTATTAATGGTACTGATTAGAATTGTCTCAGAGGGTGAAGGTGGGGGCTAACATTACTTTTATCATCTTAAAGTCATATCACATAAAGGGGCAGGAATCTGATGCTCACTTTTATAGTGCTCTCTGTTTGTAGTGCTTTTTAGCTGACAGAAGGAAGATATTCTACACAGTCACTTTATCCATAATTGGTATGACTTCAGGGGCATTGCCAGGTACTATATGTAGATGAAGCCTATTAATTTAATGTCAGTTTAAACTAAACCAAGTAAAAAAAACAAGAGATGACTTTCAGACAAGCTAAGGCTAACAGTCAGATCCTGGAAAATAAGTTGTAAAATTGTTGTAAATTATATTGTATTAGAAGCAATCAAAATAAAGTTTTAATTAATTTAATCTCTGAAATTTGAAGTTATCTGAATAAATTTAATCTCTGAAATTTGATGTTATTTGAACAAGTTCTTGGTGAAAATAAGGTTGAATTGCCAAATTTATGTTGAAACCTATGGCTTCATGGCATCCCCCTGGGCTTCTTGGATGGCTAGGTGCCTGGATGGCTGGGGTTTGAACCCATGGCCTAAGGCATGCAAAGAGGAGGCTCTCCCAAATGTTAAAATGGAAATAGCTGTTTCTAAATAAAACATAAGAATGAAATTGCATCATTATTTCAGGCCATTTGACACTACAACAAAAACAACTTTCAAGAAAGTGACAGTACAAGGTGGAGGGACATTAAAGATAGAGACAGAGGGAAAAGGAACTAGCCTTGAAGGAGAAACATTTATTGTGGAAAGTGGAGGAGTGATTGAAGCAGATAAATTCACGCTCATTGCTGATACACTCACTGTAGAGGACTCTGCTGAAATCTCCGCCAGTGAGAAGGTAGCTATTTATATATGGTGCGAATATAGACCAAGTAGGCACAGAACATCAAAATGACGTCGTACCAATGCCGATGCGACATGATTATGTCGCATCGACGTTGATACGACGTCATTTTAACGTTGTGTGCCCACTGGGGATCATCCTGTGCATGCACAAAGTATCATCATGGCCTTTGCTCTCTGTATTCTGTAGTTTCAATGATTCTGTTAGTGGACAGTGAAGACCCTAATTAGACAGTGTGGATGCACAGGCTGATCTGAGCCTTCTTTATCTGCATATGCCCAAAGACACATTTCTGCATGGCACAGCCCATATGTATTCAACCGTATTTTTATGCCCGAGCCCCATCCATAGAATGGAAGACGGGCATTGAGTTTTACCTGCCTGTTCATCCATCAGTGCGTAAAAAAAAAAAAAAGTTGTGTCTGGGCCATAACTCCTAAACCATTTGGAATATATTCATAAAAATTCACAGATGGCTGAATCATATCTAGATGATGTGTCACGAACAAGAATGACAACTTTGGCTACTTTGTTTTTTGCCTAAAATCCATATAGTGTAATGCTGAAAATTCATGTCCTACTCATAGCTCCTAATTCAGAATTGAAATTCAGATTTTGAACTTGCATTGGATGATGAAAAACATTAGGCTATTTTAATGTCTGTGAAGCCCAATTTATTAGGACATTTACTGATCACATTCGCTCACCTGAGCACGAAGTGTTCAAGGTGAGCTATTATGATCAGTCAGTGTCCGTTCTGCATCGTCCGTCATGCATTGTCAATAATGATAGGAAGCATTTGGGTAATTTGTAGATCAAAAATAGCTAAGATCATTCTGATCGGAAATCCAAGTTGGCTGCCCCTGGCCGCCATTTTGAAAATATTTTTTTGGCTTCATCTCCTGAACTGAAAGGTCAATTGGCTTGAAACTTTATATGAAGCATCAGGTTGACTTGTAGATCAAAAATGATTTGGAAATCCAAGATGGCCACCATGGCCACAATCTTGAAAATCTTTTTTTGTTTTTTGCTTCATCTCCTGAACAGAAAGGCCAGTTGACTTGAAACTTGGTAGAAAGCATCAGGGTGACAAGTAGATAAAAAATAGCAAAAATTGTTCCAGTCAGAAATCCAGATGGTTGCTGTGGCACTTGAAAATCTATTTTTCGCTTCTTCTCCTGAACCAAAAGGTCAGTTGACTCCTTTGTCAAGCCACTTGACCATTTAACTGACAACCGCAGCTGACCATTCCAAATAGCTAATAAGGTAATTGTCAATGTTTTTAGTTAGACAAACAAATCAACACATGCTTTTTACAGGTAAGCACAGGTATATCAGTACAAAGTTTGTCTAAGGAAATTCACATGGGCATGGTTATTAATAAACTGCCTGAAGGAGGAGTCAATTGACTTGAAAATTGGTAGGAAGCATCAGGGTGACTTGTAGATCAAAAATAGCTAAAATCACACCGATGAGAAATCCAAGATGGCCACCATCTTAAAAATCTATTTTTGGCATCTTCTCCTGAATCCAAATGCCATCTGACTTGAAAGTTGGTAGCTTTTATTATTTTATTTGTTTGTTTTGTTTTATTTGGGCTTTACATTGTTTTCAACAATCTTTCAGTCATATTGCATCAGTGTCTGAATTTTGCTCACTTTTAGAGTGCTGCCTTACTGAAATATGACATGACATTCCACTCAGTCACATCATACAGACTCTGAGCTGAGCAGTTCTTATTCCTTGCTTGACTTTCTTAATGCTGAGCGCCAAGCAAAAGAGCAGCTAGTACTATTTTTTGAAGTCTTTGGTATGAATCCGCTGGAGATTGAATCCACAACCTCCTGGTCACTAAGCAGATAAAGTTGGTAGGAAGCATCAGGATAACTATATATCAAAAATAGCTAAAATTGTTCCAATCAGAAATCCAAGATGGCTGCTGTAGCAGCAATCTTAAAAATATATTTTTCGCTTTTCCTGAACCAAAAGACCAATCGACTAGAAACTTGGTAGGAAGCATCAGGCTGTAGAGCAAAAATAGCTAAAATGTTGCTGATCAGAAATCCAAAATGGCTGCCATCTTGAAAATATATTTTTTGTTTTCCTGAACCAAAAGGCCAGTTGACTTGAATCTTGGTAAGAAGCATCAGGATGACTTGTAGAACAAAAATATCGAAAATTATTCCTATCAGAAATCCAAAATGGCCGCTATGGCAGCCATTTTTAAAAATACTGTTTTGCTTTGTCTCCTGAGCCGTAAGGCTAATATTTGAAACTTTGTAGGAAGCATCAGGGCAACTTGTAGATCAAAAGTAGCTAAAATTGTTCTGATCAGAAATCCAAGATGGCTGCCATCTTGAAAATCTATTTTTTGCTTCTTCTTCTGAACTGAAAGACCAATTAATCTGAAAAATGGTAGGAAGCATTGGGGTGACTTGAAGATCAAAATTAGCAAAAATTATTCCTATCAGAAATACAAGATGGCCACCCTGGGAGCCATCTTGAAAATCTATTTTTGCTTCTTCTGAACTTAAAGGCCAATTGTCTTGAAACTTGTTGGGATGCATCGGGGTGACTTGTAGATCAAAAATAGCTGAAAACTTTAAGATCGGAAATCCAAGATGGCCACCATCTTGAAAATCTATTTTTCACTTCTCCTTAACAAAAGGGCCAATTGATTTTAAACTTGGTAGGAAGCATCAGGGTGACTTGTAGATAAAAAAAATAACTAAAATCAATCTGATCGGAAATCCATAATGGCTCTGATAGCCCCGCCCTAATGCTCTGCCTAGATCAGGTGACAGCTCAATGTTTCGCATCAAGTAATGAACTGTAATAATAATGGCTATTTTATTGTAGACAATTACACTTAAAATATAAATATACTATATTGAATTTATTCATGAAACTTCACAGATGGCTAAATCATATCAAGATGATATTTTGCAAACAAGGAAGACAACTCTGACTACTTCGGTTTTTTTAATAGTCCCCCGTAGGATTTGATCATGAAATTTGTCAGATAAATTTGTCTTATGTGGAAGATCTCTATTATGTTGTTTGCATCATCTCTCTGGACCACCACTCTTGGCCTATAAGCATTGTATGATAGAAGGGGCATCTGTGTCCCATGGACACTTTTCTAGCATCTGTAAGGATCACAAGAAATACAGAGTTCTAGATATGGCAGTGATTGTGGTGATAATCCTGCTAATAATTCACAAAATACTAATAATTGCAAATTCTTCCTTGCTAAACATAGCTGAGCATGAAATTTTCTCTGCTAATAAGTATGAAAATGCCAACTACTATTGTTGGCATTTTCATATTTATTAGCAGCAAAAATATTTTTTCATGCTCAGGTGAGTTGAGCATGAAAAAAGTTTTATACCATGGTGGGGGGGGGGGGAGTGGGGGATGGGCGGGGGGGTGCTATCTTGTGGGTAGACCTTGGATAACTGGCTCCTAGGAGAGTCCAGTGACATCCTATAAGATGTTTTGATGGAAAAATAACAAATATTACCTTAATTGAAAGAACTTTTTTTTTATCATATTCCAAGATAAAGTTTTACTTTCTGTGTCAGTTTCGGTTTTCATCGAGAACCATCTGAGTACCATCCTCAGACTGTGACCTTGACCTGTTGATGTCACGGGACTTGGGCTGCTTACCACTAGACTGGTTACTAGTGGCAAACTAAGGTCTGTAGATGTTGCTCAGATGGTATCCTTGATCAGGGTTCATGAAGTGTGGAGACTGACTGATCCTGGATAACTACTTTGACCTGTCTGAGTCTCTGATTGTTCTCCCTGTCAATTACTTTTGCCCCCTCCCAATCAAAAGCATGGTTAGCCTTAGCGATATGGGCCCAGTTGTTCAAAGCATCGTTAGCTTAACGAGCTCGTTAAGGGTCATTTCGTTAACTGTTTTAGCCGTTTCAATACACAATATTCTGATATTTTTTGCTGAAAAAATGTGAGTAGCTTTTGCACTGCAAAAGCTACTCACATTTTTTCAGCAAAAAATTTCAGCATATTTGCGTATCACTTGATGTAAATTTTAACGAATCGTTAACTAACGATGTCGTTAGCTTTGAACAACTGGGCCATGATCTGTCACTGCACTTTTGTTAAAACATGCTTTGGACAATTTTTGCTCTGACCTAGTATATACCTGTGGTACATTTTTTTCATCTTTCTGATGCTCATTCAGTTTCGTGTTGAATTTTCTGCCCATTTCACGTATGTATCAGAGTTGTCCATGTCAGCATGAAGAAACTGCATTTTTGGCTATCCAAAATGCAGCCAGTGAAGATTCTGATCAGACTGCACAAATGCACAGGCTGATTTGAATCTTCACAGGGCACATATGTCTGAAGATACATTATCTGATGTTACAGCTCATATAATTTTCTAGGCAGTCCACACTGATGGAGGTAGTGGAGTTGGTATGAATGGAGCTGGTGCAGGACATGGAGGTATGGGAGGTCAGGGACAAGAGACTACAAGTGGTGGCATGTTCTATAATCTTGTAACAGATCCCACAGAAGCAGGGAGCAATGGGATATTTGAGGACATTACTGCCCCTGAAGAAACTATAGGTGGTGGTGTACTCACATTTCAAGTATCTGGAACAACAACAATCGATGGTAATGCTGATGCTGAAATTTGTTAAAAAAATTTGTTTTTGTGCATTCTGATGTCTTGTGATTTTACAACCTTTTAAAACCATTTTAACATTCTTTGCATGATACTAAGGTGACAAAATGGTAAAGGTTGTTTGCAAGAGAGCTTGATAAATTTCTTAAGATTCTTGGAAATGAATCGGTGCAAGGTAATATGGTAAAGTTCTGTGCAAGAGAACCTAACAACTTTTTGCAAGACAACACAATAAAGGCTTTGCTATAGCACATGAAAAAATAACAATGCAAGGTGACAATAATGTCTTTTTGCAAGACAACACAATAAAGGCATTGCCAAAGGGCATGAATAAGTAATAATGCAAGGTAACATAAGTAATGACTGAAGGGACTTTGTATTGGAACATATTAAAGATTTGTTGCAAAGAAACATGGTAATGTTTCATCAGATGCATGTGAAAAGTGCTTTTTGCAAAGGAACATGATAAAGGGTGTTTCAAGGGAACATGGATGACACAGGTTCATCAAGCACATTAAGCATAAAGGCTCCTTTCTTTTACACAGAAAGATGATAAGGCTTGTTTGCAGATGAATAGATGAAAGCTGTTTTAACCCATTTATGCCTGGCCTCGAGGTTCTAAAACTTTTTTCATGCTCAACTATGCTGAGCATGAAAAATATGAAATTTTTCTTGCTAACAAGTCTCAAAGAACTAAAAATGCCAAACTTTTTCTTGCCAAACATAGCTGAGCATGAAAACTTTTCTGCTAATAAATATGAAAATAGCAACTAAAGTTGGCATTTTCATATTAATTAGGAAAGAAAATTTCATGCTCAGTTAAGTTGAGCATGAAAAAAGTTTTATAACCTCCAGGCCTGAACTCTTTGGACCAGTCCATTTCCAGTTTAAGGGGTGTGGCCAGTTTTGATTATTATCATGTTTTATTGAAATGCCTGTAGTTAATGCAAACTGTGTGGACCCTGATCAGATGCAGTGTCTGATTTTGGTCAACTGTGTCCCATTTATGGGACACTAGGCACAAATGGGTTAAAGAGAACATGGTCAAGCTCAATTAAACTCACACGAATAAGGCTATTTTGCAGGAGAACATGATGAAGGCTGATAACAAATGAGCCCAAGTTGCACATAAATTATGGATACTCATGTGCTTTTTTTTAATGAAGAAATGAGAAAAAATATTTGTCTAGACTGTCACTTACCTAGAGCTATAGGCATGTTGCTGGTGGCCTGTTATATGCAAGAAAATAATATACAGTTGACTCTAGTTATCTCGAATTCCAAGGAACTCACTGAAACACTTCGAGATATCCGTACCTCGACATATCAGAGTTGAGAGAGTGAGGAAAACAATAAATTGAACAACACATTTAACAAATGAATATGTAATTTGACTCCAGAAGTTAGAAATATATATGTAAAATAATGTCAAAAAGAGGAGGAGTAATTTCTCCTCTTTTCCACATTTTTTTGTTACCTGTTGCATGTTAAAACAGGGATCAGATTTTCACTTCGAGATAAGCCGTAATTCGAAATAAGCGAGTTCGAGATAACGAGGTTCGACTGTATTGTATAAATTGTGTATAATTTTGATATTTTCAGGTGTTATCAGTTGTAATGGACAAGATGGTACAGTGAATGTAGGTGGTGCTAGTGGAGGTAGTATCAAGTTAACAACAGGTGAACTGAATGGCAAGGGAATAATAGAGAGCAAGGGTGGCAAAGGTATGATTACTGAAACAGTATTTCTGTTGCAGTTCTTCATTAGGGTATTTTTTTTTCAGGTTCATTCTTTGTTTGAGGAACTGTTGTCTGTATAGTCATTTCCTGTCATAAAACCTTACCCAGTCCCTTTAGAGAGCTTTTGTGGTGAAATTGTGATCTTTCTTAGGTATTATCCATATTCCCCTTGCTGTAGCGATCAGGATATTGTGAATGCCTCTGTCCATCTGTCCATCATGCTAGTTCCTAAACCACGAGGCGGAATTTAACCAAACTTGCTACATGACTTCCCCACATGGTAAGGCTGTGTGAGAAATTCATTAGGACAGAGTAGGGCGATTTTGGGATAGAGTGCCATTGATTGCGAGATCGTGTTTATTTTTTATAGATGAATACACAATACATATTTTTTTTCATAGTGAGAATGGTACTGCCTGTATCTTGTATTTTATGTAATCAGATAGATAGTTTCCTTAATAAAAGTAACCTTTACCAGTCTCTGAACTAATTCAGCAGACAAAAAAAAAGATGAGGTTTTTTCTTATTTTTTTCTCAGAAAACAGGAGTTAATATTTATGCAAATTGTCTCCATTTCAGTTTGCTGTCTGCTGAAAATTTTACCTAGCATGCTAAGCTTTTGTTGTTGTTGTTTTTTTTTTAACTCACTTGTCACATAGTGACAAGGTGAGCTTTTGTGATCACATTTTGTCCATCGTCCATTGTGCATCCATCCGTCCATCCATAAACAATTTTTTCAAACAACATCTCCTCCTAAACCACTGATTTGATTTTGACCAAACTTCACAGGAATGATCCTTGGGTGGTCCTCTTTCAGAATTGTTCAAATGGTTCCAATCCATTGTGTATCTAGGTCACAGGAGCTAAAAATAGATTTTTTACCTGACACCTTAAAAAATCTTCTTGTCAGAAACTACTAAACAATTTTAATATAATTTTGCAGAAATGTTCCTTTGGTGATTCTCTACAAAGACTGTTCAAGCCATTTGGATTCATCAAAAAACGTGGCCACCAGAGGGCAGGGCTAATTGTCCTAAATATCTATATAGAAAACTTTAAAAATCTTCTTGTCAGAAACCACTGGACCAATTTCAATATAACATGGCAGAAATTTCCTTTTGTAAGCCTCTACCAAGATTGTTAAAGCAGTCATGATTCATAAAAAAACATGGCCGCCAGGGGGCGGGGCTTATTTTCCCTATATAAACTATATAGAAAACTTTAAAAATCTTCTTATCAGAAACCACTGGACTAATTTCAGTATAACTTGGCAGAAATGTTTCCTTGGAGACCCCCTACCAAGATTGTTCAAGCCGTCATGATTCGTCAAAAAAATGGCCACCAGGGGGGCGGGGCTTATTTTCCCTATATATCTATATAGAAAACTTATAAAATCTTCTCTTGAGAAACCAACAGACGGATTTCAAATTAACATGGCAAGATTGTTTCTTTCCTGACCCTCTACCAAGATTGTTCAAGCCATCATGATCCGTCAAAAAACGTGGATGCCAGGGTGCAAGGCTTTTTTTCCCTATATATCTATATAGAAAAATTTTAAAAATCTTCTTGTCAGAAACCACTGGACAGAGCTCAATGTAACTTGGCAGGAATGTTGCTTTGGTTACCTTCTACCAAGATTGTTCAAGCCGTCATGATATATCAAAAATCATGGCTGCCAGGGGGAGTGCCTTATTTTCCCCATATATCTATATAGAAAACTTAAAAAATGTTCTTGTCATAAACCAATGGACTGATTTCAATATAATTAGGCAGGGATTTTTTTTGGTAAGCCTCTTCCAAGATTGTTCAAGCTGTCATGATTCCTCAAAAAACCTGGCTGCTTGGGGGGGTAGGGCTTATTTTCCCTAAATATCCATTTAGAAAACTTTAAAAATCTTCTCTTTAGAAACTCTGGACCAATTTCAATATAACTTGGCAGAAATGTTCAGTTGGTGACCCTCTACCAAGATTGTTCAAGCTGTTGTGATATGCAAAAAACATAGCCGCTAGGGGTGGCGCTTATTTTCCCTATATATCTATATAGAAAACTTTAAAAATGTTGTCGTCATAAAGCAATGGACTGATTTCAATATAACTTGGCAGGACTGTTTTTTTGGTGACCCCGACCAAGATTGTTCAAACCTTCATGATTTGTCAAAAAAATGGCTGCCAGAAGGCGGGGCTTATTTTCCCTATATATCTATATAGAAAACTTTAAAAATCTTCTTGTCCAAAACCACTGGACAGTGTTCAGTGTAAATTGGCAGGAATGTTGCTTTGGTGACCTTCTACCAAGATTGTTCAAGCCGTCATGATATGTCAAAAAACATGGCCTTCAGGGGGCAGGGCTTATTTTTCCTATATATCTATATAGAAAACTTTCAAACTCTTCTTGTCAGAAACCACTTGATTGATTTCAATATTACTTGACAGGAATGTTCCTTTGGTGACCCTCTACCAAGATTGTTCAAGCAATCATGATTAGTCAAAAGACATACCTGCTAGAGGCTGGGGCTTATTTTTCCTATATTTCTAAATAGAAAACTTTAAAAATCTGGTCAGAAACCACGAACCGATTTCAATATACTTTGGCAGGAAAGTTCCTTTGGTGACTCTCTACCAAGTTTGTTCAAGCTGGACCAATTTCAATATAACCACTGGACCAATTTCAATATAACATGGCAGAAATTTCCTTTTGTAAGCCTCTACCAAGATTGTTAAAGCAGTCATGATTCGTCAAAAAACATGGCGGCTAGTGGGCAGGGCTTTTTTTCCCAATATAAATGTATAAAACACTTTAAAAATCTTTTTGTCAGAAACCACTTGTCCAGTTTCAATATAACTTGGCAGAAATGTTCTCTTGGTGACACTCTATCAAGATTCAGTTCAAGCTGTCATGATGCATTAAAAAAAAACATGGCCGCTAGGGGGCAGGGCTATAAAATTTATACAAAAATCTTAGAGCAGTGAACTTGGCTGAAACTTCAATAGTAAGTATGCAAATCTGTTTGCTCAGGTGAGCAGTATAGGACCATCATGGTCAGCTTGTTTTTTCTAATTTTTGCATTTGAAAAATTTTCAATACTCATGAAAATTGTGGCTGTTCTTTGACACCCAGAAGCTGAGGGAGAGAAAACAAAGTTGTTCTTTCAAATGAAATTAATTTGTATCTTAACAGGTTCTGCTGGTACAGGTGGTGGAGCTGGAGGTAGAATATTTGTCTCCTTCACTAAGACAGAGTACACTGGTACCTATGTGGCATATGGAGGATCATCAGCATACAGCTATGGTGGAGCAGGAACCATCTACACTGTGGAAAATGATGCCAAGAAAACTATAATTGTTGACAATAGAGAACCCTATACTGTAACAGTATGTATATCGTTTCTCATAGAAATAAGCTTCCATAGTTAGGTTGAATTTTTATTCATACTTAGTAACAAAAGGTAACTTACTATTTTCAATGATTCTTCCAGATATTTTTAAGACTAATTAGAAATGTTTAATTTGTCAAATTATTTAAAAAGTAATTGAAAGTATATTCAGAGGTGAAAGGTGTGGTGCATATTAACTCCAATATGAGTTCTTGCATACTTTTCTCATACAATGTTTGCTATACTATGATGTATTTTGAATTTCAACACATGGCATTTTAGCTCTACTGGACTACCTTCCATCAGAGACCTTTTAGCATCATCCTTCCATAGACATTTGCGCCAAGCCATGAGAATTAGTATCTCATGGGCATATGTAAACATTAAGGATCTTGATCAGTCAGTAAAGCTAGATAGTCTGTAGTCTTATAAGAACCTTTGCTATACATCTATACACTCTCAAGTATCCAATGATTCTGTAAGCCAAGGCATTAAAAAAGATTTCCAATAAATGCCATAATCACAGAATAAAGCCTACCAGTGACATCAAGCCAAAGAGCAAACATACTTTGACATGCACATCGCTCTTGATAAGATGCTTTTTTAAATCCAAAAGTGGCTGGCTGCAGTGGCTCAGTTGGATTTGCATCCAACTGATGATCAAGAGGTTGTGGTTCAACCCCTGCCGGGTCACCAAAGTTCTTTCATGGAAGTTGATCATGAAATATTTCGTAAATATTTCTCCCTTCCGCAGGTTCAAGAAGGGCAGTTGTCAGTTTCTGGCAAAAGAATGTGCACAATACTGGTTAACTGCTTAGAAAACTAAGCCTGCCCAGTAAAATAGTAGTTAGGTAAACTAACCACACTCACCTTGATCTCATTGGATTGACTGGACCATAAAACCTCAACACAAACAAACATATCAAGCCAAAAGTATTGATATTTTTTCTTATTTCTCCACAAAAACATATGTTGTGGTACTCATTAGAAACACCTTTTGCAAATACCCCAACATATGTTTTCATGGAGAAATAAGAAAAATGTTTACCTTAAACCTATGAACATACATAACAAAACAATTAACAGCTAAGTAAAGCAATCTGCTGTCTTCCCCAAGGAGATTTTTTCAATGCAAGACACACAAAACACACAACAAGACATTAAACAGGATGAAACACAAAAAAGGCCCTGCAGCAATCTGCTGCAAAACCCCACAAAGAATATTTGAGCTGCCACATGGCAAAACCAACCAATACTGTGCACTAGGGCTGGCTAATCAGAGCTGAAAAGAAAATCGATTGTCAGTCTTATCATTGTGATTGATAATTGATTAGTAATCAGTACTATCACTGAAAATTAGGTCATAATTTTACATGTCTGTCTGAGCATGACTCATACCATATGCCAGACAGGCCTGGGTAAACAGAGTAGACCCAGATGAGACACCGCAAAACGTGGCACCTCATCAGGGTCTATGCTGTTTGCCACTCATTCAGCTAATTTGTACTTGTTCAAATGTTAGTTAAAGTATGGTAAGGAGTTGAGGTGTCTGAATGCTAAGGGGAAATACAGTAACAGGCACAGAAATCAAATGATCGATTATTAGCAAATCTGTAACAATCATTTTTGTGGAATTCATAGATCAATTAATCGATTATCCATTTAATTGTGCCAGCTTTACTGTGCACCTAGTGGACCGATCAGCCTGTTCACCTGCCCAACCTGATGAGAGTCTTTGCTGTCTGCATAAAGAAAAACCTTAGATCCTTAGCTACACATTGAGTGCACAGCCAAGACGCTGATCAAACTACATCACGAAAACATACCTATATAATTTTGACCCCCTTAAACTCCACTTTTATATAGTAAAACTAGGGTTTACAGGGGTATACATTATTTTCCTTATTTCCGCTCAAAACATAGATTATGGGTACTCATTAGAACTGCCTCGTCGAGGCAGTTCTAACAAGTACCCACAATCTATGTTTTGAGCAGAAAGATGAAAAATATCAGAATTTTTTATCTGAAAATTTTCAATTTTTGGTGGTAAAAATTTCAGTATATTTGAATAGATATGTTTTCATAATGAGGTGCTCAGGCTGATCTGAATCTTTGCTGGGTGCACAATACTTTGTTGGTTTTGTCACGTCACAGCTCATTTAGGGTAAATATGGTACATGAACAATGTCTAAATTTCAGAGAACCATTAAAAGTTTTGATATCAGTGGAGTAAAGGCAGATGACAGCAGTAGAACCTGGATTACGTTCCCTTCCAGTCAGCCAACCTTGACCATCAATGAGCTGCACCTGAAGAATGGAGCACAAGTCGCCCTTGAACCAAATCCTTCAGCAAGTTTTGAACATGAACTGGTAACCGACACAATGATTGGTGAGGGAATTATTCTTGACAAGACAAAACTTGGTGTTCTGCATGTTGGACCTTTTCAGAAAATAAAGATCAGGTATCAAGAATGCTTATAATGATAAGTTCTAGCCAAGATTAGTATTTTTCTTATAATCAGTGCTTATTAGAATTACATCACTGTGACAGTGGGAGACAGGAATTAATTAACTCCCCTGAGTACTCTGTGGGGCTGTCATGCCAAATTATGACTATTAAGACACTATCAGAGATATCCCTATCATGATACTGTCACTATCAAGCGTCTGATATGATTTTATAAAACCAGACTACCTGTAAAGATATCTAATAGAAATTATTTTTTGGCAGGTTTCTTATCATATCCCAGATCAACCTGAGACACCCATACAGGGCTCTGGAAATTCTGAAATCTGAATCGGTCCAGCCAGTGACGATGACGTCATCAATGAGCCAATTTCAAAAAAAAAAAAAATATAATATCACCTGTCACGAAAACTAATGACAATTGTCAGAATTATAATTCCTTTTAAATAATACACAAAAACTCCGTTATATGACGGAAGTCTGTGTATAACGAGCATGATCAAAGCTGGCGTCATAAATGAATACAGTCAGGTATGTAAAAAGAAAGAAAGAAAAAAAAAAAACAATTTGTTGTTAGTTCCACCTCCACAGGGTTTTCCCAGATAACTATTTATAAAAAACTGATTCCTGCCTTGTCTAAGTGGGAAGATGGCAGGGAACAGGAGAGATGGAACGAAACGACTTTCATGAACCTAATTAGTCTAATGAAAAAGGCCTGTGCCATGGGCAGTGTTGCAGTTTTCAATGTTTCAAGATCTGACCAGACCGCTTAAATTTTAAGCATTAACCAATCTTGTCTAGCGTAAGTGGTGCATTACTTATTTTTACCGTGAAATCTACCTTGAATTATACTCGCGTGTTATGGCCATCAACAAAAAAAAAAAATAGAAGCAAACAATAAGACCAAGATCAGGCGCCTTTGTTTGCAACATCTGATCAGGACGTACACGGTTTGGGAATTAATTTATCAAATCTGGAACCGACAAACCGTGTTGATCAAAACAAAAAAGAAGAGGAAGAAAGAGGATGCTTCCAAGCGGTGCATTCTTTTATCACTCTCAGTTAGTGACCTTTGATCTTTTGGACACACCGACTGCACCTGATGTTTTGCAGTCTCAGTGTATTCACTCATGTCATGCAAACGGATTAATTATCAGACTACCGTTATTGATGATTCGTGTTAATCGCTTGTTTACCGCACAAAGGACAGTGAAGTGTTAATTTTTTGACAATGTTTGGATAATGACGTAATTAATTTGTGCTGCGGTAGGTTGCCATTATTCATCTGTCTCTCTAGTATACATGTCAAATGACCATTAAGAGCCTTTTAACTACCATAATATCCCATTTAAAAGGTGCGCAGACATTGTCAGTTTGGGAAGACTTGACAGTTTGTGAATTTTTAGACATCATTGGTTCCTGAAAATTGGTTGGTTGTGGAAAAAATGGGGTTCAAGGCAAAAACCTATTGGACGGAATTATAAGCATTTTGGGGTGTTTGAAACCAGCCCAGAATTCTTACTTTCAGTCCAGACCAGCTATTTTCCCGTTTTCCGGGGCCCTGCACCCATATCAGCCCAAAAGCCGTATCACCCACATGACCCCGGGGCAAAAAAATCAGTATCACCCACGTGACCCATTGTCACACCTTTTGCTCTCCAAAAGATTGATATGTGCTTGAAAAAAATGTTAGAACCACATATGCAAAATAAACATATTTTCTTGTAAATGTGTGACAACAGATTTTATAAAACCCGACTACCTGTAAAGACACCTAATGTAACTTGGGACGTCCTCTACCAAAATTGCTCAAATTGTTTGCCTCCTCTGCACAAAATGGCTGCCAGAGCTAAAATAGGAAAAAAAATTAAACGCCTTCTCAGCCGTAACTACTGGGCAGATTTCAACCAAACTTGATAGGATTTTTCCTTGGGAGGTGCTCTACCAAAATTGCTCAAATCTTTCTGCTCTGCTGCACAAAATGGCCACAAGGGCTAAAATTAGAAAAAAAAAACTTCAAACATCTTCTCTGTAACCACTTGGCGGATTTCAACCAAACCTGATAATATAGTTCTTTGGGAGGTTGTCTACCAAAATTTCTCACTGTTCCTCTGTGCTGCACAATATGGCAACCAGAGCTGAAACTAGAAAAAACTTCAAACAGCATCTCCTCCATAACTACTTGGTGGATTTCAATAAAACTTTGATTTCTGTGGAGGTCCTCTACCAAAATTGCTAAAATTGTTCTTCTCCACTGCACAAAATGGAGGACAGAGCAAAAAATAGAAAAAAATTCAAATGACATTTCCTCCATAACCACATGGTGGATTTCAACCAAACTTGATAGGAATGTTCCGAGGGAAGTATCCTACAAGAATTGCATAAATGGTTCCACTTTGGTGCACAAAATGCTGGCCGTAGCTACAGATATAAAAAAATGCAGAAAGCATCTCCTCCATAACCCCTCGGCCAATTTCAACCAAACTTTATAGGCTTGTTCCTTGGGAGGTCCTCTACCAAAATTGCTCAGATTCTTTGGCTCCACTGCACAAATGGCGGCCAGAGCTAAAAATAGAAAAAAGCTTTAAACAACAGCTCCTCCATTACCACTTGGCAGATTTCAACCAAACTTTATAGGATTGTTCTTTGGGAGGTCCTCTGTCAAAATTGCTTAAATCCTTTGGCTCCACTGCACAAATGGCAGCCAGAGCTGAAAATAGAAAAAAGCTTCAAACAACAGCTCCTTTATTACCACTTTGCAGATTTCAACCAAACTTTATAGGATTGTTCTTTGGGAGATCCTCTACCAAAATTGCATGAACTGTTCTGCTTCGCTGCACAAAGTGGCTGCCAGAGCTCAAAAAAGAAAAAAAAAAGATTCAAACAACATCTCCGTAACCACTTGGTGGATTTCAACCAAACTTGATAGGATAGTTCTTTGGGAAATCCTTTACCAGAATTGCTCAAACTGTTCTGCTCTGCTGAACAAAATGGGCACCAGTGCTAAAAATAGAAAAAAAATTCAAACAATTTCTCTGTAGTTCATAGGCACCCGGCACACTGTGAAACTGTGTAAAATCACCAGAACAAAAAAATGGGAAAAAAAACTTTAATTAATAACTGGGCCAGTTTTAAACAAATTTCACTGGATTGTTCCTTGGATGCAGAGAAATGCCTTGAGTTCTACATTGCATTGGATAAATTATTAGGTGCCAGGGCTATGGCATTTAAACCTGCACTTAAAGCTGATGTCCTCATGTGAGCAATTTCAGAGGCTGTGGTCTCTTGTTCTCATAAGTATTTCCTTTAAGTATATAGCTTCCTTTTCTCTGACATATTTTATTAAAACACTGTCAAAAACCAATGAAGCTTCCAAAATACTAGCATCAAAAAGAAACGCTTTCTGTGCAATAAAAAATATAGTATTAATCTTACATATATATGTGTGAAATAGTTAAATATCA
This sequence comes from Anodontia alba, assembly GCA_964016985.1. Taxonomy (NCBI): domain Eukaryota; kingdom Metazoa; phylum Mollusca; class Bivalvia; order Lucinida; family Lucinidae; genus Anodontia; species Anodontia alba. The sequence goes on from OZ024828.1 coordinate 35,838,277, forward strand.
CTAGTTAAACTCCTGCCTATCATGGAATGCTAGCCTCAAATAGGTTAATACTGTTTATTCCAGGATTACCCCTCATTAAAATTTATATGCATTGTATGGACCATCTGAAGCCATATTGCTATTTTTAGTAATGCCTGCAGCAGTCCTGTTTACAGTTAACATAATGCATAGCATGCTGGGTAAAAGTTTTAACAGATGACATTTTGATATATTTTTTTCGCACCTGTATTAACATTGGTGACTTAGGCCTGCAAGTTTCTGTCCATGCATTTGTTTGTTCATCCATCTGTCAACATTTATCCTGGGTGTCTTGTGAGTGCAACTCCTCTTACAGTTTTGTACCGATCATTTTGAAACTTTGCATGTGTTTTCTTCATTTTGAAACTTTGCATGTGTTTTCTTCAGGGTATGAGGCTCTGTTTATTGTTTGAATATAATTGTTAGATCTTTTTTTGTCACCAACAGGTTTGGGGGATATAGCGATCAGTATGGCGTCCATCCATCCATTTGTCCGTCCGTCCATCTGTCAGTAGATGCATCCTTGTGCGCTCCATAACTTTGATACCCTTAGACATTTTTTGATAATATTTGTCAGGAATGTAGAGGAGAACCAGTAGGCATGTCGCATGCAAGAGAGATAACTCCCACTCTTCATTATGTAGTTACCTACTCTGAAGCCAGAATATTGTGCATGCTGTAACTCCCATACTGTTTCAGATAATTTGATAATAATTGGTGGGGATGAAGAAGAGGACCAGTAGGCATGTTGCCTGCAAGACAGACAGCTCTCACTTTCTTTGTTATGTTGTTATTTCCCCTGAAGCAGAAATCCATAGACACATACTTGTGTGCTCCATAACTTTGATACCCTTAGACATGTTTTGATAATATTTGGTAGGAATGAAGAAGAGGGCCAGTAGGCATGTTGGGTACAAGAGAGACAATTCTCAACTTCTTGGTTATGTAGTTATCTCCCCTGAAGCTGAAATCTTGTGCTGGCCATAACTACCATACTGTTTGAGATAATTTGATACTATTTGGTAGAGATTATAAGGAGGACCATTACGTGTGTCACATGCCAGAGAGACAACTCTTACTTTCTTTGTTATGTAGTTATGGGCCCTGAAGCAGAAATCTTGTGCAGGTCATAAAGCCTATACTGTTTGAGGTAAATTGATAATATATGGTAGGGACATATATCAAGTCAAGTAGGAGTGTCTCATGCAAGAAGGACAACTCTTGCTCTGTTCTTTTCCTAGTTATCTCCTCTGAAATAATTTCTAAGCGAAATTCTCGTGCACTCCGTAAATTCCTAATGGTTTGGATTATTCTTATTATATTTGGTAGAGGCATACATAAGGTCCAGAGGGAGTGTCACATGCTTTATGTAGTTATCTCCCATGAAACTGAAATCTTGTGCAGGCTATAACTCCCATACTGCTTCGGATAATTTGATAATATTTGACAGGGACATATAGCAGGTCAAGTAGGAGTGTTGCATGCAAGAAGGACAATTCTTGCTTTGTTCTTTTTTCTAGTTATCTCCCCTGAACAAATTTCTAAGCCAAATTCTTATGCACTCCATAACTTCTTAATGGTTTGAAATATTTTGACAAGATTTGGTACAGGCATGGATGAGAACATTCTAGTTATCTCGCCTGAATAAATTTCTAAGCCAAATTTTTGTGCATTTTATAACGTCTTAATGATTTAAAATATTTTGATAATATTTGATAGATGCATAGATAAGGACCAGTAGGCATGTCACACGCAAGACAGACAATTCTCAGTTTTTGTTATGTACTTATCCCCCCCTGGATCTGAAATCTTGTGCAGGCTATATCCCATACTGTCTGAGATAATTTGATAATATTTAGGTGGGACATATATCAGGTCGAGTAGGAGTGTCATATACAATAAGGACAACTCTGGCTTTATTCATTTTCTTGTACACTCAACTGAATATATTTCTGAGCCAAATTCTTGTGCACTCAGTGACTTCATAATGATTTGAAATATTTTGTAGAGGCATAGACAAGTACCAATATTATATTTCCCTGCCACTGTGCTGTTTACATGTATAAAATCATGATTCTTCAGCAACCACTTAGACAATTTCTCCAAATTTCACATTGATCTTACTGTTGAAATGTAATTGAGAGTTTGTTCAAATGATCACGCTCCATTGACTGTCATGCCATATATAATATTCTTCTTCAAAATTCGGATGATCTTTTCATTAGTTGTGATAACAGGATTGGAAAAATGTTGCATAACATCTGCATATCTGCAGTGGCTATGTCCCTCAGGTGAGTGACCTGTGGCCCGTGGGCCTCTTGTTGTTTTCACTTATTATTTTGGTCACATTTCATCTTTGCATCTTTTAACTGTGCTGTGTTGTAATATTTCCATGATATCTGATTGAAATACACCAAATTTAGAAATGGCATTGTGGTCGGGGGATTCGCCATCTCTTCTGATGGCTGTTTTTCTACATTGTGAACTGAGTCATTTTTCACCCTTTATATACAGACAGTGGGTACCTCTTATGAACGCAACTCATTGTACTGTTTTGTACCAATCATTTTGAAACTTTGCATGTGTTTTCTTCATGGTATGAGGATGTATATGCGGTTTGGATATAAAAGTTAGATCATTTTTTATCACTTTTTCCTCATTGTGAACTTAGTCATTTTTCACCCTTTATATTTAGACAGTGGGCACCTCTTGTGAGTGCAACTCCTCATACAGTTTTGTACTGATCATTTTGAAAGTTTGCATGTGTTTTCTTCATGGTATAAGGATGTGTATATGGTTTGGATATAAAAGTTAGATAATTTTTTGTCACTATTTCCACATAGTGAACTTGATACATAGACAGTGGGTACCTCTTGTGAGTGCAATTGCTCTTACATTTTTGTACCCATCATTTTGAAACATGTATATGTTTTTTTCTTCATGGTATAAAAATGTGCATATGGTTTGGATATAATTGTTAGATTATTCTTTGTCACTTTTTCCACATATATAGCAGTTGTTACCTCAGGAGCACAACTCCTCATACAATTTTATACCAATCTTTTTGAAACTTTGCACATGCTTACTCCATAGTCTGCAAATGTGCATGTGCTTTTGATATAATCCTTGCATTCATTTTTGTCACTTTTTCTACATTGTGAACTTTGTCATTTTCTGACCTTAGATGTATAGACAGTGGGTACCTTGTGATTGCAACTCCTAATACAAATTTATACCGGTGTTTTTTATCTAGATGAGACAGTCTTTTTTAATTTTTGCACATGTTTTCTCCAAGGTCTGCAGATGTACATGTGGTTTGAAATTTATTTATTTTTTTTTTTGTTACTTTTTCCACTTTGTTAACTTTGCCATTTTCTTACTTCAAATTTTATGAAAGTGTATAGACTGTGGGAACTGTTTGAGCGCAACTTCTCATGCATCATACAAGAACATGCATGTGCATTCTATAAAATTCCTTTATTAATTTCTTCTACCTGAAATAAGCATTACTTTTTTGTGGGTGGTGGGGGTGGGGAAGGAGACAATTTGCATGAAATGTCAGTCCTATTTTCTGGGAAAAAATGAGAAAAAAATATCATCAGATAATTGGGTGCTGAACTTGCCCAGACATTGATGAAGTTGACATTAGAGTAGGCTTTTTTATAGCTTGGTATATCAAATTTCAGGACTCTTGATCTGTACATGCCAGCAAACTTGGAGGTTTACGAGGATGCTACGTTGGTATTACCACGTACAGTGAAATGTTACAATGGTCAGAACAACATCCATGGAACTATTGGTGGCATCTCAGAATTAACCCTGATCCACAGCACATTTTACATGTCAGCCACAAGTATGTCTGAGGGCAGCAACATGGCAGGGAGATATGAATTCAACAATATTAACGTGATGGCAGGAGGTGTACTTGAGTTCACAGAGGATGTTATGTCAGAACTTACATTGTCTTCTGGTAAACTTCACATTGCACCAACAGGTATGATCCGAGTGAGGGAGTTAACAGTGACAGCTGATACTATCACTATTGAAGAGGGAGGAACCATTGATCTAGATGAGACTGGTTATGGCCCAGATGGCCCAGGTATGTATGTGATATTTATAAATCAGTATAATGTACTAACTTAAAAGCAAGCCAATACTGATAAATATTGTATCTGAATGACAGACCATATTAGACATTTCATTTTAATGCAAATATCAAAGTCAGATGAATAGTAAGGAAGTTAGGGGAGGGGGAGGCATGGGGGGCGGTGTTGAAGATATCAAATTTATGGGTGCTGCCATTTTGAATATTTATTACTGAGAATGTCACAAAGCCCTAATTTAATATGCAAAACCTAAGTATACGCAACAAAATTTAAGGGTCACTAGTTTCAGTTTTTCTTTGATTAACATTCAAATGCGACCCGTGAGTTGTTAAAATTGTTTTGTGAGCAGTACTGCTATTTGCAAGCCCATTTCAATAAGCTTAACATGTTAGCAATATCACATACACTTCTTCCTAACAAGGACTTACATGATGTGGCATCATTTTATGACCATGACCTTTTTTTTCATTGCCTTATAACTTCACCATTTTGGTCATGTCACAGGTACCGACAGGTGCGACTCTGCCTTCTTTTGAATTCTTGTTAGAATACAATGATATGCTGAGTGACAAGTAAAAGTTTTCTAATTTATTTCAAGGTTATCTCAACAATGATGCTGGAGCCAGCCATGGCGGAGAAGGAGGAAAAGATGGATCACATGACCGTGGCACGCCTTATGACAATTTCATGGAACCTAAGGATTTAGGATCAGGTTGCGGCAGTGTGAAAGGAGGTGGTTTTCTCAAACTAAAGGCATTGGTATTGGCTGACATGCAGGGAACTATAACGGCTAAGTTAGTTTTATATTATTCAAAAATTGAATTCATTGCATGAGAGAATCTTTACAATTTGCATGAGATGTTGAAATCTATTTTCTGGGAAAAGTAAAGAAATATTTCAGGAAATTTAACACAACATGCTAAGTGTCAACTAACTTGATTAAAACTGTTCACCTTAATTTTTGGATTAATGTCAGGAGGTGCTGTGTTGGGTTTGACTTGTATTGGCCAATATACTTGAAAATAGATGCAAAAGATATGCCATGACAAAGAGGGTTATAATAGGAATGATATTCATTTTTGTGGATTTTATCAGTGTATAAATGCTGAAAAATCACTTGCAAATTACTGAATAAATCCCAAAAGGATTTGCCAGTGTTTCTACATTGATAAAGTCAACAAAAATTAAATTTACTCACAATAATTCTGAATCAGTCATGTTAATGTTTAAAACTAAAATTTAACAAATTATTTTAGAAACTGTTCACTGGAAATAGTTCCAAGATGTTTGCTTAGTGGATTTATTGAAACATAAATGCTAGGTTTAATTTGCTCTTGAACAATCAGTTTGCATTAGATTAGTGTAAACCTTTTGAGCTGGAATTATTAGAGTGTACGCCAGTCTTTTGGACTACTTATAACATGTATGGATGAAAAACTTACAATTACAAATTATTTGAAATCATTTGAAATCTAACTTGCAGTTGAAATTGAAAATGAAGAAAGGAAAATATAAAGACAATCAGTCATTATGTGAAAAAAATATGATAAGAATCAGTAAGTGTTTGTTGAAAAAACACATTTTATCTAGCGGTATTTCTGAAGATTTTTAAGAGGAATGGGTACACTATTAGCGAAGGTGAAAAAAAGGAAAGAATTTGCTTTCAAGGGCAGCAAGTTATATCCTTTTAAACGGCACCCTTTTCGATAGCAGGTGGTGTATTGGACAGTAAACCTAAAGTCACTAAAGTAGTCCTCTTTGTAGAAATGGTGGAAAATCTACCAAATGTATTAGTTTTCCATAAGAAGGAATATTTGAGGATAATTTTTGGATAAGTTTCATCAGGTTTTGTTGCACGTGCTTTAGCATGGGCAACTTAGGCATGCAAGTTTCTGTTTGTCCGTGTGTTTGTCCAGCTGCCCAACATTTACCCTTGGTGTCTTGTGAGCACAACTCCTCTTACAGTTTTGTACCCGATCATTTTAACTTCGTAATACATTAACCTATAGATAATGTGCTATTCTATTCTGTTATTCACCCCCTCCACAGAAAAAACGACCTTTCAGTCGTTATAAAGTCTTAATTCAGAAGGTCCCTTTAACAGTTACCTGTATGACGTAGTTCCTCCCGCTCAAATGATCACGTGTCAGTTTCTTTTCTGTGGACTTTGAATGTTCAAGGATTATTATTCTGTGTTAGAAAAAATGGATTAAAATTATTCTACACGGTTAAAATTTTTATATCCTTGACTTTCTCTGGTTCTATATTCACTCCTTCTACTATCTATGTACTTATTTTCGAAATATCGATCTTAGATTTCTTGTTTTCTCAATGTTAAATTTCTTCCTTTGTTTCCACGTCAGTCGATGCATTTCGCCCGCGGCAACTGTGGCCATTTAAAAGCTAAATGGGATACACATTTATCTTGTCTAACTTGTAATTCTTGCACACGTATCTCTCCGTGTTATATTTGTAGTTCCTGGACAGAAAAAGTTTGGAACCTAGCAGAAAGAAGACGCCTTCATGCTACTAGAAAATCAGTTATGACGCAGAAGAGAAAACAGAAGAAATCAAAGAAATCCAAGAAGTCCCAGTCAGACATGTCTGACAACGGGACAGTTGATGGGAGCACCGCCCCTCATAGCTTTACTGCTCGGGGCAGGACCCATCAAGGTGGCAGCCTGGCGGACTTAGAGTCTGACCGGGCACTAAGCCCACCAGTCACCAGTCACCAGTCACCAGTCACCAGTCAACCAGTCACCAGTCACCAGTCAACCAGTCACCAGTCATCCAGTCACTGGGCAACTTATCTCCGTTCATCCAGTCGCCAGTCAACCAGTCACCAGTCAACCAGTCACCAGTCAATCAGTCACCAGTCAACCAGGCACCAGTCAACTAGGCTCCAGTCAACCAGGCATGGGTTTACAGTCATTCCCGTATGACCTACAAACACAAATTCCGCCTGGTTATATTCCTATAAATGTGCCTGTACAAAGCTACGCTCCGTCCATAAGTAGCCATATTTCACAGGGTAGTGTCCACAGACTATCCAATGTCTTTATTCCTGGTTACGAACGTTCTAATAGACTAGAACTTCCTAATCCAGCTTCTTCCTCTAGACAGATTATTCCACTCGAACCTGATTTTTCGCAGGTCTCAGATCCGAGTGTAATGATTGAGCCTCCAAATTCAAATGATTTATCTATCTCCAGACCTTCAAGGAAGGATCAGTCTAAAAGAGAGCATAAATCTAAAAAGAGAAGAAGACATCGATCGTCCTCTTCTTCTATCTCTACTTCCAGATCAGACTCTTTGAGTTCTTCTCGGCGAAAGAAAAATTCAAAGAGATCTAAGCACTCTCATAAAAAGAGAAGAAGACGATCGATGACGCCTTCTTCTTCATCAAATTCCTCCCAATCTCAACTTGACATTGGTAGATATACAAGGGCTCATAAATCTCCCCAGGTTGTTCAAACGCCAACTCCAATACAACCTGAGGAGACTAATTTTAGTCAATTCACAAATCAACCTATTAATTACGATCAGATTCAGCCGAATCTCACTCAACAGAATAAGGAGTCAGATTCGGAAACTGAATCCGAAGTCTGGTCATTTGATCGTGCGATTAACGAGGTCTTCCGGCTTCTTCCTCCTGAGTTATGCCCCAAAACTCAGCAGGATCAAGCTCCATTAAAACCTCTCTCTGGGATCGAACAATTAATGGAGTCTCGTTCCACTCCATTACTTGTCCTCCCACAATCCAAATTAGTACAAAATACAACAAAATATATTCAAAATAGACTAGAATTGGACAAATGTTCAAGAGATTGGATTTGTCCGCAAAGCTTGGTTTCGGCTCTTGCTCCGACTAAATTCTACAAGAGCCAAAACCAATATTTGCCAACTGATAATATCCCTCAATTAGAAGCGGATGCGTCGCTCCTAGACATTTCTAATAAAGGAAGAGCTTCTATTCCGCTCAAGAATCTAGAAGCATGGGAAAGGAAGGCTAGAAAACTAGTCGCTATTAATTCTCATGCTGATCTATTTTCTTCAGCTGCCTTCCTTTCATTACAACAGGAATCGATGTCGGTTGCGGCCCTTTCCAGACTTCTGGAGGCCGTAGCCAAATCGATTAAACATGCTACTGCCATGTCTACACTTTTAACTACTGAATTATTCCAAGCTAGGAGGGACGCAGCCCTAGCTTCGTCTAAACTACTACTCGACAATTCCACATACGAGTTAAGGAACGCTCCTATTAACTCAAAATCCTTATTTGACGGCAGGATAAAAGAAATAGCTAAATCAAACTTCGAAGCTCAACAGCAAAGGTTTCTAGCTTCTACATCCATTCAGTCACAATCTCATTCTTATAAGCCTCCTTCGCAGAGCAGAGCTTTCAAGATACCTAAATATCCTGCTAAACAAACAACATCCAGACCTAAACCTACGCAGTCGTATAGGTCCAAAAATATTCCTCAAAGCTCATCTTCTCACATTAAGAAAGATAATATCAAGAGGACTGGTAACATCCGTCAGTTCCCCTCCTCTAAACCTGCCTCTTCCTCCGCAAGATTATGAAGGCCCGCCCTTTCCACTGCCTGCTCTTCCGCTCGCGGACATTCCAGTGGGAGGACGATTGGCCCATTTTGCGGAAAAATGGGAGGAAATAACAGACAACAAATGGGTCCTCTCTATCGTACGAAACGGATTCAGGATACCATTCAACAAAATTCCTCCTTTGTCATCTGTTCCGATCAGAATGAGTCAATCCTCCTCCCCGTTTCTCAGAGAAGAGATCGAAAATCTTCTCAACAAACGGGCAGTGGAAAGGGTACAGAATCCGGAAACTCCCGGCTTTTATTCCCGGATATTCCTTGTGCCAAAAAAGAACGGAAAGTTTCGTTTAATATTAGACCTGTCTTTATTAAACCGTTACATAGAGAAACAAGCATTCAAAATGGAGACAGTCAAATCGGTAAGACAAGCGATGAGACTCAACGATTGGGCTGTCTCCATAGATTTAACAGATGCATATCTACATGTGCCGATACATCGTCAATCCAGGAAGTATCTTCGTTTCGTACACGAAGATCAAGTATATCACTTTTCGGCCCTACCGTTCGGAATGTCCCTAAGTCCGTTAATTTTCTCGAAACTGATGGACGTTATTGCAGCTTTTCTACGCCAACGTGCCATATCAGTTTTTCCATACCTAGACGATTGGCTGATAAAAAATCTGATTCACAACCGTCTGATTACTCAGACAAAGATTTGCATTCAAACTATTCAAAGCCTAGGTTTTCTGCCAAATCTCAAGAAGTCAGACCTCTTTCCTGCTCAGAAATTCACCTTCATAGGTATGGAATTTCTGACGCAACAAAATTTAGTCAGGGTTCCAGCGGATCGTGTACAGAACCTAATTCTAACAATCAAGAAAATAATGTCAGCAAAACATGTATCGGCACGAACTTTCCTTTCTCTTTTGGGCAAACTCAGTGCTGCAGCAGACCTTGTTCTCCTGGGCAGACTGCACTTACGTCCTCTTCAGATGTGCCTGCTGTCAGTCTGGAAACCTCATATTCTTCCTCTCGATCACCCGATCTCGATAAACGGCATGATTCGATCTCACTTACAATGGTGGATAAACCCCATTCGATTCAAGACAGGGACTTCAATCCATCCTCCAGACCCCAAATTCTTCCTTTATACGGATGCCAGTCATTACGGATGGGGAGCTCATTTAGAGCCGACAACACTGTCCTTTCATGGTCGCTGGACAGAAAACCAATCCCAGCTCCATATCAATATGTTAGAAATGATGGCCATACGATTAGCACTGAAACAAGCCAAAACATTTATTCACCATTCTTGCATCATGATATCCACAGACAACACAACGGTGGTCTCATATATCAACAAACAGGGTGGCACTCATTCCCCCAATCTTATGGTAGAAGTCTGGAAAATACTCAATTGGTGCCTGGAACAAGACATAGTTATCAGAGTACGTCACATCCCAGGCAAATTCAACATTCTTGCAGACCGCCTCTCAAGACTAGACAAACCTATCAAGACAGAATGGGCTCTGGATCAAACAGTTGCGAATTCAGTATTCCAGATGCTCAACTTCCCAAATGTGGATCTGTTTGCGACAAGATTCAACCACAGACTCCCATTATATGTCTCTCCAGTACAAGACTACAAAGCACTAGCGATAGATGCCCTGTCCATGGACTGGAATCATCTTCATGCATATGCTTTTCCTCCTTTTATTCTGATACCTGCTGTTCTAGAGAAAATCCGACAACATCAGTGCAGAATAGTTCTCATAGCTCCGTTCTGGCCACAACAACAGTGGTTCTCAGAACTTCTTCTTCTATTAGTGTCAGCTCCGATTCGTCTGCCACTAATTCCAAGACTACTGACTCAATCCAAAGGAAGATTTGTACATCAAAACCTCCCAATTCTCGACCTTCACGCTTGGGAGTTATCAAACAATCAATCAGAGATAAGAAATTTTCACAAAACGTTGCAGATTTTGTCTCCAGATCAAGAAGAGCATCTACACAAAAAGTCTACGATGCAAAATGGACCATCTTCTCTAATTGGTGTCATACAAAAAAGGTTAATCCGATCTCGGCCCCTATTACAGTTATAGCCGATTTCTTAATCTTTCTTTTTTCGGAAAAGAAATGTCAGATTAGTACTATTAAAGGTTATAGATCTATGATCTCTAACACTTTAAAATTCTAAACTGGTAATAGAATCGGATCTAATCCAGTTTTATCTGAACTTATCAGATCCTTTGAACTTCAACGACCAGTACAAAGATCTCTTACACCTAAATGGGATTTATCATGGGTTTTAGTATGTCTACAAAAACCACCTTTTGAACCTCTTGATAAGGCTTCTAAATTTCACGTTACTATTAAGACAGCCTTTCTCTTAGCTCTTGCCACTGCTAAAAGGTGTAGTGAAATACATGCTCTAGCTATGGATTCACAACATTTAAGATTTAATCAATCTGATGGTTCAGTTTCCTTGATTCTTAAATCTGGTTTTTTAGCAAAAAACCAGCTTCCTTCTGTTAAACCAGATCCTATTGTTGTTCCTAGTCTTGCTCGAATATGTAAATGGGAACATACTGACAGACTTCTTTGCCCCGTTAGGGCTCTGAAATTCTATCTCAAAATGACTAGCTCTTATCACCAAAATAGAACTAGACTTTTTCTTCCTATTAAAGGCAATAAGGATATCTCTAAAGATACTATCTCGAGATGGATATCTTACACTGTTAAACTTGCCTATAGGAAACTCACTAAACGAGATATCTCTTTCCTTAAAATCAAAGCTCATGAAGTTAGAGCTCTTTCCTCTTCTTGGGCTTTCTTCGACAAAGTTCCTCTCAATGATATACTTCAAGCAGCGGTTTGGAATAGTTCATCAACTTTTGCCAAATTCTATCTCAGAGACATGTCTCAACAAGCACAGAATCTCCAAAGTTTGGGCCCCATTGTAGTGGCCCAAAAAGTGGTGGGGGGCCAACAGCAATCAGCTATGGATGTGTAGACAACGTCAACAGCCCCCCTAGACCTGATGCTATACTAGAGAGGTACTAATTATATCTTTATTATATATATATGTTAACCCTGGATTACTTTATCCTTGGTTAAAGGATCTTATTATTGCCTTAAGCACTAATTATGTCCTCATTATATATATATAAAAAATAAATCCTTTTATTAAGCCTTAATTCAGAAGTTGGGACTAACTTATTAGGAGAAATCCTCCCTCCTATTCTACAAATTCTAGCACATTATCTATAGGTTAATGTATTACGAAGTTAAAATGAAGTTTTTTAAAAGTAAAACATATTTTAACGAGTAATACTTAACCTATAGATAAGTATTTATCGTCCCACCTCCCTTCCCTTGCTCCTTTCTCCTAATTGTGTATTGTTTTACACATAAAAGAAACTGACACGTGATCATTTGAGCGGGAGGAACTACGTCATACAGGTAACTGTTAAAGGGACCTTCTGAATTAAGACTTTATAACGACTGAAAGGTCGTTTTTTCTGTGGAGGGGGTGAATAACAGAATAGAATAGCACATTATCTATAGGTTAAGTATTACTCGTTAAAATATGTTTTACTTTTAAAAAACTTCATTTTGGAACTTTGCATGTGTTTTGTTCATGGTATGCTGCCCCCGCAGCTTAATGGATATGATAGTTGACTCTTAATCCATTGGGTTTCTCATCGCTATGATTTGAGCCTTGCCTGGGTCAAATGTGGGAAAGTCAAGTTCTGTGTATGGATGGTCAGGTGGTTTTTCCCTGGGTTCTCTGGTTTTTTGCCCACCTTTGATGAACAATTAGCTTGATATGTGAACTATTCTTGAAAGGGCCGAAAAACCCAAATAAAATAAAAAAAAAAAACAAAAAAAAAAGAATAAAAAAAAAAAACAAACAAGTTAGATCATTTTTTTGTCACTTTTTACACATTGTGAACTTAGTCCTTTGGGAATCATTTTTCACCCTCAGTATATACACAGGGGATACATCTTGTGACCGCAACTCCTCTTACAGTTTTGTACCATTCGTTTTTGAAACTTTGCTTGTGTTTTCTTCTTGGTATGAGAATGTGCATGTGGCTTGGATATAATGTGTTAGATCATTTTTGTCACTTTTTCAACATTGTGGTCTTAGTCATTTTTCACCCTCTGTATATACACAGTGGATACCTCTTGTGTGGGCAACTCCTCTTACAGTTTTGGACTGATCTTTTTGAAACTTTGCATGTGTTTTCTCCGTGGTATGAAGCTGTGCATGTGGTTTGAATATAATTGTTAGATCATTTTTTTATACTTTTTTCCACTTTTTTCTCAAAACTTATTTAAGCTGGATTCTTGAAATTTGATATAGTGAGTTGGAATGATGTGTAGATTACCTGATTAGATTTTGAGAGAATTCCGTGAAAAATTGATATAGTTACAGCCCTTTGCGGTTCTGTGCATTTTAACTTCATAATACATTAACCTATAGATAATGTGCTATTCTCTTCTGTTTTCACACCTTCCACAGAAAAAACAACATTTCAGTCGTTAATTAAAGTCTTAAACCAGAAGGTCCCTTAGGCAGTTACCTGTGTGACGTAACTCTTCCCGCTCAATTGACCACGTGTCAGTTTCTTTTCTGTGGACAAAGAAATTCAACAAGGATTATTTACCTGTGATAGAAATTTGGATTATTTCTTTCCTCACGGATAAATTTATGTATCCTTGTGTTTCTTTTGTTTATTTATCACTCCTTTCACTTTCTGTGTTATTATTTAAAATTTTCAATTTTCGATTTCATGTTTTTTTTGACTGGTCTTTTTCCACATGCGTTTTCGCGACTCTCGCTATTCGGCACAACGCTCGTGCGCAATCGGTTCTTTAGTCGTGTTTATATATGCAGAATATTTTTGTTCTTTTCATTCCAGGTTATTCAGCAATTATGATATGTTTTTCCTGGACTTTTATTTGCAGAGATCTTCAATTGGCTAAAGATTCTCATGGTGGAGAAGCTGATTGTAAAGAACTTGTCAACCCTTGATGGGTTATAAGACAATTCTTTACTGATGGGAGCCCCACCCCATATGGCTATACTGCCGGGGTAAGACCCATCAAGGTGGCATCTTTGGGTACTTAGTATCCGATTAAGTCCACCAGTCACCAGTCACCAGTCTCCAGTCACCAGTCACCAGTCAACCAGGCACCAGTCAATCAGCTTCACCAGTCACCAGTCAATCAGGTGCCAGTCAACCAGGCACCAGTCACCAGTCATCCAGGTGCCAGTCAACCAGGCACCAGTCACCAGTCAACCAGTCACCAGTCACCAGTCACCGATCAACCAGGCACCAGTCAACTAGTCTCCAGTCAATAATTTAATTATTTTCTGGAAAGACTTAGTTTTTGACATATTTCACCGGACAAAATAGTCACGTATACTAACTTCCGGTCATTATGTCTAATTATTAAAAATTTTTTCACTGGGCAAAGTATCAGTAGTATTTCTGATACTTATACCCGGTCATATTATTATATTATTTCTGATTTTTCACCAGGCAAACTTTTACAGAAAGTGTCTGTCGATTTTTGCCTAATAATTAATTATCTTCGGGAAAAAGTTTCGAATACTTGTGCCCGCTCAGTTTTCATATATAATCTCCCTTTTTCATCGGACTAGAGTTACGAATACTACTATCCGATCAATTTGTCAAATTACTTGTAACTTTACCGGGCAACAGTTACGAATACTAATGTCTGGTCATTATGTCGGGTAACTAGTGTCAAAATAATGATCACTAATTCCCGAACAATCTATTATCGTTCATAGAGCTCCATTCACGTTTAAGTCAATGGATATAGGTTATTAAGTGAAATACATAATAACTTTTTATACAAAAAATTCTGTACAGTCTTTCCCGAATCAGACTAGAATCTTTAATATTCCATTGACTTATTATAGGTGTGTAATTCCATTAATATTTTAAATTAACTTATGTTTTATCACTTTTATCCGCTAGAAAGAGTTAAACTTCCGACTATAACAAAATTCTTACCGGGCAGCAGTTTGTAGACTAATGCCAGGTCATTCAAATTATGTTTTATCTCTTTAATTCGCTAGAAAGCGGTTAAATTCCGGCTCTAACGAAAATTTCATCGGGAGGCACTTCGTAGAGTAGTGCCAGGTCATTCTAACGAAATTCCACCGGGCAGTAGTTTCGTAGACTTTGTGTCGGATTACTAGTGACTACTACTCACTCAACATATATTTATTTATTAACCACTATAGACATGTATAGTCTTGGATTATAGGTTATTGAATGACAGCGATGGGTTCTAATACCTAGTAGCCATTTATATTGTTGAATTCTGTCCAGTCACTTTTGAACTTGACTTAAATTCTATATATATATTTATTATTGAAAATGAATTAAGAATTATCGGTTACGATCAAATTCGCAATTCATTCACTAAGTGTAGAAGATACTTCCAGCTATAATTATATCTCTTTTATTCGCTACAAAGAGATTAACTTCTTACATATTCACCTTATTCGGCTCTAGGGCAATGGTGAACTATAAAACTATCGTTATTTATAAGAAGAAAAATATACACGAAATCTAAAAAATTTTCTTCTTTCCTCCCCTGTTTTTCTTCTACATGCTCCTATATGTAATCAGCATGTAATCTAAGGAGTAAATTGACAAGAAAGTAGCAATCGATCTTTTCTACTTTCTATTAATTTTTCATTCTTAAGGTATCGTAAATTTACACCAACCAGATAAATAAATTAACAGTTTATTTATTTATTCGCTACCTCTCTAAATTACTACGATTTAAAATTCTAGTTGAGGTACATATTTTCCTTTTGCCTTTTCTACATGGAAAATAGTTGATCCGATAAGCTATTATTCTATTTTATACTATCTTTTGATTGATTATATAAGAGTCTAGGTCAGTCGTGCTCTGTCTAAACTCTGCTATAAAATAATAAATAAGAAAAAAAAAAAAATCTTATATTTAGGCATAGATATAATTCGATACGTTCTTTACTTTGCCTGTTTTATTTTTTCTTCTGGATCATTTAAGACTACGATAGCAATATACCAGATATTTTTGCCTCAGTAAGAATCTATTACGCCGAAGATTCTTCATATTGGAATAATAATTTTATTATGATTATAATTTCTAGACCCAATTAATCCTCATATATTATAGGTCTGCTTTATCTTATTGAGGAATAGTTTTGCTTCGACTAGCTCTATACCTCTAATATTTTATTTATAACTAGAGTCCATGTCAATCAAAATTTTCTTGCACTTTGGTATTGACAATGGATACATATTTAGTAAAGGCATTAATTATTCAGTACGTGACAGATTATTATTGCCTAAATTAGATATTATATACAGTACTTTCCTTTTGATATTTTGTTTTATTGACTTTGTAACTATTCAGAAACTGCCAAAGTCAATCATTTCCTTCCTCTAAACTTACCGAAGCTCTAGATTATGTTGATATATATTTTTGATATATGCTTAGAGGTTAATTAACGAGAGTTTACCTCATAATAGCAGATATTATTATATTTATATTAATCAATCTATAGTCTAGGCTTAGACAAAAGGGAAAACATCCTTAATTACGAGCCGGTAAAGAATTAAGACACACTTAATTATCTCTTTACCCCTTCTTTATGTTTACATTCGTTAAAGGGTTCATAGTAATTCTCGCTAAGAGTTCAAGTTCAGTTTGCGAATAATGCAAAGATTAATATCTTGATTTCCAGTCCGCATCAAAAATGGTATATATATATAGATAAATATCTTTTCCGAAACTGGATATTTATTTATTTTTCCACACAATAAGTCATTTCAAGACGTCGATGATTTTGAAATGCACTGCTTCAATTTATAATATAAAATATGTTTATATTAACTTCACAACTTAGTAAGTGCTGCACCTACGTTCCTGGTCAGATCTTACTTTTGTGATACGTTTTTGAACATACTGAAAGTTTTCTCCGATTATACATTCGGTAAATAAACTTTCGAGTAGTATTTATGCTTTTAAACATTCAGATTATTTGATAATTGTTGGAGATAATATATTATTCCGATATTTATATATCTATCTTCATTATTTGTCTTTCTCATCTTACTTTTAAATTAGATTGACCTTCTCGCTACGTTCCAGGTTTAAATCTAGCTAACATTGTGGAACAGTCACTTTTTTTTTTTATTTCCTAAACAATATTTTAACATTTTTCTCAGTATTCAGAGCATAACAACTTCATGAATACTTGGAAATAATTTTAATTCTACGCTTGTTAAACTAAGCCTAAAACAAGCCCTAGTTTTTTAGAATGGATATTATCCTTCGATTCAGTTCATGGAGATACATCCTTTTAGATCCCATTATCTCTATTTCAATCATACAAAATTCTAATGACTAAGTACTCCTTTTCTACGTACGAATACAGAATATCGAGTCACTGTTGCTGCATATTGGTTAAAGATTAAACAAATTTTATCTTAAACCTATATGACGTTAAATTAATTATTATCTCTTTCATATACATGTTTTTTACCCTTCCGTCAGGGATCGTGGTAATAATATTGTTACTCTCTATGGTTTACGCATAGATCTCGAGAGTATATATATGTATTTTCTTCCTGAATTCATTTGCGAGTACGTAATTTGATATTTCAGGAATTACCAATTATGCAGACAGATTTTATTCTATTAATATTCAATTCTAAAAATTTGATTGAATGTTTATCTATAAAATTTCTGGGCAGTAATTTTATAGAGAGTTATATGTTTAATAATTCCTTGCTTAATAACTAGTTACGCTTAACCTATTATTTATAGCAGGAATTTTGTTCCGTAGTATAATTTTAATTCAGTATTCATATATTTCTTACTATTCTTAAATATGCGTATAGAATAGTAATACTATCTCTTAACTTATAAATTAAGTGTTTTTTGAGATTATTAATCAGTATTATTATATAATCTTTCTTCAGAGATTATCACACTATTACTTTTTCTCTGAGTCCTTCTCTTTTTATGAACATTTTGATTCGTATCAAAGTGGATTTTTTAACATTTCTTGATTTCCATGATTATTTACTCAGGAGTACTTTTCATGGCAATCTTGTGGTATAGAAAGATTCTATCCAGCTTATTTATTATTGCTTAATCTTATCAATACGGTAAGATTTAGCCAAACTATGACCGTCTTACAGTTTGCTGCGATCAACCTTATTCTTATCTCTCTTATTCTCTGTCAAACTCTTAAGTTATGATGTTGACAGTTTATTCTTTATTATTTTGTCAGGACATCAAACGCTTTTATATGTCTATGACAAAACTAATTATCAATGGTTTAGGTTGTTTTTTCTTCCCAGCAGTTATATGCAAACTCTGTATTATTTTATTGCTTGACTAAAAATTCGTAATACAATTAGTCTAGCAATAGTTTTAACCATTATGTTTGTCTATACCTTTTTCTTCTGATGGATAACTTAGTTATAGTTAAGTTAACTCCATCTACTTTTCTCTCCCCTTCTTTAATTTGATCAAAGGGAAATAATTACATATTATGGTTATTTTAAGTCTGTGTCTGTTCATCGGAAACTGTCCTGTCGCTCCAATTAACAGAATCTAATTAGTTTATAATTCTAATAGCTTAGACTATTACAATTACATAGCTTCACATATCTAGAATTTTATCCAAAATATCTACATATGTCAGTTATCTATAGGAAACTCCACCGAGTAGACTTTTCCTTATTTATTCAAGACCCTACATAGACTACTTACAGTGTATGTTCTTGGCTTTTTGTTTTACAAATTTTGTTTTGAAAATATTTCTATATTCCTAGCTTACTTTGCGATGGAATATTTATGTTATGTCTCAATGACTCCCTTTTCTTTTTGAAGCCAGTTGTTGTTTCCCAAAAAGAAAAAAAGAGGAGGGGGGGGGGCAATGTTAGGTCTCTGAGACTTAAGAACTGGCTTCCTCTAGAGTCTACTATTATATATAAGGTTGTTAGATCATAACACCTTAAAGATATGCTATTTTGTGAATCTAGATCATTCTTTCTATTAAATATAGAATTAGAATGTATCAGATTCCTTTGAGTTTCCTGAGTCTTAACCAGAAGTGGTGAGATATTATTGGTGTTAGAATTAGGAGAGCACCTCCCTCCTATTCTGCAAATTCTAGCACATTATCTATAGGTTAATGTATTATGAAGTTAAAATGAAGTTTTTTAAAAGTAAAATATATTTTAACGAGTAATACTTAACCTATAGATAATCAATTATCTCCCTCCGCCCACCCTTGCTTGTCTCTCCTAATTGTGTCTATTGTTTTACACATAAAAGAAACTGACACGTGGTCAATTGAGCGGGAAGAGTTACGTCACACAGGTAACTGCCTAAGGGACCTTCTGGTTTAAGACTTTAATTAACGACTGAAAGGTCGTTTTTTCTGTGGAAGGTGTGAAAACAGAATAGAATAGCACATTATCTATAGGTTAAGTATTACTCATTAAGATATGTTTTACTTTTAAAAAACTTCATTTTCACATTTTCAGCAAGATGTTTCAAAAAGTACTTAAGCTAGGGTCTTGAAATATTATATGCTGATTGGGGATGATATGGAGATTACCTGATTTGATTTTTAGGGAATTCCATAAAAAATTGATGTAATTATGGCCCTTTGGAGTTCTAGGCATTTTGACCTTGTCAGCATGATATCTCAAAAAATATTTAAGACAGAGCCATGATATTTGGTATACTGATTGGGATTAAGAAGGAGATCACCTGATTGAAGTTTGAATCAATTAAACGAAATGTTTTTGGAGTTATGGCTCTTTGCAATTTCTGGCCATTTAATGTTGTTGCTTTATTGTGTATAGCATAGTTAAGAACCATGTATGCTATTCTTTTTGTTCATATATTGATTCCTCATGAAAAATAGGTGACCTGTATTTTAATTTATCTGAATTATCTCCTATCTTAGAGTTATTTCCCTTTTGATAAAATAACATTGAAGTCTCATATATTTGTACTGTTGTTACTGTCATGGGCGAGTAGTGTTGGAGTCGGGCAGTTGGGGTCATAGTGTTTTACAAACACCAGCTTTAGTTGTCAACACATAGTCAGTAGTGTTAATTGATGCTAATTTGTTTACAGCCAATAGCACAGTGGCTAGCTAATGACCAAAAGTGTGATTTTTGAGGTAATGAGTGTACACCTAATGTGGGTCTGGCAACATTCTTTCATGGAGACTGATGTGAAATATTTTCTATGATCATTCTCTCCTTCAGCTGATTCAAGAAGGGCAGTTGTCAGTCTCTGGCAAAAGAATGTGCAATTGTACTGATAACCACTTTAGAGGACTAAGCCTTTCCAGTAAAAGTTTGTTAGGTAAACTGACCACGCTGATCATGACCCTAATGGATTGACTGGGCCGCAAAACCTCAACTCTGTCAGTCAGTCAGATCTTACTAGAATGAAGTTGCTTGTTGAGGTAATTCTAATGAGTTCTTTATTGAGAAACAAGAAAAAATATTCCAAGGTTATCATCAGATACTTCTCTTTAATCTTTACCTATCTCATGCATATTCAGCAGATCACAAATTGATGATATGTTTCTTATTTTCTCAGAAAACAGGATTCAGAGACAATTTGCATAAAATGTTAAAATCTGTTTCCTGGGAAAAATATGAAAAAATATTTCAAAATGTCATCTGCTGAAAATTTTACCTGGAGTGCTAGGCATTGAGAGCTGTGTTTCTTCACTTGAAACTTGTTCATTGTTTCAGTGGTGGCAATGGTGGTTCAGATAGCGGTGGTGCTTCTGGGGGTAGCATCTACATCGAAGCAGAAGTTGCTCATATAGGAGGTAAGAATTTTTATTCAAAGCAGGGTGGATGTTTTTTCTTAGAGAAGCATAGGAACCATTGAAACAAGTTGGTGATCAGGAGAAGGGAGAGAATTCTGTCAAAATGGTTTTACCTCACTTCTGTAAAAGGGTAAGCTCTAGAAGGAAAGAATTTGCTTCCCAAGAAGCAACTTCTTTCCTTTTAGCGTACACTCCTTTTAGAAAGGGTTATAGGTGCAGGCAAACAAGCGAGAAGTCACAAAAGTTGTCTGCCTTAACAAGCGAGAAGTCACAAAGTTGTCTGCCTTGTAAACAAGTGGAAAATCTACAGAAGTTATTTAGTCCGCTTAAAGACAGGATGTTCAAATCGGGAGTCTTGTTCCCAGTATAAATTATATTTTACCTGTACAGTTAAAGGTGTGAAAAAATTGTAGCCAATCAGTGGGCTGGAATTACCATACATGGTTATTCAATTGGCTGACTGGAGATGTTACCTCCTTGAGATCAAGAGACAGAATGACACTGTTTTCAGTTTTCAGATTTTTAACGCTGCCAGGCAACTGAGTCACATAAAGGCAGCACCAAATGACACTGTGGAAATTAATCTCCCTTTTATAGTCGAGCCCTGTCTTTAACATCAGCAAGTTGCTGATTCCTGCACCCATAATTTACCTCAGTGGACTGGTTTTCTTTCATTGTTAATAGTTGTGGATAAGTGCACTGGATTCACTTGGTAGTTTTTCTACCATTTTGTTCAAGGAAGAGAATTTCTGCAACTTCCTATTTGCTTACCTTTAATGTCAATCCCTTTGAAAAGGGAACAAACTGTGTGGGAACAAATTCTCATTTTATAGAGTACGCCACTTTTAGAAAGGGCAAAAACAAATATTGAAAAGTTGTCTCCTGAATCTGTATCTATTCCCCGCAACTACTTCCTATACTTGTCCTAAACTTGTTCATGAACATGTCCATTTGACTGCCTTAATATGATTCTGAAATGTAGTGACAGTGGCAAACAGTATAGATCCTGACCATTAGGAGCAGTTTGATCAAGACTTAATATAAAATTCCACTAATAAGACAACTCAAAATTAAGACCACCACACTAGTCCTTGGTAGTCCCAGTGGTCTTAATTATGGGATTTTACTATTCACTATTTGCATAGATCTGTCTGTCCAAATATTAACCCTTGTCATGCTGAATATCTTAAGATGCCATGCCCACTTGTAATTTTCAGCCAATCAGGTCACTTGATCCAGATTATTCAAATAAATTCACATACTGAATTGCAAACAGTGCAGATCCAGATCAGTTGGCATCTTCAGAAGCCAACTGATCTGGATCTTCCCTGTTTGCAATGGCAGGACATATCCGGGTTCAGCAGGACAAGGTTTAAGGGTAACTGTCAGACAAATTGCATTTAGATGGGCTTATTTGCTTCAGGTTATATTCATGCTGATGGTGGCAGTTCAACAAAAGGCGGAGGTGGAGGTGGTCTCATTGCTGTCTCACACACAAGTGGATATGTGACAGCAGAACTCACGGCATATGGTGGATCAGGAGGACTGGACAATGGTGCTGCTGGGGTGACCTACATTAAAAATGGTGAAACTACTAAAAAGGTGATTTATTAATAGTGATTTGTTAATATTAATTAAAGAAAGATATATTATTAACCCCAAAAAAACATGGTCACAAATTAGGTTTGAACAGGGAGGTGGACTTAAAATATGATCAAAGCTTACTATCTAAGATCTGCCTTTTGCACTCTGTTCTCATTTATTAGTTTACCTGAGCACAAAGTGCTTAAGGTGAGCAATTGTGGTCAGTCAATGTCCGTCGTGTGTCGTCCATAGTGCGGCGTGTGGCCTCAACAATCGCTTAAAAAGCCTACTCCTCCTACACCCATGGGCCAGTTGACTTGAAACTGGTAGGAAGCATTAGGGTGACTTGTAGATCAAAAATAGCTAAAATCGTTCCGATCAAAATCCAAGTTGGCTGCCATCTTGAAAATCTAGTTTTTGCTTCTTCTCCTGAATCTTTGAAAAGCCAATCCACTCAAAACTAGGTAGGAAGCATCTGGGTGACTTGGAGATCAAATATAGCTAAAATCATTGTAATCGGAAATCCAAGATTGCCTCCATCTATTTTTCACTTCTTCTCCTGAACTGAAAGGCCATTTGACTCGAAACTGGGTAGGAAGCATGAGGGTGACTTGAAGATCAAAAATAGCTTAAATTGTTCTGCCAGGAAATCCAAGATGGCTGCTATGGCGCCCATCTTAAAATCTATTTTTTGCTTCTTCTCCTGACAGGGGTCGAAGCATCTGGGTGACTTGTAGATTAAAAATATCTGAAATTGTTCTGATTGGAAATCCAAGATGGCTGCCATGGTGGCCATCTTGAATATCTATTTTTGGCTTTTCTCCCAAACCGAAAGGCCATTTGACTTAAACTTTGTAGGATGCACCAGGGTGACGTAGATAAAAAAATAACCAAAATTGTTTTGATCTGAAATCAAAGATGGCCGCCATCTTGAAAATCTACCTTTGGCTTCATCTCCTGAATCATGAAACTTGGTAGGAAGCACCAGGGTGACTTGTAGATTAAAAATAGCTAAATCCTTCAGGATTGGAAATCCAAGATATTCCCAGTGGCCGCTATCTTGAAAATCTATTTTTTGCTTTCCCTCCTGAACCAAAAGGCCAGTTGACTTGAAACTTGGTAGGAAGCATTGGGGTGATTTGTTGATCAAAAAAGCTAAAATCATTAGGAAGCATCAGGGTGACTTGTGGATAAAAAATAGCTAAAATCATTACAATCTGAAAGCCAAGATGACCTCCATGGCTGCTATCTTGGAAATCTATTTTTTTGGCTTCTTCCCCTGAACTGAAAGGCCAATTGACAAAACTTGATAGAGAGCATCAGGGTGACTTGCAGACCAAAAAAGGCTAAAATTGTTTTGATCGGAAATACAAGATGGCCACTACAGTTACCGTCTTGAAAATCTATTTTTCACTTCTTCTCCTGAATAGAAAGGCTGATTGACTGGAAACTTTATAGGCAGTATCGGGTGACTTGTAGATCAAAAATAGCTAATATCATTCTGATCAGAAATCCAAGATGGTCACCCTAGCAGCCATGTTGAAAATCTGTTTTTAACTTTTTCTCCTGAACCAAAGGGGCAATTGACTCAAAATTTCATTGTAAGTATCAAGGTGACTTGTAGATCAAAAGTAGCTAAAAGCTTTCTGATTGGAAATCCAAGATGGCCACCATCTTGAAACTCTATATTGATCTTCTTCTCTTGAACTGAAAGGCCAGTTGACTCAAACTTGTCTGGTAATCAGGTGAGAAATACAGGGCCATCTTGGCCCTCTTGTTATTACATGGCTCCAAACAAGAGAGGTGTCCACAGAATACACTGTATTTTCCTATTTCTCCACAATAAAATATACATTGTGATACTCATTAGAAGGTGCCCACATTATATGTTTACATGGAGAAATATGAAAATATCAGGGCCCAGTTATTCAAAGCATCATTAGCTTAACAAAAAGCTTATTAGTGGTCAAAATGTTAATTGTTCTAGTAAGTAAAATATCTAATTCACAGGCATTTTTGCTGAAAAATGTGAGTAGCTTTTTGCAAATGCTTGTTAGTGGTCAAAATGTTAACTGTTCCAGTAAGTAAAAATATCGGTTGATTCACAGGTATTTTTACTGAAAAATGTGAGTACCTTTTGCAACAACTGGGCCCAGTACTTTGAGGTTGAAATATTATGCCTTACTTGGATCTATGGCATTATCTGTTCTGATTCTAAACAATTATTGTCAGAGATGGCAGGTTACTGTTGGCTGACTGCTTTACAAATTTCCAGAAATGCTTAATGTCCATCGATGGTTCATACTTTGACAAACAGTGTAGACAGAGATCAGACAATAAAACATCCCTTTGAATATTAAAGGAGCTAGAGCAGAGCATTTCTTACAAAATTGCATGTGCTCCCAAACACTTAGATCGATCTGGCCATCTGCACAGTCTGAGTCATTGCAGGGCACTCTATAGGTAGCCAAGTATTCGAAACATCTTCAGGTGGACTTTGAAGACTGATCAGATTGCGCAGATGCACAGGCCAATGTGAGTCTTCACTGTGTACAAGTACAGTCTTGCCAGGGCTGAAATTGATTAGTCCAGTTTTCAGGGTGGAAGAATTCAATGGCAGGAATGTGTTAAAGTGTATGTATACAGCTAGGGCCTTGAGTATGAGTGTTTATGATACATCAGTACAAAAATGTAATACCATGATCTTTGTTACCTTTGTTAAATTTATCCATGGCCCAGTTGTTCAAAGCTAACGATATCATTAACAATTCGTTAAAATTTACATTGAGTGATACGCAAATATGCTGAAATTTTTTGCTGAAAAAATGTGAGTAGCTTTTGCAGCAGTGCAAAAGCTACTCACATATTTTCAGCAAAAAATATCAGAATATTGTATATTGAATCCGCTAAAACAGTTAGCGAAATGACCCTTAACGAGCCTTAACCAGCTCGTTAAGCTAACAGTGCTTTGAACAACTGGGCCCTGGTTTTCATCATGATTATGAACTAAGAGAACTAAAAGATGGCATTTGAAAGATCCCATAGGCATAATTTTTAGCTCACCTGAGCTATGCTCAGAATGAGCTCTAGTGATCACTTTTCATCCGTCGACCGTCCGTCGTCGGTCCGTCCATGCATCCGTCCATGCGTCCGTCCATTAACATTTTCAAACAACTTCTCCTCTGAAGCCCCTGAAACAGTTTTGCTCAAATTTCATATGGAGCCTCCTTAGGTTTGGGGAATGAAAGATTGCTAAAATGGTTGCGGTCTGTTGACCAAAATGGCCGCCATGCCCATATATGGTAAAAACCTTTAAAAATCTTCTTCTCTAGAACCAATCTTTGCATAAATGATCAGGGATGGGGGGTCTACCAAAATTGCTAAAATAATGGTCGTACATTAACATTTGACTTTTTTACAGCAAGGTCTCAAGTTTGCTTCCCTATGCATTTGTATGGGAAAAAACCTTTAAAAATCTTCTTCTCCAAAATCAAGGATGCCTTGTGGCTGAATCTTTGCATATATCATTAGGAATGGGAGGTCTACCAAATTAACTAAAATAATGGTTGTACATTGACATTTGATCTTTTTACGGTAAGGACAAGTTTGTTTCCTTATGCATTTGTAGGAAAAAAAATGTTGAGAATTTCAAATGACTTCTCCTCTGGAGCCTCTGGGCCAATGTTGCTCAAATTTCATTTGGAGCCTCCCTTGGGTAGGGAAATGAAAGATTGCCGAAATGGTTGCCGTCCATTGGCCAAGATTGCCGCCATGCCCATATATGGTAAAAACCTTTAAAAATCTTCTTCTCCAGAACCGAGGATGCCTTGTGACTGAATCTTTGCATAAATTATTGGGGATGGGAGGTCTACCAAAATTGCTAAAATAATGGTCAAACATTGACATTTGACCTTTTTGCAGCCAGGTCAAGTTTGCTTCTGTATGCATTTGTATGGGCCCCATACATTTGTATGGAAAAAATGTTGATAATTCTGAAGCCTCTGGGCCAGTGTTATTCAAATCTTTGGGCAGGAGAATGAAAGATTGGTAAAATGAGCATGATCTATTGATCAAAATGGCCGCCATGCCTGTTTATGGTAAAAACTTTTAAAAGTCTTCTTCTCCAGAACCCAATAAGCCCTGTAATCTTTGCACAAATCATGGGGGACAGGAGATCTACCAAAATTGCTAAAATGATGGTTCTATGTTGACGTTTGACCTTTTAACCTCCAAGGCAAATTTGCTTCTCCATGCATTTGTATGGGCCATATACATTTATACTGGAAGTATCCGAAGTGACTTGTAGATCAACAGTAGCTAAAATTGTTCTGATTGGAAATCTAAGATAGCCATCATCTTGTTTGTGTATTATATTTCCTTGCCACTGTGCTGTATGTATAAAATCATGATTCTTTAAAAACCACTTAGCCACCAAATTTCACATTGATCCTGCTGTTGAAATGTGATTGATAGTTTATTCAAATGATCACACTCCATTGACTGTCAGGCCCATATACTCTTCTTCAAACTTAAGAACTGCTCAGATGATGATTTTTTCATTAGTTGCGATAATAGGATTGGAATAATGTTGCATAACATCTGCATATCTGCAGTGGCTATGTCACTCAGGTGAGCGAGCTGTGGCACGTGGGCCTCTTGTTTATAATTATACTTGAAAGATCCCATAGTCACATTTTTTCAGCAAAAATGCCTGTGAATTAGATATTTTACTTACTAGAACTGTTAACATTTTGACCACTAATAAATTATTATTTTATAATTCAGGCTTGTCAGTCCATGACTTCTCAGAAATTTCTTTGCCAGTCATAACCAAATTGCATATGGTACAATATTGGGACAAGAGCTTTAGTAATTTTTTGTGGGAAATTGGCCTACAAGATAAATGCTATAACTATGTATGGTAAAACCTTCAAACTACTTCTCTAAAACTGCTAGGCCAATTGAGCTTGAATTACGTATGTAGCATCCTTTGGGCAAGAGTTTTCAATTTTCAAGATGACTGGCATGACTATATATGGTAAAACCTTTAAATGACTGTCTGCATAGTGAGTTGAGCTCAAATTGCATATGCATATGAAGCACTCTTGGGACCTTTCCAGTTTGCAAAAACTATTGAGAACAGGCATTCAACTGAGATGGTAAAACCTTTAAGTTTTGCAAAAAGTTTTAGTGATTGCTTATTTTGGTTGATTTTCAGCCAAAAACTCCATAGACTTATAACGGGGAAAATGCTTTAAATCCATTAAAAAAGCTGTGTCTTAGAAACAGCTTTGCCATTTGTAACTAAATTGCTTGGAGTTTCAGGTTTGCAAAAGTATTTGGAACTGGCATCCCAGATGGCTGTCATGACTATATATGTAAAAATCTTAAAACAGCTTCTTCTCTGAAACTGCTAATCCAGTTCAACTCAAACTGCTAATTCTTAGGACTAGAGCTTTTAATTTTATGAAAAAAATATAAGGAAAGAGCATCAAAAATCTCTGCCTTGACCTTTGACCTTATAGCTTCAAATGTTTAAATGATTCTTTAGCCGTGACATCTGAGCTCAAATTGCACATGCAACATGCTTGGAACAAGATCTTTCAAGTGTGTAATAAAAATTGGAAAACAGAGAGATGGCTGCCATGTCCATACATGGTAAAACCTTTAAACCACTTCTCCAAAACTGCTGTGATGATTGAGCTCAGATGACATATGAAAAGGTTTAGGACAAGATCTTTCAAGTATGAGAAAAATATTGGGACCTGATGTCCAAGATGGGCACCATGACCTTATATTTCTGTCGCAGTTCCTCTTTCTTTGTTTGGTTTTTGATAGAGTGCTGTCATTCACCCCTTATCCAGTGCCTTAGGAGGACTGTGTTCTGTGATTTTGGCCTTCCTGGGTATCTTTGTATATAGTATATATTTTTAACATTACATGCAAATTTTCTTCTAAGGAAACAGTATGCATCCAATTTCAAACTCCTTTTTCTGAGAAAAATAAGAAAATAATTTCACCACTACTGAATTTTTTACCCAACATGCCAAGTGTTAAGCAAGGAACATTTACATGTATATAATTTGATAATAATTTGTCCAATGAAAACTCGTTTCCAAATCTTAACTCTTTAAATGTTTAGCCAAACTGCAGCAGACAACGTTCTAAATTTTATTATTATTATTATTCAAAGAAAATAAGACTTGATGTTTCATGTGAATTGCCTACTAGGCCGAAAATTCACATGAAATATCAAGGCTCATTTTTATGAAAAACATGCAAAACATATCAGCATGTTGTCAGCTGCAGTTGTGATTATCTCTTGATTGGTTGTGCTCTGCAGTTACAGTTTACTCTTTAAGCATTAATACATGTTTTGTGATTGTTACATTGCAGGCTACCATTAAGAGCAATAGTGAAACAGATGCTGTTTCTACACTTGTGGTCAGCTCTGATACTAACATCATTGGCTCAGACAAGCTAAAAACAATTGAATTAATTGGCCCAGCAGTTGCTGGTTTTCTTCCCAGAGACAATCCACCCTACTTGAGCGTGTCTGTGACAACCATAAGTGGTAGTGATGACTCCTTGTTTAAAGTTGGAAGAAATGTGAAAGTGACCTGGGGATCAACAGATCTCCATATTCGGTCTCCAGTACATGTGGAGGAGTATGGAACTCTGACATTGCCAGATACAATATACATTGAAAATGGGGGGATCTTAGATATTTGTGGTACCCTATCATCAGATACCGGAACTATCACAGCTAGAGATGGTGGTGAGATCCGAATATCAGACCCAGCAACAACACTCAATGTTTATGCACTGTTTATTGATTATAAAGGACACCTTGGACCATCAGCTTACTGCACCTTATCTTCCACTATAGTAACTATTCAGACAACATTTTATAACACAAGTTCAGATTTCACATTAGACACCAGCAAATTTACAGTAAGTGCAGCATATAAAGGTGAGCTTAGCAAGATCGGTGCAACTCTCCAAAATACAACATGTAAAGGTAGTGGTAAACTAGAACTCAAAAGGAACCAGTTTTGTGAATTAGGTACTGGTACTCATAACTACAAATCAATAACAATCTACCCAGGAGCAGAGCTTCGGCTGCTAGGTCATGCTTCTGGCACTAAAAAAACTACAGTAAAAGCTGATATTGTCAATGTAATGTTCCAAGGTAAAATCTTAGGTGTTGGTAAAGGTTTCCAGTCAGGAGGACCAGGTATGCCAACAAGCTCAGACCAAGGAGCAGCTCATGGGGGTAAAGGACTTGGCAACAGTAAAGGTCCCTATGGAAATGTTAAAGCACCCATGCAGTATGGTAGCAATGGTAAAGGAGCTACAGCTACCACCAAACGTGGTGGAGGACAGATCAAACTGGATGTTAAAAATTCTATAACTATTGATGGTGAAATAGATGTTAGTGGACAAGAGAGAGGGTCTGGTGGATCAGTCTACATAATCTCTCCAGAAATATATGGCTTTGGTACAATCAGGGCAGATGGTGGTGATGATGGTGGTGGTGGGGGTAGGATCTCTGTGGTAGCAGATGAAGCATACTCATTCACTGGAGAATTCTCAGTACAAGGTGGTGCTGACAGTTCAGGAAAACCAACTTCTCCAGGTTTGTACAGATTCATTTCTGAGTTCATGTTTGCTGAGAAATACATAAAACAGGATTTTTAGTATGAACTGTGACCTAAATATAAAAGGCATTCTTAAAAAGGATGTATATATAAAAAATTACAGATTCAGATACTCCTCACTTTATGAGAATAGAGTAATTCGAATTACCTTGCCTAAATTATCAAGTATTCCAAAAGTACATGGAATATCAAGATTTGTTTTCTCTAAAAACTAAAAATAATATTTGAGAGTATTTTCTGCAGCAGTGTTGAATGACACTTTAAGGGTTAAATATAATTTTGAGTCCAGCATCTTTGAGATACAGCTATGTATGGTCCATTTAGTATCTTGTGTGACAGGATATCTTAAGTTAGAAACTTGAGTGCATCTGCATTTTTGGATGGTTTTTAAAAAATCCGTTTAAAATTGTAATGACCAGGCAGGCGGGCATGCGTCGAGGGTCGTCCGAGGTTTTTACCTTTTGGTTAACCTTTTTTTCAAAGTAATATGGTACCTTTATTCTTCAGTGAATTGCTTTTAAATTTGGTAGGCATGAAGAAGAGGATCAGTAGGCATGTCACATACAAGAGAGACAACTCTTACTTTTTTTGCTATGTACTTATCTCACCTTACGTCCCAGGTTAACCTTTTGCTTAACCTTTTTCAAAATGATATGTTACCTTATTCTTCAGTCGATTGCTTTCATATTTGGTAGGGATGAAGAGAAGGACCAGTAAGCATGTCTTGTGCAAGAGAGACTACTCTTACTTCTTTCCTTATATATTTAGCTCCCCTGATGGCCAAGGTTTGCCTTTTGGTCAGCCTTTTTTTCAAAGTGATGTTACGTTTATTCTTCATTGAATTGCTTTCTGATTTGTAAGGGATGAAGCGGAACACCAGTAGATACGCTCTTCTGTATACTTACCAACGACCACATCAGTAACCAGCATTTTTCAATAAAAATTGTATTTTTGGACAGGCTTTTCAAGGAAAAATTCTGTCCTTTAAAATAGCGATGTCTGAGAGGTCAGACATTGTCTGAGGTTTACCTTTTGCTTAACCTTTTTTCAAAATGATAGGTTGCCTCTATTCTGTGGAAAAACCCATCCATAATGCCATTAGGCATTTTTCTTGTCAGTTATTTCTTACTAGGCATTTAGCAAACGTGTGCTCTGGTGAGCGGTTCAGGCCTACATCTCCTTTTTGCTGATATTAAAGTGCTGTTTGAAAGCAAGGGAACAATCACATTCTATGATGTATTGGATGATTGGCATCTTTGGTTTCAAACAACAAGGTTGTAGACGTAATTTTTCCCCCTATATTCTTGCTTTAGACTGTTGTCAGTTTTGTTCCTTCATTTTATTGTGTCACCTGGGTAGCATGGCAGATATATAGGGATTTTGTTGTTTGTCTGTGTCGTTGGAGATGGCATCATGGTCAGTGTCTTTGTCACACATTTTGTTTTCCCTAATTGACTTTTGAAGGGATGCATTGATTTCATTCAAATTCTGCAGTTTATATCATAATAAAATCCAGGTCAAGTTTGATGTTGGTAATCATCCTCCAAATTTTGGCTGAATTATGGCCTTTCTTTGACTTCTATTGTTGGGTTAAGATGTTGGTTTCCGTTCAATAATTTCTGAAGGGATGCATTTAAACAGAAGTTTGCAGAAGGGTATATCATTGTAAAATAAAGGTCAAGCTTGATATTGGTAACCATCTGCAAAATTCTGGCCAGGTTATGGACCTTTCTTGAATTAGTTTTTGTTGTTGGGTTAATTAGGTAGCCGCATCATTTTGTGCTCTATAACTTTGATACCCTAGAGATATTTTGATTATATTTGGTAGGGGTGAAGAGGAGGACCAGTAGACATGTCATATACAAGAGAGACAAACTCTCACTTTCTTCTTTTGTACTTATTTCCCCTAAAGCAGAAATCTTGTGTACAGGCAATCCCTCCCATACTGTTTTAGGTAATTTGATAACATTTGACAGGGACTTATATCAGATCAAGTAGGAGTGTTGCATGCAAAAAAGGCAACTATTTTTTTTCATTAGAAGTTATCTCCCCTGAACAAATTTCCTACCCAAATTCTTGTGCACTCCATGATAACTTCTTAACAGTTTAAAATATTTTGATAATGTTTGGTAGAAGCAAAGATTAGGATAGTAGGCATACAACAGACAGGAGAGACAACTCTCACTTTCTTCATTTTTTACTTATGTCCCCTGAAGCCAAAATCTTCTCCGGGCCACAACTCCCATACTGTTTGTGATAATTTGATAATAATTGGTAGGAACATATATCAGGTCAAGTAAGAGTATCACATGCAAGAAGGAGAATTTTGCTTTGGTCTTCTTCTGGTTATCTCCCGTGAAAGAATTTCTAAGCCAAATTCTTAAGAACATATTCTTTCCTTTAAAGTAGATCCCTTTTCAGAAGCTTCAAAGTTTGTCTCCCTAGTACAAAAGGATGTAAAACCTACAAAGTGTATCAAAATTCTACCAAGTGACCCAGTCCTCTTAAACATAACATAAAGCAGAATTACTAAATTTATTCAGCATTGAGGTAAACAATGGATGAGGGGGCTCAGAAATTGTGATGAAATTTCATGACAGGATTAGATGGGACCACTCCAGCAAGGACCTTAACTATCCATTGTATGATTCTCATAGCCATTGATAAGAGGTATTCAGATTAATATTTTATTTTCTTATTTCACCATAAAAACATGCTTCAGATGTTCATTAGCATGTCTCACCGAGGCATTGCTGATTACCTTGAGCCTAGATTTTATGGAGAAAAAAAGAAAAATATCAATTCATGTCTGTTGAAAAAATTCTCCTTATGTGAAGTTATGATTCTGTAAGATCTGTTGTAGAACTTAGAAGAAGATCTGACCAGTTTTGTCTCTTTCTTTTATTTCAGGCACAGTTTTTATTGAGGAACCTAATTTCCAAAAGCTTATAGTCTCTGGTAGTGGAACTGAAACAGTACTGACGTCTTCTATAGGCATTCCCCAACCTCTTGAAAAACTTAGCATTGAACATGGTGCCACAGTCAAGGTTGAATCCAGCTTTACAGTTGATGAATTGTTATGGTCAGAGACAAGTTCTGATGAAGTTTGTAAGCTGATTATTGCTGGAGGCAGTACACTGAACATAAACACCCTTGGTGATGCACATAAAGGTGTTTCTTGTAACATTGTTGTAGAAGATGGTTCTACTCTATCTGGTGATACATTACTTGTGGCAGGAGCAAGTCCTCAACTTGACCTATCAGGAACTCTGACTCTTAATAGTTTGACAATTCAAAATAAAGGAATATTTAATGTTGCCTCCACAGCAAGCCTTAGTTTGTCAATATTGACCCTGTCTGCTTGGTCTGTCACAGATATGCAGCTAGAATCAAAACTCAGTTTTGATGCCTTCATTCTTGGATATGAAGCAGAAATAAAATTCTATCATGACCTTGTTGAATTTGATTTATCTAAGTTCCAGATGGATTCAGGCTCCAAGCTGACAATGCTTGGTACTAGCAAGAATGTAAAAATAGTTGCATCAGATCTCACTATCCAGGATTCTGCTATTATTGATGTCAGTGAGGGAGGCGACGCAAGTGGTCCAGGAGCAGGGTCTGTGAACAAAGGTGCAAGTCATGGTGGTGAAGGAGGTGGAAACTCAGGAAATACGTATGGCTCTACGAAAAATCCAGATAATAAAGGAAGTGGAAACACAGTTCAGGGTGGTGGTACAGTAACCATAGAAGCAGCCACTGCTGTTATTGATGGTAATATAATCAGTAACGGTAAGAGTTCATCCAGTGGTGGGTCCATATTTATAACAGCTACATCATCAATAGAAGGTCATGGCTATATGTCTGCATCTGGAGGTGATGGAGTGGACAATGGTGGAGGTGGTGGAAGAATAGCCATAAACACTCAGTTATTTTCTTCATTCCATGGCAGGGTTATCAGCTATGGTGGTTCAGGATCATCTCAGCCAGGAGCCGCAGGAACAATTTATGAGGAATATTCTCAGTCTGGTAATGTTATCAAAAATATTATCGTGGACAATGACAACAAGCAAACTGATGCAGTTACCTGCATTAGCGATGCAAATGATATAACAGAACTCAAGATTTCAGGAAAGAGCAAGGTTGAGTTTGAGCAAACATTAACTAATCCCATTGTCATAAGAAAAATAGCAGGTGATTATTCTGGTGTTGTCACTTTGCAGCCAACTCAAACCATGGAAATTGCCACATTTTATGGTACTATCTCTCCTTATGCACTTCAGTGTAAACTTGTTATACCAGAAACAGCAGTTATTAAATTGCCATCAAAGCTTCTTCTTAAAGGTGATGATACCGGTTCTGACTCTGACAACTTGGATGTAGGTGGAAGCATTAGTAATTTACAGGAGCTGGTTATAGCAAGTGGAGGAAGAGCTATAATCAAGAGTTCTAGTAAGACAGGATCAGAGCCAGTGGGAACATTTTCAGTCAACAAACTTGATGTCATGACTAATGGTCAACTATTTCTAGCTACTGATAAAATGGATCAGTATACTATGAAAGTAATAAATGGACTGAATATTAAGTATGGTGGAACATTAACAGGTAGAAATTTATTGATTACTTCTACTCCTAGCCTCCAGGTAGCTTACAATGGCTTATTGAATGTTGATGGTGGATCACAAGATGGTGGCACTGGGAATGGTAAACAGGGTGCTGGTGGTAGCCATGGTGGTGCAGGTGGTGCCTCTGAAGCTGGAGTTGAACCTCCTGAAGGATACCAAGGAGAATTGCACAAGGCTACAGAAGCAGGATCAGTTGGTGGAGACTTCGGTGAAGGTACTGGTGGCTTTGGTGGAGGTATTCTACAGATATCAAAAGTCACCTCTCTTACGTTAAATGGCAAAATCAGTGCAGATGGAAAACCTGGAAAATCAGGAGGTGGGGGTGGCAGTGGTGGTGCTATCAGTCTAACAGACATAACAAATGTAATTGGATCTGGCACCTTGTCTGTAAAAGGTGGGAGCTCAGACACTGGTGGTGGAGGAGGTGGTGGAAGAGTGAGGTTTGAGGTGACAGGAGATATGAAATTTGATGGAACATATGACCTCCAGGGTGGGTCATCTACTGTTGGAGGTTCTGGAGGATCAGGGACAGCTTCGGTTCTTTTTGGAACAACACTGATCATTTTTATAGACAATTCTAATGTGTCGGGGGCAGATGGAGCAGTTAATGGTCAAACATTTATATATATCCCAGAGGTGACATATTCATATGTGGATAACTTGGATATAGGCGATAACACCACTGTTCATCTCCAGGCAGAAAACTTCCACTTCAAGGCGAAAACATTGACTTGTGGAACTGGTAGCACTATTGTGGTAGATGAAAAAGTGATTTTCAGTGCTGATACTGAGCAAGATTACAGTGTCCTCCATTGCAGTTTTGACCTCAGTGGTGAACTTCGATTCCCTGCATCTGTGGAACTGAAGGGTGAAAACAATCAGCTCAAAGGTAATGAAATTCTTGTTTATTTATAGGATGTTTTGAATAGTCTCTTAGCATGCTAGATAAAAAAAAAAAAATATGAAACGGTTTTTTGAAATATTTTTTCCAGAAAATAAGTGTCAGAGTATTATTCTGGAGAAACTAAGAGAAATGAGCCAATGCACGACAAACATACAATAAGACTTGTGCCACCAGCATAGACTCAGATCAAGCTGCATATTCACACAGTCTGATCAGAGTTTTTGCTTTTTGCTGAGTGCTTGTTCCTTTTACAGCCTCTGGGCTATCCAAAGAGGGATGAACAAGAACCGTTGCCATACTGGGCAGATGCATAGGCTAATCTGAATCTTTACTGGTCACACAGGTCTTATTGTTGATTTTGTTGTGCGCTTGCTGAAATACCATCAGTTACTGTCCTTTCAACATCTTTTGGAAAGTCGTTTTTTGCCTGGCACTGTACACAGAAGAAGAAAATTTGCAAACTTTTGTCATGCTTTAATGCAAAACCATATGTCATAACTACCTATGCACAAAAAGTTTTATTCTAGTCATTGGTTTTTAAAACATCAAGTATTTTCACTTTTCCCCATAGTAAAAATGAATGCAAAGTATGCAGAAATCTGTAGGGTAGGTAACTTGGAGGCAGATTTTCAACAAGTTCCACTTGTTCAATTTTTCTGAAATTTTCAGAATATTGTTGTGAAACATCAATAATTCAAATTCTGCAAAGAAACTTGAAAATTACTTTCTTAATCAAAAAATCCAAAAAATCACTTTACTATAGAAATTGCGTAGGTCAGACCAATTTTTGGCCATAAATTTAATTTTAGGGTACATATTTGAGAAGAAAAAACAGAAACAGAAAAGACAGTTTCTGATAAGATATGGTCATTCAGAACAAAATATTTTCATTTAAAATAAAACGCCAAGCAAAAAACGTCTTTCCGAGTGATATCGAAAGGACAGTAGTTGTCTGCTGAATTTGCCCAGAAAGTGGTTCAGCTAAAACAGTTTTAGCTTGCCTGTAGAAATATATAGAAAGAGCTGTTGGCCTCAATGGCTCAGTTGAATGCATGTCTGACTGGTGGTCAGGAGGTTGGCGGTTCGACCCTGCTGGATCAGCATTCTTATGTCATGGAGATTGGTTATGAAATAGTTTCTCCCTTCTGCTGATTCAAGAAGGGCAGTTGTCAGTTTCTGGTGAAAGAATGTGCACAATACTGGTAAACTGCTTAGAGGATTAAGCATGCCCAGTAAAGGCGTGGTTAGATAAACTGACCGTGCTCGACATGACCCCATTGGGTTGACTGGGCGATAAAACCTTAACACAAACAATACAGAAAGAGCTGCATCAACAACAGTCAGCATCCCTGGCTACAAATGCTAAGTTTTATGTGACAGTTTTTAAAGGTCTTGATCTCCATGGATTAAATGATATTTAGACTGATGTTATATACTGGTTCTAAGTTTTGTTCAGTACAAGCTTGACCCTAAGGTCGAGGCCACAACAGAAAGAGCTGCATCAACAACGGTCGGCATCCCTGGCCACAAAAGCCAAGTTTTATGTGAAAATTTTTGAAGATCTTGATCTCCATGGATTAGTTGATATTTAGACTGGTTCTAAGTTTTGTTCAGTCAAGCTTGACCCTAAGGTCGAGGCCACAGACAACAGAAAAAAATTCACATTAGAAATGTTAAAGTTTAATCCTTCTCTTGCTGAACACAACATGTCCTGTCTTAGCAAACAATGTAGATCCAGATCAGTTGGCTTCTGAAGAAGAATAAATAAAAAAATAAATGTTAAACAGTAGATCCTGATGAGATCACTCGTTACAAGCCATCTCATCAGAATCTAAACTGTTTGCAAAAACATTGAAATGGTCTGCAGGACTGAAAGAGTTAAGGATGCCTAAATTGATTTAGCTGATACTTACTGAATATAGGGATCAAACATGGTTTTTCGTGCATTAACATAGGCCAGTTCCCTTGGAACGTGTTGAAAAGCGTGGCTGAGGCCCCGTAGGAGGTGTTGAAAACTGAGGCCAAAGGCCGCGGTTTTCAACACCCCACAAGGGACCTGGCAAATGTTAATGCATTGAAAAACCATGTTTGATCGCTTTTATTACATAAAAACTGAAAACATTTGCTACATTTCACATTATTTCTTGCACTATTTTATTTTGCCATTCACTGATGTCTCATGAATGTAATCTCCAAGGACTATGGTCCTTCTAGGGCCGGGCAGTACACATCTCATAACGGCAGCAAATCTGAGGCCCTGGTATGATCATATTGAAAATTGTGTAGCCGTGCATTAATAGCGCATGAATTGCCTTGTTAATACATGGTTTTACGCTGGTTAATGCAAGGCTGTTAATAATGTGTGACACTGCTTTTCATGCAATAATGCCGAATAAAATATTTAGTCAGTACTAGAAGTGATTTTAGCTAGTGGTTCCGAGTTTTGTTCAATACAGCAGGCCCTATCATCTTCAGAGACCTTGAAGAAAATTTTTTGCACTCAGAATGTTGACATCTTTTGGAATGAAGGTTTTTTAAAGATCTATGTCTTAAATGCCTGGATCAACTTAGTTGATCCAGGTGTGCTTTAAGAAACTGTTTCAAAATTTTGTTAAGTGGAAATTTGACACTCACTCATTTGAGATCAATCTATTTAGAATGTGTTTATGTGATGGGCAAGACTTTAGTGTGAGTTCAGGCAAGCTGTCATGTCTTGCTACAGATCTAATTTTATTGCTTCATTATGTTGTCTGACCTACCGTATTTACCCTAAGTATTGGGACA
Organism: Anodontia alba; assembly: GCA_964016985.1. NCBI lineage: Eukaryota > Metazoa > Mollusca > Bivalvia > Lucinida > Lucinidae > Anodontia > Anodontia alba. The sequence continues at coordinate 35,876,432 of OZ024828.1, forward strand.
CCTTTTAGGTTAAAACTTCTTACTATACCTGCCCTAAAATTATGAACAAGTCTGTTTGACTGTCTTTTGGTATGTCTGAAAACTGCTGGATGTATGGCAAACAGTGTAGACCCTGATCAGATGCCACAGGCCTGTCTGTCCCAATACTTAGGGTTAACCACTCCCCTGTGGTTTACTCTACTGACTGTTCTAAGGCGGTGGTCCCGGTGTTAGTCTTACTCTTTGTTGCTTTGTGGTTTATTCTACGAGGCGATTTGTTGTATGTCTTTCCATGTGTCATTTTGTTCTTGTATTTTAACTTCATAATACATTAACCTATAGATAATGTGCTATTCTATTCTGTTTTCACACCTTCCACAGAAAAAACGACCTTTCAGTCGTTAATTAAAGTCTTAAACCAGAAGGTCCCTTAGGCAGTTACCTGTGTGACGTAACTCTTCCCGTTCAATTGACCACGTGTCAGTTTCTTTTCTGTGGACAAAGAAATTCAACAAGGATTATTTACCTGTGATAGAAATTTGGATTATTTCTTTCCTCACGGATAAATTTATGTATCCTTGTGTTTCTTTTGTTTATTTATCACTCCTTTCACTTTCTGTGTTATTATTTAAAATTTTCAATTTTCGATTTCATGTATTTTTGACTGGTCTTTTTCCACATGCGTTTTCGCGACTCTCACTATTCGGCACAACGCTCGTGCGCGATCGGTTCGATAGTCGTGTTTATATATGCAGAATATTTTTGTTCTTTTCGTTCCAGGTTATTCAGCAATTATGATATGTTTTTCCTGGACTTTTGTTTGCAGAGATCTTCAGTTGGCTAAAGATTCTCATGGTGGAGAAGCTGATTGTAAAGAACTTGTCAACCCTTGATGGGTTATAAGACAATTCTTTACTGATGGGAGCCCCACCCCATATGGCTATACTGCCGGGGTAAGACCCATCAAGGTGGCATCTTTGGGTACTTAGTATCCGATAAAGTCTAAGTCCACCAGTCTCCAGTCACCAGTCACCAGTCATCCAGTCACCAGTCAACCAGTCAACCAGGCACCAGTCAATCAGCTTCACCAGTCACCAGTCAATCAGGTGCCAGTCAACCAGGCACCAGTCACCAGTCATCCAGGTGCCAGTCAACCAGGCACCAGTCACCAGTCACCCAGTCACCAGTCACCCAGTCACCAGTCACCCAGTCACCAGTCACCAGTCACCAATCAACCAGGCACCAGTCAACTAGTCTCCAGTCAATAATTTAATTATTTTCTGGAAAGACTTAGTTTCTGACATATTTCACCGGACAAAATAGTCACGTATACTAACTTCCGGTCATTATGTCTAATTATTAAAAAATTTTTTCACTGGGCAAAGTATCAGTAATATTTCTGATACTTATACCCGGTCATATTATTATATTATTTCTGATTTTTCACCAGGCAAACTTTTACAGAAAGTGTCTGGTCAATTTTTGCCTAATAATTAATTATCTTCGGAAAAAGTTTCGAATACTTGTGCCCGCTCAGTTTTCATATATAATCTCCCTTTTTCATCGGCCTAGAGTTACGAATACTACTATCCGATCAATTTGTCAAATTACTTGTAACTTTACCGGGCAACAGTTACGAATACTAGTGTCCGCTCATTGTGTTGGGTAACTAGTGTCAAAATAATGATCACTAATTCCCGAACAATCTATTATCGTTCATAGAGCTCCATTCACGTTTAAGTCAATGGATATAGGTTATTAAGTGAAATACATAATAACTTTTTATACAAAAAATTCTGTACAGTCTTTCCCAAATCAGACTAGAATCTTTAATATTCCATTGACTTATTATAGGTGTGTAATTCCATTAATATTTTAAATTAACTTATGTTTTATCTCTTTTATCCACTAGAAAGAGTTAAACTTCCGACTATAACAAAATTCTTACCGGGCAGCAGTTTGTAGACTAGTGCCAGGTCATTCAAATGATGTTTTATCTCTTTAATTCGCTAGAAAGCGGTTAAATTCCGGCTCTAACGAAAATTTCATCGGGAGGCACTTCGTAGAGTAGTGCCAGGTCATTCTAACGAAATTCCACCGGGCAGTAGTTTCGTAGACTTTGTGTCGGATTACTAGTGTGTGAGTAGTAGTCACTAGTACTCGCTCAACATATATTTATTTAATAACCACTATAGACATGTATAGTCTTGGATTATAGGTTATTGAATGACAGCGATGGGTTCTAATACCTAGTAGCCATTTATATTGTTGAATTCTGTCCAGTCACTTTTGAACTTGACTTAAATTCTATATATATATTTATTATTGAAAATGAATTAAGAATTATCGGTTACGATCAAATTCGCAATTCATTCACTAAGTGTAGAAGATACTTACAGCTATAATTATATCTCTTTTATTCGCTACAAAGAGATTAACTTCTTACATATTCACCTTATTCGGCTCTAGGGCAAAGGTGAACTATAAAACTATCGTTATTTATAAGAAGAAAAATATACACGAAATATAAAAAAATTTCTTCTTTCCTCCCCTGTTTTTCTTCTACATGCTCCGATATGTAATCAGCATGTAATCTAAGGAGTAAATTGACAAGAAAGTAGCAATCAATCTTTTCTACTTTCTATTAATTTTTCATTCTTAAGGTATCGGAAATTTACACCAACCAGATAAATAAATTAACAGTTTATTTATTTATTCGCTACCTCTCTAGATTACTACGATTTAAAATTCTAGCTGAGGTACATATTTTCCTTTTGCCTTTTCTACATGGAAAATAGTTGATCCGATAAGCTATTATTCTATTTTATACTATCTTTTGATTGATTATATAAGAGTCTAGGTCAGTCGTGCTCTGTCTAAACTCTGCTATAAAATAATAAATAAGAAAAAAATCTTATATTTAGGCATAGATATAATTCGATACGTTCTTTACTTTGCCTGTTTTATTTTTTCTTCTGGATCATTTAAGACTACGATAGCAATATACCAGTTATTTTTGCCTCAGTAAGAATCTATTATGCTGAAGATTCTTCATATTGGAATAATAATTTTATTATGATTATAATTCTAGACCCAATTAATCCTCGTATATTATAGGTCTACTTTATCTTATTGAGGAATAGTTTTGCTTCGACTAGCTCTATACCTCTAATATTTTATTTATAACTAGAGTCCATGTCAATCAAAATTTTCTTGCACTTTGGTATTGACAATGGATACATATTTAGTTAAGGCATTTATTATTCAGTACGTGACAGATTATTATTGCCTAAATTAGATATTATATACAATACTTTCCTTTTGATATTTTGTTTTATTGACTTTGTAACTATTCAGAAACTGCCAAAGTCAATCATTTCCTTCCTCTAAACTTACCGAAGCTCTAGATTATGTTGATATATATTTTTGATATATGCTTAGAGGTTAATTAACGAGAGTTTACCTCATAATAGCAGATATTATTATAATTATATTAATCAATCTATAGTCTAGGCTTAGACAAAAGGGAAAACATCCTTAATTATTAGTATACTAGCCGGTAAAGAATTAAGACACTCTTAATTATCACTTTACCCCTCTTTTATGTTTACATTCGTTAAAGGGATCATAGTAATTCTCGCTAAGAGTTCAAGTTCAGTTTGCGAATAATGCAAAGATTAATATCTTGATTTCCAGTCCGCATGATTTTTCCACACAATAAGTCATTTCAAGATGTCGATGATTTTGAAATGCACTGCTTCAATTTATAATATAAAATATGTTTATATTAACTTCACAACTTAGTAAGTGCTGCACCTACGTTCCTGGTCAGATCTTACTTTTGTGATACGTTTTTGAACATACTGAAAGTTTTCTCCGATTATACATTCGGTAAATAAACTTTCGAGTAGTATTTATGCCTTTAAACATTCAGATTATTTGATAATTGTTGGAGATAATATATTATTCCGATATTTATATATCTATCTTCATTATTTATCTTTCTCATCTTACTTTTAAATTAGATTGACCTTCTCGCTATGTTCCAGGTTTAAATCTAGCTAACATTGTGGAACAGTCACTTTTTTATTTCCTAAACAATATTTTAACATTTTTCTCAGTATTCAGAGCATAACGACTTCATGAATACTTGAAAATAATTCAATTCTACGCTTGTTAAACTAAGCCTAAAACAAGCCCTAGTTTTTTAGAATGGATATTATCCTTCGATTCAGTTCATGGAGATACATCCTTTTAGATCCCATTATCTCTATTTCAATCATTCAAAATTCTAATGACTAAGTACTCCTTTTCTACGTACGAATACAGAATATCGAGTCACTGTTGCTGCATATTGGTTAAAGATTAAACAAATTTTATCTTAAACCTATATGAAGTTAAATTAATTATTATCTCTTTCATATACATGTTTTTACCCTTCCGTCAGGGATCGCGGTAATAATATTATTACTCTCTATGGTTTACACATAGATCTCGAGAGTATATATATGTATTTTCTTCCTGAACTCATTTGCGAGTACGTAATTTGATATTTCAGGAATTACCAATTATGCAGACATAGATTTTATTCTATTAATATTCGATTCTAAAAATTTGATTGAATGTTTATCTGTAAAATTTCCGGGCAGTAATTTTATAGAGAGTTATATGTTTAATAATTCCTTGCTTAAATAATAGTTACGCTTAACCTATTATTTATAGCGGGAATTTTGTTCAGTAGTATAATTTTTATTTAGTATTACTATATTTCTTACTATTCTTAAATATGCGTATAGAATAGTAATACTATCTCTTAACTTTTAAATTAAGTTGTTTTTTTTTTGAGATTATTAATCAGTATTATTGTATAATCTTTCTTCAGAGCTTATCACACTATTACTTTTCTCTGTCCTTCTCTTTTTATGAACATTTTGATTCGTATCAAAGTGGATTTTATAACATTTCTTGATTTCCATGATTATTTACTCAGGAGTACTTTCATGGCAATCTTCTGGTATAGAAAGATTCTATCCAGCTTATTTATTATTGCTTAATCTTATCAATACGGTAAGATTTAAGCCAAACTATGACCGTCATACAGTTTGCTGCGATCAACCTTATTCTTATTCTCTCTTATTCTCTGTCAAACTCTTAAGTTATGATGTTGACAGTTTATTCTTTATTTTTTTGTCAGGACATCAAACGCTTTTATATGTCTATGACAAAACTAATTATCAATGGTTTAGGTTGTTTTTTCTTCCCAGCAGTTATATGCAAACTCTGTATTATTTTATTGCTTGACTAAAAATTCGTTATACAATTAGTCTAGCAATAGTTTTAACCATTATGTTTGTCTATACCTTTTTTTCTCTGATGGATAACTTAGTTATAGTTAAGTTAACTCCATCTACTTTTATTATCTCCCCTTCTTTAATTTGATCAAGGGAAATAATTACACATTATGGTTATTTTAAGTCTGTGTCTGTTCATCGGAAACTGTCCTGTCGCTCCAATTAACAGAATCAAATTAGTTTATAATTCTAATAGCTTAGACTATTACAATTACATAGCTTCACATATCTAGAATTTTATCCAAAATATCTACATATGTCAGTTATCTATAGGAAACTCCACCGAGTAGACTTTTCCTTATTTATTCAAGATCCTACATAGACTACTTACAGTGTATGGTCTTGGCCTTTTTGTTTTACAAATTTTGTTTTGAAATATTTCTATATTCCTAGCTTACTTTGCGATGGAATATTTATGTTATGTCTCAATGACTCCCTTTTCTTTTTGAAGCCAATTGTTGTTTCCCAAAAAGAAAAAAAGGAGACGGGGGGGGGGGGGGGGGGGGGGGGGGGGGGGGGAGGGGGGGGGCAATGTTAGGTCTCTGAGACTTAAGAACTGGCTTTCTCTAGAGTCTACTAATATATATAAGGTTGTTAGATCACAACACCTTAAAGATATGCTATTTTGTGAATCTGGATCATTCTTTCTATTAAATATAGAATTAGAATGTATCTGATTCCTTTGAGTTTCCTGAGTCTTAACCAGAAGTGGTGAGATATTATTGGTGTTAGAATTAGGAGAGCACCTCCCTCCTATTCTGCAAATTCTAGCACATTATCTATAGGTTAATGTATTATGAAGTTAAAATGAAGTTTTTTAAAAGTAAAACATATTTTAACGAGTAATACTTAACCTATAGATAATCAATTATCTCCCTCCGCCCACCCTCGCTTATCTCTCCTAATTGTGTCTATTGTTTTACACATAAAAGAAACTGACACGTGGTCAATTGAGCGGGAAGAGTTACGTCACACAGGTAACTGCCTAAGGGACCTTCTGGTTTAAGACTTTAATTAACGACTGAAAGGTCGTTTTTTCTGTGGAAGGTGTGAAAACAGAATAGAATAGCACATTATCTATAGGTTAAGTATTACTCGTTAAAATATGTTTTACTTTTAAAAAACTTCATTTTTCAGTCCTTTTAGTATTGCGATTACCTTGCTTGGGGAAGAGAGAGCTAATCTTAGTGCTTTTTGTACGTTTGTTTGATTTGTGCTTGTTTGGATTTGTCGGTTTCCTCTTGGGGTCTGGGAAGGGCTGCGGTTTGTGATTGTGGCACTCCCTGGACTTTTTTCTTACCTTTTTTTATATTTTGGTATCTGTGCATCATTCTTAGCTGACATTTGTTTTTCATCAGAAAATTACTATAATGGATACTAGTACCTAACTCGCATCGACTCATCACTGATTCTAATAACTTCCCATAGAAAATTTTACGCCTATATATCATATAAATGGAACATATCAAAATCATGTTCCAAGTATGATTATAATATGAGTAAATTTCACACGCAAATGAGGCTTCATGAGAAATCAAGGGAAAAAAGTTCCTGTATTGTTTTGTAAGTTAGGCATATTGTAAGCATATCAAGGTCATATCAAGATTACTTCTAAATCATATTAAGACCACTCTATTAAATTATATCAAGATCACTACAATTCTAAGTCATACGATTGTCCTGCAAAAAGTTTTGTCACTGGGTTTGGATTACTTCAGTGCTACGTTTTATCAAACTTATTTTTATTACAAACCTTCAAAGTATTCCCCCTTTACTGAAACACATTTTTGTAACCTTTTTACCCCGTCGCAAAAAGCAGATAAATAGTCTTCTTTTGGTATCTGTTGGAGACACTGATAAAGAGCGCTGCCAAGAGAACTTCTAGACATATACTTATTTCCAGAAAGCATTTTCTTAAGCCTTGGAAATAAAAAGAAGTCATAGGGACTCAGGTCAGGTGAATAAGGTGGATGGTTTAAAATTTTCACCTTTTCAGAAGCCAAAAAAAAAATTAACAACCCCACACTTATGAGAGGAGGCATTGTCATTTAAAAGATGGACTCCTGACTGTCCTTTGCTTGGTCCATTTTCCAATGTAACAAGTAAATTGGTCAGTGTATATGACTGCATCTATTTCAGTTTGAAATAACTCAGTTAGTTAGAAAGCAATTTGCACAAAATAAACAGATATGGTTAGCTATTCAACACACCATTCAAGTGCAGTGAAGCCTTTTAAAATAAACCTGGGATAAAACTAAAGAAGCCTATTAGTGACAGAACTTTTTGCATGACCCTCGTATTACAATCACTCCCCAAATCATATCAAGATTACTACTGGCTAAACTGCAATATTAATGTGATTCAGCTGGTGATCTTGATATGATTTGAATGTGATCTAGGAATAGTTTTTGTTATTCTAGAACCATTCCTTAATCACAATTAAATCATACCAAACTCACTTGTTGAATCACATTAAATCATGTCATAATCACAAAACCAAATTATATCATTTCTAAATATAGCTCTGCAAGGACAGGGTCAAACCTGACAGGGCCAAGGTCAAGGACGAAGGTAAAAAACATTAGTAGTGGTTAGTTTTGAGGCATTACACTATTCCATCAAATAAACCCTCATCAGACCTTGCATTCTGTGGCATCTGATCTGGGTCTACTCTTGTTTGCCAATGTCCCTTTTATGGGACTCTTGACTTAAATTGGTGAACTCCATGTAATATTACTCCCTAGTATATATACAACTCAATTTAACTGCCTGTTGTTGTGTCTAATAAATGCTGGATGGGTGGCAAACAGTGTAGACCTTGATCAGATGCTGCATTATGTGGCAACTGATCTGGGTCTACACTGTTTGCTCAGGCTTGTCTGTCCAAATACTGAGGTATATATTTTTCTTTTATTTTCATTTTGTCGTTTTGTTAGGTACCTTGACAAATACCAAAAACATGATTGTGTCCTCTGGTCAGAAACTCACCTTATCATCACAGACTAGAACAGCTACATTCAGTAACAATGACTATACCTTTGTATCTGCTCCTGGAGAGTATAGTTTCACACTCTTCACTGTGACGGATAATGCAGAGGTCACCTTTGAGGAAACAGAATATCAGATCAGCTTCTATACACTGGAACAACACTATGGCTCAAAATTGAAAGGTAAAAATCTGAACATTGCTGCAACATACTTGATCCTACATCCAGGCTCTACACTTGACATGACAGGAATGGGATTCCCAAACGAAGAAGGACCTGGAAAGGGAAAAATGGTATGTATTGTTATTGATTAAACTTTCTGGTGTTCTGACATTTTTCATACAGATGACCAAAGAGCTGTCAATACAATCTTGTTTTGGAAACAAAACCATGCAAGGTTTTTTTTTTCTATTACATATTTCCCCTGTTATCAGCACTGGCATAGGTGTTGACATAGTTTCGGGTTAACCCTGGTTCTCCTGGTCTTGGATATGCCCTGGCTTTGCAAACAGTTTAGATCCAGATCAGTTTGCTTTTGAAAAAGCCAGTTGATTTGGACCTGCACTGTTTGTCATTCAGTATGTGAATTTTTTATCATAACCTGGATCAAGTAATCTGATTGGCTGACATTTAGAAGTGGGTGTGGCAACTTAATTAATGCTCCCGCCATTTTCAATTGTGAGACATATAGTATCCCCACTGTCTGGCATACATCCGTCCAGTCTGTACGTAACAAAAATGGTTTCCGTTCTATTTCTTTTGAAAAGATTAGTATATTAGATTCAAATTTTATACACAAGTATATAATCATAAAATGTAGGTCAAGTTCGATTTAGGGTAAAATCCACCAATTACTATGGGAGGTATGGCCCTTTTTCAACTTTGGAAAATGGTTTCTGTTCGATATCTTTTGAAAAGATTAGTACATTGGATTCATATTTTATACATGGGTATATAATTATAAGATATAGGTCAAGTTCGATTTAGGATAAAATCCACCAATTGTTTTGTGAGGTAGGGCCCTTTTTCAACATTGAAAAATAGTTTGCGTTTGTTATCTTTTGAAAACATTAGTGTACTGGATTCATATTTAATACACAGATATGTAATCATAAAATAGAGGTCAAGTTCGATTTAGGTTAAAATCTACCCATTATTATACCCCCGACATATGAAGTATGCCATATATAGTTTTCGTCAGTTCCATTAGTCCATTTGTCTGTACATCCTTCCGTCCCACTCTATAACCAAGTTTTACTTTGAATTTTTTTAATTACTTATAACTCTGCAGCCACTGATCAAAAACTTTTCATATTTGGTATGAGGATACCTTGGGGAGTTCTCTTCCATTTTACATTTGTGGACACCTGGGTCGTGCCGCAGGGCGGGGCTAGAGGTCAAAATCTAGGACACCCCAATAAAGTAGTATATTGCAGTTTGTTTATACAAACAACCTCTTATTAAAGAAGGATGGGCCTCAGACATGTTTATCACGTCAACATTCAGTGTAATAAGGTCATGGTCATGGTGACCTTATTTTCATGCTTCAGTGATTTTGACTGATATTTTGAAACCTATTTTATGGATTAATGCCTCAATAAAGTAGAATGTTGCAGTTTGTTCATACAAACAACTTCTTAAAGAAGGATGGGCATCAGACATGTTTATCACATCAACATTCAGTGTAATAAGGTCAAGGTTATTTTGATCTTATTTTCATGCTCCAGCAAAGACTTTTTAATGGATTAATGTGATACTTGGAATATTGGTTCTGTGTGACACCACGATTGGCAGTATAACAAATGTAGGTCACCTTGCCCTATATTTCATGGTCCAGTAATTTTTGCCGCATATCTTGAATGTTAATTGATGTATGAACATCATTATTTGGGATTATGAATTAGTATGATCCAACAGTTGACCTAAAAGTAAATGTAGGTCACTGTGACCTATATATTTAATGGCCCAGCAAATTTGCTTCAAGTCTTGAAGACTATTTACTCCAGGAAAGTTGCACCTGGGATGATAAATGAGTGTCACTCAGAGACTGACATTGTAAACTATATCTTGCCTTATATCATTGTCATTAATTTTAAAATATTTTATAATTAAGAAATGGCGCCAGCCGGGGGTATTCGTGACCCTCTGGGCACTTGCTGTAGTTATAGGAGTTATGGCCCTTTCTCATCTTGGAAAAATGTTTTCCTTTCGATACACGTATTTTTTTAAAAGATAAGATTATCGGATTCATATTTTATACAAAGGTATATACTCATAAAATATAGGTCAAGTTCGATTTAGGATAAAATCCGCCAATGGTTATCAGAGTTATGGCCCTTTTTCAACTTCATTTTTTGTAAAACGCCTGTGTACAGGTGAAGATTGTCCCTGGGCAGGGGCTTCTAGTTTATTTAGCATGACTAGGTTTAAGGTGCTTAACTTCTGAAAAGGTAACTGTGTGCCATAGCCTTGTAGGCATAGTGTCAGAGGCAGTTAGAGCCTACTATGTCCTGGTCTGCAGCATATGAAAGGTGGAACCCACCAGTTCTCTCCTTTTACTGCTATTAACCTTCTCTTGAAGAGTAACCATTCAGTGCTGGATGAACAGAAAGATTTTTTTCAGTCAAAGACTGAACAATGTTTAGTTTGTGTCTTTAGCTCCATTTCTTGAACACCACCAGCAGTCATGACCAATTGTCAGTCACAATTAGACTCATTAGTTGTATTGTGCATTGGGAATCTCTTTGATATGCTGTTTACAGGGTAAACATTGTAGTGCGTGTGGAATTTCACAGCACAAAGTGGGCTATTTTCAGGTGGATTCTATTGGGACAGGAGGCGGCCATGGTGCACAGGGTGGTTCAGTGTCTGGTGAAGATGGTGGTCACACCTATGATAAGACACAGTTACCATACCAACAAGGCAGTGGTGGTGGTAGTAGCAAGGATGGAACTGGTGGTGCTGGAGGTGGATACTTCAAAGCTGAAATCTTTGATACTCTCACTGTTGATGGTAAGAAATTATCTATGTACTAACCCATCACAGTGTGTAAAAAAAAACATCTCATGAATCAATTGGATATCAAAGTCTGATCAAAGTTTGTTTGTTTGTTGTTGTTGTTGTTTTTTTTTCCTTTTTTTTTTTTATTTTTTTTTGTCCCCCGAAGTTAGTCAAAGGGGACTATTAAAATGGGTTCATGTTATTCCGTCTGAGATTCCGTCCGTTTGTAGACACAATGGTATGGGTAGCTTGTGAATGCAACTCCTCTTACAGTTTTTAACTGATCTTTTTGAAACTTTGCAAGTGTTTTTGTCATTGTCTGAAGATGTGCATCTGGTTTTGAAGTTATCTTCCCATTATTTTTATTAACTTTTTCCACTTTTTGTGGACTAGTTCTTTTTCCAGTCAGATTACTTTTAGAATAAGTACCTTGTGGGTGCGACTCCTCCGAGAGTTTTCCTCTGATCATTTTAAAACTATGCGTACTTGTTCTAGGTGGTCTTATTTTTTATCAACTTTTTCTACTTTTTTTACTTATTTGTTTTCCAGGTTCAATTTCTGTTAGAATAGATACCTTGTGGGTGCAACTCCTCCAAGAGTTTTCCAACAATCACTTTTAAACTATGCATACTTGTTCTACATCATCTGTAGATGTGCATGTTGTTTTGAGATTAGTTTTTTCCAGGTTTGATTTGTATTAGATACCTTTTGGGCGCAACACCTCCTAGAGTTTTTCACTGATCATTTTGAAACTATTCATACTTGTTCTACATAGTCTGAAGATGTGCATGTGGTTTTGGGATCATCCTCCTATTATTTTTTATCAACATTTTCCACTTTTCGACAGTTTTTACCAGGTCTGATTAGTATTAGAATAGATATTTTGTGGGCACAACTCCTCCAAGACTTTTCCACAGATCATTTAGAAATTATGCATACTTGTTCTTGTTCTGAAGATGTGCGTATAGTTTTGATGTTTTCCTGCCATTATCTTTTTTCAACGTTTTGCTTTTTTTCAACTTAGTTTTTTAGCTCACCTGAGCCGTAGGCTCAAGGTGAGGTATTGTGATCACTCACCGTCAGTCCTCCAAGGTGAGGTATTGTGATCACTCACCGTCCATCGTTCTCCTATTATTTTTTATCCACATTTTCCACTTTTCAACAGTTTTTACCAAGTCTGATTAGTGTTAGAATAGATATTTTGTGGGCACAACTCCTCCAAGACTTTTCCACAGATCATTTAGAAACTATGCATACTTGTTCTTGGTCTGAAGATGTGCATATAGTTTTGATGTTTTCCTGCCATTATCTTTTTTCAACTTTTTGCTTTTTTTCAACTTAGTTTTTTAGCTCACCTGAGCCGAAGGCTCAAGATGAGGTATTGTGATCACTCACCATCCGTCGTCGTCGTCCGTCCGTCCACAATCTTTAAACAACATCTCCTTCTAAACCACTGATTGGAATTTGACCAAACTTCACAGGTATGATCCTTGGTTGGTCCTCTTTCAAAGTTGTTCAATTGGTTCCGGTCCATTGCATATCTAGGTCACAGGAGCAAAAAATAGATTTTTTAACTAAAAGCTTAAAAAATCTTCTTGTCAGAAACCACTGGACCGATTTCAATATAATTTTGCAGAAATGTTCCTTTGGTGATCCTCTACCAAGATTGTTCAAGCCATTCGGATTCCTCAAAAAACATGGCCGCCAGGGGGCGGGGCTTATTTTGCCTATGTATCTATATAGAAAACTTTAAAAATCTTCTTGTCAGAAACCACTGGACAGATTTCCATATACTTTTGCAGAAATGTTCCTTTGGTGATCCTCTACCAAGATTGTTCAAGCCATTTGAATTCGTCAAAAAACATGGCCACCAGGGGGCGGGGCTTATTTTCCCTATGTATCTATATAGAAAAGTTTAAAAATCTTCTTGTCAGAAACCATTGGACCGATTTCAATGTTATTTTGCAGAAATGTTCCTTTGGTGATCTTCTACCAAGATTGTTCAAGCCATTTGGATTCTTCAAAAAACATGGCCGCTAGGGGGCGGGGCTTATTTTCCCTATATATCTATATAGAAAACTTTAAAAATCTTCTTGTCAGAAACCGCAGGACTGATTTCCATATAATTTTGCAGAAATGTTCCTTTGGTGATCCTGTACGAAGATTGTTCAGGCCATTTGGATTCGTCAAAAAACATGGCCGCCAGGGGGCAGGACTTATTTTCCCTATATATCTATATAGAAAGCTTTAAAAATCTTCTTGTCCAAAACCACTGGACCGATTTCAATATAATTTTGCAAAAATGTTCCTGTAGTGATCCTCTACCAAGATTGTTCAAGCCATTTGGATTCTTCAAAAAACATGGCCGCCAGGGGGCCGGGCTTAATTTCCCTATATATCTATATAGAAAACTTTAAAAATCTTCTTGTCAGAAACCACTGGACCGATTTCCATATAATTTTGCAGAAATGTTCCTTTGGTGATCCTCTACCAAGATTGTTCGAGCCATTTCGATTCGTCAAAAAACATGGCCGCCAGGGGGCGGGGCTTATTTTTCCTATATATCTATATTGAAAAATTAAAAAATCTGCTTGTCCGAAACCACTGGACTGATTTCCATATAATTTTGCAAGAATGTTCCTTTGGTGATCCTCTACCAAGATTGTTCAAGCCATTTGGATTTGTCAAAAAACATGGCCACCAGAGGGCAGGGCTTATTTTCCCTATTTATCTATATAGAAAACTTTAAAAATCTTCTTGTCCGAAACCACTGGACAGACTTCAATATAATTTTGCAAAAATGTTCCTTTGGTGATCCTCTACTAAGATTTCCAAGCCATTTGGATTCGTCAAAAAACATGGCCTCCAGGGGATGGGGCTTATTTTCCCTATATATCTATATAGAAAACTTTAAAAATCTTCTTGTCAGAACCACTTGACCGATTTCCATATAATTTTGTAGAAATGTTCCTTTAGTGATCTTCTACCAAGATTGTTCGAGTCATTTTGATTTGTCAAAAAACATGGCCGCCAGGGGGCAGGGCTTATTTTCCCTATATATAGAAAAATGTAAAAATCATCTTGTCCCAAACCACTAGACCGATTTCCATATAATTTTGCAGAAATGTTCTTTTGGTGATCCTCTACCAAGATTGTTCAAGCCGTTTGGATTTGTCAAAAAACATGGCCGCCAGGGGGCAGGGCTTATTTTCCCTATATGTGTATCTGTATAGAAAACTTTAAAAATCTTCTTGGCAGAAACCAATGGACCGATTTCAATATAACTTGAAAGGAATGTTCCTTTGGTGACCCTTTTTTAAGATTCAGTTCAAGTTGTCAAGATTTGTAAAAAAAACATGGCCGGGGGTGTGGTGGAGGGGGGTGGGGGTGGTTAGTGCTATAAAGTTTATACAAAAATCCTAGAGCAGTGAACTTGGCTGAAACTTCAACAGTAAATATGCAAATCTGTTTGGTCAGGTGAGCGATATAGGACCATCATGGTCCTCTTGTTTTTTATTCAGGGTCTATACTGAATACAATTACTTGAATTGGCATTTTTCAAGATCCTTACACTGTATACTGTTACTTGATTTGGCTCTTTCAGGATCTATACACATGGATGGTGCAGCAGCCACAGGTAGTGATGCAGGGGGTGGCAGTGGCGGTACCATTTCCATAAAAACAAAAGTGCTTGAAGGACATGGAGATATAACTGCCAGTGGTGGAAAGGGCACTGGAGTTGGTGGTGGAGGTGCTGGAGGGAGAGTATTTCTTGAAATAGAGTCGTAAGTACCCTTTTTAAGCTTAAGGTGAATGGATACACATCTTATAGTTATTTTTACAATGGAGACAGCTTTTGTGATTTCCTCATTAGAAAACACGCCTAGACAAATATATAGAAAATTTCATCTCCAAAAACTGAAAATTTTCAGATGAAAAACTCTGATATTTTTCCTATTTCTGCTCAAAACATAGATTGTGGGTACTCATTAGAACTGCCTCAATGAGGCAGTTCTAACAAGTACCCACAATCTATGTTTTCGAGCAGAAATAAGAAAAATAATATATACCCCTGTAAACCCCAGTTTTACAATATAAAAGTGGGATTTGAGGGGGTCAAAATTATATAGGCGTGTTTTCGTGATGTGCTTGCTCTTCTATACACCATGCCCCTTCTGAATAGGGGTCTACTCTAAATCTCCCCTTGTGAGCAATTTTTACCTTAAATGTAGACTGCTTTTACCCCTCTGAAAAAGGGGTCTTGTCTAAAAGAAAAGCATATATATGTCCCCAATTTTGATAGAGTTGTCTTCCCTGAAAGTATATTGATTATCCTAAATTTCTCTGAGAAAATTGTTTGAGATTTCATGCAAATTATCTCCTGAAGAGACAATGCGAATGAAATTTTAAACCTATTTTTTGGAAAGAAAACATTTCACGATCTGGTGAAATTTTCACCCAGCATGCCAACATATAACATAGCAAAAGCTACTCGCTTTTTTCAGCAAAAATACCTGTGAATTAGATATTGTACTTACTAGAACAGTTAACATTTTGACCACTAACAAGATTGTTAAGCTAACAATGCTTTGAACAACTGGACCAAGGTTATCATCATCATCATTATGATTAACATTTACAGTTACATGCTATGTTTGTCGTATTCATAATTGATTCATGATGAAAAGCATGAAGTAAATACATCTGCAGAGCCTGTATGCATATCTCCAGGTAAGACGACTTAACCCTTCTCATGCTGAATAAATTAAGATTACACACCCACTTCTAATTTCCAGCCAATCAGATTACTTTATCCAGGTTTTTGATAGAAATTCACATATTTAATGATAAACAGTGCAGATCCAGATCAGTTGGCTTCTTCAGAAGCCAGCTGATCTGGATCTACACTGTTCGTTAAGACAGGGCATGACGTGTTAGTAAGAGAAGGGTTAATTTACTAAAAAATACTGATGTTTTTCTTATTTCTCCTGGAGATGTTTCTAATGAGTACAGAAAGAACATTTTTATGGAGAAATGAGAAAAATATTATGTGGATGTCTCCTTATCTGGTCCTTATCATGATTGCAGTCAAATCCCATCTGGTTATGCATTTTCTGCAAGTTATGATATGGAGGTACTGAGAATTTGGTTGTTGTTTTATGATGTAAGCATAACTGCATCCCGATCCAGTCCAGTTATACATTTTACTTCACTACAATTCTAGTAAAGCAGTCTGTTTGTGTACTCTTCACAATTTGGCTATATATGTTAAACACTAGGTTTTTGCTTTGTGTCTTTTCATTCATTTGATCATCTGGTCTGCTTGTCACCTGAGCTATGCTTAGGACAAGCTATAATGATCATTTTTTGTCCGTCATCTCTTCATCTGTCTGCCCATACGGGCTAACGAAATGGGTGTTGTTTGACTATTGTCTGTACATTTATGTGACTTACAGTCACACAATGCTCAACTGGGCAGATATATATACTAAAAGTGAGTGTTATGTGACACAAGTTTTGTTTTGTGTGACATGTCACAAAAAAAGAGTCACATAACCAACAGTTGTAGGTACAAAATGTCACATAACACCCATTTTAATAGACTCCGTCTGCCCGTCCTTTCATCTGTCCTTTAACACTTTCAAACAACAGCTCCTCCAAAGCCATTGAATTGATTTGTCCCCGATTAGGTAGGAATAGTGCTTGGGTAGGAGGATTTAAAAATAACTAAAATTATGGTGATCTGCCACTTGATTTGGTTGCAATGGCAACAGAAAGCTCCTATAGACTTATAATGGGAAAATTGTTAAGTTGCATTTTCTTCATAGTCAGTGAAGTGATGTGAACCATACTTGGCAGTTATGATCATTTGACAATTGTCTACCCAGTTTATATGTTTTATGACCAGTGGCCATTTTGTTCTATAGCCAGGGCAGAATTAGAGAGTATGAAATTTGTGAAGCACCAACAGGGAAAGAAGACCCTGTAAAGTACCAGCAGGGAAGGAAGACCCTGTAAAGCACCAGCAGGGAAAAAAGACCCTGTTGCACATCAGACACTGAAAGAAGGCACTGCTGTGCCCCAACAGGGAAAGTAGACCCTGTTGGAGTTGTTTCTTGTCTGTCCTTGTGAAGAGACATAGGATGTGTAGCATAGGTAGGAATGGCAACATGCAAATGAAATAACTCTTCTCACACTTATTCAATGAAGATGAGAGCCTGGCAAATCCTTTCACTCTGGCAAAGATAATAGATTATAAAAAGAATGACCCTTGAGAGCTATGAACACACACACAAAGACAAAACTAGCTGAAGTGTCTAATAATATATGATTGAAGTAGCAAAAGTAAGTTACTATCGCAATTTTATTCCGCAAGGGTTATCTTCCCCTGCCCCTGTGCTGTATACATGTACCAAATAACAATATTGTTGAACAAATTCTCTTCAGAAACCACTTGGCCACTTTCCACCAAATTTCATGTTGATCCTACTGTTGAAACAAGATTGAGATTTTGTTCAAATGGTAATTCCTCCACTGACTGTAATTCCCATGTATGGTAAAGTAATAATAATAAAATTCATTCTTCTTCTTTGTGGGTGGTCAGATGGTGCAAAAGTGTCATGTATCATATGTCACAGGGGCATCTAACTGATATTGGCTTACAGTTGGGCAAGGCCTGCTACCAATGTAGCAGGTAAGGGTAGAGGGGGAATGTTTTTATTTCTTCTGTTTCTTCACTTTCATTCCTGTTCCTCTTTCTTCCCTGTCCCTCTCTTTCATCTCTTCTGCTATCTCTTCTGTATCTTTTTCTCCTCTACTATCTCTTCTGTATCTTTTCTCCTTTTCTCTGGGAGACAACACAAAATAACCCATAAGGGTTGACATGTCGTTAAACCCCAACACAATCAATCATTCTTCTTCTTCAAAACAAAGAACTGCTCTAATGATGATCTTTGATAAATTACAAGGACAGGACGGGAAAAATGTTGCATAACATATGCATAACTGCAGTGGCTATTTCACTCAGGTGAGCAGGCCATGGCCGATGGGCCTCTTGTTTCTTTACTTATTTAATTTGATGAGAGCTTTGAAAGCCCTAGTGTTCTGGCGAAGATAAATAGATTATGAAAAAACGAATGACTACTGAGAGCAGTGAATACATACACAGCAGGCCTCGATGGCTCATTTGGATGCGCGTCCTATGGAGACCAGAAGGTCGCGGGTTCGATCCCCACCGAGGTCGGCAACATTCTTCCGTGGAGATTGATCATGAAATATTTTCTACGGTCTTTCTCTCCCTTTCGCTGATTCTAGAAGGGCAGTTTTCAGTTTCTGGCAAAAGAATGTGCACAATACTGGTTAACTGCTTAGATGACTAAGCCTGCCCAGTAAACGTGTTAGGTAAACTGACCATGCTCAACATGATCACCCATTGGGTTGACTGGGCTGTAAAACCTCAACTCAAACAAACATGAACAAGAAAACCATGCGAGCGTCCATCCCTCCATCCATTAACATTTTCAAACTACTTCTGCTCTGAAGCCCCTGAAACAGTTTTGCTCAAATTTCATATGGAACCTCCTAAGATTGTGGGAATGAAAGATTGCTAAAATGGTCGCGGTCCGTTGACCAAGATGGCCCCTATGCTCATATATGGTAAAAACTTTTAAAAATCTTCTCCAGAACTGAGGATGCCTTGGCACTGAATCTTTGCACAAATCATCGGGGACGGGAGGTCTATCAAAGTTGCTAAAATAATGGTTGTACATTGACATTTGACCTTTTTACGACTAGGTCAAGTTTGCTTCCCTATGCATTTGTATGGGTGCCATACATCTGTATGGGAAAAATGATGAGAATTTCAAATGACTTTGCCTCTGAAGCCTTTTAGCCAGTGTTGCTCAAATTACATGTGGAGCCTCCTTGGAGCAGTGGAATGAAAGATTGCTAAAATGGTTGAGATCCATTGACCAAGATGGTCACCATGCCCAAGATTTTTACTGAGAGGTCTAGTTTGCTTCCATATGCATTTATATGGGCCCCATGCATTTGTATGGAAAAAATGTAGATAATTCCAAATGACTTCTCCTCTGAAGCCTCTAGGCCAACTTGATGTTGCTCAAATTTCATGTGGAGCCTCCTGTGGCAGGGGATTGAAAGATTGTTAAAATGGTCATGGTCTTTTGACCAAGATGGCTGCCATGCCTCTATATGGTAAAAACCTTTAAAAATCTTCTTCTCCAGAACCAAATAAGCCCTAGGGGCTAAACTTTACACAAATCATCAGGGACAGGAGATTTACCAAAATTGCTTATATGATGGTCCTACGTTGACGTTTGACTTCTTTTTTTTTACAGCAAGGTCAAATTTGCTTCCCCATGCATTTGTATGGGCCCTATACATATGGGAAAAATGTTGAGAATTCATAGTTTGGACATCTGCTCTATAATCCAGTTGAATTGAAACTTGATGATGAGCATTAGTGCACTTAGTAGACACAAAATAGCTAAATGAACCGATAAAAAATCCAAGATGGCCACCACAGCCGCCATCTTGAAGTCAGTTTTCGACATCTCTTCCTTAACCTTTGGGCGCTTCGAGCCAAAACTTGCTCCGTAGCAACAGGATGACTTCTGGATCGAAAATGGCTGCAGTGGTTCCACTCCACTGAACAAGATGGCCACTAGAGCTAAAAATAGAAAGTCTTCAAAGGACATCTCGTCCTAGGCCAATGGCCTGATTTCAAAATATTTGCACAGAAGTGTTCCTCCAATGGCTACCAAAATTGCTAAAATGGTTCTGCTTGGCTGAACAAAATGGCGGCCAGAGCTGAAAATAGAAAAACCTTTAATGGATATCTCCACCTCAGCCAGCATCCTGAATTCAAAGTAATTTCACAGAAGTGTTCCTCTTATGGTTTTACCAAAATTGCTAAAATAGTTCTGCTCAGCTGAACAAAATGGTTGCCAGAGCGAAAAATAGAAAAAAAAAACTTTAAACAACATCTCCTCCTTGGCCAGTGGCCTTTCAAAATGATTTCACAGAAATGTTTATCTTATCCCCCATTACCAAAATTGCCACAATTGCTCTGCTCTGCTGAAAAAAAATGGTCACCAGAGCTAAAAATAGAAAAACCTTTAAATGACCTGTGGCCGGATTTCAAAATAATTTTACAGAAATGTTCCTCTTATGCCCCTTTGCCAAAATTGCTATATTGTTCTGCTTCGCTGAACAAAATAGTTGTCAGAGCTAAAAATAGAAAAAAAAAAAAAAAAACTTTGAAGAACAGTAGTTGACCCAGTTAACTTCTGAAAAAATCTGATTTTTTTTTTTACTTGTTGCCCTTTGAAAATTTCAGCATTTTAACCTTGTAAGCAAGCTATCTCAAAAACTGTTTAAGCCATTGCATTGAAACTTGATAGGCTGATAGGGAATGACAAGTAAATTGATTACCTTACAGCAAACTCAGGTGAACGTTGTGGCCCTTGGGCCTCTTGCTTACTGACAAATTAATTTACCAATACAAGTCTGGCGCAGTTGGCCAGTATCCCTAACCGACTGCAAAAGAACAGGCTACTACATATCTGAGAAGGGCCAATCACAGTTTTAGTCTGTTCTGTGTCACATTTTGCTATTTCTACTTTCACTCTCCACAGTTTTTAAACTCTCGGAAAGACAGTCTATTTTCAGTTTTCAGAATCATTATTTTAGGCATAACCGCTATACACTAACATATTTGCACAGTACATGTTATGGTAATCTTCCATTTAACTTAATATTTCTTCACTAATATTTCTAACACTATTTGTAAAGACAGGGTATATCTGGGCTCAGCAGTACTAGCTTATTTTTTTATCTGATTATGATCAGATTTGCATAAAAATGCACAGTTTGTCACGATTTTGCATCTTGGATACGAGGGTGAGTCAATAAGTAACCAGCCTAACTTATTTCCGTTTGAGATCCACCTTTTTTGATGTAACTGCCCTCTAGTGTGATGCACTTAGACCAATGATGTTTAAGTGCCATCAGCCCAGAACTGGAAAAGTCAGGGTCCTTTCCATTGACCCACTCCTCAACTGCAGTCACGACTTCTTCATCAGACCGGAAATGAAGTCCACGGATATCCTTTTTCAAGTTTGGGAATAGGAAGAAGTTGCTAGGAGCTAGGTCAGGCGAATAGGCAGGATGTGGTATTAATTCATACCTGTTTCGCTCTACAGCATCCATTGCAACTTTGCAAGTTGAGACTCTCACGTTGTCCTGTTGCAGCAAAACACCTTTAGAGAGTTTACCTTGGCATTTTTCACGGATGGGGGTTCTCAGCTGGTCTAACAAGTTTGCATAGTACACTCCAGTTATTGTACTTCTCTTTGGTAAAAAGTCCAACATAATAATGCCTTTTGCATCCCAAAATACTGTGGCCATCACCTTGCCAGCAGATGGTTGCATCTTGAACTTCTTTGGCCTCGGGGACCCAGGTCCTACCCACTGACAACTCTGAGCTTTATTCTGTGGCTGACAATAATGAACCCAAGTCTCATCTACAGTCACCACACACAAAAGAAAATCATCTTTTGACTTAAAACGCTTCAACAAGGCGCTGCATACTGATGCTCTGGTTGCCATTTGCTCATTGCTAAGGGATTTGGGGACCCAAAGGGCTGTTAGCTTGCGCATACCTAAACCATCATTAAGATTGTTGAAACGCTACCATGTGAACTGCCTGATGCCTGCGCTATTTCTTCCACCTGAATTCGCCTATCAGAGTATACCAGATCCCAAACTTTCTTACACATTTCTTCGTCGGTGGCATCCAGTGGGCGTCCAGACCTGGCCTCATCTTCTAAAGACGTTCTACCGCATTTGAATTCCCCTACCCAGAATTTAACCTGAGCATAAGATGGTGCAGAAGACCCATAAACATGGGCTAACTCGCCATGTATTTCCTTGTCTGTTTTACCTTATAAATACAAGAACCGAATTACAGCATAGTACTCAACTTTAGATGAAAAGCATGCCTTTGCATCACTAGCCATGTTTGACATTAAATATCTTACTAAAGAATGGCTTGATATGTGTGCAATTTTGTACCCATGTATAAAACATATGTTGAACCAAAGCATGAAAATCGTGACCGTCTCGGTCCATCAGAAATGGGATAGGCTGGTTACTTATTGACTCACCTTTGTACATTCTTTACCAAGATTGCTTTTTCCTTTAAGTATCGTACTCTGACAGTCTCTCTAACTATTAAAGGGCCATTTAAAACTGTGGATCATCTGTGTAGTACAGTCAAGCCTTATTTGATCAAAAAAAAATGTAAAAAAGAATGTTATAGAATGTCACTTGTTGTTGTTGTGACTAGTCCTTTAAGGGTTAAAAGTCTTGGGAGTTGGTTTTGTATTTTATATTCAATGACTGAAAATATGATTTCTCTTCTTCTCCACAGAAATACATTCAGTGGCAAAATGTCAGCCTATGGAGCAGGTAATGATGATACTCTTAATACAGTCAAAGCTGGACCAGGTACCATCTTTTTGAAGGAAGGAAACCAGCTTCTTCTTACAGTGAGCGGGGACACAGATTCATCAGTGCAGAATCAGACATATGCCTACATTACAGGGGAGGCTAATGAATACACCTATGATCAGCTGACTCTTGATGGTAATAGTAATGCAAAAATTATTATTATTTTTTTTTTTTTGGAAAATTGACAGACATTTTTATTCTCCCTATCACATGATGCACAGAGGGTCAGGGAGGGCCATCAGCTCACAAACATTTTGACCCCTTCTGAAAAGGGGCATACTATATAAGGAAAGAATCTGCTCCCAGAGATAGCAAATTCTTTCTATATAGAGTAGACGTCATTTCATTAGGGGCTTGGTGTTCAGTGAAGCAAACAGTCACAAAGTTGTCTCCCTTGGTAGAAATGGCGAAAAATCTATCACGTGTATCCATTCTTCTTATGACCAGGAAAAAGTAGGAACATACCACAAATACTCTTAGGTATTCAGACTCGATTATGCAATAAAAATGTTGCTATAAATAACCAGCAAATTTAAAGGCTGGTTTAAAAACTGCAAAATTCAGAAAATTCACTTGATAATATAAACCTCAGCATACTTTGTTATGACAGAACTTGGGGGTACAAGTTACATAGACATGTTCACATATTATAAATAATACTAAAGCTTTGCTTAAGGAAGTTTGGGCTGAAAATTTGGTTTTGATAAAATTCCCGCATTTCAAACTTATGCCTTAAGCATTACTGGCCAGATAGTCCTGTTTTTTTTTTGTTGTTTTTTTTTTTTTTTTTTTTTCTTTGTTTGTTTTTTTGTTTACTAGTTAGTATGGTGTGGGGAGGGTGGGGAGCAAGAGGGAAGAATATACGAGTACCATAAGCAGTGTTTACTGACACATCTAGTGTTGTTCATAATGTCATACATGCTTAAAAAATTTTAGTGGTACTCTTTTTTTTTTTTTTTTTTTTTTTTGCTCACTGACCAATCATACTTTTCTTTGAAAAAACTCTGCATGCTATGTAAAACTTTCAACAGGCAGCATTTTGCTATATGTTTCTTATTTTTCCCAGAAAACAGTCAGACATTTCATGCAAATTCTATTGAACGGAGAGAATTTGTATGAAATGTCAAAGCTTTACTAAATGACAAAAATACTGTTAAATTGCTGCCTGCTGAATTTGCCAGGAGAGCACTGAAAGTTGAAAGAGTTTGCGCAACATGGTAATTTTCCAGTTATGATCTAAGCCGCAACGTCAAAAATTCTACCTTTGGATATGTGCATCCAGTTGAAGATTCAAATCAATCTGCATATTCCTGCAGTCCGATGAGAATCTTCACCAGGTGCATTTTGAAAAGTGAGGCATGCAAAGTTTCTTCATGCTGACAATGAAGACTGATCAGACTTGACAGAACGCAGGCTGATTTGAGTCTTTGTTAGGTATGTTTCTCACATTGTGGCTCATCTGTTACTTCTTACAGGATATGCACATGCAATATTTGGTGAAGATTCAACACAGCTTGAATTTGCTGCTATACTGGGGGACAAAACTGGAACCATGCATGTAACTGACACACAGATCTTGAAAGCTGCTGTAAGGGAAGGCATCATCAGCAGTGTTAGGATAGATATTAATATCAATGTTGGAGCTGAGGCCACATTGCATGTTCCTCAGACAGTGATCATTGCTGGAACAACTGTCGATCTTGAAGGCACAGCATCATTTAATAAACTGATTGTGGAAGAAAATGGTATCCTTAAAACCCACCCTACATCCTACACATCCAATTATGTAAATGGTATATTTGAAAAGACTAGTACTCTAGGCTCACTTCTTCTTACTTCAATTCAGCTGAAGCATGGCTCAGACTTCCAGCCTGCTGGTTCTCTTATTTTGCGAGTAGGAATGTTTGAAATGAAACGATTTGTCATTTTAGAAGCTGATTACGTTGACATTATTGCTGGTACACTGATACTGGAGAGAGAAGCACAGTTGAATGCTCTTGGGAAGGGCAGTGCCAGTGATCAAGTTGTTCCCCTTGAATCCCATGGAACAGACAAAAATGGAGGTGGTCATGCTGCACAAGGTGGTGTAGGTGATGGTTACGGTGTTAATGATGCTGCTGAGCCATTTGGAACTCTTTATAGGAAAGATGAAATGTCACAAACTGTAATGCGACCTGGTTCTTCAGGTGGCAATGGTGGCATGGGAGGTGGGTGGATCAAAATTAAAACAGATGATTTCATACTTGATGGTATTCTGCAAGCTTCTGGAGCTGGCTCTACTGTTGGAGGGGGAGGAAGTGGTGGGAGTATTTATGTAGAATGTAAAGAACTTAAAGGCCTTGGATTGATGGAATCAAAAGGTGGATCTGTCACATGTTCAGCATGTGGGGCTGGTAGTGGTGGCTACATTGGAGTCAACATGGACACAGACACTTATGAAGGCAAGTACAGTGCCCCAGGGGGCACCTCTCCAGCCCCACATGGTAATGGTGGTCCAGGATCTATCTATACTGTATCAGGTACTAATGGAGAAAAACTGGCTGTTGACAATGAAAATGGACAGAAGGACTACTATATGACACTAGAAGAAAATGATCCTAATGTAGAGTTAGATGTTGTTGATTTATTCAATAATGCAAAACTACAGCTGAAAAAAGATGACAGAGAAAGAACACTGAAAATCAATAAGGTGAATGGAGACGGTACAGGACTGGTGCGTATACAACAGTCTCAGACTGGTACCCTGGAGAGAGTGGCATCAACATCTGGGTCGAAGATGAATTCTAAATTGAACATTAATCTTGAGCTTCATAAAGGTGGGGAGTTTTTCCTTTCAGAAACTACACTTATTCTTGGGTTAGCAGACACAGCCTTTGATTTAGATGGAACAGTTAGGGGAGTCAAAAACCTTTACCTTGGAGCAGGCAGACATATGAGAATTGGAGAAAATGCCAGAATATTACCTGATGAAAATTCTGTTCCTGATGATGAAACACCAAAAGTAACTTTTGGAATTTTTCAGCTTGAACCTAACAGCATTTGTGAATATGATCCCAATATAGGGGCTGAAATCTTGTCTAGCTCTATTAATTTGAAGTTTGCAGCAAAGATATATGCAGACTATTTTTATGGTAATGTTTCAAATATCCATCTTGAGTTAGAGAGTGAAATAAGTTGTTCAAGTGATAACAGGCCAGATTCTGATGGAATTGATATTACTGATGGCTCTGGTAAAGTTGACAGTGCAGAAATTGGTGGAGCTGGCCATGGCGGGGTGGGAGGTGGTTCAGAAGAAATTGCTGGGCCTGCTTACAACTCCTTGTACTATCCACAAAAAGCTGGAAGTCGAGGTACATACAGTGTTGGTGTAAAATTGGGAGGAAAAGGAGGTGGGAGAATACATATCAGAGTAGGAAGTCAGTTCATAAATGATGGCACAATGTCAGCTGATGGTGAAGCTGCTACATCTGATGGTGGTGGAGGTAGTGGTGGAAGCATTCTTGTGGAAACGTACGATATTGAAGGCTATGGTGAGTTTTCTAGTATTGGTGGCTATGGATCAGGAATTCGAGCAGGAGGATCTGGTGGTCTTATAGCAATACTCAGCATAAGTAAGATCCTTTTTGAAGGTGATTATGTTGTACATGGTGGTAAAGGAGCATCTGATACCCACAGTGCTGGTGGCGGGATTGTGTACCTCAAAGACATTAGGTATGGCACTGATTACAAGAGACTGCTCCTGGATAATCATGATTTACCTCATGACAAATATGCAACCATTGATGAAAAGGATATGACCAAACATTACTTTGATGAAGTTCACTTAATGAGAAATGCTGCATTACATATGGTTGAAAATGATGTTGTGGTCATATTAGAAATTGATAAGGTGTACGGAGATAACACTGGGTTGATACACCTCCACAAAAAACAGAAATTAAAGGCTGAATACAAAACAACTACAAGGCATGCTTTTACAACAGGAGTAAACTTCATTATTGATGCTGAGGCTGAAATCCTTTTCCCATCAATTGTTTACATATATGGAGATGGTGTTTTCCAGAGTGGTCAGACAGAATCTAGATCTGTGGCAATATTTGGAACCCTGACTGGAGTTTCTGATCTAATTCTTGGCTTTGAGACTTTGATTTATTTTGGACCAGAAAGCAATACTGCATTTAAAACAATTGATGGAGTATACTTATACCAGACCAGCCCAAGAAGAGAAAAATTTGGAACTGTTGATTGCAGGAGTCAGTCGGAAATACGATTTGCTCCAGATATTGATGTAATAATGGAGAGTGCTAAAATTGATATGAGATACAAGTCAAAGGTTTCAGCTGAAACTATCACCATTGTAGCAGGCATCCTCAGAATTGAAGCTGGAGCAACTCTGTCTTCATCAGCTATTGAGAGACCAGAAGACACATTGGATGAAGCTAGAGGTGAAGGTCAAGATGCAACACATAATGTTACCATAGGTACAGGGGGAGGCTATGCCACTAAAGGTGGAGGTAAGAAAATCTCAGTTATTTTTAGCTCACCTGTCATGTAGTGACAAGGTGGGCTTTTGTGATCACATTTTGTCTATTGTACATCTGTGCGTGCGTCCACAAACAATTTCTTTAAACAACATCTCTTAAACCACTGACTGGATTCTGATCAAAACTTCACAGGAATGATCCTTGGTTGATGCTCTTTCAGAATTATTCTTATGGTTCTGATCCATTGCACATCTAGATTACAGGAGCTAAAATTAGATTTTCTAACTGAAAACTTAAAAAAATCTTGTCAGAAACCAGTGGACTGATTTCAATATACAGTGGAACCTCTATTAAGAAGCCACCCATGGGAATGGCCAGTTTCGGCTGCTTAAGGGAGGTGGCCGCTTAGTGGAGGTACTCATTCACTGGCAATTTTGAAACAATATAGCCCAAATGGTGGGTTGTTAGTGAGAAACACACTATGATTATGATACTCCTTTTAGCATAATGGTATCTATATTTATTCATCTATTTATTCATTTATTGTCTGTAACATGCCAAATTGCCCAAAATAACAATTCTCCTTTTAGCATAATGGTATCTATATTTATTTATCTATTTATTGATTTATTGTCTGTAACATGCCAAATTGCCCAAAATAACAATTTTATATTGTTTATTCTGATCATTTTTTAGGTTAAATCAGTTTGCTCAAGAAGTATTCAGAAGCATGCTAATTACTATACCATAATAACACTAAGTATTGGGATAGATATGTCTTTACAAGCAGTGTAGATCCAGATTGGAATGATCCAGAATGCAGCATCCAATCTGGGTCTACACTGTTTGCAATATTTCAACGTTTCTTGGAATTATGAAGGACTCAAACTAAACTCTTTTGCGACTTTTCTGGAGTTTTTACCAGATTCTACCAGCTTAATTTTTTAATGTGTTCGTCTAGTCAGCATTCTACAGGTTTTCGAAGGCATGTTTACGACCGAGTCAACTGAATAGGAATAGTGAAACTGAAAGTATTGTTTATTTACTCAAAAGACACAGGTGTCAATAATCATTTTGACCTATTCACATTCAGTGATTTGACCAGGCAAGTACCTGTAGGCGTAAACATCAACGGTCAATTATCAATAGTCGGGCGGCAAAATAAAAATGGCCGTTAACGGGAGGTGACCCCTCATCGGAGGTGACTGTTAGTGGAGGTTCCTCTGTCATTTTGCAGAAGTGTACCTTTGGTGATCCTCTACCAAGATTGTTCAAGCCATTTGGATTTGTAAAAAAACATGGCCACTAGGGGATAGAGCTTATTTTTCTTATATATCTATAAAGAAAACTTTAAAAATATTCTTGTCAAAAACCACAGGACCGATTTCAATATAACTTGGCAGAAATGTTTCCTTGGTGACCCTTTACCAAGATTGTATAAGCCGTTGTGATTTGGCAGGTATGTTGCTTTGGTGACCTTTTATTAAGATTGTTCAATCCCTCATGATACTTCAGAAACATGCCCGCCAGGGGTGGTGGGGTGGGGGCAGGGCTTATTTTAACTTCATAATACATTAACCTATAGATAATGTGCTATTCTCTTCTGTTTTCACACCTTCCACAGAAAAAACGACCTTTCGTTAATTAAAGTCTTAAACCAGAAGGTCCCTTAGGCAGTTACCTGTGTGACGTAACTCTTCCCGCTCAATTGACCACGTGTCAGTTTCTTTTCTGTGGACAAAGAAATTCAACAAGGATTATTTACCTGTGATAGAAATTTGGATTATTTCTTTCCTCACGGATAAATTTATGTATCCTTGTGTTTCTTTTGTTTATTTATCACTCCTTTCACTTTCTGTGTTATTATTTAAAATTTTCAATTTTCGATTTCATGTATTTTTGACTGGTCTTTTTCCACATGCGTTTTCGCGACTCTCGCTATTAGGCACAACGCTCGTGCGCGATCGGTTCGATAGTCGTGTTTATATATGCAGAATATTTTTGTTCTTTTCGTTCCAGGTTATTCAGCGATTACGATATGTTTTTCCTGGACTTTTGTTTGCAGAGATCTTCAGTTGGCTAAAGATTCTCATGGTGGAGAAGCTGATTGTAAAGAACTTGTCAACCCTTGATGGGTTATAAGACAATTCTTTACTGATGGGAGCCCCACCCCATATGGCTATACTGCCGGGGTAAGACCCATCAAGGTGGCATCTTTGGGTACTTAGTATCCGATAAAGTCTAAGTCCACCAGTCACCAGTCATCCAGTCACCAGTCAACCAGGCACCAGTCAATCAGCTTCACCAGTCACCAGTCAATCAGGTGCCAGTCAACCAGGCACCAGTCACCAGTCATCCAGGCGCCAGTCAACCAGGCACCAGTCACCAGTCACCCAGTCACCAGTCACCAGTCACCCAGTCACCAGTCACCGATCAACCAGGCACCAGTCAACTAGTCTCCAGTCAATAATTTAATTATTTTCTGGAAAGACTTAGTTTTTGACATATTTCACCAGACAAAATAGTCACGTATACTAACTTCCGGTCATTATGTCTAATTATTAAAAAAATTTTTCACTGGGCAAAGTATCAGTAATATTTCTGATACTTATACCCGGTCATATTATTATATTATTTCTGATTTTTCACCAGGCAAACTTTTACAGAAAGTGTCTGGTCAATTTTTGCCTAATAATTAATTATCTTCGGGAAAAAGTTTCGAATACTTGTGCCCGCTCAGTTTTCATATATAATCTCCCTTTTTCATCGGACTAGAGTTACAAATACTACTATCCGATCAATTTGTCAAATTACTTGTAACTTTACCGGGCAACAGTTACGAATACTAGTGTCCGGTCATTGTGTCGGGTAACTAGTGTCAAAATAATGATCACTAGTTCCCAAACAATCTATTATCGTTCATAGAGCTCCATTCACGTTTAAGTCAATGGATATAGGTTATTAAGTGAAATACATAATAACTTTTTATACAAAAAATTCTGTACAGTCTTTCCCGAATCAGACTAGAATCTTTAATATTCCATTGACTTATTATAGGTGTGTATTTCCATTAATATTTTAAATTAACTTATGTTTTATCTCTTTTATCCGCTAGAAAGAGTTAAACTTCCGACTATAACAAAATTCTTACCGGGCAGCAGTTCGTAGACTAGTGCCAGGTCATTCAAATTATGTTTTATCTCTTTAATTCGCTAGAAAGCGGTTAAATTCCGGCTCTAACGAAAATTTCATCGGGAGGCACTTCGTAGAGTAGTGCCAGGTCATTCTAACGAAATTCCACCGGGCAGTAGTTTCGTAGACTTTGTGTCGGATTACTAGTGTCAGAGTAGTAGTCACAAGTACTCGCTCAACATATATTTATTTAATAACCACTATAGACATGTATAGTCTTGGATAATAGGTTATTGAATGACAGCGATGGGTTCTAATACCTAGTAGCCATTTATATTGTTGAATTCTGTCCAGTCACTTTCGAACTTGACTTAAATTCTATATATATATTTATTATTGAAAATGAATTAAGAATTATCGGTTACGATCAAATTCGCAATTCATTCACTAAGTGTAGAAGATACTTCTAGCTACAATTATATCTCTTTTATTCGCTACAAAGAGATTAACTTCTTACATATTCACCTTATTCGGCTCTAGGGCAAAGGTGAACTATAAAACTATCGTTATTTATAAGAAGAAAAATATACACGAAATCTAAAAAAAATTTCTTCTTTCCTCCCCTGTTTTTCTTCTACATGCTCCGATATGTAATCAGCATGTAATCTAAGGAGTAAATTGACAAGAAAGTAGCAATCGATCTTTTCTACTTTCTATTAATTTTTCATTCTTAAGGTATCGGAAATTTACACCAACCAGATAAATAAATTAACAGTTTATTTATTTATTCGCTACCTCTCTAGATTACTACGATTTAAAATTCTAGTTGAGGTACATATTTTCCTTTTGCCTTTCCTACATGGAAAATAGTTGATCCGATAAGCTATTATTCTATTTTATACTATCTTTTGATTGATTATATAAGAGTCTAGGTCAGTCGTGCTCTGTCTAAACTCTGCTATAAAATGATAAATAAGAAAAAAATCTTATATTTAGGCATAGATATAATTCGATACGTTCTTTACTTTGCCTGTTTTATTTTTTCTTCTGGATCATTTAAGACTACGATAGCAATATACCAGATATTTTTGCCTCAGTAAGAATCTATTACGCCGAAGATTCTTCATATTGGAATAATAATTTTATTATGATTATAATTTCTAGACCCAATTAATCCTCGTATATTATAGGTCTACTTTATCTTATTGAGGAATAGTTTTGCTTCGACTAGCTCTATACCACTAATATTTTATTTATAACTAGAGTCCATGTCAATCAAAATTTTCTTGCACTTTGGTATTGACAATGGATACATATTTAGTAAAGGCATTAATTATTCAGTACGTGACAGATTATTATTGCCTAAATTAGATATTATATACAATACTTTCCTTTTGATATTTTGTTTTATTGACTTTGTAACTATTCAGAAACTGCCAAAGTCAATCATTTCCTTCCTCTAAACTTACCGAAGCTCTAGATTATGTTGATATATATTTTTGATATATGCTTAGAGGTTAATTAACGAGAGTTTACCTCATAATAGCGGATATTATTATATTTATATTAATCAATCTATAGTCTAGGCTTAGACAAAAGGGAAAACATCCTTAATTACGAGCCGGTAAAGAATTAAGACACTCTTAATTATCTCTTTACCCCTCCTTTATGTTTACATTCTTTAAAGGGATCATAGTAATTCTGGCTAAGAGTTCAAGTTCAGTTTGCGAATAATGCAAAGATTAATATCTTGATTTCCAGTCCGCATCAAAAATGGTCTATATATATAGATAAATATCTTTTCCGAAACTGGATATTTATTTATTTTTCCACACAATAAGTCATTTCAAGATGTCGATGATTTTGAAATGCACTGCTTCAATTTATAATATAAAATATGTTTATATTAACTTCACAACTTAGTAAGTGCTGCACCTACGTTCCTGGTCAGATCTTACTTTTATGATATGTTTTTGAACATACTGAAAGTTTTCTCCGATTATACATTCGGTAAATAAACTTTCGAGTAGTATTTATGCTTTTAAACATTCAGATTATTTGATAATTGTTGGAGATAATATATTATTCCGATATTTATATATCTATCTTCATTATTTATCTTTCTCATCTTACTTTTAAATTAGATTGACCTTCTCGCTACGTTCCAGGTTTAAATCTAGCTAACATTGTGGAACAGTCACTTTTTTATTTCCTAAACAATATTTTAACATTTTTCTCAGTATTCAGAGCATAACGACTTCATGAATACTTGGAAATAATTTAATTCTACGCTTGTTAAACTAAGCCTAAAACAAGCCCTAGTTTTTTTAGAATGGATATTATCCTTCGATTCAGTTCATGGAGATACATCCTTTTAGATCCCATTATCTCTATTTCAATCATGCAAAATTCTAATGACTAAGTACTCCTTTTCTACGTACGAATACAGAATATCGAGTCACTGTTGCTGCATATTGGTTAAAGATTAAACAAATTTTATCTTAAACCTATATGACGTTAAATTAATTATTATCTCTTTCATATACATGTTTTTACCCTTCCGTCAGGGATCGCGGTAATAATATTATTACTCTCTATGGTTTACACATAGATCTCGAGAGTATATATATGTATTTTCTTCCTGAACTCATTTGCGAGTACGTAATTTGATATTTCAGGAATTACCAATTATGCAGACATAGATTTTATTCTATTAATATTCAATTCTAAAAATTTGATTGAATGTTTATCTATAAAATTTCCGGGCAGTAATTTTATAGAGAGTTATATGTTTAATAATTCCTTGCTTAATAAATAGTTATGCTTAACCTATTATTTATAGCGGGAATTTTGTTCAGTAGTATAATTTTTATTTAGTATTAATATATTTCTTACTATTCTTAAATATGCGTATAGAATAGTAATACTATCTCTTAACTTATAAATTAAGTGTTTTTTGAGATTATTAATCAGTATTATTGTATAATCTTTCTTCAGAGATTATCACACTATTACTTTTTCTCTGAGTCCTTCTCTTTTTATGAACATTTTGATTCGTATCAAAGTGGATTTTTTAACATTTCTTGATTTCCATGATTATTTACTCAGGAGTACTTTTCATGGCAATCTTCTGGTATAGAAAGATTCTATCCAGCTTAGTTATTATTGCTTAATCTTATCAATACGGTAAGATTTAGCCAAACTATGACCGTCATACAGTTTGCTGCGATCAACCTTATTCTTATCTCTCTTTTTCTCTGTCAAACTCTTAAGTTATGATGTTGACAGTTTATTCTTTATATTTTTTGTCAGGACATCAAACGCTTTTATATGTCTATGACAAAACTAATTATCAATGGTTTAGGTTGTTTTTTCTTCCCAGCAGTTATATGCAAACTCTGTATTATTTTATTGCTTGACTAAAAATTCGTAATACAATTAGTCTAGCAATAGTTTTAACCATTATGTTTGTCTATACCGTTTTTCTTCTGATGGATAACTTAGTTATAGTTAAGTTAACTCCATCTACTTTTATTATCTCCCCTTCTTTAATTTGATCAAAGGGAAATAATTACATATTATGGTTATTTTAAGTCTGTGTCTGTTCATCGGAAACTTTCCTGTCGCTCCAATTAACAGAATCTAATTAGTTTATAATTCTAATAGCTTAGACTATTACAATTACATAGCTTCACATATCTAGAAATTTATCCAAAATATCTACATATGTCAGTTATCTATAGGAAACTCCACCGAGTAGACTTTTCCTTATTTATTCAAGACCCTACATAGACTACTTACAGTGTATGGTCTTGGCTTTTTGTTTTACAAATTTTGTTTTGAAAAT
This sequence comes from Anodontia alba, assembly GCA_964016985.1. Lineage (NCBI taxonomy): Eukaryota > Metazoa > Mollusca > Bivalvia > Lucinida > Lucinidae > Anodontia > Anodontia alba. The sequence continues at coordinate 35,910,744 of OZ024828.1, forward strand.
ATTTCTATATTCCTAGCTTACTTTGCGATGGAATATTTATGTTATGTCTCAATGACTCCCTTTTCTTTTTGAAGCCAATTGTTGTTTCCCAAAAAGAAAAAAAGAGGGGGGGGGCCAATGTTAGGTCTCTGAGACTTAAGAACTGGCTTCCTCTAGAGTCTACTAATATATATAAGGTTGTTAGATCATAACACCTTAAAGATATGCTATTTTGTGAATCTAGATCATTCTTTCTATTAAATATAGAATTAGAATGTATCTGATTCCTTTGAGTTTCCTGAGTCTTAACCAGAAGTGGTGAGATATTATTGGTGTTAGAATTAGGAGAGCACCTCCCTTCTATTCTGCAAATTCTAGCACATTATCTATAGGTTAATGTATTATGAAGTTAAAATGAAGTTTTTTAAAAGTAAAACATATTTTAACGAGTAATACTTAACCTATAGATAATCAATTATCTCCCTCCGTCCACCCTCGCTTATCTCTCCTAATTGTGTCTATTGTTTTACACATAAAAGAAACTGACACGTGGTCAATTGAGCGGGAAGAGTTACGTCACACAGGTAACTGCCTAAGGGACCTTCTGGTTTAAGACTTTAATTAACGACTGAAAGGTCGTTTTTTCTGTGGAAGGTGTGAAAACAGAAGAGAATAGCACATTATCTATAGGCTAAGTATTACTCGTTAAAATATGTTTTAGTTTTAAAAAACTTCATTTTCCATATATATATATATATATATATATATATATATATATATATATATATATATATATATATATATATATATATATATATATATATGTCTCTATAGAAAACTTTAAAATTCTTTTTGTCAGCAACCACTGAATGGATTTCAATATTACTTGACAGGAATGTTGCTTTGGTTACCCTCTACCAAGATTGTTCAAACAATCATGATTCATCAAAAAACATGGCTGCTAGGGGTAGGGGCTTATTTTTCCTATATATCTAAATAGAAAATTTTCCTGTATACCTAAATAGAAAACTTTAAAAATCTTCTCGTCAGAAACCACTGGACCGATGTCAGTATAACTTGGCAGGAATGTTCCTTTGTTGACCCTCTACCAAGTTTGTTCAATCTGTCATGATTCATAAGAAAACATGGCCATTAGGGGGTAGAGCTTATTTTCCTTAGCTATATAAAACACTTTAAAAATCTTTTTGTCAGAAACCACTGGACCAGTTTCAATATAACTTGGCAGAAATGTTCCTTTGGTGACCCTCTTTCAAGGTTCAGTTCAAGCCATCATGATGAATTAAAAAAAATGGCCACTGGAGGGCAGGGCTATAAAGTTTATACAAAAATCTTAGAGCAGTGAACTTAGCTGAAACTTCAGCAGTAAGTATGCAAATCTGTTTGCTCAGATAAGAGATATAGGACCATCATAGTCCTCTTGTTTAGCTCACCTGAGCTCTGCTCAGGATGAGCTATAGTGATCACTTTTTGTCCGTCATCTGTGCGGCTGTTGACATTTTCAAACAGCTTCTCCTCTAGAGCCCCTGAGTCAGTTTTGCTCAAATTTCATAAGGAGCCTCCTTTGGCTGGGGGGAAAGAAAGATTGCTAAAAATGGTCGCAGTGCATTGACCGATGGCTGCCACGCCTATATATGATAATAACCTTTAAAAAAATTTTCTCCAGAAATGAGGATGCCTTTGGGCATTGACATTCGACTTTTTTACGGCAAGGTCACTATGCATTTGTATGCTTCCCTATGCATTTGTGTGGGAAAAAACCTTTACAAATCTTCTTCTCCAAAAGCGAGGATGCCTTGCGGCTAAATCTTTGCTTATATCATCAGGAATGGGAGGTCTACCAAAGTTGCTAAAATAATGGTTGTACATTGACATTTGACCTTTTTACGGCAAGGTCAAGTTTGCTTCCTTATGCATTTATATGGAAAAAATGTTGAGAATTTCATATGACCTCCTCTGGGCCTGTTGCTCAAATTTCTTTTGGAGCATCCCTGGGGCAGGGGAATGTAAAATTGCCCAGGATTTACGGAGTTACTTCCCTTCTTAATTTTTGCAATAAAAAGCTTGTCTGGAGCATATCTTCGAAAGTATAGAATGAAATTAGATGAAACTTGATACATTGATAGATGGCCATCGGCCATCAGAGGAAGTGCAGAGTGTGGGCAAAGGTGCTTGAGCATCCGTCTGTCCGGCCGTCTGTCCATCTGGAGTTATCTCCCAAACTTATACTCTGGATGTGCCCCTTATTTTTTTTCATGATTTTTACATTCTTTGTTAAAAACCACTTGCTAGGGAACATAAAACTGAGTTTCTTAGTCTTATGGTTAAGAGTTACAGGTCTTGCAAGAAAAGGGCCTTACATTTCTTCTCATTTTTGTGACCCGCTACCAAGATTGTTCAAGCCATTTGGATTTGTCAAAAAACATGGTCGCCAGAGGGCGGGGCTTATTTTCCCTATATTATCTGTATAGAAAACTTTGAAAATCTTCTTGTCAGAAACCACTGGACCAATTTCAATATAATTTTGCAGAAATGTTCGTTTGGTGATCCTCTACCAAGATTGTTCAAGCCATTTGGATTCATCAAAAAACATGGCCGCCAGGGGAAGGGGCTTATTTTCCCTATATATCTATATAGAAAACTTAAAAAATCTTCTCGTCAGAAACCACTGGACCGATTTCCATATACTTTTGCAGAAATGTTCCTTTGGTGATCCTCTACCAAGGTTGTTCAAGCCATTTGGATTTGTCAAAAAACATGGCCGCCAGGGGACAGGGGTGGGGTTCATTTTCCCTATATATCTATATAGAAAACTTAAAAAATCTTCTTGTCAGAAACCACTGGACCAATTGCTATATAATTTTACAGAAATATTTCTTTGGTGATTCTGTACCAAGATTGTTCAAGCCATTTGGATTTGTCAAAAAACATGGCCGCCAGGTGGTGGGGCTTATTTTCCTTATAAATCTTTATAGAAAACTTGAAAAATCTTCTTGTCAGAAACCACTGGATCAATTTCATTATAACTTGGCAAAAATGTTTCCATGGTGACCCTGTACCAAGATTGTTCAAGTAATTGTGATTCGTCAAAAAACATGGCCGCTAGGGGGCGGGGCTTATTTTCCTTATATATCTATATAAAAAACTTTAAAAATCTTCTTTTAAGAAACCGTTTGACCAAGTTCAATGTGACCCTCTACCAAGATTGTTCAAGCCTTCATGATACATCAAAAAACATGGTCCCCAGGGGGTGGGGCTTATTTTCCATATATATCTGTATAGAAAACTTTAAAATTCTTCTTGTCAAATACCTCCTGACTGATTTCAATAATGCTTTAGTAACCCAATATAGGACCATCATGGTCCTCTTGTTTAGTCTCTTGGTTGTAAGAGTAACTGACCTTGCAGGCAAAAGGCCTTATATTTCTCATTATTTTTGGATTTTTTGTTAACTAGAAATGTATCCAAAATACACAGATGCCCCTGCATTGACGTAGGCTAATTTGGCAAGGTTTGTACAGTTTTAAAGTGGTACCCAAAGTGGGGGCATCCGTGTACTGGCCTTTAATATTTGGTATACAACTTTATCTAATGTACCTTGGCTAGGTTCAAATTAAAGCCTCAGGATCAAAATTTGCTCTGCCCAGGGGTCAGTTGCTTAAATAGGCCCATATACAAAAAAAACTAAAAAATCTTCTTGTGTGAAATTAGAAGGCCCAGGCCCATGTTTGGTATGTAGCCACCCAGGGGTCACTTGTTTTACATAAGCCTGTATAGGGAAAAACTAAAAAAAAAAACATCTTCTTGTGTGAAACTAGAAGGCCTAGGCCTTTGATATTTGGTATGTAGCTACACCTAGCAGGCTTTTACAAAGATTGTTCACTGGAGTCAAAAATGGCCCCACCCTGGGTTTCACTTGTTTTATATAGATGCATATAAGGAAAAACTTAAAAAATCTTCTTGTATGAAACAAGAAGGTCAGGGCCTTGGACATTTGGTATGTACCTTCATCTAGTGTATCTCTACCAGGATTGTTCAAATTATAGCCTTGGGGTAAAAAATGGCCTCACCCCTGGGGTCACTTTTTTACATGGTTTTATTTATGAAAAAACTTTAAAAATCCTCAACTGGAAATTTTGATATTTGGTATGTAGCTTCAGTTAGAGAAATTGTACCAAGATTGGTCAAATTATAGCATTGGGGTCAAAATGGCTTCATCCCTGAAGGTCACTTGTCTTATATACTCGTATAGGGAAAAACATTAAAGATCTTCTTGTGTGAAACTAGAAGGCCTAGGCTTTATTTAGTACTTAGTTTTATCTAATGTATCTTTACAGCCCGGGGACAAAATGGCAGGGGTCACTAAGGGGAAAAACTGTAAAAATTTTCTTGTGTGAATCTAGACGGCACAGGCCTTTGATATTTTGTATGTCACTTTATCAAAGCCATATCTTGTGTGAAGTTTCTGCTTTGCCAAATTAATTAAAGCTACATATAATACCGAGTTACTGTAGGATACAAGAACCAAAGGTTTTTCAAACTGTACAGGCTACCATACCCATATGTTTCATTCTTTAAAAATGTTACCAAAAGCTTGCTGAGAATAAATAGTCTCAGATGAGCTACTGGACCATTGATTTTGTTTTTTTCTTAAAAAAACTTTGCATCACGAAAACAATCCTATATAATTTTGACCCCCATAAACCCCACTTTTATATAGTAAAACTGAGGTTTACAGGGGTATACATATTTTTTCTTATTTCTGCTCAAAAACATAGATTGTGGGTACTTGTTAGAACCACCTCATCGAGGCAGTTCTAACCAATACCCACAATCTATGTTTTGAGCAGAAATATGAAAAAATATCAGAGTTTTTTATCTGAAAATTTTCAGCTTTTGTAGATGAAATTTTCTATATATTTGAATAGGCGTGTTTTCGTAATGGTGGAATGACAAACAGTGTAGACCCTGGTGAGGAGAGGTGTTTGTATATGCCATTTATCAGAAACTTTGGTGTATGAAATTTTAGGACATTTACCATAGAAGCATGATAGATATTGAGCCATAGATTTAAACAGTACTACACTCACCCAGCCCATAACCTTGTCATTTATGCTGCTGGAGATCCTTACAAATCTCTTTATTCACAGGTTACTATGACAGTGACAGAAATGTAATAAGTGAGGGTGGAGCATATTTTGGGAGTTTGTATCAACCACATTATCGTGGTAGTCGTGGAGGACATGGATCAGTCAGAGATGGTGGTAAAGGTGGTGGCTACATTAATTTGACAATTTCTGCTCACCTGCTGGTTGATGGTACCATTGATGTGGATGGATCCCATGCAACAACTGACGGAAGTGGTAACAGTGATGCAGGTGGTGGCTCTGGAGGAGCAGTCTATATAAGGTGCGTACCGTATTTATCCCAGCTATTTGGACATCTCATCTCTTAACCATATTTATCCTTAAATTTGAAAAGGTGTGTTCCACTACCGGCTGATGTGTTTAAAATATTGCTAGATAGGTGGCAAACAGTGTAGACTCTGATCAGATGCCACATTCTGATCTGGGTCTGCACTGTTTGTTCAGGTCTGCCTGTTGCAATACTTAGGGTTATTAAGGTAGTTTTTTTACATAGCTCCAAATAATGCACTGTTTTAAACCGAAAGGCATTGATAATTTTGTAACAAAAAAATTTGTATGACATTTTAATTTAGTGAAATTTGAATTTCATTTTAATTTTAATATTAATTTTAATAAAATATTTCAAGTTTCTCATTTAGACCAAATGTCTCATTCCTAAACAGCAAGCTAAACTATCACAAAAAGCTTTGTACATTCAGTAAACAGATGCATAATAATTTGATAAATACAACTATTGTTTTGCCTTCTTTGTTGAGAAAAGATCAAGCCTTCATATCACCTAATATTTATAATAAGTGACTGTGCTAAATGTTTGCATTATTAGGTCTTTTCCTCACAAACGGTACAAACTAAATAATTCATTCACTGGTATGTTTGAAAATTGTAAGTGTTAATTCTAGTACCGTAAGTCGACCTTTCATCAGTACAATATGGTCAAATAATCAAATGTCAAATTCTGCTAACTTACAGTCTTGAGTGACAGTTCAAAGTAAAATACAAACTTTGGTTGGTGCTTAAAATTGGTTGCTAAGAGCCAACCAGTTTGACTGGCCAAAATAAAATTAGTAGAAGGCCTTGTCAGCATGTCTAAATCTTGCACTTGGACAGTCCAGTAGTTCCATTTTTTTTAGTTCTTGTGGACACTAAAATAATGTAGCTTTACAGGTTTTGGAAATAGGCAGTGGCTTGTTGGCCATTGAAAAGAACAATTTCCACATATGAGAAATCAACTGTAAAAATTGTATTGGATATATGTGGAAAAAATACAAAGAAACAATAATAAAAATAAAACTGAAAAATGTTATTTGGATTTCAGATGTTATCAATTTAGATGTTAGAATTATCTGTTATTGGTTTTATCCATATCTCTACCATAATTGAGCTATTCCCTAAACAAAAGACTCATTAGAAGGTGAAAAAGAATGTACAAAAAACATTACTATAATTTTCTTAATTTTCCACAAAAGTATGTATTGTGGGCACTGACAAGGAGTGCCTCGCCATTTTCTATGCAACTTTAAACTTGGATGAATTCATTGTCACAAAAAGGGATGTAAGATAAAGATCAAATATGAAATGGCATTGGTAAAATCAACAAAAGGAAAATGGTGTACAGCCTGATGAGAGGACTAGTTAAGCCATTAAAGACTGAATAAACTCTCCCACATTATATATTGGAAGAGTCCATTTTGGATTTTAGGTACATAAGGCTATATGATGTAGATATTCTTAAAGAAAAATGGTTGAATTATTTGCAAACAATGCAGACCCTGATCAGATGCCACCTTCTGAGGTGTCTGATCTGGGTCTGCACCATTTGCCAGTTACCTGTTTAGGGGTTTCCAGTCTTCAATGGGTTAACACAGTTCCAGGTAAGGCATTGTAACCAACCAAATTTTTTTTTCTTATTTCTCTATGAAAGCATATGTTGTTGGTACTCATTAGAAGTACCTCAGCTAGGCACTTCTAATGAGTACCCACAACATATCTTTTCATTGAGAATTCAGATAAATAGTTTCTTAATACCCTTTCTTATCGGAAGCTTATAATTTTGAGCTATCTCATGTGTACCTACCCTCTTCGCCAAGCTCTTTTTAGACGCCTGTTTGAAAAACGGGACATATAATGTTATGCCCCTTGACGTCCGTCTGTCTGTAAACTTTTTGTTTCCGGATAATTCCTTCTACAATTTACATCAGATCAAGCTGAAATTTGCTATATAGTTAATCAATGATGTGGAGGAGTGCTTGTTGTTTCAAGATTACAGTCGACCAAATATTAACAGAGTTATGCCCCTTTGAAAATTTTTGTAAACATTTTGCTTCTGGCTAACTCCTCCCACAGTTTACATCCAATCAAGCTGAAACTTGATATATACTCAGATCATGATGTGGAGCAGTGCATATTGTCTTGACATCACAGTCCACCAAATATAAACAGAGTTATGCCCCTTTGAAAATTTTTGTAAACATTTCATTTCCGACTAACTCCTCCTACAGTTTACATCCAATCAAGCTGAAACTTGATATATAGTCAGATCATGATGTGGAGCAATGCATATTGTCTCGACATCACAGTCCACCAAACAGTAACAGAATTATCCCCCTTTGAAAATTTTTATCAATCTGAAACTTGATATAAATTAGCTCATGATGTGAAGCAGCACATATTATCACAAGATTACAGTCCACCAAATATTAATAGAGCTAACTCTTTGTATAGATTACATTTGATCAAGCTGAAACTTGATTTCTAGTTAGACCATGGTGTGGAGCAGCGCATATTGTTCCAAGGATGCACTCCACCAAATGTTAACAGAGTTATGTCCCTTTGTAAATTTCTGTAAACATTTCGTTTCCGGCTAACTCCTCCTACAGTTTACATCAAATGAACTTGAAACTTGATTTATAGTTAGACCATGATGTGGAGCAGCGCATATTATTTCAAGGCCACAGTCCACCAAATAATAACAAAGTTATGCCCTGTTGAAAATTTCTGTGAAAATTTTGTTTCCCACTCACTCCTCCAGTGGATTACATTATACTAAGCTGAAACATTGTAAATAGTTGAACCATTGTTTCCGGCTAACTCCTCTTACAGTTTACATCAGATAAACTTGAAACTTGATTTATAGTTAGACCATGATGTGGAGCAGTGCATATCATTTCAAGGTAACAGTCTACCAGATAGTGGCAGAGTTATGTTCCTTTGAAAATTTCTGTAAATGTTTTGTTTCTGGCTAACTCCTCCTTCAGTTTACACTTGATCAAGCTGAAACTTGATTTATAGTTAGACCATGATGTGGAGCAGCACATATTGTTTTGAAGTTACAGTCCACAATATAGTACAGATTTCCGCTTTGAAAATTTCATAAGCTAACGTACTCCTCCTATAGATTACATTAGATCAAGCTGTAAAAAGTTACACCATGATGTGGGAGCAGCGCATTCCATTTCGAGGTTACAGTTCACCAATTATTTCTTCCTACAGTTTACATCCCATCAAGCTGAAAGTTGATTTATAGTTAGACCATGATGTGAAGCAGCGCATGTTTGTTTTGAGGTTACAGTCAACAAATAGTAATAGAGTGATGCCTGCCTGTCCATCCGTGTAAAAACTTTTCTTTTTGGAATAACCCCTCCTACTCTTTGTCAGTATAGTTGCTACATCTGATTACTTGCCACGGGCGTATGATGACCCGATTGCGGAAGCTTTGTTTCTGGTTTGACGAGTTAAAAGGGCTTATCAATGTTTTTTTTTTCCTTTTTTCCAGTTCTTACAACCTTGAAGGTCATGGCATTATCCAGTCTGTGGGTGGAGATGGTGCCAATGGTGGTGCAGGAGGCAGAATTGCAATCATTCTCAACACTGAGATCTACTTCTTTGGAACATACAAAGCTCTCGGAGGATCTGGAGTTGGCTATTACCTAACCTCTGGAGGACCTGGATCAGTTTATGTCCAGGACAAAAGGTAAGTCTAAATTGAATTCAGCACTTTTAAACCAATCTGTATTCTTAACCTATTTTAGACTGAATAAACTCCCCCACACTATATACTTAAAGCATTCAATTTCAAGTTGAGGTATGTCAGGCTATGTGATTGAGATATTCTTAGGCATCACTACCTATCCAAAATGGCAGCTTCTGTGACACGCTTTACTAGATCTTCAAAGCTCAGTACTTTCTTATTTCTCGACCATATGTTAAATTATTTCACCAAATGCTCAGCTTAAAAGGCTCTTTATTTTCTGATATGTTTATTACTTTATATGTGCAGTTTCCTTTAACCATTCTCATGCTGAATAAATTAAGATGCCAGGCCCACTTCTAATTTTCAGCCATTCAGAATGCTTGATCTGAATTGTTGCTATAAATTCACATACTTGATGGCAAACAGTGCAGATCCAGATCAGTTAGCTTCTTCAGAAGTTCTTCAGAAGCCAACTGATCTTGATCTACACTGTTTGCTAGGACAGGGCATGTCATGCTCAGCAAGAGAAGGGTTAAAACGTGGAACAAATTACTTTGTCTTCATTTATCAGATAATTGCAATATTCTCTTGTGTCTCTTGTAGAGAAAGGTATATTTGAAAATCGTCATTCCATACCATGCTTTTTATAAAATTTGAACAGAGTTCACTTGACTACAAATATACTAAAATGTTCTGATTCAGTGACCCTGATCAAACTGCTCCTTAAATAGTTTGATCTTGGGTCTTCAGTGTTTGTTCAGGCAAATATTGACAAGGGTAAAAACAGTACATCCCCATGGCAATATCGGCATTGTGATCTTTCTACAGTAGAGGATGGACATTTGTTATCATTATGAAAACATGCATATTCAAATACATTGAAAATTTTACAACCAAAAAAGGAAAATTTTCAGATAAAAAATTCTGATATTTTCATATTTCTGCTCAAAACACAGATTGTGGGTTCTCACTAATGAGTACCCACAATATATGCTTTTTAGAAAAAAAAAAAAAGAACAATAATATAAACCCCTGTAAAACCCCAGTTTTACTATACAAAGTGGGGTTTAAGGGGGGGGCCAAAATTATATAGATGTGTTTTCCTGGTAACTGCAATGAAATTTCCAGCTATATTTGATTTGATAACAAACCATAGATATATCCTGTGTACTCATCTCATCTCTGAAACTTTGATGGCTGCCATTCTAATTGCTAACCATGTGAATCAATAACCAAAACAACAACTCAAATTTAACTTACAAAAGCATTATCTGTCCATATGTGCTTGAGAAGAAACTTTGTACTGCTTCCAAGTTGCATTAAAAAGCAATTTCAGTTTGTCCTTTAGCCTTCATCTTCCTTACTAATTTCAGTGAAAGCCTTGGAAATGTGTCATAATTATTGTTGTTTTGTGATGTTAGAGCTTTTTAATGCTCAGCAATGTGGGTAAAAATTTCAACAGAGGGCATTTTGAAATATTTTTCTTATTTTCCCGGAACAAAAGCTTTAGCATCTCATGCCAATTAATTGTCTCCAGTTTGCATGAAATTTCAAAGCCTATGTTCTGGGAAAAATAAGAGAACTTGCATGAAATGTCAAAACCTATTTTCTCGGAAACAAGAAAAATATCATTAATTTGTCATCTCAAGAATTAACCCAGAGAGCAGTAAAGGTTAATGAAATAACTTGCTGTTTGATGCCAGTTGTAATCAGTAATTGATAACATTATGAAATTTAACTACTGTGCTTTCGACATCCTTCGGAAAGATGTTTTTTTATTTTGCATTTTATTCAAAATGCAGATATTGACAATATCTTATCAGGAACCATTTGTTGTGTCTGTTCTTGTGATTTGCTTTCAAAACTTTACCATCAAATTAATTTTATGGCCAAAAAATGGTTTTGACCTATATAATTTCTATATTATCAATTTTTTTTTTTATTTTATTAGTAACTATTTTTTGCTTTTCTTTACTGGTTTTAAATTATTGATGTTCTGTGAAAATTGTGAAAAATTTTAAAAATTTTGAACAAGTCGAACTTAAAACTTCCTCCAAACTACCTACCTTACTATCCTTTCAACATCACTCAGAAGGATGTTTTCTGCATGGCTTTTCATTTTAAATGAAAATATTTTGTTCTGATTGACCAGATCTTATCAGAAACCATTTTTCTTTTCTGTTTATGTGTTTTATTCTCAAATATGTACCTTAAATTAAATTTACGTCTGAACATTGGTCTGACCTGTACAGTTTCTATAGTAAAGTGATTTTGTGGAACTTTTATCCATGATGGACTAGCTCTTAAAACTGTAAACCATGTTTTTTTATCTTATCATTATGTATATCTTATGTAACACAACTAATTAACTCCTGCAGCAAGGAAACCAATACTGCATCTTTTATTACCTATACAAACTCTGCAAAACTTTATTTCTTGACCAATTTCGACCATTGAAAAACGAAAGTCTATTAACTTTTTTCCCTCTTTCTACCTATAACATTCAAATAGACTTTAAATGTGAAAAAAGAAAGACTAAAATATGTACTGTGATGTAGCGGCAGAAAGAAGAGGTATCTGATTACAAGTTAATGGCCAGCAGCTGACCACCACAGCATGTTGTAGAGCAAGAACTCGATGAAAAGAATAAAAACCATGTGTTATCAGCGGGAAGCCTCGAAACCCCACTTCCTTATCTTACCCCTATCTCTAGCCAAGAGGTTGGGTAACCCCACTTAATTTTATAAGAGCGCTTGTCCAGCATGTCTAAGAAAATATATTTTACTTTTCTTTGCTGAATTTGAATTATTGGTGTTTCACAACAATATTATGAAAATTTCAGAAAAAATGAACAAGTGGAACTTGTTGAAAATCTGCCTCCAAGTTATCTACCCTTCAGATTTTTGCATAATTTACAGTCATTTTTACTGTGGGAAAAAATGAAAATATTTGATTTTTGAAAATCCAATGGCTAGAATGAAGCATTTTGTGCATAGGTAGTTACAATAAATGGTTTTGCATTAAATCATCACAAAAGTTTGCAAATTTACATTTTCTGTGTAACGTGCCACACAAAAAACAACTTTTTGAAATATATCGAAAGCACAGTAGTAGCAAATATTATGGTTTCACATTGGTGCCCTTGTGTCTATCTGTCTATCCGTCCATCTGTCATGCGTCCATCCAGATGTTTGTGTCTGGATGATGACTTGAGCAAATAGCAATGGATTTTCACCAAACTTGGTGTGTGCATTGATATTATGGAGATCTGGTTTGGCTGATAGGCAAATTTTGTCAAATTTGGAAGTTATCTGTTAGACACACGTCCATATTTTCATTTCTGGACGTAAGAGTAAATATCAGTGGGTTTTCACCAAACTTAGTATGTGCATTGATGTTGTGGAGGTCTGGTTTGGGATTGCTAATGGGCAAGTTTCATAAAATTTTGACAGAGTTATCTGCCTGCTACAGGATAGTGTCGGAGTATTATTGTTTCACATTTTGTTTTCGTATAATTTGCTGCCTTTTTTACCATGGAAAAAATGGAAGTTTTACCATTTTTTAAAAATCACTGAATGGAATAAAATTGTTGGTGCATATGTAGTTATAACAAAAGGTTTTGCATAGAATCATGACAAAACTGCTAACTTGCTTCTTCTGAGAAATGCGCAGACAAAAAATACTGCAGTTTTTATAACTTCAATAAAAAACTGCAGTACATCACAAAAACATACCTATATAATTTTGACCCCCTTGAACCCCACTTTTATATAGAAAAACTGGGGTTTACAGGGGTAATCATTATTTTTCTTATTTTTGCTCAAAACATAGATTGTGGGTACTCGTTAGAACTGCCTCATCAAGGCAGTTCTAAGATGAGGCTGTTCTAACGAGTACCCACAATCTATGTATTGAGCAGAAATATGAAAAAAAATATCAGATTTTTTGTCTAAAAATTATCTGTTTTTGGAGGTGAAAATTTCAACATATTTGAAAAGGCGTGTTTTCGTAATGATAACAAATCTGTTCATTATTTGGATTCTTGACAGGGGACATGTGTTCATATTCCCTGTCTGAGAAGTATGTTCACCCTCACCTAGCAGTTTTGTTAAACATAAGTCTCAGGCAGGGAATATGCCTTATGTTGCCTTTCAAGAATCCAAATAACCAATTGTGTACTGATATGAGAATTTTCCTTCAGGTTCAATCAAAAGTATGAACAGTTCCACTTGGATAACAGTGGAAATAACTGGGACAACCACTATATCTTAGATGAAGTGGATCAGTATCGCTACTACTTCGATGAAATCCATCTTACAAGAAATGCTTCGCTGCAAATGAAAACTGGAGATGGCGCTAATCGAACACTTGATTGCTACAAGCTATATGGAGACAGATCTGGAAGGATTTACATGCTTTCAGGTCATGACGCCTTTTTGGAAGAATATCAAACCCAGACTAAATTGCCTACAAATATCTGGATCGATGATGGTTCAAAGGCATACATGTCACCTATGCTTTACATCCTGGGTGAGGGAGAAATTGCCTTTAGATGGAATGGGGAAATTATTTATGTACGTCATTTACGAATAGTTCCCGGAAGGGTTATTGAAATAGACTCAAAGGCCATGACAAGCTATGTTGAAGATGATGAATATGTTCAAGGTACACCTGGTACATTTGAGTTCTCTACAGTTGAGATGGGGAAAAATTCCATCTTGCAGTTGCCACCCCCAATGCCTCTGGTACTGACAGCCGGAATACTGGTAAGTTTTAAGTGTGTTGTAATATTTTCACCTACGGTCCATAGCTCCAGATAAGAGGGGTATCCACAAAATTTTTTCTTTTGTTTCTGTGAAAACATACATTGGTACTCATTATGCCCCCAACTTCTTTGAGGGTGGGGGGTGGGGGGGGGCATATTGCTTCTGGGTTGTTCGTTCGTCCGTCCTTCCGTCCGTCCGTCCGTTCGTCATGCTTTTTGATGCATAGCATAACTTTAGAACCGTGAATGCTACTGTTTTGAAATTTCATATATGGATTCCTCATGAAAAAATAGCTGAAACGTATTTTTTTTCTTGACAGGATTATGCCCCTTTTCTGAGGTATGGCCCTTTGAAAAAATATTGACACAATCTTGTCAGCAAAATATCTCAAAAAGTATTGAAGCTAGAGCCTTGAAACTTGATGAATTGACTGGTAGTGATGAGTAGACAACTTGATTAACTTTTGAAGAAATTTTGAAAAATACTTCTTGAGTTATGCCCCTTTGTAATTTTGGGTATTTATACCTTGTCAGCAAAATATCTCAAAAACTGTTTGAGATAGAACCTTGAAACTTAATAAATGGATTTGTAGTGATGAGTAGATGACCTGGTTAACTTTTGAAGAAATTCTGAAAAATACTTCATGAGTTATGGCCCTTTGAATTTTTGGGCATTTTTACATTGTCAGCAAAATATCTCAAAAACCGTTGGAGCTAGAGGCTTGAAACTTGATGAATAGACTGGTAGTTCTGAGTAGACAATCTGATTAACTTTTGAAGAAATTTTGAAAAATACTTCCTGAGTTATCGCCCTTTGTAATTTTGGGCATTTTTACCTTGTCAGCAAAATTTCTCAAACACTGTTAGAGCTAGAGCCTTGAAACTTAGTAAATGGATTTGTAGTAATGAGTAGATGACCTTATTAACTTCTGAAGAAATTCTGAAAAAATACTTCATGAGTTATGAGCCTTTGTAATTTTTAGCATTTTTACCTTGTCAGCAAAAAGTCTCAAAAACTATTGAAGCTAGAGCCTTGAAGCTTGATGAATAGACTGGTAGTGATGAGTAGACAACCTGATTAACTTTTGAAGAAATTTTGAAAAATACTTCTTGAGTTATGCCCCTTTGTAATTTTGGGCATTTTTACCTTGTTAGCAAAATATCTCAAAAACTGTTAAAGCTAGAGCCTTGAAACTTAGTAAATGGATTTGTAGTGATGAGTAGATGGCCTGATTAACTTTTGAAGAAATTCTGAAAAATACTTTATGAGTTATGGCCCTTTGTAATTTTGGGCAATTTTACCTTGTCATCCAAATATCTCAAAAACCGTTGGAGCTAGAGCCTTGAAACTTGATGAATAGTCTGGTAGTGATGAGTAGACAACCTGATTAACTTTTGAAGAAATTTTGAGAAATACTTCTTGAGTTATGGCCCTTTGTATTGTTGGGCATTTTTACCTTGTGAGTAAAATATCTAAAAAACTATTAGAGCTAGAGCCTTGAAACTTAATAAATGGATTTATAGTGATAAGTAGATGACCTGATTTACTTTTGAAGAAATTCTGAAAAATACTTCATGAGTTATGGCCCTTTGTAATTTTGGGCATTTTTACCTTGTCAGCAAAATATCTCAAAAACCGTTGGAGCTAGAGCCTTGAAACTGATGAATAGACTGGTAGTGATGTGTAGACAACCTGATTAACTTTTGAATAAAATTTTGAAAAATACTTATTGAGTTATGGCCCTTTGTAATTTTTTGACATTTTTATGTTGTAAGCAAAATATCTCAAAAACTGTTAGAGCTAGAGACTTGAAACTTGGTGAATTGATTGGTAATGATGAGTAGATGACCTGATTAACTTTTGTGTAAATTCTGAAAAACTGACTGCTGTCTCCAATTATCCCCATTTTGTTTGCTTTAGCATATGGTCAACAAGTGTTCAGGTGAGCAGTTCTGGCTCACTTATGCTTCTTGTTTGTTTTCAGGATGTTAAGTTCAATGCAATATTCAAGGCAGACAGATTTAATGTGAAAGCTACAGACTTCTACCTAGAGCCACTAGCAACGTTCCTCTGTGTCGGCACTGGTCGTGAAGAGAAAGCTGGAGATGCACCAGTAGATGGCGCTGGAGGAGGCTATGCCTCACAGGGTGGTGGAGGTATGGCTTCCTTTTTAAGTGGACCAAATTCACTTGCTAGATTTTTATGCCCCCAACTTTGAAAAAAGTTGGGGGGCATATTGCTTCTGGCTTCTCCGTTCATTCGTTACATGTTTTGAAATTTCATTTATGGATTCCTCATAAAAAAATAGATGACTCATATTTTTTTTCTTATCCAAATTATCTCCCATTTTAGAGTTATTTCCCTTGTATTAAAATAACATTGATATCACATTAGCAAGATATCTCAAAAAGTATTTGAACTACAATCTTGATATTTGGTTTATTGATTGGGACTGAGGAGGAGATAACCTGATTAAATTTTCAGTCAATTTAATGAAATTTTGTTGGAGTAATGATCCTTTGCAATTTTTGGCCATTTGTTGCTTTCATGTGCAGAGCATAAGTTTAGAACCATGTATGCTAATGTTTTGAAATTTCATATATGGCTATCTCATGAAAAAATAGGTGACCCGTATTTTTTTTCTTATCTGAATTATCTCCTATTTTAGACTTATTTCCCTTGTAATAAAATAACATTGAAGTCTCATTAGCAAGATATCTCAAAAAGTATTTTAAGCTACTGTCTTGATATTTAGTATACTGACTGGAACTGAGGAGGAAATCACCTGATTAAATTTTCAACCAATTTAATGAAATTTTGTTGGAGTTATGGCCCTCTGCAATTTTTGACCATTTGTTGCTTTCATGTGCTTAGCAGAAGTTTAGAACCATGTATGCTAATGTTATGAAATTTCATATATGGATATTTCATGAAAATATAGGTGACCCGTATTTTTTTTCTTAACCGAATTAGCTCCTATTTTAGAGTTATTTCCCTTGTAATAAAATAACATCAAAATCTTATTAGCAATATATCTCAAAATGCATTTGAGCTAGAGCCTTGATATTCAGTATACTGATTGGGACTGAGGAGGAGATCACCTGATTAAATTTTTAACCAATTAAATGAAATGTTGTTAGAGTTATGGCCCTTTGCAATCTCTGGCTATTTAATCTTGTTGCTTTCAGGTGCATAGCATAAGCTTAGAACTGTATGCTAATGTTTTGAAATTTCATATATGGATTCCTCATGAAAAAAAAATAGATGACCCGTATTGTGTTTCTTATCAAAATTATCTCCATTTTAGAGTTATTTCCCTTGTTATAAAATAACACTGAAATCGTGTAAGCAGATATCTCAAAATGTATTTGACCTAGAGCCTTGATATTTGGTGTAGTAATTGGGACTGATAAGGAGATAACCTGTTTATAGTTTCAACCAATTTAATGAATTTATTTTGGAGTTAGAGCCCTTTGCAAATTTTTGCCATTTGTTGCTTTATTGTGCATAGCATAAGTTTAGAGCCATGTATGCTAATGTTTTGAAATTTCATATATGGATTCCTTATAAAAAAATAGGTGACCCTTGTTTTTTTTCTTATCTGAATTATCTCCCATTTTAGAGTTATTTTCCTTGTAATAAAATAATCTTGTTAGCATCTTGTTAGCATTCCCCTGTAATAAAATAACATTGAAATCTTGTTATCTCATTTCAGCTAGAGCCTGTATGCTTATTTCATGTATGGATTCCTCATAAAAAAATAGTTGATGTGTATTTTTTTCTCATCTGAATTATCTTCCATTTTAGAGTTATTTCCCATGTAATAAAATTACATTGAAATCCCATTAGCAAGATATCTCAAAAAGTATTTGAGCTAGAGCCTTGATATTTGGTGTACTGATTGGGACTGAGTAGGAAATGACCTGATTAAATTTTCAACCAGTTAAATGAAATGTTGTTGGAGTCATGAACCTTTACAATTTCTGGCCATTTAATCTTGTTGCTTTCTTGTGCATAGCATAAGTTTAGAACCATGTATGCTAGTGTTTTGAAATTTCATGTATGGATTCCTCATTAAAAAATAGATGACCCGTATTTTTTTCTTGTCTGAATTATTTCCCATTTTAGAGTTATTTCCCTTGTAATAAAATAACATTGACATCTCATTATTAGAGCTAGAGCCTTGATATTTGGTATACTGATTGGGATTGAGGATGAGATCACCAGACTGAATTTTGAAACAATTAAATGAAATGTTGGAGTTATGGCCCTTTGCAATTTTGGCCATTTAATGTTGCTTTCTTGTGCATAGTATCACTTTAAAACCATGTATGCTAATGTTTTGAAATTTCATATATGGATTCCTCATGAAAAAATAGGTTACCTATATTTTTTTCTTATCAGAATTATCTCCCATTTTAGCGTTATTTCCCTTTTAATAAAATAACATTGAAATCTTGTTAGCAAGATGTCTCAAAAATTATTTGAGCTAGAGCCTTGGTATTTGGTATTCTTATTGGGACTGAAGATGAGATCACCTGATTAAATTTTCAACCAATTAAATGAAATGTTGTTGGAGTTGTTATGGCCCTTTGCAATTTCTGGCCATTGAATGTTTTTGCTTTCAGGTGCATAGCATAAGTTTAGAACCATGTATGCTGATGTTTTGAAATTTCATATATGGATATCTCATGAAAAAATAGGTGACCCATATTTTTTTTCTTATCTGAATTATCTTCCATTTTAGTTATTTCCCTTCAAATAAAACAACATTGAAATCTGGTTAGCAAGATATCTAAAAAAGTATTTTAGCTAGAGCCTTGATATTTGATATACTGATTTGGGCTGAGGAGGAGATCAACTGATTAAATTTTGAACTAATTAAATGAAATGTTGTCGGTGTTATGGCTCATTGCAATTTCTGGCTATTTAATCTTGTTGCTTTATTGTGTATAGCATAAGTTTAGAACCATGTATGCTAATGTTTTGAAATTTCATATATGGATTCCTTATGAAAATATAGGTGACCCATATGTTTTTTTATCCGAATTATCACCCATTTTAGAGTTATTTCCCTTTTGACTGAAAGCTCATATATTTGTACTGTTATTACCGTCATGGGCAGGCAGTGTTGGAGTCAAGCAGTGTTAGTCAGGGAGTTGGGGGCATAGTGTTTTACAAACACCAGCTCTAGTTTCTTCATTTTTTACAAAAGAGACAATGTCTGTGACTTTCTGTTAGCCTGCTTGCACACTGTGTCCCTTCTGAAAAGGGCATCTGCTCTAAAAGAAAAGAATTTGCTCTTGAGCATCTTGAGCAAATTCCAAGAGCAAATTCTATCTTTTCAGAGTAGATTGCTTTACAGAAGGGAGTCAAAAGACTTTTTACAGAGTTGTCTCCCCTAAAAATGTATCTGTTCATCTTAAAATGATCAAGGTTCAAGATAAGGTATTAGTTTGGAAATAATAATATAGGGATCAAACATGGTTTTTCATGCATTAACATTTGCCAGGTCCCGTGGGAGGTGTTGAAAACCGAGGCCAAAGGCCAAAGTTTTAACACCTCCCAAGAGACCTGGCGAATGTTAATGCATTCAAAAACTATGTTCGATCACTATTATTACATAAAAACTGAAAACATTTGTTACATTTCGCGTTATTTTTTGCACTATTTTGTTTTGCCTTTTCACAGATGTCTCGCAAACATAATTTCCATGGACTATGCTTGTTCTAGGGCCGGGCAGTACACATCTCATAACGTCAGCAAATCTGTGACCCCGGAACTATCATATTGAAAGTTGCGTAGGTGTGCATTAACAGTACGTGAATTGCCTTGTTAATACAGTGCTTTTTGGCGGTTAATGCACAGCTGTTAATAACATGCGATACTGCTTTTTATGCAATAATGAGTGATTCCATGTGAAAATATGGCTTCTGGGGTGTATGCTGATAGCAAAAGCCCAAATCAGCTTGTGCATTTGCACAGTCTGATCAGGGTTTTCCTTGTCTGCTTACAGAATTATTGGATACTGTAGACTATATTGCCATATGCAGGGTTTTTCCTGACTTGCATTTTGGCAGTTTTTACCACCAAAATCATGCTCTTGACTCTCAGATGTTTGGGGAAAGGGTCCTCGGTGATTCATGTATGATCAGTTTATTACTAGAGCAAGTCGATGGCGTGGCTAGCCATCCCATATCTCCGCGCCAGCGCCATTGCATATCTCAGTGCACATCAAAATTCCAAATGTGTTCCTCCAGTCCTCATCCACAGGTTTAAGATTCTAGCTTAAATGGTCTAGGAGCAATGGTGTGACATTACAAATGGATGTACGGCTGGCTGGATGGACTGATGGATGGAGGGAGGGAGGGGGAGTGTAACAATATCCCCGCTTTTTCTTCGAAAAGCGCAGGGATAATTAGTTTTATGTATTCATAGCTGCAGGTAAAGTGATTTACAAAAAATTGCTTATAAATTTCCGGATACCCCCTCCCATCTGGTGCTAATATGGCATTTCTGGCTTTGCACTTTGATCTATTTGTCACCTTAAGGACAAGAATTATCAGTATTTGGGCAGTAGAAAATCTCTCCTGCAATGAACCCCCTAATCTTTCTAAAGGACTCCTTCACTTGACATCAGGGAGTCCCTGGGACTCTCATTTTCAAGTCTTCAGGGAAAACCCTGCCATACAGCAAAGGATACCCTTTTCTAATGGCATGGCTTCAAGCAGGACTTGATGCCTTGTTCATATGTGCTTCTGACTGATGATCGGGGGATCATGGGTTTGATTCCAGCTGAATTCGCTAACTTTTTTTCATGGAGATTGATCATGAAATATTTTCTACAGTCATTCTCCCCCTTCCAATGAATGAAAAAGTGCATTTTGTCAGTTTCGTGTAATAGAATGTGCACATACTGGTTACCTTCTTAGAGGACCAAGCTTGCCCAGGAAAAGTGTGCTTAGATAACTAACTGGCTAAACATGACCTTAGCAATGTTGAATTGGTCATTAAACTCCAAACCAGCCAACCCTTCCTGAAAACACCCTTTTCTCAGGCATAGCTCAAGCATTTAATTTTTTTAACTTTCTCCATAAAGATATTAATTTTATTGTTTCTCTCTAGAACTATGGACATATAAAAATATGAATATATAAGAATTTTAGTGCTTTAATTTCATAATTCTTCATTGACAGTATAATTATCCCCCTTGACCTTACTTGGCTGTGTAGCGTAGTTATCAGATTTTAAACATTCCTTTCACAAATAATACCTCAATAATAAGTTCTCAGTAGCATTTTGTACAAAAACAAAAAGCATCAGCAGTTTATTTAGAAATAATTTTTAGCTCACCTGAGCACAAAGTGCTCAAGGTGAGCTATTGTAAGCATGCTGTGTCCTCATACATTGTGCATTGCCTGTTGCCAACAATTTCTTTAAACAACATCACCTCTTTAACTGCTGATCCTATTTCCTCCAAACTGTACAGAATTGTTTCACTCATGGCCCCTTTACCAAAATTGCTCAAATGGTTCTGCTCCATTGAACAAGATGGCCCCCAGAGCTAAAATAGAAAAATCTTTTAATAACATATCCTTGGCCATTGATCCTATTTAGAAATAATTTCACAGAAATTTTCCTCTTACGGCTCTCTACCAAAATTGCTAAAGTGGTTCTGCTCAGCTGAACAAAGTGGCCACTAGAGCTAAAAAATAGAAAAAAATTCAAAGGATATCTCATTCGCAGCCAGTGGCTGAATTTCAAAATAATCAATTAAAATGTTCCCCTTATGGCCCCCCTACAAAAATTGCTAAAATGGTTCGGCTGGGTGGAACAAAATGGCCACCAGAGCTAAAAATAGAAAAAACTATAAACAACTTTGCCTCCGCCACTAGAAATGTTCCTCTTATGGCCCTTAACCAAAATTGCTAAAATGGTTCTGCTTGGCTGAAGAAACTGGATACCAGAGCTAAAAATAGAAAGACCTTCAAACCACATCTCCAAGGCCAGTGGCCCAATTTCAGAGTAATTTCACAGATATGTTCCCCATATACGCTTTTACCAAAATTGCTAAAATGGTTCCCCTTGGCTGAACAAAATGGTCAGCAGAGCTAAAATTAGAAAATCCTTTAAATGACATCTCTTCATAGGCCAATGGTCTAGTTTCAAAATTGTTCCACAGAAATGTTCCTCTTTATCCCTTTTTACAAAAAATAACAAAAATGGTACCACTTGGCTGAACAAAATGGCCACCAGAGCTAAAAATAGACAAGGACTTCTTTCCCTGCTGGTGTTTCACAGAGTCTTCTTTCCCGGCTGGTGCTCCATATGGTCTTCCTTTCCTGCTGGTGCTTAACAAATTTCTTACTTTAAAATTTTGCCATGGCAACCAAACAAAATGGCCACCTTTAAACAACGTCTCTCAAGCCATGACACCATCACTTCCACAAACTATGTTGAGCTCTGATGAGCCATTCAGGGCCATATGACCTCTTGTTTCAGAAAACAAATACTGAGGAGGGTTATATCAAACTTAAAAGTAGCTGAGAAATTAAACTAGTCCCCTCTATTGCTATTATCTTTCAATCATAGCTTCAGATCAGGGCCCAGTTGTTCAAAGCTAACGATGTTGTTAGTTAACAATTCGTTAAAATTTACATGGAGTGATACGCAAATATGCTGAATTTTTTTGCTGAAAAAAATGTGAGTAGCTTTTGCAGTGCAAAAGCTACTCACATTTTTTCAGCAAAAAATATCAGAATATTGTATATTGAATCCACTAAACGGTTAACGAAATGACCCTTAACGAGCTCATTAAGCTAATGACGCTTTGAACAACTGGGCCCAGGTGTTTTTTATGACTGTAAATGTTGATAGTTTTATTATTTCTCCACAAAAATATGCCCTGACGAGGTGCTTCTAACAAATACCCATAACATGTTTTAGTGGAGAAAGAAGAAAAATCTTATCTTAAGCTATCTTAACCCTTAAAGCACCAACTGCAGCAGACAACATTTTTTTTTTTTTTTTTTTTTTCAGAAAAAACAAGTCATGACATGTCATATGAATTGTCTGCTTGGCAGACCATTCACTTGAAATGTCAAAACTTGTTTTCTCTTGAAAAGTAAAAAAAAAAATTTGAATGTCATCTGCTACAAATTTTGCTTGGCACTTTAAGGGTTAATTGCTTTCATCTGTAGTTTCTAAATTTAGCTTGAGGGTTTGTAGTAGGGTACACAGTATCTACCTCAAGTTCTTAAGGTCAAAGTAATATGTTTAAATATTTTGTGTTAGATTTTGCATTTAGCATTTTATCAATTTACCTTCTTCTCTTTAAGTTCTAACAGTATTCTATGGCTGCTTTCATCTGCAGCTTTTGTATTTGAAATGATGGTCCATAGCAACAGGTCCTTGCATTATGATGAAAAACCACCCACCCTGATCTTTGACGGTTGCATGCTTAATATGTTTGCTTTAAATTTTTTGTTTAGTTCATGGTTCATTTTAATGCCCCCTGCCTGCAGAATGCAGCAGTTGGGTATAGTCACACCTGGGAATCAGTCAACTTGTACTCCGATAGTGTACTATAAAGGAATAAGTTGACCTGTTCGGGTGAACCTATTGATGTGTGTAAACAACTTCCCAAAGTGCTAGTCAGCTGGATAAAATGTGAGTTTGTTTACTTATTTTGTATTTTACTAAGAATTGGAGATTGTCATATGCTGAGATAAGAGTCCAAGATTGTTATAACACTTGTTTTAACCGAAAACTCTGTTGATTTCTTGAGATATCGTTTTGGGTGACCAAAAATCCTGCATTGAACAATAAGCACCGAGGCAAAGAATGTAGTTATTGTGCATTTCATGACATTTTAGTGAGATGACACCAGTAGGTGTAGAACCATTGGATATTGCACACCTTTTAAATACATTTATGCAAAAATGAGATGTTTCGTTTTTCAGGCAGGTAAAAACTTTTATGTGTACCAGTTGACTTGTTGCATACAATTTAACTAATGTAAATTATATAGGAGGTACTCTAGTTTTCAAAGTCTTTGACATGTACTTAAGTTCCAAAATAGGAATTAGATAATGAATAAGGATTTTTAGGTTACAAATAAGTAACTATAGCTGTCGATGGTGTTAAAATGTTAAGAACAAGCAAATTTTCTTGGTTTTTCGAAAATGTACTCGACTGCACAGTGAATTCCATTACTGTCCTTTCGACATCACTTTGAAAGACGTTTTTTGCTTGGCGTTTATTTTACATGAAAATATTTTGTTCTGATTGACCATGTCTTATCAGAAACCATTTGTCTTTTCTGTTTCTGTGTTTTGTTCTCAAATATTTACCCTAAAATCAAAATCATGGCCAAAAGTTGGTCTGACCTATGCAATTTCTATAGTAAAGTGATTTTTTGGAATTTTTGTCTAAGAAAATATTTTGCACTTTTCTTTGCTGAATTTAAATTATTGATGTTTCACAACAATACTGTGAAAATTTCAGAAAAATTGGACAAGCAGAACTTGTTGAAAATCTGCCTCCAAGTTACCAACCCAACAGATTTCTGCATAATTAACATCCATTTTTACTATGGGAAAAAGTGAAAATCTTTGATTTTTTAAAAAAACAATGACTAGAATAAAACTTTTTGTGCATAGGTAATTAAGACAAATGGTTTTGCATTAAATTATGACAAAAGTTTGCAAATTTACTTCATCTATGTAAAACGCCAAGCAAAAAACGACTTTCTGAAAGATGTCGAAAGCACAGTAGTTAAATTGTTCACTACCAGTCAAATGGTATGCATAGAAACTTTTTCTCTGTGTTTTCGAAGTGCATCACTTTGTTTAAGCAAAAGTGTGTTAACAAACTTATTTTAACATGGACTTGAATTTCAGTTGTTAATGTCCTGGAGTTAAGGGTTAAATTGCCTTTCATGGATAGTTTGAATCACGGTAAGGCATGTTCAAGCCATGAATTTATTATGTGAAAAAGGATACTTGTATAGAAATCCTCCAATTTTTCTATGATCCTTGTGTCAGGATTATCCCCATTCATTGCCACAGCATATTTTCCGCTTTTCGACAAAAAGTAAAATGAAAACATAAACTTACAGTAAACGTAATAACCTTCGCTTCTCCTGTTTGTTTACATACAGTCAACTGGTCTACCAGAACAGGTCAATTTATTGTTCAATAGTACTCCAATGGTGTACAAGTTGTCCGATTTCCAGGCGTGATAGTGTTTTGCTGTGATGTTACATCCGTATTTGCGTACCTCTGTATGCCACATAACCAGTGTCTAACAAATGTTTAAGTTTTCATTCAAATTTAATCAACATTTATGTCCACATTTCTTTGGAGGTCATAATTTGTGTGCCTTTTATACAAGGAAGTTGAAATTTGGTATGGTACTTACCCAGCTCTGTATTAGAGTTGCTCATGTCATGCCCTGGGATGGGACTATGGGTCAAAATGTATAACAGATCAGATTGAGCATTTGAAAAATAGTTGATGAATTTATGCATCCAGATGTTGCTGTGATATGGACAAAAAGCAAAGGGTGGGGCCAGTTATTATGTACTTTGGACACTTGTCTAGTTTTTAGCTAATCTGAGCGAAAGCTCAGGGTGAGCTATTCTGATCACCCTCTGTTCATCGTCAGTCGTCCGTCGTCAGTTGTCCGTTGTCAACAATTAGTTTAGAGAACTCTAGAGTTGAAAGACTCAGGGTATGTTAAGACTTTAGAGGTCTCAGTTTTGACCCTATCTTAATGAACTTGCTCAGAATGTTTGTCTCCATAAATTCTAGGTCAAGTTTGACACTGGGTCACTTGGGGTCAGAAACTAGGTCACCAGGTCAAATCAAAGGAAAATCTTTTTTTAAGTAATCATCATAGATCTTGCTCAAAATGTTCATCTTGATAATTTCTAGGTGAGGTTTGAAACTGGGTCTCTTGGTGTCACTAGGTCACCAAGCCAAATCAAACAAAAACCTTGTTAACACTCCATAGGTCACATTTTTTAAGTAATCATCATGAATATTGCTTAAAATATTTGTCTTGATCATTTCTAGGTCAGTTCTGAATTTGGGTCACTTGGAGTCAATAACTAGATCAATCAAAGGAAAACCTTGTTAACACTCATCATGAATCTTGTTAAAAATGTTTGTCTTCATGATTTCTAGGACAGGTTTGAAACTATATAACTTGGGATCAAAAACTAGATCACTGGAACATATCAAAGGAAGACCTTCTTAACACTCTGGAGGTCACATGTTTGAAGCAATCATCATAAATCATGTTCAAAATGTTTGTCTGGATGTTCTTTAGGTTCACTTTGAAACTGGGTTACTTGGGGTCAATAACCAGGTTAAATCAAAGGAAAACCTTGTTAACACACTTGTACATTTTTCAAGCTTTCATCATGAATCTTGTTCAAAATGTTGATTTCTAGGTTCTTTCTGAAACTGGGTCACTTGGGGTCAAAAATTAGGTCACCAGGCCAAATCATAGGAAAACCTCGTTAACACTCGAGAGGTCACATTTTTCAAGCAATCATCATGAATGTTGCTCAAAATGTTTGTCTTGATTATTTCTAGATAAATTTGAAACTGGGTCACTTGAGGTCAAAACTTAGGTCACCAGGTCAAATCAAAGGAAAAGCTTGTTAACACTTATTCATATTTTTGAAGTTATCATCATGAATCTTGCTCAAATGTTTCTCCTGATCATTTCTTAGTCAAGATAGAAACTGGGTCACTTGGGGTAAAAAATTATTTCACCAGGCCTAATCAAAGGAAAACCTTGTTAACATTCTAAAGGTTACATTTTTGAAGCGATCTTTATGAATCTTGCTCAAAATGTTTGTCTTGATCATTTCTTGATCAAGTATGAAACTGGGTTACTAAGGTTCAAAAACTAGGTCACCTGGCCGAATCAAAGGAAAAACCTTGTTAACACTCAAGAGGTCACATTTTTATGCCCCGCCACAAAAAAGTGGCGGGGTATTATGTTATACCCTCTGAAATTTTGAGTGTCGGTCCGTCCGTCCATCCGTCCATCAGTCAGCGCCCCCACCATTCTTCTGCCCGCAACTCCTCCTACAGTTTTAGGCCAATCCTTTTCAAACTTTATAGGTGCTTTTAGGATGGTCTGAAGATATGCATATTGTTTTTTCAGAATCCTGAAATTATCTTTTTATTACATTTTTTGCATTTTTAACTTAGACTTTTTTTGAGCCCTAATGCTACAGAAATGTATAGGGAGTATGTACCTTCTGCCCGCAACTCCTCCTACAGTTTTAGGCCAAACCTTTTCAAACTTTACAGGTGCTTTTAGGATGGTTTGAAGATATGCATATTGTTTTTTCAGAATCCTGAAATTATATTTTATTACTTTTTTTGCATTTTTAACTTAGACTTTTTTCGAGCCCTTATACTACAGAAATGTATAGGGAGTATGTACCTTCTTTCCGCAACTCCTCCTACAGTTTTAGGCCAATCCTTTTCAAACTTTACAGGTGCTTTGAGGATGGTCTAAAGATATGCATATTGTTTCTTTCAGAATCCTGAAATTATTTTTTATCACGTTTTTTGCATTTTTAACTTAGACTTTTTTTGAGCCGTAATACTACAGAAATGTATAGGAAGTATGTACCTTCTGCCCGCAACTCCTCCTACAGTTTTAGGCCAATCCTTTTCAAACTTTACAGGTGCTTTTAGGATGGTCTGAAGATATGCATATTGTTTTTTCAGAATCCTGAAATTATTTTTTATTACATTTTTTGCATTTTTAACTTAGACTTTTTTCGAGCCCTAATACTACAGAAATGTATAGGGAGTATGTACCTTCTGCCCGCAACTCCTCCTACAGTTTTAGGCCAATCCTTTTCAAACTTTACAGGCGCTTTTAGGATGGTCTGAAGATATGCATATTGTTTTTTTAGAATCCTGAAATTATTTTTTATCACATTTTTTGCATTTTTAACTTAGACTTTTTTCGAGCCCTAATATTACAGAAATGTATAGGGAGTATGTACCTTGTATGCACAACTCCTCCTACATTTTCAGGTCGATCCTTTTGAAACTTTACACATGCTTTTAGGATGGTCTGAAGATATGCATATTGTTTTTTTCAGAATCCTGAAATTATTTTTTATCACTTTTTATTGCATTTTTAACTTAGACCTTTTGGTATTTTTTTTTTTGTTTTTTTTTTTTTGAGTTATGAAATAACTGTTTATTGCTTCTCTTCATGTTTAACTTAGATTGTTTTCAGCCCTTATACTACAGAAGTGCATAGGGAATATGTCCCTGTGGCAGGGCATGGTGCATGGCTTGCAGTTTTATTGAAGTTATCATCATGAATCATGCTCAAAATGTTTGTCTTGATCATTTCTAAGTCAAGTTCCAAGCTGGGTCATGAGGTCAAAAAATAGGTCAGCAGGCCAAATCAAAGAAAAATCCTGTTAACATTCTAGAGGTCACATATTTTAAGTAATCATCATGAATCTTGCTCAAAATGTTTGTCTTTATGATTTCTAGGTTAAGTTTGGGTCACTTTGGGTCAAAAACTAGGTCACCAAGCTGAATCAGAAGAAAACCTTTTTAACACTCCAGAGGTCACAATTTTTTAAGTAATCTTCATGAATATTGCTCAAAATGTTTGCCTTGATCACTTCTAGGTCAGGTTTGAAACTGAGTCACTTGGGGTCAATAACTAGGTCACAAGGCCAAATCAAAGGAAACCCTTGTAAACACTTGAGAGGTCACATTTTTGAAGTAATCATGATGACTCTTGCTCAAAATGTTTGTCTTGATTATTTCTAGATAAAGTTTGAAACTGGGTCACCTGAGGTCAAAAACTAGGTCTCCTGGCCAAATCAAAGGAAAACCTTGTTAACACTTAGAAGTCATATTTTTGAAGCAGTCATCATGAATCTTGTTCAAAACATTTGTCTTCATGATTTCAAGGTCAGCTTTGAAATTGGGTCACTTGCGGTAAAAAACTAGGTCATTGGACCAAATCAAAGGAAGACCTTAACACTCTGGAGGTCACATTTTGAAGCAAATATCATGTATCTTGCTCAAATTGTTTGTCTGGATGTTCTTTAGGTTGACTTCGAAACTGGGTTTCTCGGGTTTAATAACTGGTCACCAGGCTAAATCAAAGGAAAATCTTGTTAACACTCTCGAGTTCATATTTTTAAGCAATCATCATGAATCTTGTTCAAAATGTTTGCCTTGATGATTTCTAGGTCAAGTTTGAAAATGGGTCACTTGCCGTCTAAAATTAGGTCACCTGGATAAATCAAAGAAAAACCTTGTTAACACTCGAGAGGTCACATTTTTGAAGCAGTCTTCATGAATCTTGCACAAAATGTTTATTTTGATCCTTTCTTGTTAAATTTGAAACTGGGTCGCTTTGGTTAAAAAAACTAGGTCATCTGGCCAAATCAAAGGAGAACCTTGTAACACTCAAGAGGTCAATTTTTTTAGTTATCATCGTGAATCTTGCTCAAAATGTTTGTTTTGATCATTTCTAGGTCAAGTTTGAAACTGGGTCACTTGGGGGTCATACTAGGTCACCAGGCCCAGTCAAAAGAAAACCTTGTCAACACTCTAGAGGTTACATTTTTGAAGCAATCTTTATGAATCTTGCTCAAAATGTTTGTCTTGATGATTTCTAGGTGAAGTTTGAAACTGGGTCACTTGGGGTCAAAAGCTAGGTCACCAGACCATATCATAGGAAGACCTTGCTAAAACTCTTGAGGCCACATTTTTTAATCAATCATCATGAATCATGTTCAAAATGTTTGTCTTAATGTTCTTAAGGTTGACTTTTCAAAACTGGGTCACTTGGAGTCAAAAACTAGGTCACCAGGCCAAATCAAAGGAAAAGTTTGTTAACACTCTAGAAGCTAGAGTTAACACTCTAGAAGTCTCATGTTTGAAGTAATAATCATCACAAATCTTGCTCAAAATGTTTGTCTTGATGATTTCTAGGTGAAGTTTGGAACTGGGTTACTTATGACGTATATTACATGGTCCAGTGACTTTCTTAAGTTTTATATGTTTAGGTTTCTCAGTAACTATTGGTGCTACAGCAGTAAAACTTTGTACTTGCATACATCTTAGCATGGCCTCTTGAATGCAGTTATCCATATTTGACCATGACTTCTATTTCATGGTCCACTGACTTTGTTAAGTGTTTGTGTTTGGGTTAGTTTCTCACTAACTATTGCTCCTACAGCCAGTGATACTTAGTACATGCATACATCTTAGCATGGCTTCTTGAGTTCAGTCATCCATATTTGACCTTGACCTGTATTTCACAGTCTGTTAGACACGCTACATTGTCTTACTTGTTAATATAATCATCATGAATTTTGTTCAGAATGTTTGCTTTGCTCATTTATTGGTTAAGTGCTATGATACTCAGGTGAGCATTACAGGGCCATCATGGCTGTTTGCCACTCATCTAATGGTATTTAGGATGCTTCAAAATGTACTAAACTTGACTTGTTGAAAATTTATAATTATTATAAGGAGATAAAATGTCTGAAAAACAGGGTAGATTTGGTGTGTTGTACCTGGCAAAAAGAACCTATAGGCCCAGTTGTTCAAAACTAATGATGTCGTTAGTTAACATGTCGTTAAAACTTTGATCATTAAATATGTCATATACGCAAATAGTTTTGCTGAAAAAAAATGTGAGTAGTTTTTGCATTTGCAAAAGTACTCACATTTTTTTTTTCAGCCAAAATGCCTGTGAATTAGAGATTGTACTTACTAGAACAGTTAACATTTTGACCACTAACGAGCTTGTTAAATTAACAAAGCTTTGAACAACTGGGCCCAGACCTTTGCTCTCCGTTCATACATTCTGTAGTATCCAATAATTCTTTTAGAAGACAGTGAAGGCCCTGATCAGACTACATAGATCAGACTGCATAGATGTGCAGGCTGATCTGGGCCTTTGCTATCTGCATATGTCTGAAGACATATTTTTCCATGATGCAGCCCATATAAAATTTGTTTTTAAGTGTCTGGAAACAACTCAGCAGGTGGCACAGCCTATGGAAGCATCTATAAACCAGAAGATTCAGGAAGCCGTGGTGGTGGTTCCCATGGTGGTCTTGGTGGGGGCAAGGTATACATCAATGTTCCAGCAATAATACTTATGGATGGCTACATTCTTGCCGATGGTGCAGCTGGAACAGACAGCAATGGTGGTGGTGGTTCAGGTGGTGCTATTTTCATTGAAGCTGGTAAGTTTTCTTTTCCTTGCTGACCAAATAGCAAGAGTTGGCCAATGTCCCATGAGAAAAGATTTTAAAAGATATGGTACTTAATCCTTCTCTTGCTGAACACGTCATGCCCTGTCTTTGCAAACAGTGTAGATCCAGATCAGTTGGCTTCTAGAAGCCAGCTGATCTGGATCTACACTGTTTGTCATTAAATATGTGAATTTCTATAAAAAAAAAAAAAAAAAAAAACCTGGATCAAGTAATCTGATTGGCTGAAAATTTGAAAAGGGTGTGGCATCTTAATCTATTCAGCATGACAAGGGTTAGAATGACAAGCTAATCTGCCCTGAAAATCTTTTCTCCTGATACTTTTTGTATATTATCAGTGACTACATAATTATACTTAACCCTTGTCCTGCTGAATAAATTAAGATGCCACACCCCCTTCTAATTTTTAGCCAATCAGATTTCTTGATCCAGATTGTTGCTATAAATTCACATACTTAATGACCAACACTGCAGATCCAGATCAGAAGCCAACAGATCTGGATACACACTGTTTGCAAAGACAGGGTATATCCTAACTCTGCAGGACAAGGGTTAATGCGTTATGTATTATATTGTGAATGGATTTGTCTTACCTTAGAAACATGTCTTTGATGTCAGGTATCTTTTGTTAATATTGTTGTAATATTTGTAAGTTTTGAAGGAGGACCCGAGGGAAGTTTGGCTAGGCTTCCTTGTTAAATAAAATTATTGTTATCATTACCGTATTCGACCTAATTACCGCACATACCCCTATAAGCGCACAGTTAAGCAATTCCGTTGTCTTCAGATTACAGCAAGTGTATTTGCTCGCTTCTTCTTTATAAAGGCATATGTTGTTGGTACTCATTTGAATTGCATCGACGATGCAATTCAAATGAGTACCCACAACATATGCTTTTATAAAGAAAATCAGAAAAGAAACCGCATAAGTATCATTAGACAAGTCTGTCGCTATCTTTAAGTTTTCTCAGTAGTTTTGAAAAACCTAAGCGCACGGTGCGGTAATTAGGTCGAATACGGTATTATTATTATTATTAATATCATTGTATCCCTTTCAGCCATGCCACTCTCTCTCTCTCTCTCACTTTTAGCCATGCCACTCTCTCACTCACTATCTCTCTCTCTCTCTCTCTCTCTTTCATTTTAATCATACAATGGCACTGCCATTAATGGTCATGCGCAGCAATATGAACACTTAGAAAATGAGGAAAGTTAAAAGCAGGTGGATAATCCACCTGCTTTGAACTTTCCTCATTTTCTAAGTGTCGGTTTACTGTATATTTAAGCTCTGTACTACAGCTGCCTCCCTGCAGTTTTACTCCTTTCAGAAGGTGAGGGTGGAAGTTGCAGAAAGGTTTTTAGTAAAACAAACAGAACCCATTTGAATGTCTGCCTGTTTTGTTTTGTTTAAAGGTCAGTTCCGAGGTTATGGTACCCTGTCTGCTATTGGTGGTAAAGGATATGGCTCTGCAGGTGGTGGAGCAGGGGGCCGTATAGCAATCCACACACGGGATGCCAATGAATACAAGGGTGGACTACTGGCATATGGCTCCCCAGGAACAACCAGTGGGGACATGGGTGGTCCAGGAACTGTATTTGTAGAGGACAGAACTGAACCCTATACTTACCAAAGTCGCTTGTATCTTGATGGACGAAACCTTTATCCAACAAAACCAGTTGTGGTCAATGAAAAAAATCCAAGACATGCCACTGCAGCAAAACCAACTGGAAATAACGCTGATCTTGACTTTCAACATGTTTTGCTCAACAACATTGTAAGTTTATTTTTGAGCTACATAAATAAAATGCGGACTTGAATTGTTTGGATTTAGCTGAAAGATTTTTACCACCATTTTGTAAAGCGAAACAAATTTTACAGAGAGGAAACTGCATCCCGTCTTAGTATTTGAAACCCTTTAAAAATCATGGGTACTTAAAGGAAAGATAGAGGATCTTACATTTGTGGTCATTTCATACAAAATTTATGGAATAAGGCTTGTTACGTAAATTTCATATTAAATGACAATGAATTAAGATTCTGTTCATTATATGTTATGACCATAGAGGTTGAACCATTTTTTTTAGCTCACCTGAGCCGAAGGCTTATGATGAGCTATTGTGATCACTTGCCCTCCATCCTCCGTCTGTCCGTTCACACCTTTGAACGACTTCTCCTCTGAAATCCCTGGGCTAAATTTCTTCAAACTTCATGTGGAGCCTTCTGTTAAAGAGGGATTGAAAATTTTTACAAATGGTCATGGTCCGTTAATCAAGATGGCCGCCTTGCCCTTATGGCGTAAAAACTCTAAAAACTCTTCTTCTCCAGAACCATGAACGCTTTGAGGCTAAATTTAGTATATAGCATCAGGACTCAATGTCTACCAAGTTTGTTCAAATGTTCCTAGGTTGACCTTTGATTTTTTATTGCAAAGTCAAATTTTTGTCCCTGTGCATTTGTATGGGAAAATATTGAAAAGTCAATTTCTCAAAATGCATTAAACACTAATGACTGAAAATTACAATGTACGATCAAAGAAGCAAACCCTTTTAGTTACAATCAAAATTTTGTCCCCTGGGGTTATCTGCCTTTGCTTCTGGGCTACATACATGTATAAAATCTCATAATCTTAAAATGTTCAAAATTTTATTCACCAGGGTTATCTGCCCTTGCCCCTAGGCTACATGTATAAAAATCTCAGAATCTTTAAATGTCTTCTCTGAAACAGCTGGACCATGTTACAATCTAAATTTTATCCACCAGGGTTATCTGCCCTTGCCCCTGGGCTACATGTATAAAAATCTCAGAATCTTTAAATGTCTTCTTCTCTGAAAAGCTTGACCAATTTTCACCAGATTTCACATAAGGCCTTCTGTCAAAGGGGTATAATCAATTTGTTTAAACCATTCTGCATCATTAAACAAGATGGCTGCAATGCCCATACATGGTAAATAACACTTTTTTTTTTTTGTCCAGAACCAAGAATGCTTTAAGGCTGAATCTTGATATAAATCACTGGGGACTCAAGGTCTACCAAGTTTATTCAAATGATGATCCTAGGATGACCTTTAACCTTTCCATGGCAAGGTCAGATTTGCATATACTCTTGTATGGGGAAAATGTTGAAAAATCAGTTTCTGAAACTGTACCAAAGACTAATGGCTGAAATTTGCAATGTATAATTAAAGTTATTAAAACTCAGAAGTTACAATCAAAATTTTGTCACTTTGCAGTTATATGCCCTTTGCACATGGGCTTTATACATGCTTAAAATCATGTAATCTTTAAGTGTCTTCTTCTCTGAAACTGCTTGACCAGTTTCCAAAGATTTCATATGGAGCCTTCTGTCGAAGGGATATTGACATCAAATGGTTCCACACCATTAAACAAGATGGCTGCCATGCCCATATATGGTAAAAAAACTCTTAAAAAATCTTCTTCTACAGAATCAAGAAAACTTTGAGACTGAATCTTGGTGTATATAGCATTTGGGACTCAAGGTCTACCATATTTATTCAGATGATGATCCTAGGATGACTTCTGACCTTTTTATGACAAGGGCAAATTTACGTCTCTATACAAATGTTGAAAAATCATTTTCTAAAAATGTATTAAAGACAAATGGCGGAAAGTTACAATGTATGATTAAAGTAGTAAAACTTATTTTTTACAATCAAAATTGTATCCCCTGGAGGATACAGTATCTGCCCTTGCCTCAGGACTTTGTGCATGTATAAAATTGTATAAATCTTTAAATGTCTTCTTCTCTGAAATCACTTGCCAGTTTTCACCAAATTTCACATGGGGCCTTCTATTGAAGGGCTACTAACAATTTGTTCAAATGGTTTTTCACTGTTGAACAAGATGGCTGCCATGCCCATATATGGTAAAAATATACTGAAAGGAAAAAGAAACGCAGGGTAAATTATATTCCTAAATTTCATTCAAGTTTGAAAAAGTTTGTTAAATATTTTACTATGATTACAAAACGGTATATGTATGGAACAAAAGTTCCAAATTTCATTGGTTTATGATCAACAAGTCTCGAGTTATTGAAGTTCATTGATAGCTACCCCCCAAATCTTGAAATCAAAATTAAACTGAAAATCAATATCGGGTGTGCCCCCCTCTTGCTGCCATTGCTGCCCTAATTCTCCTTTGGATAGAGTTAACCAAAGCATTGACAGTTCGCATCGGGATGTTATTCCATTCATCGATCAATGCATTCCTTAGTTTTGCGAGATTTGCGGGGGGATTTCGGCGCTTCCTAACCCTTCTGTCCAGCTCATCCCACATGTGCTCTATTGGGGTCAAATCTGGACTGTACGGTGGCCATGCTAGTGGTGCGATGTTATTGTTTGCCAGGAAATCCTGACAAACTCGGGCAACATGTGGTCGGGCATTGTCCTGCTGCAGAATCAGATTACGTTGTTGCACAAGCGGGACTGCAACAGGACGCAAGATCTCATCCCTATACCTTACTGCGGTCATATTGCCCGCAACAATAATCAACTGAGATTTTTCTCCCGTGAGCAATGCCTCCCCAGACCATAACGGAGCCACCCACAAACTGATCCCGTTCGACAACACAGGCGCAGCAAAACGGTCTCCGCGATGTCGGTACACACGACGTCGACCATCTGCGCGATAGAGAATGAACCTAGACTCGTCCGTAAAAAGAACTTGTCTCAACTGCCTCATCGGAATAGCCTGGGCAATATGACCGCAGTAAGGTATAGGGATGAGATCTTGCGTCCTGTTGCAGTCCCGCTTGTGCAACAACGTAATCTGATTCTGCAGCAGGACAATGCCCGACCACATGTTGCCCGAGTTTGTCAGGATTTCCTGGCAAACAATAACATCGCACCACTAGCATGGCCACCGTACAGTCCAGATTTGACCCCAATAGAGCACATGTGGGATGAGCTGGACAGAAGGGTTAGGAAGCGCTGAAATCCCCCCGCAACTCTCGCAAAACTAAGGAATGCGTTGATCGATGAATGGAATA
The DNA here is from genome assembly GCA_964016985.1 of Anodontia alba. Classification (NCBI taxonomy): domain Eukaryota; kingdom Metazoa; phylum Mollusca; class Bivalvia; order Lucinida; family Lucinidae; genus Anodontia; species Anodontia alba. The sequence continues at coordinate 35,946,929 of OZ024828.1, forward strand.
ACATCCCGATGCGAACTGTCAATGCTTTGGTTAACTCTATCCAAAGGAGAATTAGGGCAGCAACAGCAGCAAGAGGGGGGCACACCCAATATTGATTTTCAGTTTGATTTTGATTTCAAGATTTGGGGGGTAGCTACCAATGAACTTCAATAACTCGAGACTTGTTGATCACAAACCAATGAAATTTGGAACTTTTGTTTCATACATGTACCGTTTTGTAATCATAGTAAAATATTTAACAAACTTTTTCAAACTTGAATGAAATTTAGGAATAAAATTTACCCTGCGTTTCTTTTTCCTTTCAGTATACTTAAAAATCTTCTTCTCCAGAACCAAGAATGCTTAAAGGCTGATTCTTGGTATATAGCATTCAAGGCGCAAGGTCTACCAACTTTCTTCAAAAGTAGATCCTAGGATGACCTTTTGCCTTTTTACTGCATTATCAAATATCTGTCCTAGTTGCTGTGGCAATGTTGCATGGTATCTGCAGATATGCAGTGGCTGTTTTACTTGGGTGAGTGAATTGTGACCCATGGACTTCTTGTTAGCTCAACTGAGCATGAAGTGCTCAAGGTGAGCTATTGTGATTGGTCAGTGTCCTTAATCCATTGTGCATCGTCCATGGTGCGTCGTCTGTCGTGCGGTATCAGCAATTTGCTTTAAGAGCCTACTCCTCCTACACCCCTTGGCCAATCGACTCGAAACTTGGTAAAAAGCATGGGAGTGACTTACAGATCAAAAATAGCTAAAATTGTTCCAATTGGAAATCCAAAATGGCCGCCATGGCAGCCATCTTGAAAACCTGTTTTTCTCCTTCTCCTGAACTAAAGTGCCAATTGACCTGAAACTTGGTAGGAAGCATCGGGGTGACTTGTAGATCAAAAATAGCTAAAAACGTTCCAGTCGGAAATCCAGGATAGCCTCCCCAGGTGGCCATCTTGAAAATCTATATTTTGCTTCTTCTCCTGAACCAAAAGGCCAATGGACTTGAAACTGAGTAGGAAGCATCTGGAAGACTTGTAGATAAAAAATAGCTAAAACGCGTTCCGATGGGAAATCCAAGATAACGGCATCTATTTTTCGCTTCTTCTCTTGAACCAAAAGGCCAATTTACTTGAAACTTAGAAAGAAGCATCTGGGTGACTTCTAGATCAAAAATAGCTAAAATAGTTCTGATTGGAAATCAAAGATGGTCGCCATGGCGGCCATCTTTGAAAATACATTTTTCACTTCTTCTACTGAACCAAGAGGCCAATTGACTTGAAACTTGGTTGGAAGCATCAGGGTGACCTGTTGATCAAAATTAGCTATAATGGTTCCGATCAGAAATCCAAGATGTCCGTTGTGGCGGCCATCTTGAAAATTTACTTGTCGCTTCTACTCCTGTAGGAAGGACTAATGTACTTTTAACTCAATAGGAAGCATCGGGGTGACTTGTAGATCAAAAATAGCTAAAATCGTTGCAATCAGAAGTCCAGGATGGCGGCCCTGGCATCCATCTTGAAAATCTATGTTTTGCTTCTCCTGAACTGAAAGGTCATTTGATTTGAAACTTGGTAGGAAGCATAGGGCTGATGCCTGCCTCGGTGGCTCAGTTGGATGCGCCGTCCGACTGGAGACCAGGAGGTCGCGGGTTCAACCCCTGGCGAGGTCGGCAACATTCTTTCGTGGAGATTGATCATGAAATATTTTCTACGGTCATTCTCTCCCTTCCGCTGATTCAAGAAGGGCAGTTGTCAGTTTCTGGCAAAAGAATGTGCACAATACTGGTTAACCGCTTAGAGAACTAAGCCTGCCCAGTAAACATGTGGTTAGGTAAACTGACTGCGCTTGACATGACCCCATTGGTTTGACTGGGCCGTAAAACCTCAACACAAACACAAGACTTGTAAATAAAAAAGAGCTAAAATCCATCTGATCAGAAATCCAAGATGGCACCATGGCCCCTATCTTGGAAATCTGTTTTTTGCACTTCTTCTCCTGAACCAAAAGGCCCAATTTATCTTGTAATCAGGTGAGCAATACTGGGCTATTTGCCCTTTTGTTTTTACATTGTTACGGCAGGCATGATGATGTAGGTCGCCAGGTACCAAGTGGTATGTATCATATGGTCATATCATTTTAATGACATGACATTACCAATTGAATAATGGCTACGTCATATGATGAAATTTGCTTCCAAAGGGAGCCAAATAGTTCCTAGAGTATCCCCTTTATATGTACGCACACAGCTTCAGATTATGCAATTTTTGTGTCACCTGCATAGCATGGCAGACACATAGGGATCATGTTACTCGACAGTGTTATCGGTGTTGTCGTTAACTGTTCGTTTCCACTCAATAACTTTTGAAGGGATGCATTGATTTCATTCAAACTTCGCAGCACTGTATATCACTGTAAACTACAGGTTAAGTTTGGTATTGGTACTCATCTGCCATATTTTTGCTGAGTTATGGCCCTATTTAGCTCACCTGAGCAAAGCTCAGGGTGAGCTATTTTGAACACTCTCTGTCCATCGTCCGTCGTCCATTGTCAACAATTAGATTGTTAACACTCTAGAGGTCACAGTTTTTACCCAATCTTGATGAAACTTGCTCGGAATGTTTGCCACTATGAAATCTAGGTCAAGTTCAAAACTGGGTCACTTGGGATCAAAAACTAGGTCACCAGGTCAAATCAAAGGAAAATATTGTTAACACTCTAGAGGTCACATTTTTCAAGCAATCATCATGAATCTTGCTCAAAGTGTTTGTCCTGATGAATTCTAAGTCAAGTTTAAAACTGGGTCACTTGGGGTCAAAAACTAGGTCACCAGGCCAAATCAAAGGAAAACCTTGTTAACACTCCAGAGGTAACATTTCTGAAGAAATCATCATGAATATTGCTCAAAATGTTTGTCTTGATGATTTCTAGGTTGAGTTTGAAACTGGGCTAATTGGGATCAAAAACTAGGTCACGGGGCCAAATCAAAGGAAAACCTTGTTAACTCTCTAGCAGTCACATTTTTGAAGCAATCACATGAATCTTGCTCAAAATGATTGTCTTGATGAGTTCTATGTCAGATTTGAAACTAGGTAACTTGGGGTCGAAAACTAGGTCACAGGGCCAAATCAAAAGAAGACCTTATTAACACTCTAGAGGTCACATTTTTTAATCAATCATCATGAATCTTGCTCAAAATGTTTGTCTTGATGAGTTCTAGGTCATGTTCAAAACTGGGTCACTTGGGGTCAAAAACTAGGTCACCAGGTCAAATCAAAGGAAAATATTGTTAACACTCTAGAGGTCACATTTTTTAGGCAATCATCATGAATCTTGCTCAAAATGTTTGTGTTGATGATTTCTAGGTCAAATTTGAAACTGGGTCATTTGGGATCAAAAACTAGGTCACCAAGCCAAATCAAAGGAAAAAACTTGTTAACACTCTAGCAGTCACATTTTTGAAGCAATCATAATGAATCTTGCTTAAAATGTTTTTCATTATGATTTTTAGGTCAAGCTTGAAACTGGGTCACTTGGAATGAAAAGCAAGGACACCAGGCCAAATCAAAGGAAAACCTTGTTAATACTCCAGAGCTAACATTTTTGAAGTAATCATGATGATTGCTCAAAATGTTTGTCTTGATGATTTCTAGGTCGAGTGTGAAACTGGACTACTTGGGGTCAAAAACTAGGTCACAGGGCCAAATCAAAGATAAACCTTGTTAACACTCTAGCGGTCACATTTTTTTAAGCAATCATCATGAATCTTGCTCAAAATGATTATCTTGATGAGTTCTAGGTTGAATTTGAAACTGGGTCACTTGGGATAAAAAATTAGGACACAGGACCAAATCAAAAAAAGACCTTGTTAACACTCTAGAGGTCTCATTTTTGAATGAATCATCATTAATCATGCTCAAAATACTTGTCTTGATGATTTCTATGTAATGTTTAAAACTGGGTCACTTGAGGTCAAAAACTAGGTCACCAGGTCAAATCAAAGGAAATTATTGTTAACACTCTAGAGGTCACATTTTTTAAGTTATTATCATGAATCTTGCTCACAATGTATTTCTTGATGATTTCTAGGTCAAGTTCGAAACTGGGTCACTTAGGGTCAAAAACTAGGTCACCAGGCCATCAAAGGAAGACCTTGTTAACACTCTAGAGGTCATAGTTTTGAAGCAATCATCATGAATCTTGTTCAAAATGTTTGTCTTGATGATTTCTAGGTCAGGTTTGAAACTGTGTCACTTGGGGTTAAAATCTAGGTCACCAGGCTAAATCAAAGGAAAAACTTAACACTCCAGAGGTCACATTTTTTAAATAATCATCATAAATATTGCTCAAAATGTTTGTCTTGATGAATTCTAGGTCTAGTTCAAAATCTGGGTCACCAGGCCAACTCAAAGGAAAACCTTGTTGACACTCTAGAGGTCACATTTTTTAAGTGATCATCATAAATCTTGCTCAAAATGTTTGTCTTGATGATTTCTAGGTGAAGTTTGGAACTTGGACACTTATGACGTGTATTTCACAGTCCAGTAACTTTCTTTATATGTTTAGGTCAGTTTCTCAGTAATTATTGGTCCTACAGAGTGATATTTGGCACTTGTGAAGTGTTTGTGTTTAGGTCAGTTTCTCAGTAACTATTGCTCCTACAGCAAGTGATAATTAGTACATGCATACATCTTAGCATGGCCTCTTGAGTGCAGTCATACATATGTGACCGTGACCTCTATTTTACAGTCCATTAGACATGCTACAGGTCAGTCCTGTTATTACGCGCTGGTCGGGATGCACAAATCCAGACTGCGATATAGGCGAGGCGCGTAGTAAGTTCGGAGCCGACTGATCAGACTTTATCAATGTTGACATTTGTATGGGACACACGTGTATACATGTTTGGAGGGATTTATGAATGAAAACAACGATATTTCATGTGTTATTTATATAAATAAATGAATGAGTACTAACGTTGTATGTTTTGTCTTTTTTACACCCTCTGATGTACTTTTTCTGCAATATAAACGCTAAATACTTTATTTACGTTTCCATTTTGAGGCTCGATCCGCCATATTTGCCGGTGTTGTAATACAGACGGTGTTGAAGTGTGGTGTAAGTCACACAAAAAGTCCGGTATCAATACCGGTCCCCGCGAGCATAGCGAATTATTTTAGTCCAGTAAAAGAAATCTTTTTAATAAAACAGCAGAAATTGTTAAGTTTTTTAATCTTTCTGCTTGTATAGAATAGAATGAAAGCTCAAAGAAAAAAAAATGACTAAACCAAAGCATTTGATTCCAACAAACTGCCATGTTCAATGGCCTCAAGTTTTTCTTTAACCGTGAAGGCTTTTCGTTTTCTTCTTTGGTTTTCCATTTTAATCAGTGTTGATTTGATAGCAGAATGAACTTTTTCAAGACAACAATGAGTGCCGGACAAATTTCACAGTTACACGCTCTACTACCTCACCGCAAGTGCAGTAATCGACGTCCAGTGATCCGCGTCGCTGATTGGATGAATATCTAATTAGGTCGGCAAGGCGGCCATATCAAACTGGAAAATTCAGTGTCTTTCAAGTATTTACAAATTAATTATGGATAACTGCGGTCATTTTCCCATTCTTTAGATGCGGGATAAGCCATTTCTTGATAGATATGTTTGTATCGTTTAAAAGTTAAATGAAGTTTTAATTAGCACAAGTCTGTCTTCTTAAAATAAACATCAAAAGGTCATTATGCACGTACACAAACAAAAATACAACAGAGACAATGCATTGATTAGCTTTATTCTTTCAAAATCATTTTTTTATTTGCTATTATGACATGTACAACAGCAGTAAATAATTTCTTTTTCTGCAGATCGAAGCCCTGAAAAACAAAAAACACATTTTGTTATTTTGACCCAGAGGATGGGGAAACTGGGACCCTTCGAAAAAATTTTGGGAGGCATGACGTCCCCGCGTTATATCCGTATTCGCGCACTAACGACGCGAGTACTAACGGGACTGACCTGTACATTGTCTTACTTGTTAATATAATCATAACGAATTTTAAGCAGACTGTTTGCCTTGATCAGTTCTAGGCCAGGTTCTCAAAGTGCTATGATACTCAGGTGAGCATTACAGGGCCATCATGACCCTCTTGTTTAGTTGTTCACATTTTCTGTGTTTCAGTATTTCATCAGTTTGTATGGTAAGTGTCCCAAAACTTTATTCACCAAAGTTTCTGACAAATTGACAAATGCAAAGTGCAGTCAAGTTAGGGTCTATAGTGTTTGCCACTCCACTAAGTATATCAAGAAATAACTGTTTAAAAAGCAAATTCTGGCAAAAGAAGTATGGAATAAAGTGTTAGAAATTTTAGGTCTTTCATCATACTCAGGTGAGCTGTTCAAGCCAGTTTGCAGCCTTTTGTTATGATGCTGCTGTAAATTATTTTTTAAAGGGAATGTATACACTTTCAGGGAGGCAACTCATTCAAAATTGTTTTTGCCTTCCTTCTAAAAAAAGGGTGTACTTTCAAAGGAAAGAATGTTTCCTTTGGGAGCAAACTCTTTCCTTTCAGAGTACTCACCCTTTCAGAAGGAACTTGGTAAAAATAGGCAGACAATTAAATGTTCAAAGTTCCTTGAATATATTTAGGCTCAACTTGAGATTGCCAAGGGAGATGAAGGAATTGCAACTGTGAACTTTGACCTTGTCATGGGTGACAAGACAGGCTACATCCGTATGAAGAATGGACATAGAGTGTATGTAGAATATGATGAATTCTCAGTATTGCGTTCTGCACCACCTGTTAATTTCATCATAGATGATGGAGCAGAGATGTGGGCCTCCGCTGATTTCAAGGTTGTTGGTGCTGGGAACCTAGCTTTCAAGGTTAGAAAATCATTTAGTACTCTATTCACTTTTAATGCTCCAGAGGACAGAGCCGTGGATTAATAATGATATTTTGCAATCTATAAAGGAGAGAGATAATAAAGTTCAAGCATACAAAAAAGAAATGACAAAACATATTTGGTCTTTAAACAACTTGACAGTAGAACACAAATGCTTGTTTACAATACAAAAAAGGGACATTAAGAAAAACTAGATGTTGAAAATGATTTAAAATCCCTGTGGAGCTTCCTGAATGTCCAAAAAGATCAAATCAGCAGCTAATACTATTGGATTGAAAATAGAACAGGAAATTTGTTTTGATAAAAAATGAGTTGTAGAGAAGTTCATTTTAGTATACAACAGTTGCATCAGAATTTGAGGAAAAATTCCAACAGGTGTTAATAATAAATTCAGTAAACAGTTTGTGGAACACTTTTATTGTATGAAAGGTGTTATAACATACAGGGGTTCTTTTCTTAGTGCCTGAAAATAAAGTTCTTATGTATCTGAATAACCTTAGTATCAAAAAGGCTACTTGTTTGGATGGCATACCTGCAGGCTTTGCTGGATCTCCACTGTTTACTAAGATAGGACATGTCATGTTTAGCAAGATAAGGGTTAAAAGAAGGTAAAATATGAGGTTAGTAATTAGCTTCCCATATCAGATTTATTTATATTTTCAAAGGTTTTTGAAAGACTGGTGTATGATCGAATGGAAACTTATTTGGATGAAAGAAACATATTCTACAAATTCCAAGTCTTGAACATGTTTTTCTACAGATATTTGTTTAATTCACTGATCACATTAGATAAAGGAAGTAACAAATTGCATGGTTAGTGCCCATATAGTTCTTGTTGTTGGTTAAACAGCTTCACCAATTTTAATAGCGCTATATCACAAATCCTCACACTTTGCCACTGAACCAGCCAAATGCAATCATTTCAGTGACAGCATGTTGAAACTGTCCTTCCCTGTGACTGCATCCCCTGATCTGACCAATCTAGGGCAAAACCTTTAGTGAAACTTTCTACTCTTCATATCATGCAATATGATTTGCTACATAGCCATGTTTAAAAGAAACCCTACAAATTTCACACTCCATGGCAAGTACTTCATAACACAAATCACCCCTAGTGCTGCTCTAACAATCTCAAGATGAAACTTTTTGTGAATTCTTGTTTTGTTCTGCATGCCATTCTATTTGATATGTCACATGACCATGTTCAGAAAAAGTGTAATTTTGACCCTTGAACAACCTATCTCCACTCTATCCCTACCCAACCTAGACCACCCCAGGCCAAAACTTGGTGAAAATGTTTTAGTCTTCATTGGTTTGATATACCCAGGCCTAGCCTCAGCAACCCAAGGGCAAAATTGTTTGTAAATACAGTCGACTCTCATTATCTCGAAGTCCAAGGGACTCTCTGAAATTCTTTGAAATATCCGTACCTCGACATATCAGATTTGCAGAATTGAGAAAAAAATTAATCGAACAACCACATTTTACAAATGAATATGTAATTTGACTCCTGAAGAAGGAGATATATTAAAATATTGTGGAAAAGAGAAGAAATTGCTCCTGAGGAGCAATTTCTCCTCATTTACACAATATTTTGTTACCTGTTGTTAGATTTCCATGATAAAACCGGGACCAGATTTTCACTTCGAGATAAGCGTTTTTTCGAGATAAGCGAAGTTGAGATTAGGAGAGTCGACTGTACGTTTTACTCTTCATGTTGTTTGTTTGTTTGCGCATCATATGGTAGCATGCCTTTAACACTCTGCATGCTGGGTAAAAATTTCAACAGACAACATTTCGAAATAAATTTCTAAATTTTCCCAGAAAACAAACATTGACATTTCAAATGAAATGTCAAAGCCTGTTTTAAAACTGGCAGAGTGGCTCCAGTTGGTAGAGCAGTCACATTGTGACTGGGAGGTAGTGGGTTTCGATCCCAAGCCCATTTAACAATGGTACTAGCTGCTTGGCACTCAGAATTAAGAAGATACAGATCTAAATAAGTCAGATGACTTTCTTCTGGCTCCCTTTTGTATATATATCATATATGCTATGTTCTGGTTTGTATTTTCTATAAAGAATTATACAAATAAAATACTGTTTAAACTAATTAAGAAAGTAGAGCTAGGAATCAGAACTGGTCAGCCCAATGTCAGTATAATGTGTCTGGGTGTAGCTTGTTGTAAGTGATAAATAAAGTCCAAATAAAACAAAATAAAGCCTGTTTTCTGGGAAAAATAAGGGAAATAATGTCAGTTTGCCATCTTGTGAATATCTTTGATAGTTGCATATATGTTTTATTTTCAGTTGGACGGCAAGTTGGTGGGTGTCGTAAATTTAACACTAGAAGAAGAAAGAAAACTTGAAATCGCTGTCACAGCAACCAACAGTAAAATAGTTGATGGGGTGGAAATAGCCTATCTAGCAGGTGAGATCTTAACTCAGTTGTTCACAGTCACTAAGGATGCCTTCCAGTTTCTTACTGTATGCAAAACGTCCTAAAAATTTGATTCTCATTTCTAGCAAGCACAGAGTAGGCGGTCTACATTTATTCCAAATAATAGTTGAGGTTACATGACTTGAATAAAAATATTATCCTTATGCTTGGCATTGTTTGTGTGTGAAAAAAAATATTATAGTGAGTTTGAAATTCCACAAGACAGTTCCAACGTGATACTTTCATTGTGGTACTTTTTGTTAAATAATCTGTATATAGTGTTTTATTTACAGATGTTTTTCTTTTAACAATTATGTAAGTTAATGATATATTCAGTTAAGTTTGGATAACAGAGTTGCCACCTTTTTTTTTAGCTCACCTGAGGACGAAGTGCTCATGGTGAGCTATTGCGGTCAGTCAGTGTCCGTCATCCGTCGTGCGGCGTCAACAATTGCTTTAAAAGCCTACTCCTCCTACACCCCTGGGACAATTGACTTGTTACTTGGTAGGAAGCATTGGGGTGACTTGTAGATCAAAAATAGCTAAAATCGTTCCGATCGGAAATCCAAGATGGCCGCCATCTTGAAAATCTATTTTTCGCTTCTTCTCCTGAACCAAAAGGCCAATTGACTCCAAACTTGCTAGGAACCATCAGGGTGACTTGTAAATCAAAAATAGCTAAAATCATGCTGATCGGAAATCCAAGATGGCCGCCATGGCCGCCATCTTGAAAATCTATTAGGAAGCATCGGGGTGACTTGTAGATAAAAAATAGCTAAAATCATGCCGATCGTAAAACCAGGATGGGCGCCATGGCAGCCATCTTGAAAATCTATTTTTCGCTTCTTCTCCTGAACCGAAAGGCCAGTTGACTCGAAACTTGGTAGGAAAAATTTGGGTGACTTGTAGATCAAAAATAGCTAAAATCATGCCGATCGTAAATCCAAGATGGCCGCCATGGCGGCTATCTTGAAAATCTATTTTTCGCTTCTTCTCCTAAACCCAAAAGTCACTTGACTCGAAACTTAGTAGAAAGCATCAGGGTGACTTGTAGATCAAATATAGCTAAAATCGTTCTGATCAGAAATCCCAGATGGCCACCATGGCTGCCAACTTGAAAATCTATATTTAGCTTCTTCTCCTGCACCGAAAGGCCAATTGACCCCAAACTTTGTAGGAAACATTGGGGTGACTTGTAGATCAAAAAAAAGCTAAAATCGTGCCAATAGGATATCCAAGATGGCTGCCATGGCAGCCTTCTTGAAAATCTATTTTTCGCTTCTTCTCCTGAACTGAAAGGCCAGTTGACTCGAAACTTGGTAGGAAGCATTGGGGTGACTCGTAGATCAAACATAGCTAAAATCATGCCGATCGTAAATCCAAGCTGGCTGCCATTTAGAGTATGTTCAAATGATCAAGCTCAATTGACTGGCATGCCATATATCTTCTTCTTCAAAATATAGAACTGCTTAAATGATGATCTTTTCATTAGTTGCGATGACAGGATTGGAAAAATGTTGCATAACATCTGCATTTCTGCAGTGGCTATGTCACTCAGGTGAGCGACCCGTGGCCAGTGGGCCTTTTGTTTTGTTTTTGGGAAAGGGCTCCCAACTCTGCTTGCCATCTGAACTTTTTGTGGCTTTTTTAATTGTATTTGTCTGTCTTTCCCTTTGAAGTGAATCTGACTGTAGCAGTTCCTGAGTTCTCTTATTTACTTTACATACACCTCAATCTCATGGGTTTAGACTGTATTAATCATGGTCTAAAGAAACTACTTCAGGTCCTAATGAGTCTTCCCATTCCTTGTATGTGTCAGTTTTACACTTTAGTGCACATGTCTGGTAATAAATTATGTGTCTCCATTTGTTTGTTGATAGATTTTTAAATGGTTCAATACAATTTTCAACCCATGAACAAAAAAAAAAAAGGCATTTTTGTGAGATTTTATCTCCAAATACTCATTAATATATTAGCCCTAGTCCTGATGAACCTGGATATGTCCTGCCTTTGCAAACAGTGTAGATCCTGATCAGTTGGCTTCTGAAGAAGCCAGCTGATCTGGATCTGCACTGTTTGCCATTCAGTATGTTAATTAAAAAAAAAAAAATCTGGATCAAGTAATTTGATTGGCTGAAAATTAGAAAAGGGAGTGGCATCTTAAAGTTATTCAGCAGGACAAGGGTTAATATCTGTGATTTCTGAGAAGTGTTTATAGATCAGTTGTTTTATGATCTATCATTGTATTCTAATGCTATCAGGTGAAAAAGTTCTTTACAAACTTGTGAGAATAGATAGGTAGGATTTTCCTGTAGTCTTCTTCTAGTCATTTAATCTGCATGGCTCTAGATAAGGTTCTTTTTTTTTTTTTCAGCTAAACTGATATTTATGGGTTTTTTTACTTTTCCATGAAAACATGTTGTGGGTACTCATTAGAAGCGCCTTAGCAAGGTGCTTCTAATGAGTACCCACAACATATGTTTCATGGAGAAATAAGAAAATTATTATGTGGATACACCTCTAATTTGGAGCTATGGTCTACATAGCGCTAAAGCTTAACCCTTGCCTCTCTGAATAAATTAAGATGCCATGCCCACTTCTAATTTCCAGCCAATCAGATACTTGATCCAAGTTATTGATAGAAATTCACATATTTAATGAGAAACAGTGCAGATCCAGATCAGTTGGCTTCTTTAGAAGCCAGCTGATCTGGATCTACACTCTTTGCTAAGACAGGGCATGTTGTGTTCAGCAAGAGAAGGGAAAAAAACTTCTGAGTTGAATTCTAAGTGAAACATTTTAGTATCTTCCTTGTTTTGCCACTAAAATGAAAGTACAATGGGGAACCTCCACTGATGGTCATCTCTGAAGAACAGTCACCTCCCTATAACAGCCACTTTTCTGATTCCATTATGAAAACATGCCTATTCAAGTATGTAGAAAATTTCACCTCCTAAAAACTGAAAATTTTCAGACAAAAAACTTTGATATTTTTCATATTTCTGCTCAAAACATAGATTGTGAGTACTCGTTAGAACTGCCTTGGTGAGGCAGTTCTAACGAGTACCCACAGTCTATGTTTTTGGGCAGAAATAAGAAAAATAATGTGTACCCCTGTAAACCCCAGTTTTACTATATAAAAGTGGGGTTTAAGGGGGTCAAAATTATATAGGCATGTTTTCATGATGCCCAAAATTGTCCTGTTAGTATATATTTATCTTCTCTACAACAGCAAATATCCTATAACTGCCACTCTTAAATATTGGCACATTCAACAGACAACAAATTGATATTTTTCTTAATTTGTCCTAGAAATTGGTTTTGACATTTCATGCAAACTGTCTCCTACTGTAATTATGCCTCCAACTTCAAAGGAGGGGCATATTGCTCCCGGTTTATTCCTTTTGCTCCTTTTTTGATGCATAGCATAACTTCTGAATCCTGCATGCTAGGTATTTTAAATTTCATATATGGATTCCTCATGTCGAAATAGCTGACACTTATTTGTTTTTATGCCCCCGCCATTTTCAATGGCGGGGGCGGGGTGGGTGTATAGTATCACCGCTGTCTGTCAGTACGTCCGTCCCATCTGTCCATCCTGTCTGTCCGTCCCATACGAAATACTTTTGGTTTCCGTGCGATATTTTTTGAAAGGATTGGTGTATTGGATTGAAATTTTATATACAGGTATATAATCATAAAATGTAGGTCAAATTCGATTTAGGGTAAAATCTGCCAATTATTTTGGGAGTTATGGCCCTTTTCAACTTTGAAAAATTTTCAGCTTTGAAAAATTGTTTCCGTGTGATATCTTTTGAAAGGGTTGGTGTATTGGACTGAAATTTTGTACACAGGTATATGATCATAAAATGTAGGTCAAGTTAGATTTAGAATAAAATCCATCTATTATTTTGCGAGTTATGGCCCTTTTTTGACTTTGAAAAATGGTTTCCTTGCCATAACTTTTGGAAAGATTAGTGCATTGGATTCATATTTTATACACAAGCATATAATTATAAAATATAGGTCAACTTCGATTTAGGGTAAAATCCACCAATTATTTTTGGAGTTACGGCCCTTTATCAATGTTGAAAAATAGTTGAAAAATGGTTTCTGATTGATATCTTTAAAAGATTAGTGTATTGGATTCAAATTTTATACACAGGTATATAATCATAAAATGTAGGTCAAGTACGATTTAGGGTAAAATCCACCAATTATTTTTGGAGTTACAGCCCTTTATCAATGTTGAAAAATAGTTAAAAAATGGTTTCCGTTCGATATCTTTTGAAAATATTAGCGTATTGGATTCAAATTTTATACACAGGTATATAATCATAAAGTGTAGGTCAAGTACAATTTAGGGTAAAATCCACCAATTATTTTTGGAGATATGGCCCTTTTTCAACTTTGAAAAATGGTGTCTGTTCAATAACATTTTAAAAGATTAGTGAATTGGATTTTATACACAAGCATATAATTATAAAATATAGGTCAAGTTTGATTTAGGGTAAAATCCGACAATTATTTTTTGTGTTATGGCCCTTTATCAATGTTGAAAAATAGTTGAAAAATGGTTTCCGTTCAATATCTTTTTGTCCGGACCCCCCAGGTTTACCTTTTGGTTAACCTTTTTCAAAGTTGTGTTACCGTTATTCTTCAATCGATTGCTTTCATATTTGGTAGGGATAGAGAGGACGACCAGTAGGTGTGTCACGTGTAAGAGAGACAACTCTAGCTGACTCTGTTTTGAAGTTACCTCCCGTAGTTTTTAAATCTTGTGCTGCCCATAACTCTAAAACCCTTTAAGGTATTTTCACCATTAGGTAGATGACATTGAGTAGGTGTGTCCTGTACAAGAAAGACAACTCTAACTGACTGTGTACTTGAGTTATCTCCCATAGTTATAAAATCTTGTGCAGGCCTTAACTCAATAACTCTTTGAGGTATTTTCATGATACTTGATCGTTGTAGAGGACATTGAATAGGTGTGTCATATACAAGAACAACAACTCTAGGGAGTTATCTCCCATAGTTGTTAAATTTTGTGCGGCCCATAACTCTAAAACCCTACAAGCTATTTTCATGATACATCACCAATAGGTAAAGGACATTGAGCAGGGGTGTCGCGTACAAGAATGACAAACCTAACTGACTGCGTTCTGGAGTTATCTCCCATAGTTATGAAATCTTGTGCAGACCATAACTCAATAACCCTTTGAGATATTATCATGATACTTGATCAAGTTGTAGAGGACATTGAGTAGGTGTGTCACATAACAAGAACAACAACTTTGACTCAGTTCTGGAGTTATCTCCCATAGTTGTTAAAGCTTGTGCAGACCATAACTCTTCAACCTTTTGAGATATTTGTATGATACTTCATCAAGTTGTAGAGGACATTGAGTAGGCATGTCATGTACACAAAAGACAAGTCTGACTCCATTTTTGAGTTATCTCCCATATTTTTTAAATTTGCTGATAGTCATAACTTCTCTACCAGTTGAGATTTTTTGTTGATAATTAATAGGGATGCTTAGAACATTAAGAAGGAGAGTTGCATTTAAAAATTGTAACTATGGGTTACTCATTACTCCATTTATTTTCAATTATCTCCCCTGGTTGTAAAATCTTGTGCAGGCCATAACTCTTTAACCAGTGGAGACATTTTATTGATAGTAAGTAGAGATGCTAAGAACATAAACTAGGTGTGTCACAATATGTAAGGACAACTCTGACCTATGGAATGTTGGAGTTATCTCCCTTACTTACACTTCGGATGCAGATTTATCAGCAATGCATGCAGCAGGCTTTATTTTCTCATTATTTTTGGAGTCTTTGTTGAAAATCACTTACTAGCGAACACAAAATTGAGTTTCTCAGACTAATGGCTGAAGAGTTACAGGCCTTGCAGGCGAATGGCCTTATATTTCTCATTATTTTTGGATTCTTTGTTGAAAATCACTTACTAGCGAACACAAAATCCAGTTTCTACGACTTACAGTTTGAGAGTTATAATCTTTACAGGCAACAGGCCTTATTTTTCTCATTATTTTTGGATTCTTTGTTGAGTATCACATACTAGCAAACAAAAAATCCAGTTTCCATGACTTACAGTTTGAGAGTTATAATCATTGCAGGCAATGGGCTTTATTTTTCTCATTATTTTCAGTTTGTTGAAAAACACAAACTCCAGTTTCCACAACTTATGGTTTTAGAGTTCTGTGTCTGATTCACAGTTGTGGAGTTATCACCCACTGCAGGGTTAAACAAGTGTATCCCTTGATAAAATTACATCTCTGATGCCCTAGGTTATAAAAAGCAGCCATTTGCGGTGCAGTCGGGGGATTTGCCATCTCTTTTGATGGCTATTTTTTCAAGTTAACTTCCCCCGAATGAATTTCTAAGCCAAATTCTTGTGCATTTCATAACTTCTAAATGGTTTGAAATATTTTGATAATATTTGGTAGAGGCATAGATAAGGACAAGTAGGCATGCCCTGTATAAGAGAGACAACGCTGACTTTTTTTGTTAGGTACCTGAAGCCGAAAGCTTGTGCAGCCAAAATTGAATTTTGGACGGATTTTTCATAAATCTGTCCTTTATTATAGCGATGTCATGGTCCGTGGGCATTGGGTCTCTCGAGGTTTACCTTTTCATTACGAAAACACGCCTATTCAAATATAATGAAAATTTCATCTCCAAAAGCTGAAAATTTTCAGATAAAAAAACTCCGATATTTTTCATATTTCTGCTCAAAACATAGATTGTGGGTACTCGTTAGAACCATTCGCTCATTAGAACTGCCTCGGTGAGGTGGTTCTAATGAGTACCCACAATCTATATTTTGAGCAGAAATAAGAAAAATAATGTATACCCCTGTAAACCCCAGTTTTACTATATATAAGTGGGGTTTAAGGGGGTCAAAATTATATAGGTATGTTTTCATGATGCATTGACCTTTTGAAAAACCTGTCCATAATGCGTTAGGCATTCTTCTTGTTTTAAAAAGGATTGATATGTGTATTGGATTCATATTATATATCCTGGTATATAATCATAAAATATGGTTAAGTTTGATTTAGGGTAAAATCTGCCAATTATTATGAGAGTTATGGCCCTTTTTCAACTTCATTTTTTGCAAAATACCTGTGTGTGGGTGAGGATGGCCCTGGGTGGGGGCATCTGTGTCATACTGACATTTCTAGTTCTTATTAGGATTTTGCTCCTTTCCTGAGTCATGGCCCTTAGAAAAAAAATAAATGAAATCTTGTCAGCAAAATATGTAAAAAAGTATTGAAACTAGAGTCTTGAAATTTGAGGAATAGATTGGTAGCAATGAGTAGATGACCTGATTAACTTTTGAATAAATTCTGAAAAACACTTCTCAGGTTATGGCCCTTTGTCATTTTGGGCATTTTTACATTGCAGACTTTTTGATGCATAGCATAAGTTTTGAACTGTGCATGCTAGGGTTTTGAAATTTCATATATAGATTCTTCATAAAAAAATAGTTGACATGTATTTTTAGCTCACCTGAGCACTTAGTGCTGAAGGTGAGCTATTTTGATAGACCAGTTGTTTGTTGTCCGTCGTCCGTCAACATTTGACATTTCCTCCTAAACCACTGAGCCAATTTTAACCAGATTTCACTGGAAAGATCCTTGGGTGATACTGACTGAAAGTTGTAAAAATCCATGCAGAACTATGCTTTCCATGGCAACAAAAAGGCAATAATTAGCAAAAATCTTAAAATCATCTTGTCTGAAACCAGAAGACCAAGGTCTTTGATATTTGGTATGCAGCTTCACCTATTGAACCTCTACCAAAGTTTTTCAAATTATAGCCCTGGGGTCAAAAATGGCCCTGCCCCAGGGGTCACATTTTTTACATAGACCCATATGGGGAAAAACCTTTAAAAAAAAAAAAAAAAAAAATGGGGGGTGGTCGGGTGGTACGAAGGTGTCCTGTACCTCACGGGACCGGGGCGTCCAATTGATATTGGCTTACAGTTGGGCAAGGCCTGCTATCCTTGTAGCAGGTAAGGGTAGAAAGAGAATGTTTTTATTTCTTCTGTTTCTTCACTTTCACTTTTGTTCCTCTTTCTTCTTTCTTCCCTGTCCTCTCTTTCATCTCTTCTACTATCTCTTCTATCTCTTTTCTCCCTTTCTCTGGGAGACAACACAAAATGACCCACAAGGGTTGACGTGTCGTTAAACCCCAACACAATCAAAAACCTTTAAAAATCTTCTTGTCTGAAACCAGAAGGCCCAGGTCTTTGATATTTGGTATATAGCTTTATCTAGTGGACCTCTACCAAAGTTATCCAAATTATAGCCCTTGGGTTAGTAATGGCCCGCCCTGGGGCCCACTTTTTTTACATAGACCCATATAGGGAAAACCTTCAAAAATCTTCTGGTCTGAAATAATAAGGCCCAGTCCTTTGATATTTGGTATACAGCTTTGTCTAGTGGACCTCTAACAAGATTGTTCAAATTTTAGCACTTGGGCTAAAAATGAAAAATCTTCTTGTCTGAAACCAGAAGGCTCAGGCATTTGATATTTGTAACACAGCTTCATCTAGTGGACCTCTGCCAAGATTGTTCAAATTATAGCCCTGGGGCAAAAAAGACACCACCATGGGGCCCACATGTTTTACATAGACTTATAAAGGGAAAAACCTTTAAAAATCTTCTTCCCTGAAACCAGAAGGCTAAGGCATTTGGTACACAGTTTGTCTAGAAGACCTCTACCAAGATTGTTCAAATTATAGCTGTGGGGCAAAAAAATTGCCCTACCCGGGCACCCACATGTTTTACATATAGACTTCTATAGGGAAAACCTTTAAAATTCTTCTTGTCTGAAACCAGATGTCTTTGGCATTTGATATTTGGTACGCAGCTTCATCTAGTGGACCTTGGCCAAGATTGTTCAAATTATTGTCTTGGGGCCAAATATGGCCCTGCCCAAGGACATGCATGTTTTACATACTTATAAAGGGAAAACCTTTAAAAATCATCTTGTTTGAAACCAGAAAGCCCAGGCCTTTGACATTTGGTACACACTATTATCAAGTGAACCTCTGCAAAGATTGTTCAAATTATAGTCTTTGGGCCAAAAGTTGCCCTGCACCGGGGCACATGTTTTTACAAACACTTATATAGGGAAAATCTTTAAAAATCTTCTTGTCTAAAATCAGAAGGCCAAAACTTTGTTTGGGGGGGTGGGGGTGGGGGGGGGGGGCAGTATACTGTTTTCACGTCCATTCGTTTGTCAGTCCGTCCATGCATGTGTCTGTCTGTGATGCTGGTTTTTTCCTAATGTCTTGAAAACATAGTGATGGATATTCATCAATTTCTGCAGACACATTGATATTAATAAGGTGTACCTACATAAGAGAAAGTAAGGGCTAGGGGCCAATTCTGTTGGAGTTTTTTTTTCTTAATACAGTAAAAAGTTTGTGTGCACACTATCTCTTTAACCAATAGCTGGAATTTGACCAAACTAGAACAGATACATAATCAGGATGGGGGAAATAAATGATTAGATTTTGGTGACATTGACCTTATTTTCAAGGTCACTACATTATATGTACTCAAAACGTGAGCCTTGTAAATGCAGTAAGAAGTTTGTGTGCACACTATGTCTTTAACCAATGAAACTAGCACATATACATAATAAGGATGGGTGAAAGAAGTGATTAGGTTTTGGTGACCTTGACCTTTTTTTCAAGGTCACTACATTATAAATACTCAAAAAGTGAGCCTTTTTAATACAGTAAAAAGTTTGTGTGCACATTATCCCTTTAACCAATGGATGGAATTCGACCAAACTAGCACAGATACATTCTAAGGATGGGGGAAAGAATTGATTAGATTTTGGTGACCTTGACCTTATTTTCAAGGTCACTACATTATAAATAATCAAAAAGTGAGCCTTGCGTGCACTCTGTCTCATGAATCAATAGATGGAAGTTGACCAAATTAGCACAGATACATCATTTGGATTGGGGAGAGAAGTGATTAGATTTCAGTGACCTTTATCTTGTTTTCAAGGTCACACGAGCACCTTGAAACTCAAATGATGATAGAAAAAAGCTTGTGTGCACACTATATCTTGAACCAATGACTGGAATTTTAACAAACTAGCACTGATACATTGTTAGGACATGGGAAAGAAGTGATTAGATTTTTGTGACCTTGACCTCATTTTTATGGTCACTGCATTATAAATACTCAAAAAATTAGCCTTGGTAATTCAGTAAAAAGTTTGTATGCTCACTATGTCTTTAATCAATGGCAGGAATTTGACCAAACTAGCACAGATACATCATAAGGATGGGTGAAAGAAGTGATTAGATTTAGGTGACCTTGACTTTATTTTCAAGGTCACCACATTATAAATACTCAAAAAGTGAGCCTTTACAATGCAGTAAAAAGTTTGTGTGACATTATCTCTTTAATCAATGGCTGGAATTTGACCAAAGTAGCACAGGTATATCCTAAGGATGGGGGAAAGAATTGATTAGATTTTGGTGACCTTGACCTTATTTTCAAGGTTTCTACATTATAAATAATTAAGAAGTGAGTCTTGTGTGCACTCTGTCTCATGAATCAATAGATGGACTTTGATCAAATTAGCACAGATACAGCATTGGGATTAAGGAAAGAAGTGATTAGATTTCAGTGACCTTTATCTTGTTTTCAAGGTCACACGAGCACTTTGAAACTCAAATTTTGATAGAAAAAAGCTTGTGTGCACACTATATAGTAAGTAAGTAAGTAAGAAAGTAAAGACTTTATTTAAAGAGGGTAACTACATTTAGCATACAACAGCTAATCTTCCATGAGGCCCTCAGAGTTACAAAACATGTATTAACATAAAATATACAGACAAGTCAAACTGATGGTTTTAAAACAGACACAATGTCTCCGGACACTACACAGCATGGGACTGCCATATTCAGCATTCCCTGGTGCATGGGTCAGCACTGAATAATATACATATTTTAATACATATGAAGAGTCAGATATAGCTGATAATAAAGAAAAGTAAAAATTTTCCTCTCTGAAACACCTAACTATGTAGGATATTAGTACTCTCAATTCAGTATATACATGTATATATATATATATATATATATATATATATATATATATATATATATATATATATATATATATATATATATATATATATATATACACACACACATATATATATATATATATATATATATATATATATATATATATATATATATATATATATATATATATATATATATATATGTATACACATATATACATATCTTCAGAAGCCAGGCAGGCATTTATAAAATGTGAAGTAAAATGAATATGAACTACAACAACAACAACAAAACATAAAAAAAAAAAAAAAAAGAATGCTTTGGGACTGCTGAGTGACCATTTTCCCATGAAAAATCTTGATAACTCAACCAGTTACTAGTCATTTCAAACACCTGTTATGAAATGTTTCTAGGGTTTTGGCACCTTTAACTTCATCAGTCAGACTGTTCCATATCAAACACCCAGAATATTTCATACTTTGCTTAAAGTATTCAGTTCTAGGCTTGGGTGGGACAAAACAACCTGAGGTTATAGACCTCAGAACAACAGAGTCATTAATATTGTTACGTAAAGTGAAATTTTCGGAAATATAAGTAGGTGTTATCTCATTATATACTTTAAACATAAACTTTGCTTTTCTCAGAAAGAGACGATCATAAATCGATAAAATTTTCAAAGAATTCATGGCTTCATAGGTATCTTCAACATTATAGTCAAGAATAACTTGACAGGCTCTCTTTTGTAATCTGTAAATCTTCAGTTTATTTGCTTCAGAAGTATTTCCCCATACAATGCTGCAAAAATCAATGTGAGGTTGAACGTAGGATTTGTAGAACTGTATGCGGTGATTTAGTGATAAGAAGTACTTAATTTTTGAAAGAAGCCATATATTTGATGAAATTTTTTTTGCTAAATGTTTAACGTGTGCAGACCATAACAAGTTATTGTCTACTAAAACACCTAAAATTTTATCACTCGTTATCATCTGAAGTATTTCATCCTTGAAGCTAAGACAGAGACTATCAGTATTTAGTCGTTGATGTTTCTGGTTGGTGGTTACCAGCATAACCTTTGTTTTTGCTGAATTGAGAAGCATACCATTACTTTTACACCAAACATGCATTTGGTTCAATGCAGACTGAAGATTTTGTTCAGTTATTTCTTGAGACTCTTGAATGTCATATAGAGTTGTGTCATCAGCATATAAATCTGTGTGAACATTGTTTGTGTATAAGGGTAGATCATTTATAAACAGAAGGAATAAAAGTGGACCTAGAATAGAACCTTGAGGAACACCACATGAGACTGGTTTGAAGTCTAACTTGCTGTTATTTATTACTACTTGCTGCCGTCTCTGTGAAAGATAGCTATTAAACCATATGAGTGTTTCATTTTGTATGCCATATAATTTTAACTTTGACAGTAGAATTTGATGATCCACAAGATTAAAAGCCTTCTTGAAGTCAACGAGCACCACACCCACCATTTTTCCATCATCAATTGCATTTAGCCAAGTGTCTATCATATGCACTAGAGCTGTTTCACATGAATGCTTGGATCGAAAGCCTGACTGGGTCTTATGAAGTAAATTGTGTTTGTTTAGATAGTATGAAAAACTATCATGTACATGTTTCTCAAGGACTTTGGACAAGACTGGTAATATTGATATTGGGCAATAATTGTTTACATCTTCTAGAGGACCATTTTTGTGAAGTGGTGAGACTTTGGCTTCTTTCCACTTATTTGGAAAAGAAGAATTCCTAATGCTGTGATTGCAGATAAATGTGATGTCATCAGCTATATGAGGGGCTAATATTTTAAGCAAGAGTGGACCAATGTTATCGGTACCTGTGGCTTTGCTTACATCGATGTTGGACAGGTATTTCAAAACTCTGTCTTTTTCAATACTTGGAATTTGAAATTCAGTACCAGCAGGAAGCTTGCTGTCACAGAATTCTTTTAATTTGTGATGATTTGTACTAATAACTGGTTCTTTGATTTTAGCAGCAACGCTAACAAAGAAATTGTTAAAAACATTTGTAATTTCATATGGGCCCTCAGTATATGAGTCATTATCAGTATTAACTGACGCAATATTTGACTGTCTATGATTACCTTTACCTGCACTAATCTCCTTAAAGATTTTGTAAATGCTGCCCAGTTTACTTGTTGTTCTCGATAAACAACTGATATTTGTCTCTTTTTGCGTTTCTTATTAATTTGGTAACTTTATTCCGCCAGAACTTGTACTCATTTTCATTAGCTAAAGATTTATGTCTGTCTCTGCATTTAATGGCATCTAATATATCTGGTGTTATCCATTCTGGTTGGTTTTTATGCTTAACCTTGTGCAGTTTTATTGGTACATGCTTATCTACAACTTCTAAAAAGAGATCTGACCATGCCTCTAGGATATCATCTGTATCCTCAAACAACTGGATAACATCCCAAGGTACAGCCTGTAGATCACAGATAAATTTAGTTTCATCAAATTCTTTAAAAGACCTGTAACAAATTGAGTAGTGATTGCTTTTGGGGGGCTGAACATGCATTTTGCGAGTGAAAAATATGGGGAAATGATCATTCAAACCAATCCTTGGTATGTCAGTAGAGAACATTTTCTGGACAGTTAGCATAAATATGATCAGTCAGGGTTTTAGATTCCGCTGTTTCTCTGGTGACTTGAGTAACTAACTGAAATAAACCAAACGGCTCCATATAATCAGTCCAGGCTTTATTGACCTGATTACTTAAAAGATCTCTATTGAAATCTCCCAATAAATAAATTTCTTTTTCTTCTTTTAACACTTTTTCCAAGCAATTTTCAAAAAATTCATTCCACTGAATGCTAGAATTAGGAGGCCTGTAGATATTAGCGACCAAAAGCGGTTTACTTTTGACTGGCCTTATTTCTGCCCATATACATTCCAGATTTTTATTTTCTAAATCAGACCTTCGTCTACAACAGAACCCATCCTTTACATATACCAAAGACCACCACCCATGTTACTTTTTCTGTCCCTTCTGAAAGGTTTTTGATAACCTTGAATTTCAAATGTAGAATCAGGGTGAATGTCATTTAATTTAGTTTCACTGATGTGAATTGCAGATTCTAGCAAAAGCCGTACTTGGTCGATTTTGTTCCTCAACCCTTGAATGTTTAAATGACCCATTCTAAAACCTTTGCATTTCAATCCTAGTTCGTATGTATTACCAAAAGCAGACTGGCGTTGCGATACATGTGTATTACTAGAAATAGACTGGACATCATGTGACTGTTCAGTTGGAATTTCACTGAACTGAGAATGCTGTAAAGAAGATCCTGGTTCAGATTCTTCTTTATCACTTGGAAGAGAAATATTTTCTGAATCATTAACCACCTGATTACTTATGTCAGTGAGAACACAGAAAGTAGATTCTACAGAAGATTTACCACTGATATGAGAATCATCACTTAAATCGTATGAGCTATTAAGCATAAATGTATCCTTATCATTAACATCTGAGGGCCTCATAGAAGGACTAACAAAAACATTTAAATCTTTTGAAATATAAGAACATAAATCATCACTTGTTTTTTTTCCAGTGAATGTACATTGAGATTTTGTATGTTGGTTATACAAGGAAGTCACAAATGAGCAAGCTGATAAAGCTCTACTAGTGTCATTGATGTTCCATTCACAAACTGTATAATCAGTAACACATGAACAAGTTGATGAATCACATTCTGTACAAACATTATCCAAACATGAATATTTATTTTTTACAGATATTGTTTCATACATATAAACTGTGGCACCATTGCCGTATCCCTATTTCTGTATGCATCTAATGGTTTTATGCCCATAGAACCCACGGTCAAAGCACTTTAACTGCTCCGAGTGTCTACACTGATTAGTATCATGGTTGGTTTCACCACATTTGTAGCATGGACTGTTTCTGTCAGTATGTGTATGATACCCATATCTCCTCTTCCTAGCATTTTTGGTATGACGCTTTCGAATGTGAAGATGTGTGCGGTAAGAGTATTGATTATGGGATGGAAAAACAAAACTTTCAAAATCGCACACAATTGACACTTCATTATTTATGGTTCCTACTAAACGTTGCACTCCTGAGGATGAAAGATGAATGGTGTCTCTGTTATAATACGGCATGATAACATTTCCATCTTTATCATGAAATGCCTTGTCAAGGTCAATTAAACTGATACCATGTTGCTCCGATAGGCGCAATATGGCCTCATTCACTTCAGTAGTATCAGTGTCTCCTCTTGGACAGCTGTTACAAAGGAAAATATGACAACTATTGTTAATTTGCCGCACATGTTGAATGAGTTGATCATATACTTCCTCAAAATATTCTATATCTACACTGTTTGAGGCATCATTTCCTCCTACATAAATTACTACATGTGAAAACTGATTCAAATCAAACACTTTTACTTTATTGTAGATCTCGTTAATTTTTGCACCTGATATTCCATTTTTGAAAACTTTTTGACTGAGCCCTTTTGTGGATTGATAGCTGAAATTAAGGAGTCTCCTATCAGAAGGATCTGTTCTGGAAGACTATTTATCTGTAAAGACTTTGTAGGAGCCTGTCGTGGATTTTGTGTAGGTTTATTTGTACTTCAGCTGGGCCTAGGAGCAGAATGTGCTCTTTGCACTTTCTGTTGTTTCTGTAGATGTTTTGATCATGGTGCTATATGATCTGCTTTGAAGATCTTGGGGAGCTTGTGCCTCCCGACTGCTGGAAGTAACAGGAGAATTCTGAGGCCCAGAATGGTTAGTTCCATAGTTGTCATGTAGTACCTCTGACTGATTTTGTGTGTTTTCTGTTGTGGTATTGACATGAGTTTCATCAACTGTTCTGTATAGAGTTTGAACTACTGCTTGCTGCACAAGATTGTTAACTTTATTTGTGAGTGTGGATATCTGACCTTGCAGTGTGTGTATCATATCCATCAGGGTGGAAATTTGTCTTATCACAGGTGTGTCTTGCAGTTGTGTAGATTCCACCTGTTCCTTCTGCTGTGTTGCTAGCACTGCAGGGGGCTCCTCTTCAGTGGTGTGTGTATCTCTTCTGGTGTGATTACTGTCAGACAGATTAATTTGTGTAGAAATCTGGGAGGCATTGTCCTGATTATCTGTGCTTGTGTTCAACACAGTGCTTATCTCTCTAACAAAGGTTTTGTACATGTTTTCAGAAAGTTTTCTAAAATTATTTTCTTTCCAAAAATTATGACCTGGACCACTAGCACAGATAGTCATTACATTCCTGTCTATATAGAGATTGCATTTTTTGCTGTCTACATGGGTTTTTATGGTGAATTTCCTTGCCTCTGCTGATGAAAACTTAAATTCCTTACTTAGCACTGTGAGTATATTATTGTATAGAGGTTTGTTGTAGAACATAATGTTAGTGCTGTCATGTGAAGGCATAATATGGTAGAAAATTCCATTAAAAGGGTCCTGTACATCTGAATTGGAATCTCCCTTTTCAAAACCTGAAAATTCATCTTGCATTGCTTGACAATCTGAAAGTAAAATACTACTTCCAGGTGAAGAGTCAGTCAAACCACTTGAATTTACAGATTCCTCCATTTCTGTCATTATTTATAAGTAACAGATCTTGATGTTAATTACTGTCTTCATTTAGAGCAAACTATTACTTATCAGAAGATACTTTCCTCCATAGAACTGTGTATCCACAGGGGTTCCAGTGTGAAGACAAAGATCCTGATTAAATATATCCAAATATTTACTATTTAACACAGTTTTACATCACAAAATTTAGCTATTAATAATCCTTGTTTTAAGATCTTTCTTCTCATATACATACAATATATGTTTCAGTTCTCCAAAAAACTCAGTGAATTTAAATTAATAGCCCACAGGTTCCTTTAGTCCTAGCTGTATCTGGTCTTATGGTCACTACATTATAGACTCCAAAAATGAGCCTTGTAAAAAGTTTGTGTGCACACTATATCTTTAACCAATGGCTGGAATTTGACAAAACTAGCACATATACTTCATCAGGATGGGGGAAAGAATTGATTAGATTTTGGTGACCTTGACCTTATTTTCAAGGTCACTACATTATAAATACTCAATAAGTGAGTCTTGTGTGCACTCTGACTGGAATTTTAACAAACTAGCACTGATACAGTGTTAGGACATAGGAAAGAAATGATTAGATTTTTGTGACCTTGACCTCATTTTTATGGTCACTACATTATAAAGACTCCAAAAATGAGCCTTGTAAAAAGTTTGTGTGCACACTGTCTCTTTAACCAATGGCTGGAATTTGACAAAACTAGCACATATACATCATCAGGATGGGGGATAGAATTGATTAGATTTTGGTGACCTTGACCTTATTTTCAAGGTCACTACATTATAAATACTCAATAAGTGAGTCTTATGTGCACTCTTTCTCATGAATCAATAGATGCAATTGGACCAAACTAGCACAAATATATCATTGGGATTGGGGAAAGAAGTGATTAGATTTTGGTGACCTTTATCTTGTTTTCAAGGTCACATTGGCTCTTTAAAACTCAAATTTTGATAGCAAAAAGTTTGTGTGCACACTATATCTAGTTTTATTAGATTTTGGTGACCTTGACTTTATTTTCAAGTTCATGCTGGCACTTTGAAACTTAAATTTTGATAGAAAAAAGTTTCATGCTTTATGTGGGGGGTATCGAATAAGCACTGCTTATTAACAATTTTCATTTTGACTGCATCTAGTGGACCTCTACCAAAGTTGTTCAAATTATAGCCCTGGGGTAAAAATGGCCCTGCCGGAGGCCCTCTTGTTTTACATTGACCTATATAGGGAAAACACTTTTCTTGTCTGAAACCAGAAGGCCCAGTCCTTTGATATTTGGTACACAGCTTGATCTAGTGGACCGCTACCATAATTGTTCAAATTATAGCACAGGGGCAGCCCTGGTGCCCACATGTTTAACATATAGACTTATGTAGGAAAAATCTTCATGTTAATGATATCTTGGTCAATTTTGAATTCAAAAACTATGTCACTAGGTCAGATTTCTGTAAAACCTTTTTCACTATCTGGTGGCCACAGTTTTTCTTCAGTCTTCATGAAACTTTACCAGAATGTTTGTCTTTATGATATCTTATTTAAATAATCATCATGAATCTTGCTCAACATGTTTGCTTTGCTGATTTCTAGGTCAAGTTTGAAACTGGGTCAGTTGGGGTAAAAAAATTAGGTCACTCGGCCAAATCAAAGAAAAAAAATTTATTAACACTATAGAGGTCTCAAATTTAGCTCACCTGGGCACAAAGTGCTCAGTGAGCTATTCTGTTAGGCAAGTTCTTTGGCATCTATCGACCGTCCATCCCGCGTCATCTGTCAACAGTTGACATCTCCTCCTAAACCACAGGGCCAATTTGAACCAAACTTCTTCTCAGGAATAATCCTTGGGAGGCACTAACTGAAAGTTGTTCAAAGAATTGGCATCTAAGCAAAACTTTGGTTGCCATGGCAACCAAAAGAAAAGCAAAAAAAAAAAAAAAAAAAAAAAGGAACTTTAAAAATCTTCTTGTCAGAAACCACTGGACTGATTTCAATATAATTTGGCAGAAATGTTCTTTTGGTGATCCTCTACCAAGATAGTTCAAGCCGTCAAGATTCATCAAAAAAATATGGCCACAAGAGGTGGGGAGGGCCTTATTTGCCCTGTATATCTTTATAGAAAATTAAGAAATCTTCTTGTCAGAAACTACTAGACGGATTTCAATATTACTTGGCAGAAATGTTCATTTAGTGACTCTCTACCAAGATTGCTAGAGAGTTGGGCTTATTTTTCCATCTGTATAGAAAACTTCTTGTCAGAAACTGCTGTACCCATTTCAGTATTACATGGCAGGAATGTTCCTATGGTGACCCTCTACCAAGATTGTTCAAGCCATCATGATTCGTCAAAAAGATGGCCACAAGGGGGGGGGGGCTTATTTTCCCTATATATCTATATAGATAGATAGAAAATTTTAAAAATCTTTTTGTCAGAAACCACTAGATGGAATTCACTATAACTTATCAGCAATGTTCCTTTGGTGACTCTCTATCAAGATTGTTCAAGCTGTCATGATTGGACTAGAAACATGGCTGCTAGAGGGCAGGGCTTATTTCTCCTATTTATCTAAATGGAAAACTTTAAAAATCTTTTTGTCAGAGACAACTAGACCAATTTTAGTATAATACCGCAGAAATGGTACTATGATGACCTTCTACCAAGATTGTTCAAGCCATCATGATGTGTCAAAAAACATGGCTGCTAGGGGACTGGGCTTATTTAACCAATATATCTGTATAGAAAACTTTAAAAATCTTCCTGTAAGAAACCACTGGACCAATTTCAATACAATTTGGCAAGCAGGTTTCCTAGGTGACCCTCTACCAAGATTGTTCCTGCCGTCATGATTCATCAAAAAACATGGCCTCTAGGGTGCAGGACTTATTTTCCTTAGAAAACTTTAAAAATCTTCTAGTCAGAAACAACTTGACCAATACAATGTAACTTGGCAGGAGTGTTCCTTTGGTGACCCTCTACCAAGATTGTTCAAGCCATCATGATTCGTCAAAAAGCATGGCCCCCAGGGGACCAGGCTTATTTTCCCTATATATCTATATAGAAAACTTTTGTCAGAAACCACCAGATCGATTTCAATGTAATATGGCAGGAATGTTCCTATGATTACCCTCTACCAAGATTGTTCAAGCCGTCATGATTCATAAAAAAAAAACATGGTTGCAAGGAGGTAGGGCTTATTTTCCCTATTTATCTGTATAGAAAAATTTAAAAGACTTCTTGTTAGAAACTACTGGACCAATTTCAGTATTACTTGGCATAAATGATTCTTTGGTGACCCTCTACCAAGATTGTTCAAGCCTTCTTGATTCATCTCAAAACATGGTCACTAGAGGGCAGGGCTTATTTTCCCTATATATCTATATAGAATAAAGGTAAAAAAGATTTCCTTAAGAAACAAAGAACATACTTAGGATTAGAAAATGGGAATCTCGGGTTTATTGAAACTCTTCATAAGCAGAAATGAAGTTTGCAACTCTGCTTTTATGCCCTCTAGCTTATACATGAGCAGAACTCCATTTTCAAATATACCACAATGGGCCCAATGATCCCAAAGAAAATGAAATATAATATGCACTATGGAGATGTACGGGGAGACGTTCTACTGCCACCACTGGGCACCAACACCAGCTGCAGTGTAGTAAAATAAATGTAATGAAGTAATGCAGTAATGAAGTTTGCAAACACTGCTTACGCATATACATAAGCCGAACTCCATTTTTAAATATACCACAATGGACCCAGTCATCCCAAGAAAAACGAAATATAATAAGCCCTATGGTGATGTACAGGAAGACGTTCTACCACCACCACATGGCACTAACACCAGCTGCAGTGTAGTAAAATAAATGTCAAAATGATTGCCTTTGGAAACAAAGAACACACTAAGGATTAGAAAATGGGAGTCTCAGTTTTATTGAGCTTCTTCATGAGCAGTAATAAAGTTTGCAAAAGTGCTTATGCCCTTTAGCGTATACATGAGCAGAACTCCATTTTCAGATATACCACAATGGGCCCAATGATCTCAAAGGAAATGAAATATAATCTGCATTATGGTGATGTACGGGGAGACCTGCTACCGCCACCATATGGCACTAACACCTGCAGTGTAGTAAAATAAACATCAAAAAGATTACCTTTGGACACAAAGAACACACTAAGGATTAGAAAATGGGAGTCTCTGTTTTATTAAAACTCTTGGTAAGCAGTAATGAAGTTTGCAGCACTGCTTATCCCTCTAGCATATACATGAGCAGAACTCCATTTTCAAATATACCACAATGGGCCAAATGATCTCAAAGGATATGAAATATGATCTACACTATGGTGATGTATGGGGATATGTTCTACTGCCGCTATGCAGCACTATCAGCTGCTGCAGTGTAGTAAAATAAACATCAAACAGATTGCCTTTGGAAACAAAGAATACACTAAGGATTAGAAATGGAAGTCTTGATTTTATTGAGATTCTTCATAAGCAGTAATGAAGTTTGCAATACTGCTTACGCGTATACATGAGCAGAACTCCATATCTAATATAAGAGGGGTGTTCATTTACTGTTCACGGCGCTCGACATGACCCCATTGGGTTGACTGGGCGGTAAAACCGCAACACAAACCAAAATCATTTAATGTTGTCATTGGGGTTCTACAGGGCGCTTTATTAATCCCATTCACATTTCATTGACTTCAACCCTTCGAAATATTCACTGTTGATGAAAACACACTTTTCAAGTCTCAAAATCCATTCTGTAAAGGCAGAGAAGTAGGCCTTTTTAGGTATACCCTAAAGACACTGTTAAATTGCACCACCAAGTGCACTTCGGGATTCATAATGACGACCAGAAAGGGTTTTCTTTAGTAAAGGAAAAAGGAAAAAGTCGCCAGGACTAAGGTCTGGCAAATAAGATGGATGAGAGAGCTGAACTAACTTTTCCTCTTTCAAGAAGTCTTGGACAAGAACACATGTTGTCATGGATAAGACACAGACAAACTGGTTGCAGGTCTACGTTTTTCATAATGTGCTTTTATTTTTTAGGTGTTTATGATTGAACCTTTCAATAACTCTTGAAAGACTGAACAGATTAGACCGAAATTTCATCCTGTTATAGAAAATCCTCCCCCCCCTCCCCCCCCCCCCCCCCCCCCCCCATTGCATGCAGTTTCCACATGCTCCTTACAGCCACGCGGTATAGTGGGCCATTAGTGACACAATTAAATGAACGTCCCTCGTACCACAATGGGCCCAATGATCCTAAAGATATGAAATATAATCTGCACAATGGTGATGTACATTCTACCACTGCCACACAGCACTAAAACTTTAAAACTCTTCTTGTCAGAAATCACTGGACTGATTTCAGTATAATCCAGCAGGACTAGGGCTTCCAAATTTGGTATGTAGCTTCATCTAGTGCCCTTATACCAAGATTGTTCAAATTTTAGCCCTGGGGGCAGAAATGCCCCCTACCAAGGGGCAACAAGTTTTACATAGGCTTAATACATAGTGAAAATCTTGAAAAATCTTCTTGTTGGAAACCATTAGGCCTAAGGCTACCGAATTTGGTTTGTAGCTTTATCTAGTAGACCTCTACCAAGATAGTTCAGATTAGATACCTGGGGTGAATAATGGTCCCACCCTGGTGATCTGTAATTTTACATAGATAGGTGGATATAAATTTTTCCTCTAAAACTTCTTGACAGATTTTGAAATTAGTTGGCATAAATGTTTCTTGGATGACAGTGTATTAAAGCATAGACAGTCCTTTGAAGAGAAGATGACAATCTTTTAGAATATACTATGTTGCATTAAATTGTTGAAGTAACTGATGATGGTTGGAGATGATGTCACTCAGGTGAGTGAATTAGGGCCCTTTGGGCCCTCTTGTTTTTCTTATCAAGATTATGCCCCTTTCCTGAGTTATGGCCCTTTGATAAAATATGGATGAAATCTTGTCAGCGAAATTTCTAAAACACTATTGAAGCTAGAGCCTTTAAATTTGAGGAATAGATTGGTAGCCATGAGTAGATGACCTGATTAACTTAATAATTAATTCTGAAAAGTATTTCTTCGAGTTATGGCCCTTTTTTCATTTTGGGCGTTTTTGACACGCACTTTTTTTTCTTGCCAGGATTATGCCCTTTTCCTGAGTTATGGCCATTTAAAAATATGGATGAACTCTTGTCAGCAAAGTATCTAAAAAAACTTGAAGCTAGAGCCTTAAAATTTGAGGAAAATTGTTTGAGCTAGATCCTTGAAACTTGGTGAGCTTTTTGGGGCAGAAGAGTAAATCACCTGATAACTTTTTGAAGAAAAAAAATCATAGTCACTTTGTGAGAGCTATGCCCCTTTTCAAATTTGGTATTTTATAGGGACAAGCATATAGTTTGAGGCATCGTGTTTTACAAATATATTTCTAGTTAACACTTAGCATGTTATGGGCAGATTCAGCAGACAACAAATTGATCTTTTTCTTACTTTTCCCTGAAAATTGGTTTTGACATTTCAAACTAATAATTTGCTTGTAATGTCAAATCCTATTTTTCTGATAAAAGTAATAAAACAAAAATCAAAATGTTGTCTGCTGAATCCTATGTCAAATCCTATTTTTCTGATAAAAATAATAAAACAAAAATCAAAATGTTGTCTGCTGAAAAATTTATTAGACATGGTAAGCATTATTGCTTATCACTCTGTAAAAAGTAAAAATTTCAGCAGACAACATTTTGAAATATTTTTTATATATTTCCCAGAAAACAGGCTTTGACATTTTATACAAATTGGGCATGAGATGTCAAAGCCTATTTTCTGGGAAAAAATAAGCAGAAAAAAGGCTTTGACATTTCCATTGGAGACAGTTTGCATGAAATTTCAAAACCTATTTTCTGGGAAAAATAAGAAAAAGTATTATCAATTTGTCATCAGCTGAATATGCCCAGAGTGTGTGAGGGTTAAAATACTTGCCTTATCCAGTAGCTTGGTATATATTTCAGGTCAGCTTGGTATTGGCCAGCTTTCCATGCAAGCAAAGTCCATGATTGAGCATGAAGCTCATTTCAGCCTCATTGCATCTGACATAATGATGAGATTTTCATCCAAAGTTACTGCCACTCAAATCACCATAGACACCGGGAGTATCCACCAGGAAGGGGAAGCTACACTAGATGTGTCAGCTCTAGGAGGCACTGCAAATGAAGGTGATGGTGGTGTCTTAGCCGATAGTGCAGGTATTGGTGGTGGACATGGCGGCTTTGGAGGGGGAGCTGATGATGATGACTACCAGACAGGTACTGTATATACAGCATAGCCCCAGATAAGACACTTTTAGCTCATCTGAGCAGAAGGCTCATAAGTTGACCTAATAGTATAGCAAAGCTCTGTCATCCATGCATCTGTCCATGTGTCCACACTTTTGAACAAGAATATCTCCTAGGCCAGTGTGCCAGTCTTTATCAAATTTCACAGGTACCATCACTGGGATAGGGGATTGGCTGTAATAGGTTTTGGGGCAGATCTGGTCAGAACTTTGGTTTCCATGGCAACCAAAAGGTCCCAAATACATATAATGGGGAAATGTTGTCTGGGCAATAGCAACTTTATTTTTTATCAGATCCTCAGCAAACTTGCAGGTAATAAGGACAGCCATAAAATCTTGGACATGCTTGATTTTGGCTCAATTTTAGTTTAAACTTTTATTTTATTTGTATACATATAACATTACTGTTTACAATTAGACACGACAAAACATCAATACATACAAATGGCTCAATTTTGACTATTGGCATGAGAGTTACCTGCCCTTGAGTGCTCCATAGACCAGAAAACATTGTGCAGACAATATTGATTGCATTTTTGATCAAATTTTTATCAAACTTACAGATAACGAGGACAGCCATAAAACCTTGGATGAGTTCAATTTTAACTGCACAATACATTAACCTATAGATCATGTGCTATTCCATTCTGTTTTTCACACCTTCCACAGAAAAACGACCTTTCAGTCGTGAATTAAAGTCTTAATTCAGAAGTAGAAGGTCCCTTTAGGCAGTTACCTGTGTGACGTAACTCCTCCCGCTCAAATGATCACGTGTCAGTTTCTTTTCTGTGGACATTGAAAAAGTTCAAGGATTATCTACCTGTGAAAGAAATTTGTACAGTTGACTCTCGTTATCTCGACCCCTCTTATCTCGATCCTATCACTTATGTCGAACTGATTTCTAAGTCCCGATTATTTTCCCTATGTATTTATTGTATTTCAGCTTAGCGTATGTCAAACTACTTTTATGTTGACACTTCGGCTATCTCGTCCATCATTTTCAGTCCCTGAATATATTTTTCACAGTTTTTACTACCGCGTATCTCGAACTCGGACCATGACGAAGGAAAAAAAAATGTAAGATGCGGCGCCGCCGGTCTCTCAGTTAATAAAAATCATAATAGGCCATTGATAAATAAATCAATATTTTAATTTTCCCCTTTGTCCAGGTAATTACAAACAACACAAACAATGTCTAAAATCCATAATTATGAAATCACGTGCGTGTCGAGTCGGGTTTGACACGCGGCTCTCAACACCGTCTCGTGTCATTGATTTGTAAGATAAAAAGCGGCTCAGAATAGTGTTATGGAAGATTAATCAACGAAGTTTCTTTAATTTATTGTTTAGATATGCTCTTCACTATTGAGTACTGTCCGTCTGAATGATATAGCGTCTTCAAGAAAAGTCAGTGCGCGACAGGTTCTGACTCAGATCAGCCTGTATTGATCAGGCTAGCTAAGTCTGAATCTTCGCTTGTTACTCTTTGGTCAGGCGGTGCTCTTTGGTAAGCCCAGATAAGGCTCATGCGTATAATGGAAAATTCGTGGGCGTGCAGGCTGATCCGAGTCTTTGACAGTCGCACAGTCTTCTAATAGAAGTTGTCGTGCACGGCCTCAAATAGACGAATCACACGTGGATACCGATGTTAACCCTTCCGACCCTGTAGACTGATACGGATACCCGCACAAATAGTGTAGGTCCAGATGAGACGGTTCATAACGAGCTTTCTCTGCAGGGTCTACAGTTTGCCGCGCTGAGATGGTTCGTTCATGCTAGGGGAGATGATCCAAACTAGCTTACAGCTGCTGCTTAACATTGTAAGTGTTTTATGCAAAAGCGGAAACCAGTCAACTCTTTATCGTGTCATTAATGCGAAGGGAGCTATTCCAAACCAGTTCATAACGTATAGCTAACACAACCCGGAAACAACCCGGAAACCAGTAATTTATTTATAGCTCAAATGGAAATCAAAATTTGCAGGAGTATTAAAAGACAACAAGAGACGTTTGAAATTTATTATTATTAACATTTATTGATGATATTATTCCAAGAGAACCATTGCATCTCCTAAAACAAACAGTAACAATGCAAACTGAAGTACGCGTAAATTATTTAAATTGCCATATACAAGCCTTCCAAGCACGTTTTGGCGAACAGAGAGGCGAACAGTCGTCATACCTATGACGTCACAATTTGGTTGTCTCGAACTACTGATAACTCGAACATTTTTATCAGGTCCCGTGAAGTTCGAGATAACGAGAGTCGATTGTATTTATTTCTTTTTTACACTGCTAAATTTCTTAATCTTTACTTTTTTTTTCTCTTGTTCTCTATTCATTCCTTCCACCAAACATGTAATTCTTGTGAAATTATCGATTTTCATTTTCTTGCTTTCTTATCATTTGTTTTCTGTGTCTTGAGTTTCCGCAACATTCAATTAATTTTGCCAGCGGCAACTGTGGTCATTTGAAGGCCAAATGGGATAATCACCCTTCTTGTATATCTGCTTGTCTACGTATTTCTCTTTGTTCTGTTTGCAGTATTTGGACCAAAAAAGTTTTGGGCTCTTGCTGAGAACAGATGATTCTAAGCTACTCGCAAATCTGTGATGACACAGAAAAGAAAACAGAAGAAATCTAAGAAGAATAAAAAATCTACCCAGTCAGACTTGTCTGACAATGGGTCTATTGATGGGAGCACCGCCCCACTTAGCTATACTGCTCGGGGCAGGACCCATCAAGGTAGCAGCCTGGGGGACCTAGAGTCAGACCGGGCATTGTCCACCAGTCATCAGTCACCGGTCATCCAATCAACAGTCATCCAGTCACCTGTCAACCAGTCACTGGTCAGCCAGTCACTGGTCAACCAGTCCCTGGGCAACAAATCACCAGTCAGTCAGTCACCAGTCAGCCAGTCACTGGTCAACCAGTCACCAGTTAACTGGGCACTGGTCAACCAGGCACCAGTCAACCAGGCACCAGTCACCAGTCATTCACATATGACTTTCAAACTTCTATACTTAGTCAGTTTATCTCAGGATATTCACCGGTCACTGTGCCTCAACAAACTTATGCTCCTTCTGTAAGCAGCCATGTATCTCATGATAGTACCCGTAGACTACCAAACATACATCACTCTGGATATGAACACTCTGAAGTTACAGAGTTCCCAAATCCAGCCACTTCTTCCAAACAATTCATCCCACTTGAGCCTGACTTCTGGCAGATGTCAGACTCAAGTGTGATAATTGATTCTCCCAACTCTACTGACTATTCTCAGACTAGACCTTCAAGGAAGGAACAGTCCAGAAGAAATCATAGTTAAAAAAAAAGAAGAAGGCATCGATCCTCTTCTTCTTCCACTTCCACTTCTAGATCAGCCTCTTTGAATTCTTCTAGATGGAGGAAGAAATCAAAGAGGTCAAAACATTCACGCAAAAAGAGAAAAAGATGATCGATGATGCCTTCTTCATCTTCCAATACTTCTTAGTCTGAAATTGACTTCGGTAGATATAAAAGGGCTAGAAAATCTCCACAGGTTGCTCAAATGCCTGTTCCTATACAACCTGAGGAGCCCAATTTTAATCCAGTCAATACTCAACCAATTAATATTATTGATGAAGTTCACCTGAATCTTTCGCAAGAGAATAAACAGTCTGATTCAGAGACTGAAACTGAAATCTGGTCTTTGGACTGTGCTATAAATGCGGATTTTAGGCTTCTTCCTTCTGAATTATGCCCTATGACTCAGCAGGAACAAACCCCAACTAAACCTCTATCTGGGATAGAACATTTAATGGAATCTCGTACGAATCCATTACTTATTCTACCCCAATCAAAATTCGTTGAGAATACCAATAAATACATTCAGAACAGACTTGATTCAGATAAATGTTTTAAGGACTGGATATGCCCGCAAAATTTGCTCCTCTGAAATTTTACAAGAGCCAAAACCAATATTTGCCTACAGATTACATTTCGCAGTTAGAAGCAGATGCGTCACTGCTAGATCTGTCTAACAAAGGAAGAGCTTCCATTCCTTTGAAGAATTTGGAAGCATGGGAAGGAAGGCTAGGAAATTAATTTCTATCAATTCCCATGCTAACTTATTCTCTTCTGCCGCCTTCCTTTGTCTCCATCAAGAATCAATGTCGGTTACGGCCCTTTCCAGACTTTTGGAGGCTGTAGCCAAGTTGATTAAGCATGCTACCGCCATGTCTACTCTTTTGACTACCAAAATCTTCCAGGCTAGACGTGATGCAGCTCTAGCTTCATCAAAACTTCTACTTGACAATTCATCTTTTGAGTTAAGAAACGCCCCTATTAACTCAAATACATTATTTGATGGCAGGATCAAAGAATTAGCCAAATCTAATTTTGAAGCACAACAGCAAAGGTTTTTGGCTTCTACTTCTATTCAATCCCAATCTCGTTCTTTTAAGCCTTCTAACCTGACTAGAGCTTTCAAGACACCTAGATACCCTGCCAAACAAACAATGACTAGACCTAAACCTACGCAACCGTATAGGTCCAAACCTCAACCTCAAAGAAGGAAAATTTTAAGAGGACTGGTAACATTAGACAGTTCACCTCCTCTAAACCTGCCGCTTCCTCCACAAGATTATGAAGGCCAACCCTTTCCACTGCCTGCACTTCCGCATCCAGACATTCCAGTGGGAGGACAATTGGCCCACTTTGTGGAAAAATTAGAGGAAATTACAGACAACAAATGGGTCCTCTCTATCGTACATCACCGTTTCAGGATACCATTCAGCAAAATTCCTCCTTTGTTGTCTGTTCCAATCAAAATGAGTCAATCCTCCTCCCCATTTATCAGAGAAGAGATCGAAAACCTTCTCAACAAATGGGCAGTGGAAAGGGTACAGAATCAGGGAACTCCCGGCTTTTATTCCTGGATCTTCCTAGTTCCAAAAAAGAACGGAAAGTTACGTTTGATAATAGACCTTTCTTTATTGAACCAATACATAGAGAAACAGTCTTTCAAAATAGAGACAGTCAAGTCGGTAAGACAAGCGATGAGGCTGTCTCCATAGATTTAACAGATGCATATCTTCACGTTCCGATAGATCATCAATCCTGGAAGTATCTTCGATTCGTCTACGAAGATCAGGTCTTTCACTTCACGGCCTTACTGTTTGGAATGTCCCTAAGTCCGTTGATATTTTCGAAACGGATGGATGTTATAGCAGCGTTTCTACGCCAATGTGCCATATCAGTCTTTCCATACCTAGATGATTGGCTGATCAAAGATCTGATTCGCAACCGTTTGATCTCTCAGACAAGATTTTGCATACAAAATATTCAAAGTCTAGGTTTCCTGCTTAATCTAAAGAAGTCGGATCTGCTTCCTTCTCAGAAATTCACCTTTATAGGTATGGAATTTCTGACACAGCAAGATTTAGTCAGGGTTCCAACGGATCGTGTACAGGCCCTACTTCTGACAATCAAAAAATTTCTGTCATTCAAACATGTATCAGCACAAACTTTCTTTTCTCTTTTGGCCACTCAGTGCTACAGCAGATTTTGTTCTCTTAGGCAGACTTTACTTACGTCCCCTTCAGATGTGTCTTCTGTCTGCCTGGAGATCTCATATTCTTCCTCTCAATCATCCAGTTACGATCAACGGTATGATTTGATCTCACTTACAATGGTGGATGAACACGAATCAATTCGAAACAGGAACTTCTATCCATCCTACAGATCCCAAAATTTTCCTTGATACGGATGCCAGTCATTTCGGATGGGGAGCTCATTTAGAACCGATGAGACTATCCTTTCATGGTGGCTGGACAGGACAGAAGACCAATCCCAGCTCCATATCAACGTGTTAGAAATGATGGCCATACGATTAACACTGAAACAAGCCATAACATTTATTCACCTTTCTTGCATCATGATATCTACAGACAACACAATGGTGGTCTCATATATCAACAAACAGGGTGGCACTCATTCCCCCGACCTCTGTGTAGAGGTATGGAAAATTCTCAACTGGTGTCTGGAACACAACATTGTTATCAGAGTTCGTCACATTCCAGGCAAATTCAACATTCTTGCAGACCGCCTATCCAGACTAGACAAACCTATCAAAACAGAATGGGCTCTGGATCAAACAGTAGCAAATTCAGTATTCCAGATGCTCAATTTCCCAAATGTGGATTTGTTTGCGACACATTTCAATCACAAACTCCCATTATATGTCTCTCCAGTACAAGACAACAAAGGGCTAGCGATAGATGCCCTGTCCATAGACTGGAATCATCTTCATGCATATGCTTTTCCTCCTTTTATTCTGATTCCTGCTGTTCTGGTAAAAATTCGACAACATCAGTGCAGAATAGTTCTTAGAGCGCTGTTCTGGCCACAACAACAGTGGTTCTCAGAACTTCTTCTGCTTCTTCTTCTAGTGTCAGCCCCGATTCGTCTGCCACTAATTCCAAGACTCTTGACTCAATCCAAAGGAAGATTTGTTCATCAAAACCTCCCTTTTCTCGACCTTCACGCTCAGGAGTTATCAAACAATCAATCAGAGATAAAAAATTTTCGCAAAACTTTGCAGATTTTGTCTCTAGATCAAGGAGAACAGCTACACAAAAAGTCTATGATGCAAAGTGGACCATCTTCTCAAATTAGTGTCATACAAAAAAGGTTAATCCAATCTCGGCCCCTATTACAGTTATAGCCGATTTCTTAATCTTTCTTTTCTTGGAAAAGAAATTCCAAATCAGTACTATTAAAGGCTATAGAGCTATGATCTCTAACACTCTTAAATTTAAAACTGGTAATAGAATCGGATCTAATCTAGTCTTATCTGAACTATTTAGAACCAGAACCAGACTTTTTCTTCCCATTAAAGGCAATCAGGATAATTCTAAAGATACTATCTCGAGATGGATATCCTACACCATTAAACTTGCCTATAGGAAACTCACTAAAAGAGACATTTCTTTCCTTAAAATCAAGGCTCATGAAGTTAGGGCTCTTTTGTCTTCCTGGGCTTTCTTTGATAAGGTTCCTCTCAATGATATCCATCAAGCAGCGGTTTGGAATCAATCATCAACGTTTGCTAGTTCTAACTCAGGGACATGTCTCAGTAGGCAGAAAATTTACAGAATTTGGGCCCCATTGTGATGGCCCAAAAAGTGGTGGGGGCCAACAGGATCCAGCTTCAGAAGCATAAACAACGTCGACAGCCTCCTACACCTGCAGTTATACTAGAAAGGTACTTAATATACATTAATTATGTTATATTAGACCTTTTATTAGATATATCTTAACCTAGGATTCTCCTTTATCCTTGCTTGAAAGGATATTTCTTCATTGCTTTATGCATTATCATAGTCCTGTCCTTGATATATCTAAGTTTGGGTTTCCTAATTCTTAATTCAGCAGGTTGGGACCAATAAATTAGGAGAAATCCTCCCTCCTTTTCTGCAAATTCTAGCACATTATCTACAGTTTAATGTATTGTGCAGTTAAAATGAAG
This sequence comes from Anodontia alba, assembly GCA_964016985.1. Lineage (NCBI taxonomy): Eukaryota > Metazoa > Mollusca > Bivalvia > Lucinida > Lucinidae > Anodontia > Anodontia alba. Next base: position 35,987,791 of record OZ024828.1, read on the forward strand.
TTTTTTAAAAGTAAAACATATTTTAACTATCAATTCTTAACCTATAGATAAGTATTTATGGTCCCTCCTCCCACCCTCGCTCTTTTCTCCTAATTGTGTCTTTGTTTTAACACATAAAAAGAAACTGACATGTGATCATTTGTGCGGGAGGAATTCCGTCACACAGGTAACTGCCTAAAGGGACCTTCTGAATTAAGACTTTAATTCAAGACCAAAAGGTCATTTGTCTGTGGAAGGTGTGAAAAATAGAATGGAAAAGCACATTATCTATAGGTTAAGTATTGATAGTTAAAATACGTTTTACTTTTAAAAATCTTCATTTTGGGGCATGTAATCAGAATTACTTGCCCTTTAGTCTCTCATAAACATATGAGAGGGAAAACATTGTCCACATGATAACGACATCATTTTTTATCAAATCCTCTTCAAACTTGCAGATAATGGGGACAGGCTTAAAATCTCGGACAAGTTTAATTTTAGCCCAGTTTCAGCTATTGGCATGAGAGTAACAGGCCCTTGAGGGCCTCACAGATGTAAGAAAATGTTGTCTGAATGATGGCAGTTTCATTTTTGATCAAATCTTCATCAGATTGCAGGTAATGAGGAAAGCTATGAAATCTTGGACGTTTGATTTTGGGACAGATCAGATTATATACTTGAGAGTTACTTGCTTTTTAGTCTCACATAGATATATTATGGAGAAAATCTTGTCCTGACTATAGAGCCTTCATTTTTATCGGATCTTCATCAAACATGCAGTTAACAAGGACAGGCATAAAATCTTGGACAAGTTAAGTTTTGGTCCCAGTTTCAGCTATTGGCATTACAGTTACCAACCCTTGAGGGCCTCATAGACTTAAGAAAAGATTTTCCGTACAATAGGGATTATAGGGGAAGGACCGTAACTAAAGTTGTGAGAACTTGTGGCCAGATCCCCATTGCTGTTATAGAGGCAATAAAATATGTCTAACCTAGGAATTTTTATTTTTGATCGAAATTCCATCAGACTTCCAGGTAATGAGGACAGCCAAAAAATTTTGGATGTTCAATTTTAGGGCAGATCACACCATTCACATGAGTTACTTGCCCTTTAGTTTCCCATAGACATATTATAGGGGGGTGGTCGGGTGGTGCGAAGGTGTCATGTATCTTATGTCACCGGGGCGTCCAGCTGATATTGGCTTACAGTTGGGCAAGGCCTGCTATCCTTGTAGCAGGTAAGGGTAGGGAGGTGATGTTTTTATTTCTTCTGTTTCTTCACTTTCATTCCTGTTCCTCTTTCTTCCCTGTTCCTCTCTTTCATCTCTTCTGCTGTCTCTTCTGTCTCTTTTCTCCCTTTCTCTGGGAGACGACACAAAATGACCCACAAGGGTTGACATGTCGTTAAACCCCAACACAATAGACATATTATAGGGAAAATGTTATCCCTACGATAGCAATTTATTTTTAGCTCACCTGAGCACGGCTCAGGATGAGCTATTGTGATCACTTGCCATCCATCGTCTATCGTCCCTTTGTCCGTCCACACCTTTGAATGACTTCTCTGAAACCCCTGGGCCAATTTTCTTCGAACTTCATGTGGAACCTTCTAGTAAAAGGGGATTGGAAATTGTACAAATGGTCACAGTCCGTTAGTCAAGATGGCCGCCATCCCATATATTGTAAAAGCACATAAAAATCTTCTCCAGAACCAAGAAAGCTTTGGGGCTGAATCTTGGTATATAGCATCAGAGACTCAGGGTCTACCAAGTTTGTTCAGATGATGACCCTAGGTTGACCTTCGACTTTTTTACTGCAAGGTCAAATTTGCATCCCCATGCATTTGTATGGGGAAAATGTTGAAAAGTCATTTTCTCAACATGTATTAAAGACTAATGGCTGAAATTTACAATGAGTGATTAAAGTAGTAAGACATTTTAGTTATAATCAAAATTTTGTCCCCTGGGGGTTATCTGCCCTTGCCTCTAAATTTTGTCCACAGGGGGTTATCTGCCCTTGCCTCTGGGCTATATACATTTATAAAATTGTGTAATGCTTAAATGTCTCCTACTCGTAAACAGCTTGAGCAATTTTCACCACATTTCACATGGGCATTCTGTCAAAAGGGTATTGCCAATTTGTTCAAATGGTTCTGCACCATCGAACAAGATGGCACCATGCCCGTATCTGGTAAAAACACTTAAAAATCTTCTTTTCAAGAATCAAGAAAGTTTTGGGGCTGAATCTTGGCATATATTACATCGAGGACTCAAGTTTGTTCAAATGATGACAGTAGGTTGACCTTTGACCTTTTTACGGCAAGGTCAAATTTGTGTCCCATCACGAAAACATACCTATATAATTTTCACCCCTTAAACCCCACTTTTATACAGTAAAACTGGGATTTACAGGGGTATACATTATTTTTCTTATTTCTGCTCAAAAACATAGATTGTGGGTATTCGTTAGAACCGCCTCAGTGAGGCAATTCAAATGAATACCACAATCTATGTTTTGAGCAGAAATATGAAAAATATCAGGATTTTTTTATCTGAAAATTTTCCTTTTTGGTTGTAAAATTTTCAGTATATTTAAATAAGCATGTTTTCGTAATGCTATACATTTATATGGAGAAAATGTTGAAAAATCATTTTCTCAAAATGTATTCAAGACTAATGGCTGAAACTTACAGTTATAATCAAAATCTTGTCCCCAGAGGGTTATATGCCCTTGCCACTTGGGCTGTATGCATGTAAAAAATTGTGTAATTTTTAAATGTCTTCTTCTCTGAAACTGAGCAATTTTCGCCAGATTTCACATGGAACCTTCTCTCAAAAGGGTATTGCCAATTTGTTCAATGGTTCTGCACAATTTTGTCCTTGAGGGTTATCTGCCTTTGCCACTGGGCTATATACATGTATGAAATTGTGTCATTTTTAAATGACCTGCTCTGAAACTGCTTAAGCAATTTTCACAAGATTTTGCATGGGCCTTCTGTCGAACAGGTATTGCCATTTCGTTCAAATGGTTCCATGCAAATGAACAAGATGGCCGCCATATCCATAATTATATGGTAAAAATTCTTGAAAATCTTCTTCAGAACCAAAAAAGCTTCATGGCTGAATCTTGGTATATAGCATTGAGGACTCAAGCTCTACCAAGTTTGTTCAAATGATGATCATAGTTTGACCTTTGACCTTTTTAGGGCAAGGTCAAATTTGCGTCTCTATAGATTTGTATGAGGGGAAAAGTTGAAAAATCATTTGTTTGAATATGTATTTAAGACTAATGGCTGAAACTTACTATGTATGATTAAAGTAGTAAAATGTTTTAGTTAGGGTCAAAATTTTGCCCCCTGGGGGTTATCTGCCCTTGCCCCTCTGCTATATACATGTATAAAACCATGACATCTTTAAACATCCTCTTCTCTAAAACCACTTGACCAATTTTCACCAGATTTTACATGGCTTCTGTCGAAGGGATATTGACACTTTGTTCAAATGGTTCTGCATCATTGAACAAGATGGCTGCCATGCCCATAGATGGTACAAACACTTAAAAATCTTCTTCTCCAATACTAAGAAAGCTTTGAGGCTGAATCTTGGTATACAGTATCGGGGACTCAAGGTCTACCAAGTTTGTTAAAATGATGAGATGAGATGGGATGACCTTTGACCTTTTTATGTGTATGGTCAGATTTGTGTCTCAGTTGCTGTGGTCATCCCCATCTTGAAAATGTATTTTGAACTCTTCTCCTGAACAGAATGGCCAACTGACTCAAAACTTGGTGGGAAGTATCAGGGTAACTAGTAGATAAAAAATATCTGAATCGTTCCAGTAGGAAATCCAAGATGGCTGCCATGGACGCTGTCTTGAAAATATATTTTTAAATTCTTCTCCTTTATCGAAAGGCCAATTGATTTGAAACCTTCATTTGAAGTCCTGAGGTGACTGTTAGATTAAAAATATCTGAAATAGTACAGATTGGATATCCAAGATGGCGACCATGATGGCCATCTTGAAAATCTATTTTGAACTTCACCTGAACCAAAATGCATTTGACTCAAAACTTGGTAGGAAGTATTTGGGTGACTTGAAGATCAAAAATAGCTGAAATGGTTTCTATCAGAAATCCATGTTGGCTGCCATGGCCGCCGTCTTGAAAATCTATTTTGAAGTTCTACACGGGAAACAAAAGTCTAATTGACTGGAAACTTCATAAAAGGGATTGTGGTGACTTGTAGATCAAAATTAGCTAAAATTGTTCAGATTTGAAATCCAAGATGGCTGCCACAGCGACCATTTTGAAAATCTATTTTGACCTGAACAGAATTGACTTAACACTTGATAGGAAGTATCAGGGTGACTTGCAGATAAAAATAGCTAAAAATTGTTCTGATGGGGACTTCAAGCTGGCTTTTTTGACAAATTGGTCCAGGTGAGCAATTTTTTACTCTTAAGAGCCTCTCATTAGCTCACCTGAGCACAAAGTGCTCAAGGTGAGCTATTAAGGTCAGTCAATGTCGTTTGTGGGTTATCCATCATGTGTCCTGCATAGTGCAGGTCAACAATTGCTTTAAAAGCCTACTTCTCCTACAGAACTGAGCCAATTGACTCGAAACTTGGTAGGAAGCATCGGGGTGATTTGTAGATCAGAAATAGATAAAATTGTTCTGATTGGAAATCCAAGATTGTGGCCATTTTGAAAATATATTTTTTACTTCTTCTCCTGAACCAAAAGGCCAGTTGACTTGAAAATTGGTAGGAAGCATGTGGGTGACTTGTAGATCAAAATTAGTTAAAATCGTTCTGATCAGAAATCCAAGACCACTGCCATTGCTGGCATCTTCAAAATCTATTTTTCTCTTCTTCTCCTGCACCAAAAGACAAATTGACTCGAGACTTGGTAGGAAGCATTGGGGAGACTGTACAACAAAAATAGCTAAAATCATTCTGATCAGAAATCTAAGATGGTGGCCATCTTGAAAATGCATTTTTTGCATCTTCTGTAGATCAGAAAGAGCTAAAATCGTTCGGATCCAAAATCCAAGATGGTCACCATGGTGGCCATCTTGAAAATCTATTTTTCGCTTCTCCTGAACTAAAGGGCCAATTGCTGGAAACTTGGTAGGAAGAATCAGGGTGACTTGTAGATAAAAAAAAAAAAGTAAAATTGTTCTGATCGGAAAGCCTAGATGGCCACCATGATGGCCATCTTGAAAATCTATTTTCACTTCTTCTCAACCAAAAGGCCATTTGACTGGAACCTGGTTAGGAAGCTTAGGGATGACTTGTAGATTAAGAATAGCTAAAATTGTTCAGATCTGAAATCCAAGATGGTCGCTTTGATGGCCGTCTTGAAAATTAATCCCTTCTTCTTAACCAAAAGGTCATTTGACTCGAAACTTAGTAGGAAGCATAGAGATGACTGGTAGGTAAAAAATAGTTAAAATTGATCAGATCGGATATCCAATATGGCCATCATGGTAGCCATCTTGAAAATCTATTTTGAACTTCTTCTCCTGAACCAAAAGGCCAATTGACTTGAAACTTTGTAAGAATCATTGAGGTTGATCAAAAACAGCTAAAATCATTCTGATCAGAAATACAAGATGGCTGTCACAGTTGCCATCATGAAAATCTATTTTGTTCTCCTGAATAGAAAAGCTCATTGACTCGAACTTTGATAGGAAGTATGAGAGTGACTTGTAGGTCGGAAGTAGCGAAAATCATTCTGATTGGAAATCCAACAAGGTTGCCCTAGCAGCCATGTAGAAAATGTGTTTTGAACTTTTTTTCCTGAAGCAATAGGGCATTCATCTCAAACTTCATTGGAAGTATCGAGGTGACTTATAGATCAACAGTAGCTAAAATCATTCGGATTGGAAATCCAAGATGGCAGCCATCTTGAAACTCAATATTGAACTTCTTCTCTTGAATCGATTGGCCACTTGACTCAAACTTGTCTGGTATTCAGGTGAGCCATACAGGGCCATCTTGGCCCTCATGTTACCGTTGCCTTGAAAACACTATATAGAACTATTATTATACGAAGTATGCCAAAGGGATATATAGTTTTTGTTGGTTCGGTCCATCTGTTTGTCTGTCCATCCTTCTGTCTGTCCTTTCATCAGTCCGTCTGTCTGTCCATGATTCCATCTGTTAACCCTTTCTATAACCAAGTTTTACTTCGAAGTTTTTTAATTACTTATAACTCTGCAGCCACTAATAAAAAGTTTTTCATATTTGGTATGGGGTTATCTGGGAAGGTACTCTTCCATTCTACATCTGTGAACCTCTGGATCATTCCCCAGGGCGGGGCTAGAGCTCAAAATCTAGGACACCCCAATACAGTAGTATATTGCAGTTTGTTTATACAAACAACTTGTTTATAAAGAAAGATGAGCATGAAACATGTTCATCACATCAACATTCAGTGTAATAAGGTCAAGGTCATTGTGACCTTATTTTCATGTTCCAGTGATTTTGCCTTATATTTTGAAGACTATTTCATGGATTAATGCCTGAATAAGTTAGTATGTTACAGTTTGTTTATACAAACAACTTTTTTATAAAGTAGGAGGGGCATCAGACATGTTTATCACATCAACATTCAATGTAATAAGGTCAAGGTCATTGAGGTCTTATTTCATGCTCCAGCTGTTTTGCCTTATATCTTAAGGACTTTTTCATGGATTTATGTGATATTTGGAATCTTGGTTCTGTGTGACACCACAATTTACATAATAACAAATGTAAGTCATCTTGACCTATATTTCATGGTCCAGTAATTATGTGCCCCCCCCCCCCCACCACCACCACAACCGAAGGGGGGAAGGGAACATACTGTTTTTGGGACAGATCCCATCGGCATTGGTGTAAAGCTTCTTGTCTGCTCTGTAAATTGAATACCCTTGGTAGAAATACTTGGTAGAAATGTAGAACAGGACAAGACGATATGTCGTGTACAAGAATGACAACTCTGGCTTTCTTACTTTTGGAGTTGTTTCCCTTTGTTTTGTTTGAAGTAGATTTTGTGTCTGCTGCGTAACTCAAATACCCTTTGAAATATTTTGATAGTACTTGGTAGAAATGTAGAACAGGACAAGACCATGTGTCATGTACAAGAATGACAACTCTGGCTTTCTTACTTTTGGAGTCATTTCCCTTGTTCTGTTTGAAATAGATTTCCTGTCCGCTCTGTAACTCAAAAACCCTTTGAAATATTTTGATGGTACTTGATAGAAATGTAGAAATGTAGAACAGGACAAGACGATGTGTCATACAAGAATGACAACTCTGGCTTTCTTACTTTTGGAGTCATTTCTCTTTGTTTTGTTTGAAATAGATTTCCTGTCGGCTCTGTAACTCAAATACTCTTTGAAATATTTTGATGGTACTTGGTAGATATGTAGAACAGGAGGAGACGATGTGTCATGTACAAGAATGACCACTCTGCCTTTTTTACTTTTGGCGTTATCTCCCTTTGTTATATTTGATAGTATTTATTTTATGTTCACTCTGTAAGTCAAATACTTTTGGAATATTTTTATGATACTTGGTAGAAATGTAGAACAGGACGAGATGATTTGTCATGTACAAGAATGACAACTCTGGTTTTCTTTTGAGTTATCTCCCTTCATTTTGTTTGAAATAGGTTTCATGTCCTTTCTGTAACTCAAAAACCTTTGGAATATTTTGATGGTACTGGGTTGAAATGTAGAGCAGGACTAGACAACCTGTTGCATACAAGAATGACAACTCTGGCTTTCTTACTTTTGGAGTCTTGTACAAGACTGAAAACTCTGGTTTTCTTACTTTTGGAGTTATCTCCCTTTGTTTCGTTTTAGAAATTGATTTCCTGTCTGCTCTATAACTCGAATACCCTTTAAAAAAATTTCTAATGCTATTTGGTAAAAATGTAGAATAGGATAAGAATGATAACTCTATCTTTCTTACTTTTGGCATTATCTCCCTTTGTTATAGTTGACAATGATTATACATTGATTTTGTGTCCGCTCTATAAGTCAAATACCATTTGGAATATTTTTATGATACTTGGTAGAAATGTAGAACAGGACAAGCCGACATCTCACATACAAGAATGACAACTTTGGCTTTCTTACTTTTGTAGTTACCTCCCCTTCTTGTTTGAATTTGATTTTGTGTCCGCTCTGTAACATGAATACCCTTCAGAATATTTTGATGATACTTGGTAGAAATGTAGAACAGGGTGAGATGACATGTTGGGTACAAGAATGACAACTCTGGATTTCTTACTTTTGAACTTATCTACCCTTCTTGTTTTTAAATTTGCTTTTGTGTCCCCTCTGCAACTCAGATACACTTCACAATATTTTGATGATACTTGGTAGAAATATAGAACAGGACAAGATTGATGTGATGCCTACAAGAATGACAACACTGGTGGGGTTGTGTGGGGGGGGGGGGGGTGGACATTTTTTTTTTTTTTTTCTAAAAAACTGTTTCTTGTTCTGCTTATATCTTAAATGTTATTTGATGTGAGAACATCATTATTTGGGATTATGAATCAGTATGATCTGACAGTTGACCTGTGGTCCAGTGATTTTTTGTTACATCTTGAAGACAATTTGATATATTACTGTCATATTTTGGGATTATGTGACCTATATTTCATAGCCCAGTGATTTTGTCTTGTATATCTCCCACTATTTGATACCTAAGTGTCATATTTACATATAATGACACAGTGTGACCCAAATGTTGACCTCAAAGTAAATATAAATTAGCATGACCTATATTTCATGGTCTAGTGATTTCGCTTAATATCTTTTAGATTATTTAATGGATTAACATCATTATTGGTATAATGGATCAATGTGACCATCAGATTAACTTCTCAAGTATATGTAGGTCTGTGACCTATATTTTATGGTCATGCGCTTCATGTCTTAAAGACTATTTTCTCAAAAAAATTTGTACTTGGGATGATAGATCAGTGTCACTCAGAGACTGACATTGTAAACTATATTTTGCCTAATATCATTGTTATTAACTTTAAAGTATTTTATAATTGAGAAATGGTGCTTGACAGGGTTATCCGTGACCCTCTGTGCACAAAAATGTCAGGCCTGATCTTGACCCAAACTGTTTGACACTCTGATTGTATTCCTGAAGATTTATGAGAAAAAGTTAATTAAAAAAAAAAGATCCACAGATGACATAAAAGCATGCAAAATTACCCAACATGCACATAGTTAATTTTTGTAAGACACAAATAAAAGCTCTGTTTACAGGACTTTGCTGCATGTGTGAGCCACTTTATAGTATATATGCAAATAAAGAGCGTTACAGATATATAGCTATAAAATATTGTTTCAGGTATGATTGATTTATTTTCAGCATATTCAGTTAACATTTTGCTTGCTGGATAATTTTGCATGATTTTTTGCCCTCTGTGGATTTTTTGTTTAAATTAACTTTCTCAAAAAAATCTTAAGAATACCATTAGAGTGTCAAACAGTTTGGATCCAGACCAGGTCCTATGTTTTGTCAAACCTAATGTTGGTCCAGACTGTTTGCAAAGGTTATCAGCAGACAACAAAAGTCACCACTAGTGGGGAAAGAGTTAAGTGGTTATGATATTATCGAATAAGTTGTAGCTTCCAAGACAGCATTGTCTTAGATCTTCAAAGCCTAATAATTTCCTTCTTTCTTAACTGATTCTTATTAATGCCTCATCAATATGCATAGGTTGATAGACTCTTTTATTTGATGTGCAATTCCCTTGAACATCCTTTATTAATTCTGTTTTCAGGTCTTCCATATGGTTCATATATTGCACCACAACATACAGGCAGCCAGGGTGGAGGATCTCATCCGGGTATGGGTGGTGGTATCATTACCATTGATGTGAACCAATTTTATCATCTTGATGGTATAATACAGAGCAATGGTGGTTCTGCTTCTGCAAACAATAGTGGTGGTGGTTCAGCTGGAAGTCTGTACATATCCACTCAGAACTTTTCCGGTCATGGTCTGCTCAGTGCCACTGGTGGTAATGGCCATGGACTGGGCTTTGGTGGTGCAGGAGGTAGAATTGCAGCACATGTCAGATGGTTCAGAGAATTCAGTGGTGACTACCAGGCCTTTGGTGGATTTTCTGGTAACAGTCAACCAAGTAGTAAAGAAACAAGGAATGGTGCTGCAGGGACAGTGTTTGCAACAGATTCAAATGAGCTGGGATTAGATAAGAAAGAGGTCATAGTTGTTAATGGGAAGACAGTTGTAAAGGATGGATTGACATGGATGTATCTTGATGGTGACAACAGAAATCTTCTTTTAGGTACTGTTGTTATGGCAGATGATGGTGAAGAAGCTCATAACTTTAAATTTGATGAGGTTGAGGCTATAAATGGAGTAGTACTTTGGCTAGATGGTGATTACTCAACAGTACATGTCAAAGAATTTGTTGGAGACAAAACTGGTAAAATGCATCTAAAGGGACACCAGAAGATTTATGTTGAGTATGAACCTGCAACTATAGGCTACACTGTTGCACCAGTTAGTTATGACATTGAACAAGGGACGGAAATAATTCTTCCATCAACAACACATATGCTTGGTACAAGAACAGAGCTTAAAGGATTGATGACAAATGTCCAGAACCTGACCATAGCTGAAGGATCATCAACAGTATTTACCTCCACAGCTCAGACTGCTCTAATTGAAGCTCAGGAATATGTTCATGAGACAGCACCTGGTAATATTTCAGTGACTTGTCTAACCATACAAAGGGGTTCCATAGCAACATTTACTGATGTTGCTGACAACTTAGTACTGACTTTAACAAAACTGAAAATTAAGTACCAAGGTGTGATGGAGATGAATAGGGGCACTATTAACTCTGATTCTGCAGTGGTTGAAAGTGAAGGAGTTCTAAATGGTGACTTTAAGGGACATGCAAATGAAGAAGGTTTAGGAAAGGGAGGAAGTTCAGGAGATTATGGTTATGGTGCAGCCCATGGAGGTCATGGTGGTGCTCCTGAGCCTGATGTAGGAGGAATACCCTATGATTCTGTTTATGCACCAACAGAGAGAGGTAGTGGTGGGGGCAATGGATCTGGTAAAGGTGGGCGTGGCGGTGGATACTTGCACTGGGTAAATGGTAAAAATTTATGGATTGATGGAGAAGTAACTGTGGAAGGTGAGGCAGGAAGAAGTGGAAATGGTGGAGGAGGAAGTGGTGGAGGAATTCTTATAGAAACTTTGAATTTTACTGGATATGGACATGTGGATGCTCATGGTGGTGCTGGATCTGGACATGGTGGTGGTGGTTCTGGTGGAAGAATTGCTGTTCACATTGGGTTTGCTAACAGATATGTTGGGCGTCTGAATGTAATAGGTGGCCTAGGAATGGGTGATCTTCCTTCAGGAGCTGCTGGGACTGCTTACATAGAGGAAAATGGTAGAGGGCCACAATATTCTGAAATAAAATACAATTCTGATGGAACAACAACAACAACAGCCCAGCATAGAAGATTAGAAATTGACAATGATGATCTTGATAAAGAATTATTTGTTGGACATAAAGAACCTTGGCTATACACTATGCTTGATGAGGGCTCCAAAACATCATATGAGTTTGATGAAGTTGTCTTAAGAGAACATGCCAATATGATGATTGAATACCCTGAAGGCTCTGAGGTAAAAACTGTTGCAGTTTCAGTATACATTCATCTCTTCTTAGGTGATAGAACTGGTGTTGTCAGAGTCAGAAAAAGACAAGAATTGTATGTTGAAGTTGTTGAATCGGTAACTAATGAAACTATTGCTCCTTGCAGCTTCCGAATTGATGATGGTAGTGAAGTTTTTTTCCCTGCTTTTGTATATCTGTTTGGTACAAGAACTGTATTGGCTGGTCAAATTACAGGTGTTAAACACATGATGATACAAGGTGGATCAGATGTGCTTTTCATGTCAACAGCAACAACTGCACTCATTGAAAATAGGCACTATACTATGGTTACAGAACCTGGAAACTTTACGTTTAGTATTCTTAAGGTAATGGCCTATTCTAGAGCTGAATTCAGAGATATTGGAGTCCCTATGACTCTTAAACTTGCAGAGTTTTACATAAAGTACAAAGGTCTGCTTCTTATGAACTATGTATTTATTGACTGTACAGTTGGGAATCTTGAAAGTAATGGTGCAGTAAATATGGATGGTATTGCTTACAAAGCAGAAACAGGGCCAGGTAATGGGTCAACTCTTGCTGATGGAACAGGAGTAGGTGCAGGGCATGGTGGATATGGTGGTGGTCCTGGACCCACAAAAGGTGGTTTACCTTACAATACCATATATGAACCAATAGAAGCTGGTAGTGGAGGAGGCAATGGAGGAGGTGAAGGAGGCTCAGGTGGAGGTTTCATTAACTGGAAGGCAGCTGATCTCATAGAACTGAATGGTTTACTCACATTAAAAGGAACAAATGGTGTTGGAGGTAATGCAGGAGGAGGAAGTGGGGGAAGTGTTCTGATAGACACAACAAACATGACTGGACATGGTATAATTGCAGTAAATGGTGGAAATGGTGTCAATAAAGGTGGTGGAGGCTCAGGTGGAAGGATTTCTATCAGATGTAGATTCCGCTACCAGTATGGAGGTGAATTCCATAATTTTGGAGGTGATGGAGATGGTGAGCATAAACAAACTCATTCTGGTGCATCAGGAACAACATACAAGGAAGAGAATCTTAGAGAGCTAGAATATCGGCACAAGAAATATGATCCTGTTCACAATACAACATTTTTAGCTGTTGACCATACATACTTCCACTCTGACAACTACAGAAAGTGCAGTCCTCAGCCATCACTTTTACAAGACCCTCCAAGGGAAAACTATGAATTTGATGAAATGGAGATCACTGGATGCACATATTTGTGGGTTTATCACCCAGATAATGTTGACCTTGTCAGTGTTACTGTTCATAAATTTATTGGCGATAAGACAGGTAAACTGCATGTGAGAGAAAAACAGAAAGTGTTAGTTGAATATGTAGAATCAGAAACCAACAAGACTGAAGCACCATGTAGTTTTATCATTGATGAAGATGCTGAGATAGTATTTCCTTCTGAAGTCCACATCCATGGAACTAACAGCACATTTGGAGGCCTTATATCAGGAGTAATTGAACTCTCTCTTGAAAATAAAACTTGGGTAGAATTTTTGTCAACTGGAAATACTGCTTTGATTGAGAACCGTAAATATATAAATAAAAAACCTAAAGGTAGTTATGCTTTTGGGAAAACAATAATCAAGAGAGGTGGAAAGGCAGGATTTCTCCAAATTGAGAATAAATTCAGTTTAGAAACTAGTGAAATAAATATAAAATACGAGGGAGAAATGTACATGAATCATGCAGACATAACTTGTACTTATGCTTGGCTGGAGAGTGGTGGTGTTCTCCATCTTAATGGTAAAGGTCATCCACCTGAAGAAGGAAAGTCACCAGGACAAACAGTTGGTATTGAGGGTTATGGTGCTGGGCATGGCGGCTATGGAGGTGGTGCAGACCTGAGCAAGGTAGCTGAACCATATGGTTCTGTGTTTACACCACTTGAACCAGGTAGTGGAGGTGGAAATGGTGATGGTAAAGGTGGCCATGGTGGTGGAGTACTAAACTGGACAGCAAGCCACTATTTTGAACTGCATGGTTTATTAGCTCTACAAGGTACTGCTGGAGCTGATGGGAATGCTGGAGGGGGCAGTGGGGGAAGTTTGCTTGTCAATACAGTGAACTTTACTGGACATGGCGAAGTCAATGTGGAAGGTGGTTCAGGAGCAAGACTTGGAGGTGGTGGTTCTGGTGGACGAATAGGCATCCACTGTGAATGGAGATATACTTTTGGTGGTGATTATGTGAATAATGGTGGTACAGGTGGTCTGGATCATGAGGACAGTCATGCAGGGTCTGCTGGCACAACATTTGTTAAGAACAACAAACGACCACTAGACTACCGGATTCTCAAATACAGGCCTGCAGATGAGGATGTGATTAAATACTTTGAAGTTGACAATCGGTATGTTTATTTTTCTGTCCATCTTTGTTTCTTCTGAAGTTTATGTAGTTTAGATTAATGTGTGCCATACACTTATAAATGTAATCAGCATTCTGTTTGTCTATGTCTATAACTAGTTCACTTCATTATGGACTATTAATTCAAAAAAGGTAAGAGAAAAGTCCAGGGAGTGTCACAAACTGCAGCCCTTCCCAGACCCCAAGAGGAAGAGGAAACTGACAAATCTAAACAAGCACAAACCGAACAAATGTACGAAAAGCACTAAGATTAGCTGTCTCTTCCCCAAGCGAGGTAATCCCAATACTAAAAGGACTGAAAAACACAAGAACAAAATAACACACGGAAAGACATACAACAAATCGCCTCGTAGAATAAACCACAAAGCAACAAAGAGTAAGACTAACAAAGTTCATATTTGTCTACATATCATTACGAAAAACACGCCTATTCAAATATATAGAAGGTTAACCTCCAAAAACTAAAAAAATTTCAGATAAAAAACCCTGATATTTTCATAGTTCTGCTCAAAACATAGATTGTGGGTACTCCTTACAACCGCCTAAATGGGGCAGTTCTAACAAGTACCCACAATCTGTGTTTTTGAGCAGAAATAAGAAAAATAATGTATACCCCTGTAAACCTCAGTTTTACTATATAAAAGTGGGGTTTAAGGGGGTCAAAATTATATAGGTGTGTTTTTGTCATGAATGCCTAATTTACATGCTTAGAATCTGAATGATTAGTTTAAATTTAATCATCTAATTAAACATCTAATTTAAGCTTTATTCTTAATTTGCTATAAATATAAATGGAATGTGTGAAGTGTAAATGGCAACTGCATAAGATAAGGTATTATGAAAGATTTGATTAAAGCTATATGTTAAGGTAACGTCTTCCTTTTTATGCCCACTACAAAAAGTGATGAGATATTATGTTATACCCTCCTAAATTTTGAGTGTCCATCCATCCCGGCGAACATCCAAAGTTGAGGGGCTATTTTAGACATAATTATGAGGTATTTTGAGGTTTATTCCATCTGTCCATCCAGGCTAAAGAATTGATGGTTATGTGATTGTGACTGTTGTCCATACATTTATGTGACTTATTCCATAAAAGTGTCACATATTGATCATTTCCTTGCAAATAAAAGTTACATAATCATCATTTCATTAAAAAGTTTTGTTTTATGTGATGGGTCACATAAAACAAAGAGTCACATAACCATCAGTTGTGAGTACAAAAAGTCGCATAACACCCATTTTGTTAGAACATCAGTCCGTCCGTCAACACTTCATAATTTTGTGTCTGCTCCATAACTCTGATACCATTTGAGATATTTTCATGAAACTTCACACTATTGTAAAACACTATAAGACAATGTGCAGAACACATGAACTGTAACTCTGGTTTGCCTACTTTTGGAGTTACAACCCTTTGAACATTGAACATAGTCATTTTTACCATGTGCTGGTATCCACTTCATAATTCTGATACCATTTGTGGTATTTTCACGAAACCACACAAATGTAAAGCACTATGAAACATGCAGAAAACATGAACTATAACTCTAGCTTGCCTACTTTTGGAGTTATTGCTCTTTGAACATTGAACGTAGCCATGTCCACCTTGTTGGCTCTGTAAGTTGAAAAGTGACAACCTTTGAGATATTTTCATAAAAGCTGACACAAATGTTAAACACCATGAGAGGACATGCAGAACACAAGAACTAAAACTGGTAACCTACCTTTGGAGTTACGGTCCTAAAATATTGAAAATAGCCATTTCTACCATGTACTAGAGTCTGCTCTGTGAGTTGAAAACTGTTTAAGATAATTTGATGGAACTTCACACAAAATTCAAACTGCATGGGTCAGTGTGCAGAACTGATGAACTGTAATTCTTGTTTGGGTACTTTTGCAGTTATTACCCTTTGAACATTGAACAAATTTATAAGCCATTTCAACCATTTACTTGGGTCTGTTCTGTAAGTTGGAAACTGTTTGAGATATTTTCATGAAATTTCTCACAAATGTAAAGCACTATTAGAGGATGTTCAGAGCACAAGAAATGTACTCAGGTTAATCTACTTTTGAAGTTACCACCATTTGAACATAGTAAATTTTGAAAATAGCCATTTCTACCATGTACTCACATCAGCTCAGTAAGTTGGAAATGGTTTTTAGTTCACCTGAGCCAAAGGGTCAGGATGAGCTATTGTGATCACTCCCTGTCCATCTTCTGTCCGTCCGTCTATCTGTTCACACCTTTGTAAATTGGCCCTTTGTAAATTTTAATATTTTTTTCCTTGTCAGCAAAATATCTCAAAAACTATTGAAGATAGAGCCTCATAACTCCTTAATAGATTGTTTTTGATGAGTAGATGGCCTGATTAACTTTTGAATAAATCCTGAAAAATACTTCATGAGTTATGGCCCTTTGTAATTTTAACTTTGTAATACATTAACCTATAGGTAATGTGCTGTTCTATTCTGTTATTCACCCCCTCCACAGAAAAACGACCTTTCAGTCGTGATAAAGTCTTAATTCAGAAGGTCCCTTTAAACAGTAACCTGTATGACATAGTTCCTCCCGCTCAAATAATCACGTGTCAGTTTCTTTTCTGTGGACTGTGAATTGTTCAAGGATTATTATTCTGTGTTAGAAAAATTGGATTAAATTTATTCTACACGGTTAAACTTTTTATATCTTTGACTTTCTCTGGTTCTATATTCACTCCTTCTACTATCTATGTACTTATTTTCGAAATATCGATTTTAGATTTCTTGTTTTCTCGATGATAAATTTCTTCCTTTGTTTCCGCGTCAGTCGATGCATTTCGCCCGCGGCAACTGTGGCCATTTAAAAGCAAAATGGGATACACATATATCTTGTTTAACTTGTAATTCTTGCACACGTATCTCTCCGTGTTCTATTTGCAGTTCCTGGACAGCAGAAGTTTGGAATCTAGCAGAAAGAAGACGTCTTTATGCCACTAGAAAATCAGTAATTATGCAGAGGAGAAAACTGAAGAAATCAAAGAAAACCAAGAAGTCCCAGTCAGACATGTCTGACAGTGGGACAGTTGATGGGCCTACCGCCCCTCATAGCTATACTGCTCGGGGCAGGACCCATCAAGGTGGCAGCCCAGCGGACAGAGTCTGACCGGGCATTAAGCCCACCAGTCACCAGTCACGGGTCATCCAGTCACCAGTCAACCAGTCACCCAGTCACCTGGCAACTTATCACCGGTCATCCAGTCACCGGTCATCCAGTCACCGGTCATCCAGTCACTGGTCAACCAGTCACCAGTCAACCAGGCACCAGTCAACTAGGCTCCAGTCAACCAGGCATTGGTTTACAGTCATTCGCATATGACCTACAAACACAAATTCTGCCTGGTTACATACCTATAAATGTGCCTGTACAAAGCTATGCTCCATCCATAAGTAGTCATATTTCACATGGTAGTGTCCACAGACTATCTTATGTTTTAATTCCTGGATATGAACGTTCTGAAAGATTAGAACTTCCTAATCCAGCTTCTTCCTCTAGACAGATAATTCCACTTGAAACTGATTTTTCGCAGGTCTCAGATCCGAGTGTAATGATTGAGCCTCCTAATTCAACTGATTTATCTATCTCCAGACCTTCAAGGAAGGATCAGTCAAAAAGAGAGCATAAATCTAGAAAGAGAAGAAGACATCGATCGTCCTCTTATTTTATTTCTACTTCTAGATCAGACTCTTTGAGTTCTTCTCTGCAAAAGAAAAATTCAAAGAGATCTAAGCACTCTCATAAAAAGAGAAGAAGACGATCGATGACGCCTTCTTCTTCATCAAATTCCTCCCAATCTCAACTTGATATTGGTAGATATACAAGGGCTCATAAATCTCCCCAGGTTGTTCAAATGCCAACTCCAATACAACCTGAGGAGACTAATTTTAGTCCAGTCACTAATCAACCTATTAATTATGATCAGTTTCAACCGAATCTCACTCAACAGAACAAGGAGTCAGATTCGGAAACTGAATATGAAGTCTGGTCCTTCGATCCTGCGATTAACAAGGTCTTCCGGCTTCTTCCTCCTGAGTTATGCCCCAAAACTCAGCAGGATCAAGCACCATTAAAACCTCTCTCTGGGATCGAACAATTAATGGAGTTTCGTTCCACTCCATTACTTGTCCTTCCACAATCCAAATTAGTAGAAAATACAACAAAATACATTCAAAATAGACTACTAGACTCGGACAAATGTTCAAGAGATTGGGTATGCCAGCAAAGCTTGGTTTCGGCTCTTGCTCCGATTAAATTCTACAAGAGCCAAAACCAATATTTGCCAACTGACAATATCCCTCAGTTAGAAGCGGATGCACCTCTCCTAGACATTTCTAATAAAGGAAGAGCTTCCATTCTGCTGATGAATCTGGAAGCATGGGAAAGGAAGGCTAGAAAACTAGTTTCCATTAATTCTCATGCTGATCCATTTTCTTCAGCTGCCTTCCTTTCATTACAACAGGAATCGATGTCGGTTGCGGCCCTTTCCAGACTTCTGGAGGCCGTAGCCAAATCGATTAAACATGCTACTGCCATGTCTACATTTTATACTACTGAATTACTAGGAGGGACGCAGCCCTAGCTTCGTCTAAACTACTTCTCGACAATTCCACATACGAGTTAAGGAACGCTCCTATTAACTCGAAATCCTTATTTGACGGCAGGATAAAAGAAATAGCTAAATCAAACTTTGAAGCTCAACAGCAAAGGTTTTTAGCTTCTACATCCATTCAGTCACAGTCTCATTCTTTTAAGCCTCCTTCTCAGAGTAGAGCTTTCAAGATACCTAAATATCCTGCTAAACAAACAACATCCAGACCTAAACCTATGCAATCGTATAGGTCCAAAAATATTCCTCAAAGCTCATCTTCTCACACTAAAAAGGATAATATCAAGAGGACTGGTAACATCCGTCAGTTCCCCTCCTCTAAACCTGCCTCTTCCTCTGCAAGATTATGAAGGCCTGCCCTTTCCACTGCCTGCTCTTCTGCTCGCGGACATTCCAGTGGGAGGACGATTGGCCCATTTTGCGGAAAAATGGGAGGAAATAACAGACAACAAATGGGTCCTCTCTATCATATGAAACGGATTCAGGATACCATTCATCAAAATTCCTCCTTTGTCACCTGTTCCGATAAGAATGAGTCAATCCTCCCCCCCGTTTCTCAGAGAAGAGATCGAAAACCTTCTCAACAAACGGGCAGTGGAAAGGGAACAGAATCAGGGAACTCCCGGCTTTTATTCGGCTTTTATTTCCGGATATTCCTTGTGCCAAAAAAGAACAGAAAGTTACGTTTGATAATAGACCTTTCTTTATTAAACCGATACATAGAGAAACAAGCATTCAAAATGGAAACAGTCAAATCAGTAAGACAAGCGATGAGACTCAACGATTGGGCTGTCTCCATAGACTTAACAGATGCATACCTACACGTGCCGATACATCAGACTCAACGATTGGGCTGTCTCCATAGACTTAACAGATGCATACCTACACGTGCCGATACATCATCAATCCGATACATAGAGAAACAAGCATTCAAAATGGAAACAGTCAAATCAGTAAGACAAGCGATGAGACTCAACGACTGGGCTGTCTCCATAGACTTAACAGATGCATACCTACACGTGCCGATACATCAGACTCAACGATTGGGCTGTCTCCATAGACTTAACAGATGCATACCTACACGTGCCGATACATCATCAATCCAGGAAGTATCTTCGCATCATACACGAAGATCAAGTATATCACTTTTCGGCCCTACCGTTCGGAATGTCCGTTAATTTTTTCGAAACTGATGGATGTTATTGCAGCTTTTCTACGCCAATGTGCCATATCAGTTTTTCCATACCTAGACAATTGGCTGATAAAAAATCTGATTCGCATCCGACTGATTACTCAGACAAGCTTTTGCATTCAAACTATCCAAAGCCTAGGTTTTCTGCCAAATCTCAAGAAGTCAAATCTCTTTCCTGCTCAGAAATTCACCTTCATAGGTATGGAATTTCTGACGCAACAAAATTTAGTCAGGATTCCAACGCATCGTGTACAGAACCTAATTCTAACAATCAAGAAAATAATGTCAGCCAAACATGTATCGGCACGAACTTTCCTTTCCCTTTTGGGCAAACTCAGTGCTGCAGCAGACCTTATTCTCCTAGGCAGACTGCACTTACGTCCTCTTCAGATGTGCCTGCTGTCTGTCTGGAAACCTCATATTCTTCCTCTCGATAAACAGCATGATTCAATTTCACTTACAATGGTGGATAAACCCCATTCGATTCAAGACAGGGAGTTATCGAGATCGGGTGATCGAGAGGAAGAATATGAGGTTTCCAGACCCCGAATTCTTCCTTTATATGGATGCCAGTCATTATGGATGGGGAGCTCAGTTAGAGCTGACAACTGTGTCCTTTCATGGTCGCTGGACAGAAAACCAATCCCAGCTCCATATCAATATGTTAGAAATGATGGCCATACGATTAGCACTGAAACAAGCCAAAACATTTATTCACCATTCTTGCATCATGATATCCACAGACAACACAACAGTGGTCTCATATATCAACAAACAGGGTGGCACTCATTCCCCCAATCTTTGCATTAGAGTTTGGAAAATACTCAATTGGTGCCTGGAACAAGACATAGTTACCAGAGTTCGTCACATTCCAGGCAAATTCAACATTCTTGCAGACTGCCTCTCAAGACTAGACAAACCTATCAAGACAGAATGGGCTCTGGATCAAACAGTTGCGAATTCAGTATTCCAGATGGTCAACTTCCTAAATGTGGATCTGTTTGCGACAAGAGTCAACCACAGACTCCCATTATATGTCTCTCCAGTACAAGACTACAAAGCACTAGCAATAGATGCCCTGTCCATGGACTGGAATCATCTTCATGCATATGCTTTTCCTCCTTTTATTCTGATACCTGCTGTTCTAGAGAAAATCCGACAACATCAGTGCAGAATAGTTCTCATAGCTCTGTTCTGGCCACAACAGCAGTGGTTCTCAGAACTTCTTCTTCTATTAGTGTCAGCCCCGATTCATCTGCCACTAATTCCAAGACTACTGACTCAATCCAAAGGAAGATTTGTCCATCAAAACCTCCCAATTCTCGACCTTCACGCTTGGGAGTTATCAAACAATGAATCAGAGATAAGAAATTTTCACAAAACGTTGCAGATTTTGTCTCCAGATCAAGAAGAGCATCTACACAAAAAGTCTACGGTGCAAAATGGACCGTCTTCTATAATTGGTGTCATACAAAAAAGGTTAATCCGATCTCGGCCCCTTTTACAGTTATAGCTGATTTCTTAATCTTTCTTTTTTCGGAAAAGAAATGTCAGATTAGTACTATTAAAGGTTATAGATCTATGATCTCTAACACTTTAAAATTCAAAACTGGTAATAGAATCGGATCAAATCCAGTCTTATCTAAACTTATCAGATCTTTTGAACTTCAACGACCAGTACAAAGATCTCTTACACCTAAATGGGACATATCATGGGTTTTAGTATGTTTACAAAAACCACCCTTTGAACCTCTTGATAAGGCTTCTAAATTTCACGTTACTATTAAGACAGCCTTTCTCTTAGCTCTTGCCACTGCTAAAAGGTGTAGTGAAATACGTGCTCTGGCTATGGATTCACAACATTGAAGATTTAATCAATCTGATGGTTCAGTTTCCTTGATTCATAAATCTGGCTTTTTAGCAAAAAACCAGCTTCCTTTTGTTAAACCAGATCCTATTGCTGTTCCTAGTCTTGCTCAAATATGTAAATGGGAACATACTGACAGACTTCTTTGCCCCGTTAGGGCTCTGAAATTCTATCTCAAAATGACTAGCTCTTATCGCCAGAACAGAACTAGACTCTTTCTTCCTATTAAAGGCAATAAGGATATTTCTAAAGATATTATCTCGAGATGGATATCTTACACTGTTAAACTTGCCTATAGGAAACTCACTAAACAAGACATCTCTTTCCTTAAAATCAAAGCTCATGAAGTTAGAGCTCTTTCCTCTGCTTTGGCTTTCTTCGATAAAGTTTCTCTCAATGATATACTTCAAGCAGTGGTTTGGAATAGTTCATCAACTTTCGCCAAATTCTATCTCAGAGACATGTCTCAACAAGTAGAGAATCTTCAAAGTTTGGGCCCCATTGTAGTGGTGGGGGGGGCAACAGCAACCAGCTATGGATGCGTAGACAACGTCAACAGCCCCCTACACCTGATGCTATACTAGAAAGGTATTAATTATATTATATTATACCTTTATTATATATATATCTTAACCCTGGATTACTTTATCCTGGTTAAAGGACCTTATTATTGCCTTAAGCACTAATTATGTCCTCATTATATATATATAAAAAATAAATTTTTTACTAAGTCTTAATTCAGAAGTTGGGACTAACTTATTAGGAGAAATCCTCCCTCCTATTCTGCAAATTCTAGCACATTATCTATAGGTTAATGTATAACGAAGTTAAAATGAAGTTTTTTAAAAGTAAAACATATTTTAACGAGTAATACTTAACCTATAGATAAGTATTTATCTTCCCACCTCTCTTCCCTCACTCTTTTCTCCTAATTGTGTATTGTTTTACACATAAAAGAAACTGACACGTGATCATTTGAGCGGGAGGAACTACGTCATACAGGTAACTGTTTAAAGGGACCTTCTGAATTAAGACTTTATCACGACTGAAAGGTCGTTTTTCTGTGGATGGGGTGAATAACAGAATAGAATAGCACATTATCTACAGGTTAAGTATTACTCGTTAAAATATGTTTTACTTTTAAATAACTCCATTTTGGGCATTTACCTTGTTAGCATGCTTGCCTGGGTGGCTCAGTTGGATGCGCCGTCCAACTGGAGACAGGAGATCGCAGGTTCAACCCCTGCCGAGGTCGGCAACATTCTTTCATGGAGATTGATCATGAAATATTTTCTACGGTCATTCTCTCCCTTCTGCTGTTTCAAGAAGGGCAGTTGTCAGTTTCTGGCTAAAGAATGTGCACAATACTGGTTAACAGCTTAGAGAACTAAGCCTGCCCAGTAAACGTGTAGGTAAACTGACCGCGCTCGACATGCCCCATTGGGTTGACTGGGCCATAAAACCTCAACACAAACAAACCTTGTCAGCAAAAATATCTCAAAAATTTTTGGAGCTAGAGCCTTGAACTTGATAAATTAATTGGTAATAATGAGTAGATGACCTGATTAAATTTTGAAAAAATTCTGAAAAATATTTCATGAGTAATGGCCCTTTGTAAATTTAGATATTTTTCCCTTTTCTGCCAAATATCTCTAAACCTATTCAAGCTAGAGCCTTGATGAATAGACTGGTAGTGTTGGGTAGACAACCTGATTAACTTTTAAATAGATTTCGAAAAATACTTCATGAGTTATGGCCCTTTGTGATTTTGGGCATTTTTACCTTGTCAGCAAAATGTCTCAAAAACTGTTGGAGCTAGAGCCTTGAAACTTGATAATTTGTTTGGTAATGATGATTAGATGACCTGATTAACTTTTGTTAAAATTCTGAAAAATACTTATGAGTTATGGCCCTGTGTAGATTGGGCCATTTTTACCTTGTATTATTTAGTTTCATAGTATTTATAGTTTAGAATCATATATGCTAATATTTTGAAATTTCATATATGGATTCCTCATGAAAAAATAGGTGACCCATATTTTTTTCTTATCTGAATTATCTTCCATCTTGGAGTTATTTCCCTTTTAATAAAATAACCTTGAAATCTCGCATATTTGTATTGTTGTTACCATCATGGGCAAGCAGTGTTGGAGTCAAGTGTTTTAGATTCAGGCAGTGTTGGGGGCATAGTGTTTAACAAACACCAGCCAGCATATGAAGTATGTCGAGGGGTATATAGTTTTCATCTCTCTGTCTGTTTGTCCGTCCATTCGTCCATCCGTGCATCCGTATCAATGTTAACATTTTGCATCAAAGTTTTGTGTGTTTTTTTCCATTGCATATATTTTTGAAAGCTTATACTTTAGGATGTTGATGTGTGGTTAGTGTTACTACTAGATAATTACAGAATAGCTGACATTATTCTGCTGATGCTGCTGACCCAAGGTCAAGGTCACAGACTTATGGCACTGGCTGGGGGTATTCGTGACCCTCTGGGCACTTGCTCTAGTTTATGAATGAAATTTTTGTGATTAATTTCAGAGTTGCTGTAAAGACAAAAAGCATGTTGAGTATAACCTCTAGTTAAGAGACCTGCATCATATAACTGATTAGAACTATTGAAGAATTTATTCCCCTCAATGTTTAGAATATGTGATACAGAAATGGGTAATGAACATAAAGAGGCAAGCATAGAGTGGCGTCCATGATTTTGTACTATTTTTGACAGTCATTTGAGCCTAGTATTTTTTTTTTAACTATGCCTAATTTATGTCTATAGTAACTATTTTTTCTGGCACCTGGAACCTAGTTTTACATTTTTGGCATTCCAAAAGAGAGAAAATATCGAAATTGGGCATTTTAGAAATATTCCCTTCATAATAAATAATGTCATTAAAACCCAGTGGAAAAGGCATCTGTAATGATTTTATCCATTCTAATTCTCTTTCATGTCTTTTGATAATTTTAAATCTAGATGTAGAATTTATATCCTAATAAAATATTTTCCATCAGTTGTCTAGAACTCTCATTTAGTGAATGACCTGTATGTTTAAAGTGACTGTACAAGAAATTATCATTTTTTTTAGGCTTATTCATTCTACGATAGTGCTCATCAAAGCATGCGTTTAACATACTATTGGTCTGTTCAACATATTGCATTCCACAGTTTACAGCATGTCAGATAACTACATATATCAAATCAGTTAATGTTCAGTCTAAATCTGAATAGTTAACTACTGAAAATCATCTACCATTAACAGATGAAGAAACGGTAAGGTTACAGTTAGGCTAAGCAATTGTTATTAAATATGATCAGTCAAATCCTAGTCAGATAAATGGGCTTAAAATTATCACTATCCAACCTCTGAAATAAAAGGCTGTAATTTAATCATCAAATTTCAGTGGGATGAAGGGCATTTGGCACAACCTTATGTGTTGGGAATTATTGTAAATTACTTTTTAAGTCATATCCTTTGTGGTAGACTGGCAGGTTTGCTTACAGCCTTTGTCATATCTAAGTTTTCTTTTGTTTGAGGGCATTCATCAACAAGTCAGAAGCCAAAATACTATCACAGATGCATGCAGCATCTGATTAGGGTCTACAGTTTGCCACTCAGTTTTAGATACATCAACAGGTTGCAGAATGGCCGTGTTAAAATTTTAGGATACATATGTTAAGGAATTAAATTGTCTAAATAGTTAAGGTAAATATGGTAGATTTTCTTCTTCAGATATCTGCATGTGGACAATGTGGGTATTAAGTCACCAGTTGCCACAGTAGTGATGGAAGGTCAGACCACTGATTATGAATTCAATGAAACAGAATTTAGAGGCTATTCTAGAGTACTGCTATATCACCCTGAAAACTCCAATGTCACTGCTGTCATTCATCGTTTCTTGGGTGACAGGACTGGACAATTTCATGTCAGAAGTAACCAAAAAATCTGGGTTGAGTATATAGAGTCTGTGACTAATTACACTGAAGCCCCCGTCAGTTACATAATTGATGAAGGAGCAGAAGTTGTTTTCCCAACTGAAGTACATCTACAAGGAATTAATACAACTGTTGATGGGAAAATTTCAAACATTCATCATTTGTATATTGAAGATGGTTGTTTCTTAATAGTCTCAAGCACGACACAGACAGCTCAGATGGAGAGTAATGTCATCATAGAGGAGACTGATCCTGGAAACTTTTCTCTGCCTACAATAAATATCAAGAATGGAGGAATTTTTGAGTTCCGAAAGATTAAAAATGATTTCACAATCACGGCTGCACGTATAGAACTGAAATATAATGCAACAGTCTACCTGAACCATGGCAATGTTGAAGCTGGTGATCTAGACATGGAAGCAGAGAGTATATTTAGTCTGGAAGGTAGAGGACACAAGGCTGGGAAAGGTACTGGTGCTGGTTCCAACAATGCAGGTGGTAGTCACGGAGGTGTAGCAGGTGGGGCCACTGATGACAATGCCTATGGATCAGTTTTTAGACCTGTACTGCTTGGAAGTGGAGGTGGTGGATCAGGGGGTGGTGCTGGAGGAGGGTTTGTTCATTTCATTATTGGAAAGACCATGCATGTGGATGGTTGTGTGGATACATATGGAGAAGATGCAAGTGGGAATGGTGGTGGTGGCAGTGGTGGCTCAGTTTTAATTGAAGCATACAATTTCTCTGGACATGGAGTTTTGGATGCTTCTGGAGGAGATGGGAGTGGAACTGGCTATGGTGGCAGTGGGGGAAGAATAGCAGTACTTATTGAATTCCAAAATAATTATGGTGGTGATTATCTAGCACATGGTGGACACAGTGGAGACTCAAATTTACAGAATGCTGGAGGTCCAGGAACCCTTTATAAATATGAATCTCACAGAGGTCCTGTCTACAGAGATCTCAAATACAACCCTAGACTCAACAAGACACTTGTAGAACCAGAACATAGAAAACTAACAGCAGAAAACTTTGATCTTCAGACAACAAATCCAGCTGTTGTCATGGAGACTGACAGTATATACTATGAGTTTGATGAAGTGCAAGTTGAAGGTTACAGTTACGTTCATTTCTACCATCCAAAGACTGCAAAAATAGTGACTGTATTGATTAAAGAACTGACTGGAAATAAGAAAGGCATGATAAGAGTTCAGGCTGATCAGCAGGTATCAATTCAATTTGTGGCTTCTACACACACATACCTGGATACTCCATGTGGTTTCCATGTTGACATAGATGGTGAAATTGTTCTACCAACAACAGTAATTATGCTTACAGAGAAAACAATTCTTGGAGGTGGTATGGTGGGTGTTGAAGAATTAATAATTGAAAAAAATGCAGAATTTGTGATTGACAGTGACATCAGAACTGCAGATGGTTTTGACTTTGAAGCAGGTGTAATACAAACAACTGTACATGGAACTGATCCTGGATATTTGCAAGTTCCTAAGTTATCAGTGAACAATCTTGGGCTGTTTACAATAGACTTAAATCCTCGGGAAGCTCATATTGATGCATCCGAGTTTATTGTAAGGAAAGGTGGTAAAGTTGGAGCTGATACTCAGCAAGTTTACTTGGAGGGCACAGACTTGATAGTAGAGCCAGGTGGTCTTATAACAGGAGATGGTCAGGGCAGCCCTGCTGAAGAAGGTGATGGCAAAGGATCAACAACAACTTACGATTCTGGAGGAGGAGCTTTTGCTAGTTCTGGTATGTTAGATTTTATGTTGGGCAATGCTCATGATGAATATTTCAAGTCATTTTGTGACTGTGATAAGGTGATGACAGGATAAAGGCTCAGTCATTCCGCTTATACATTCCACCAACAATATTTCAGTTATTTATTCATTTTTCTTTTATTCATTTTTGTATTTATTTTAAAATGAATGCCATATGTCTACTGAGTGGCATTTGTGAAACTCGCATTTGGAATATTATAAAAACTGACAAGAGTTGTTATGCCCTAGCATTTGGAAAACCAGTTTACATCCATCTGTCCATGTGTTATTATACCACAGAACTTGGTAAACTAGTGTTATTATATGCCAGCATTTGCTAAACGAGTTTACATCTATCTGTCCCAGTATTATTATACCCTAGCATTTTGTAAACGAGTTTACATCTATCTGTCAATGAGTAGTTATACCCCAGCATTTGGTAAATGAGTTTACATCTGACCTGTCCATGTTTTAATATACTCTGACATTTGGCAAACATTTACATCCCTATGTCCATGTGTTGTTATACCACTGCATTTGCTAAATGAGTTTACATCTGTCTGTCTGTCTCTGTGTTACTATACCCTAGCATTTAGTTGACAAGTTTACATCTATCTGTCAATGTGATTTTGTACCCAAGCATTTGGTAAATGAATTTACATCTGTCTGTCCATGAGTTGTTATAAAACAAGTTGACATCTGTCTGTTGTATGTTATTATACCCTAGCATTTGGTAAATGAGTTGATGTGTAACTGTCCATGTGTAATTATTCCCCATCATTTAGTAAATAAGTTGAATTCTGTCTGTGTTATCATACCCCAGCCTTTGGAAAATGAGTTTACATATGTCTATTCATGTTCAATGATACGCTAGCATTTGGTAAATGAGTTGATGTGTAACTGTCCATGTGTAATTATTCCCCATCATTTAGTAAATGAGTTGAATTCTGTCTGTGTTATCATACCCCAGCCTTTGGAAAATGAGTTTACATATGTCTATTCATGTTCAATGATACCCAAGCATTTGGTAAATGAGTTGACATCCGTCTATCCATGTGTTATTTATTATACCCCAGCATTTGTGTTATTATAATGCAGCATTTGGTAAACAAGTGTACATCCCTTTTTCTATGTAATTTTTTTACCTGAGCATTGATAAACAAGAAAACAGCTATCTACCCATGTGTTATTATACCCAAGCATTTGGTAAGCAAGTTTACATCTGTCTGACCATGTGTTATTATACAACAGCATTTAGTAAATGAGTTGACATTCCTCTTTCTATGTGTTATACCCCAGAATTTGGTACATGAGTTAACATCTGTCTGTCCATGTGTTATTATACCCCAAAATTTGGTACCCAAGCATTTCATAAATCAGTTTACATCTACCTAACCATGTGTTATACTACCCTAGCTTTTTGGTAAATCAGTTTACATCTGCCTGTCCATGTGTTATTATACCCCAGCACTTGGTAAGTGGATTTACATCTGTCTGCTCATATGCTATTATACTCCAGCATTTGGAAAATCCAGGAAGTATCTTCAGTTCATGTTAGAAGATCCGGTCTTCCAATTCATGGCCTTGCCTTTTGGAATGTCCCTAAGTTTGTGAATTTTCACTGAACTAATGGACATGATAGCAGTGCACTTGCGTCAATATGCCATTTCGTTATTTCCGTACCAAGACTGTTGGCTTATAAGAGATCTAATGCGCAACAAGTATCTCACACAATATATTGCCTTCAAACTGTGCAAAGTCTAGGGTTCATTCCAAATCTAAAGAAGTCTGATTTGATACCAGCCCAGAAATTCACATTTATAGGGATGGAATTTCTGACACAACAAAACATAGTCAGGGTACCAGCAAACTGCATCGATTCCCTACATCTGACTATCAAACTATTTCTTTCTCAGTCTCAAGTTTTGGCACAAATCTTTTTTTCTCTTTTGGGCAAACTCAGTGCAACAGCAGACTTCTTTCTCCTAGGCAGACTTCACTTACAACCACTTTAAATGTGTCTGTTATCTGTCTGGAGACCTCATATTCTTCCTCTCAATCATCAGGTTACAGTCAACAGTATGATTCAATTCCATTTGCAATGTTGGATGGACACCAATCCCTTTGTTCAGGGAACGTCCATTCATCCTCCACATCCCAATGCATTCCTTTTTATGGATGCTAGTCATTATGGATGGGGAGCTCATCTTGAGCCGATGAGACTATCCTTTCATGATCGCTGGTCGGAAGACCAATCCCAGCTCCATATATTTCTGTAAATGATGGCCATTCGTTTTGCACTGAAGAAGGCCATAAAATACATACACCTTTATTGTGTCATGATTTCTACTGATAATACAACAGTGATCTCCTATATTAACAAACAAGGAGGAATACATTCTCCCAACCTATGCGTGGAGGTACGGGAGATCCTCCATTGGTGTCTGGAACATGATATCGTGATCAGAGTTCGTCATATTCCAGGCAAATTCAGTATAATGGCAGACTGTCTTTCGAGATTGGACAGATCTCTCAAAACTGTATGGTCTTTGGATCAATCGGTGGCAAGTTCCATTTTCTTTCTATATAGTACATTCTACAATAGAAAATAACAATATCTCTGTAACTTCTGATCAAATTGATACTTGGCCAGCCTTGGTGGCTCAATCTGATGCACTTATTTGTTCTTTCTTCCATTTTTCTTTCTCATCATCTTACAGTTGCCAATAAGAATATTTTCATCAAAGTTTCTCAGAAACTACCCTAGCTGCACACTTGAAACATAAAAATTTAATGTAGAATTTTTTTTTTTTTTTTTCTCAAATTGTATTAAAAACTAATGGTTGAAACTTGCATTATATGATTGAAGTAGCTTCAGTTACATTCAAAGTTTGATCCCCTGGGGTTATCTGGGCCTGCCCCTGATCTGTAATTATGTGTAAACTCATATTTTTTCAAGCGACTTCTCTGAAATTGCTGGGCCATTATTCTCCCCAAATTTCAATGGAGCCTTCTGTTTAAGAGTTGTTCAAATGGTAACAGATCACTGACCAAGATGGCTGTCGTAGTAAAAACCACAACCTGTATCCTGCTGTTAAGGGGACCATTTATGCCAAGTGGACTCTTCTACCTTAACTCTTTGGACAGGTCCATTTCCTGTATCAGGGGTGTGTGGTTAGTTTTTATTATTAACTCACCTTATGCCATGGCCTGTTGTCTGTCATCTGCCCGTGCCTCCATCATTAGCTTTTCACATTTTCAACATCTCCTCCAGAACCATAATTTGGATTGAGCTGAAACTTTGTAGGAGGCATCATGGCAATATGGAGATTCAGAATCGCTAAAATCGTTCCGTTCTGGTCTCCAAGATGACTGCCATGGCGGCGATTTTGAAATTCTTCAAAAGATATCTCCTCCCAAACCGTAAGTCTGATTGAGCTGAAACTTGATGAGAGGCATCAAAGTGACACAGAGATTCAGAATTGCTAAAATCATTCTGTTCCGATATCCAAGATGGCCACCACGGGAGGCATTGGAAGGACATAGAAATTCAGAATTGCTGAAATCGTTCCGTTCCTATATCCAAGATGGCCACCATGGCAACCATCTTGGAATTCTTCAAACAACATCTCTTCCCAAACTGTAAGTTTGGTTGAGCCAAATCTTGATGGGAAGCATCACAGTGACACAGAGATTCAATATGATGTAGGGTTAGGGAACAGATGTGGTTTCAATATTTTCAAGACCCCTAAGTCATAGATTCAGAATTGCTAAAATGTTATGTTCCGATATCCAAGATGGCCACCATGGCAACCATCTTGGAATTCTTCAAACGACATCTCTTCCCAAACTGTAAGTTCCGTCGAGCCAAAACTTGATGGGAAGCATCACAGTGACACAGAGATTCAGTATGACAGGGTTAGGGAACAGATGTGGTTTCAGTATTTTCAAGACCCCTAAGTCATAGATTCAGAATTGCTAAAATGTTATGTTCTGATATCCAAGATGGCCACCATGGCAGCCATCTTGAAATTCCTCAGACGTTGTCTCTTCCAAAACCGTAAGTCCCATTGAACCAAAACTTGATGGGAGGCATTATAGTGACACAGAGATTTAGAATTGCTAAAATTGTTTCGTTCAGATATCCAAGATGGTCCCCATAGAGGCCATCTTAAAATTCTTCAAACGACATCTCCTCCCAAACTGTAAGTCAGATTGAGCTGAAACTTGATAGGTGCATCACAGTGACACAGAGATTCAGAATTGCTAAAATCATTCCTTTTGGATATCCAAGATGGCTGCCATGGCGGTCATTT
Organism: Anodontia alba; assembly: GCA_964016985.1. Taxonomy (NCBI): domain Eukaryota; kingdom Metazoa; phylum Mollusca; class Bivalvia; order Lucinida; family Lucinidae; genus Anodontia; species Anodontia alba. The sequence continues at coordinate 36,019,580 of OZ024828.1, forward strand.
TGAAATTCTTCAAATGACATCCCCAAAACTGTAAGTCGGATTGAGCCAAAACTTGATGGGAGGCATCACAGTGTGACACAGAGATTCAGAATTGTTGAAATTGTTTCATTCCAATATCCAAGATGGCCACCACAGTGGCCATCTTGAAATTCTCCAAATGACATCTGCTCCAAAATCATAAGTCTGATTGAGCCGAAACCTGATGGGAAGCATCGGTCGACATAGTGATTCAGAAATGACAGCCATCTTGAAATTCTTCAAACAACATCTCTTCCCAAACTGTAAGTTGGGTTGAGCCAAAACTTGATGGGAAGCATCACAGTGACACAGAGATTCAGTATTGCTAAAATGTTCCATTTAAGTATCCAAGATGGCCGCCACGGGGGCCATCTTGAAATTCTTCAAACAACATCTCCCAAACCATAAGACAGATTGAGCCAAAACTTGATTGGAGGCATTAAAGCCTTATAGAGATTCAGAATTGCTAAAATAGTTCCGTTCTGATAGGCAAGATGGCCGCCATGGCGGCCATCTTGAAATTCTTCAAATGACATCTCCTCCCAAATCGTAAGTTGGATTGAGCCAAAACTTGATGGGAGGCATCACAGTGACACAGAGGTTCAGAATTGCTAAAATCGTTATGTTCCGATATTTTTAAGACTGCCTGGGCGGCTTTCTTAAAAATCTTGAAACCACATCTGTTCCCAAACCCTAAGCCAGGTTGAGCCCAAACTTGGTGGGAGGCATTGGGGCCACATGGTGATTTAGAATTGCTAAAATCATTCCATTCTGATATCCAAGATGGCAGCCATGTCAGCCGTCTTGAAAATGTTCAAACAACATCTTCTCCGGCCATCTTGAAAGTCTTCAATTGTTATCTGCTCCCGAACAGTAAGTCAAATGGAGCAGAAACTTGGTGGAAGACATCGGGGCAGCATGGAGATTTAGAATTGCTAAATTCTGATATCCAAGATTGCCACCATGACAGCCATCTTGAAAATCTTCAAATCACATCTGCTACCAAATGGTAAGTCTGTTTGAGCTTAAACATGTTGGGAGGCATTGGGGTGTTATGGAAATTCAGAATTGCTATAATTCTTCTGTTCCAATTCCCAAGATGGCCGCCATCTTCAAACCACATCTCCTCCCAAACAGTAAGTCAGGTTGAATCGAAACTTGATGGGAGGCATGGGGGTGACATGGCGATTCAGAATTGCTGAATCGTTCAGTTCCAGTATCCAAGATGGCAGCCATGATGACAATCTTGGAACTCTTCAAACAACATCAGATTCTGAATTGCTAAAGGCAATCTAATCTGATAGCCAAGATGGCTGCAATTGCACAGTGTAACATATGATCATCCTAATCCAGGTGAGCAATTTCTGGCCCACTTGGGTCTCTAGTTATCATGTTTTGTAGAAATTTCTGAACGTAATGCAAACAGTGTAGACCATGATCAGATGCTTCATTCTGCAGTGTCTGATCTGGGTTTATGCTGTTTGCCAATGTCCCTTTTATGGGATGCCAGGCTTAAATGAGTTAATGTCTGTACTCTAGGGGGAAAAACCTATTTGAATACAAATCAGAATCATCCAGAAACAAGACTCGTCCTTCAGTCCTGGGCTTTCTGACAGGGGGAAGGATTGTACTTTAAAAAAGCCTTCAAGCATTCAAGGCCAGTTAATGAATTAATTCTCCAAAATCACAGTCAAATTTCACTTTGAAGAATTACCACAAGGTACATTTTTGTGGAGAAATAAGAATGATACTAATACGTTTTGGTTTAAAAGAAAAAAAAAAAGGCCTTATCTACAGGTTTGTAAAATGCAGCTTTCTCTACTTCCTGGTGAACTATCTATGATGTTTCTGCCAATTTTCTTTCACCAGTGATATATCCAACTGGGAGTATCTAGACTTCTTAAAAAGCTTAATACTATCTTTATGCTGAGTGTGTGTGCATTGCTCTTGTTTAAAAGTTCAGTAACACAAAAATGTTTATATACAAGGAGAATTTTTACAAGACTGTCACATAGGTAATACAAGAAGCCAATAATAAAGCTCAGCTGGTACGAGGGTCCTGCAAAAAGTTTTGTTACTGGGTTTGGATTACTTCAGTGCTACGTTTTATCAAACATATTTTTATTACAAACCTTCAAGGTATTCCCCCTTTACTGAAACACATTTTTGTAACCTTTTTACCCAGTCACGAAAAGCAGATAAATAGTCTTCTTTTGGTGGAGACACTGATAAATAGCGCTGCCAAGAGAACTTCTAGATATATACTTATTTCCAGAAAGCATTTTCTTAAGCCTTGGAAATAAAAAGAAGTCACAGGGACTCAGGTCAGATGAATAAGGTGGATGGTTTAAAACTTTCACCTTTTCAGAAGCCAAAAAAAGACTTAACAACCTCACACTTATGAGAGGAGGTGTTGTCATGTAAAAGGTGGACTCCTGACCATCCTTTGCTTGGTCGTTATTGTAAAACGCTTTCACTTTCTTCAGTACAGAATTCTTGTAGAATCGGCCAGTGACTGTATGACCAGATGGACAAGAATTAAAGAAAATTGCATACATCTTTTTCGAATTTTGGTTCTCTTGGCAATACATGGGCATTTTTTATCTTTTCTCTTCCGTTGCTTATTATCAGCCCTTCTTTGTGGCTCAAACATGTGCACCCAGGTTTCATTACCTGTTAGCAAGTTAGAAATAACCCAACTATTACAGCCTTTGTATGTTTTCAAAAGTTCCCGGGCACATTTAAGGCATTGTGTCTTTTGCTCCTCAGTGAGCAAATGAGGTACCCACCTAGCGCAAACCTTTCTCAGGTCCAAATGCTTTTTCAGAACTGTTTGCACACTGCCTTCTGATATGCCAGTACAACTAGCTATATCTTTGACAGACAATTGTGCATCCTGTTTGACCACAATCTTTACAGCAGCGATGTTAGCCTTGGTAACAGAGGTTTTAGGCCTTCCAGGACGGGTATCATCTTCAACTGAAAATTTCCTAGCTTTAAAAGCTTTAACACACCTAAAAACTGTGCGCATTGAAATGGTCTGAGGTCCATATATACCACACAATTCATTAAATATCTGCTTTGAATCTATATTAAGCCTATTGCGGCATTTAATATAGCTACAAATTTCAGTCTTCTGGTCCATGTTCCCATGTAACAAATAAATTGGTCAGTGTATATGACTGCATCTGTTTCAATTTGCAATAACTCGGTCAGTTGGAAAGCAATTTACATGAAATAAATGGGTATCGTTAGCTATTCAACACACCATTCAAGTGCAGTGAAGCATTTTAAAATATACCTGGGATAAAACTAAGGCAGCCTATTAATGACAGAACTTTTTGCAGGACCCTCATAAAAACTGTCTTTGAAAATATCTTAATGAAGCGCTGGTGCAGGTTAATAAACATTGTCATTTCAGGTGGTTCAAGTTACCATGGAGCCACAAGTGGCTCTACCTATGGTAAAGTGGATGGTACAGTTTATACTACAGGCAGTGGCGGAGGTGGTGCAAATGGTGAAGCTGGTGGAAACTTTATAAAAGTAGACTTCGGGAAGGTAGGTTTAATCTAATTTATTTTAAAGTTTTAGATGAATAGAATTACAAAGATTTCTCAGGTAGTTACTGTATTTAGTGTAATAACCACACATACCCCTATAATTGCACAGTCAAGCATTTCTTAGCTTTTAGATTTCAGCCTGTGTACTGTTTACATCTTTATAAAAAAAAATATGGGCAGAGCTGTCAGCACAATTTTGGATGGTATAATTTTGTTTCTGATGAGAGTGGAGATTTAAGTGGTATTTATTTGACTTGCCTCAACATGTTGAAGCTTTTCGATCGAGTCTCAATAACATATGCTTTTCTAAAGTAAGTCAGAAAAGAATATGGCATAAACATAATTAAATGCACCCCTCATGTTCAAATCCTCTGCTGCTCTTTCTTTAATGCTACACTTAGCACTCTAGGTAAAATTTTCAGCAGATGACATATTGAAATATTTTTCTTATAGTTCCCAGAAAACAGGTTTTGACCCTTCTGTCAAAACCTGTTTTCTGGGTAAAATAAGAAAAAGATAATCAATTTATTGCCTAAATTAGACCAGAGGGTGGTTAAGGTTTAAGTGTGGTAGATATTTTATGACAGGTTTTTCAGAAATTTTGAAAAACCTAAGAGCACAGTGTGGTAATTAGGTCAAATATGGTATTAACAAATTTTCTATAATTACAATATGATGTAGGTTGCTCAGAGTAGGTACATGCAATAACAGAGACCTAGACCAACCTGGGTTTTCATACAGTCATATTAGGGCCTTTGTTTCCCGGAATAAGAATAAAAAAGAGATTCACAATGAAACTGACTAGTCTGTAGCATGACTGCCACGTTAATTCTGTGGGGTCCACAAAAGGGGTTATGCAGTTGATAAAATATCGATCAAACTTCAACTTCCCATCCTTGAAGGTAAGTCTCGTTTAATCTTCCCATTTTCTGATAATCTAGGTATTAGTCAGCTTGGCTTGGGTTTTTGTGCTGATTTGTACTGAAAAATCTATTTTTCCCAAAATATCTTTAACTTTTACCACACTATGGACAAATTTAGCAGATGACTAACTGATGATAATTTCCTTATTTTTAGCACCTGAGTAAATGCCCAGGATGAGCTTTTGTGATCACCCTCTGCCCCTTGTCCATAATTGTTTGTTTTTCCTTGTCAGCAATCAGTTTGTTAACAGAGGCCACAGTTTTGATCCAAACTTGATGAAACTTACTCAGAATGTTTGCCTCTATGAAATTTAGATAAAGTTCAAACTGGGTCACGGGATAACAAACTAGGTCACAAGGCCAAATCAAAGAAAAACCTTGTGAACACTCTTAAATTCACATTTATAAAGTAATCAACATGACTCTTGCGCAGAAATCTTTGTCTTGATGATTTTTAGGTCAGGTTTGAAACTGGGTCACTTGGAGTCAAAAAGTAGGTCACCAGGCCAGTTCAAAGGAAAATCTTGTTAACCTTCTAGTTCACATTTTTTTTTATGTAATTATCATGAATCTTGCTCAAAATGCCTGTCTGGATGATTTCTAGATCAAATTTAAAACTGGGTCACTTTGGGTAAAAAACTAGGTCACTTGACCATACATCAGTGGAAAACCTTCTTAACATGTTAGAGGTCACATTTTTAAGTAATCGTCATGAATCTTGCTCAGAATGTCTGTCTTGGTAATTTCTAGATCAAGTTTGAAACTTGGTCACTTGTGACCTTTTTTCATGGTACAGTGACTTTATTAAGTTTTTTTCCAGCTTAGGTCAGTTTCTCAGTAAGTATTGGTCCTATAGCAGTGATATTTGCCACATGCATACATCTTAGCATGACCTCTTGAATGCAACCATCCACATTTGACCATGACCTTTATTTCAGGGTCCATTGGTGTTTTTAAGTTTTTCTGTTTAGGGTAAGTTTTTAGTAACTATTGGTCGTGCAGTAATAGTGATACTTAGCACATCTAAGAATACGTATACATCTCTTGAGTGCAGTCATCCATATTTGACCTAGACCTATATTTCACAGTCCATTAGTCATGATGCTACATTTTCTTCATTGTTTATGTAATCATCACGAATCTTGATCAAAATGTTTGTCTTGATGATTTCTGAATCAGGTTCCCTAAGTGATATGATACTTAGGTGATTGATACAGGGCTTATGGCTTTCTTGTTCTCAGAAAATAGGCTGACATTTCATGCAAATTGTCTCCTTAGTAGACAATTTGCATAGCATGTCAAAGTCTGTTTTCTGGGAAAAATAAGAAATATTCATCAGCTTCATCTGTTTAACATACATTAGTCTGCAACAGAGTCACTTAGCTACATGTAAATGTCCCAGCCTCTGTGGCTCAGTTGGATGCGTGTCCAACTGGTGATCTGGAGGTTGTGGGTTTGACCCCTGCCGGGTTGGCAACATTCTTTCGTGGAGATTTGATCATGAAATATTTTCTACAGTCATTCTCTCCCTTCCGCTGATTCAAGAAGTGCAGTTGTCAGTTTCTGGTGAAAGAATGTGCTCAATACTGGTTAACCGCTAAGAGGACTAAGCCTGCCCAGTAAAAGTGTAGTTAGGTAAGCTGACTGCACTCGACATGACCCCATCTGGTTAATTTGGCCATAAGAACTCAACACAAACAAACAAACGTGTAAATGTATTTTCTACATTGAAATCACCCCTCTAACTTACCATTTTTACCCTAAGTATTGCCACACCTTAACTCCTACCACACTTGTCCTCTATTTTACTACCTTTTAATGTGTCTAACATAGTGCTGGATGTGTAGCAAACAGTGTAGACCCTAATCAGACACTGCATTCTGCAGCATCTTATCTGGGTCTACACTATTTGTTCTGGCCTGTCTGTGCCAATACTTAGGCTTACATGTGTTATGGTAAGTTTAATTTAGCCTATACAAAAGTTGCCATTGTAGGCAGAACAAAAACCATAAAAAAAAAACAAAAAAAAAAAACACATTGTACGATATTGGCAATAATTACATTAGAAATTTTTAGTGTTTAACATGTATAATGTGTAAAAAAAATTAGTCCAGTAAGGTGAACAATGTTTCAGCCGCAGGGTTTGGTAAATAAAGGGCCAGGTATGATTTCGGCCATATTTGGCCTCCACTTAGAAGTTTATCAAACGGTCTTTTTTTCAAGTCAACTTCTCAATCTTAACTTTAAAATGAAAAACAGCGGTGCTCCTGCATATTGTTAAGAAGTTACTGAAATCTCATCTCTTATATTTATACTGAAAGGAAAAAGAAACGCAGGGTAAATTTTATTCCTAAATTTCATTCAAGTTTGAAAAAGTATGTTAAATATTTTACTATGATTACAAAACGGTACATGTATGGAACAAAAGTTCCAAATTTCATTGATTTGTGATCAACAAGTCTCGAGTTATTGAAGTTCATTGGTAGCTACCCCCCAAATCTTGAAATCAAAATCAAACTGAAAATCAATATCGGGTGTGCCCCCCTCTTACTGCCATTGCTGCCCTAATTCTCCTTTGGATAGAGTTAACCAAAGCATTGACAGTTCGCATCGGGATGTTCTTCCATTCATTGATCAACGCATTCCTTAGTTGTGCGAGAGTTGCGGGGGGGATTTCGGCGCTTCCTAACCCTTCTGTCCAGCTCATCCCACATGTGCTCTATTGGGGTAAAATCTGGACTGTACGGTGGCCATGCTAGTGGTGGGATGTTATTGTTTGCCAGGAAATCCTGACAAACTCGGGCAACATGTGGTCGGGCATTGTCCTGCTGCAGAATCAGATTACGTTGTTGCACAAGCGGGACTGCAACAGGACGCAAGATCTCATCCCTATACCTTACTGCGGTCATATTGCCCGCAACAATAATCAACTGTGATTTTATCCCGAGAGCAATGCCTCCCCAGACCATAACGGAGCCACCCCCAAACCGATCTCGTTCGACAACACAGGCGTCGGTAAAGCCTTCTCCGCGACGTTGGTACACATGACGTCAACCATCTGCGCGATAAAGAGTGAACCTAGACTCGTCCGTAAAAAGAACTCGTCTCCACTGCCTCATCGGAAATAGCCTGGGCGGATGCGCTGTCAACCACGCCATACAACGCAACCTACGTGCCTGGGTCAGAGGCAGACCAACGTATGGACAACGAGCTCGAAGACCAATCTCACGCAATCGACTTCCAACAGTCTTCGGAGAAATTTGTTGATTATGCGTACCTACTGTATTAAGGGTAGTTTCTGTAGCAGTGAGATGACGATTCCGCAAATGTGCCAGACGGATTGTCCTGTCTTGACGTCGCAACGTCACGCGTGGACGCCCAGACCGCGGTCGGTCTGCTAAATGCCCTGTCTCCCTTAAATGTCTAACAAGACGTTCAATTGTTGAGACGAAAACCCCAAAATGATTGGCAACTTGCTGTTGCTACTGACCCTGCATCAGCAACGCAATTGCCCTACCCCTCTGAACATCAGTCAATCGTACCATGATTGAACAGGGTTCGCACAGGCTTGAAAAGTACTTGAAAATGAAGAGCAGCCTTGAAAAGTCCTTGAAAACAAAATTTGTCTTGAAAAGCCCTTGAAAACTGTCCATAGACCTTGAAAAGTACTTGAATTTCACATTTTCTTGTATTCTAGACAATTTTAAATATCTGTGAGAATCAAAAATAAAGTTCTAGAAAAAGAATCGGCAAGTTTTGAGCAACTACAGCTGTGCAGGAGTTCCATAATTAAAGAGATCGAATGTGCTCGGCACGAAAACGAAAGTTCGAATATGCATAGGTTCGAATGTTTCATACTTGCTGTTTGGATTGTCTCCCTTGCAGACTGGTATTTGGCGATTTTGACAACTTTTATCACTGAAAAGGGTCAATTCCAATAACCAGACTAACCAAACGAAAAATGGCGTCTGCTGTTCTTTAGTGTGTGTTTTTCTTGGAATCTGAAATTATTTCTGCGTAATGGGAAAGTGTGTTTATAGCAGAGAGTGGCCAAAACAATATCCTTGGGTAAAGGATACAAACAGTAAACATAAGACGCACTATTGGCCTGTAATAAGGACATCGATACAAATGGGTGAAAGTGCATTGCAGACACAGGTGCAGGGAGCGGGGCATAAGAAACAAGAAAAAGCGATGTTGCGGACATTTGTAAATTTCTCACAGGTTAAAACAGAAACTGCAACCACACCACAACTTAATACGTTTGGTTTTAACAGAATTGTGACATTATTGGCTGAAAGTATCAGTTTTTTAACCCAAAATTTTTCACTGGATTTGGAACCAATGGATGACAGTGCAGAATTTACGTATTTGTGTAAGTATCATAGTCCTTGAAAACTATGAGGTTGGTCCTTGAGAAGTCCTTGAAAAGTCCTTGAATTTGACTTGGCCTTGCCTGTATGAACCCTGTTGAAAAAAAGTTCAAAGTAGCGTAAAAATGAAAAGACAAATCGGTAAAAGAATAGAAGAGCATTGTGTATCGTTGAAGTGTACCAAATGGTGTGAGGAAATCTTGTGCTGAAGGTTTAAACATGCTTGTTTTGCACCAAATTTTGGCTTTCCGTATTGTCCGTGCAATGCACTGTGTAGTGCACAGTTGAATGGTTTCACACACTGGGTAGATAGCACATCGACCAAAGATTCGTATACCCGCGGTTCACATTCACAGGACAATCTGTAAAAGTGTATGGCTATAGTAAACACCGTAAAAAATGGTTAAAATAAGAAGGAAAAAACTCTACCCTGCGTTTCTTCTTCCTTTCAGTATAATTTTGCAGAAATGTTCATTTGGTGATCCTCTACCAAGAGTGTTCAAGCCATTTGGATTTGTCAAAAAACATGGCTGCCAGGAGGCGGGGCTTAATTTCCCTATATATCTATATAGAAAACTTTAAAAATCTTCTTGTCAGAAACCACTGGACCAATTTCAGTATAATTTTGCAGAAATGTTCCTTTGGTGATCCTTTACCAAGATTGTTCAAGCCATTTGGATTTGTCAAAAAACATGGCCGCCAGGGGGCAGGGCTTATTTTCCCTATATATCTATATAGAAAACTTTAAAAATCTTCTTGTCAGAAACCACTGGACCAATTTCAATATAATTTTGCAGTAATGTTCCTTTGGTGATCATTTACCAAGATTGTTCAAGCCATTTGGATTCGTCAAAAAACATGGCCGCCAGGGGGCGGGGCTTATTTTCCCTATATATCTATTTAGAAAACTTAAAAAATCTTCTTGTCTGAAACCACTGTACCGATTTCAATATAATTTGCAGCAATGTTCCTTTGGTGATCCTCTACCAAGATTGTTCAAGCTATTTGGATTCGTCAAAAAACACGGCCGCCAGGGGGCGGGGCTTATTTTCCCTATATATCTATATAGAAAACTTTAAAAATCTTATTGTCAGAAATCACTGGACCGATTTCAATATAATTTTGCAGAAATGTTCCTTTGATGCTCCTTTACTAAGATTGTTCAAGCCATTTGGATTTGTCAAAAAACATGGCCGCCAGGGGGCGGGGCTTATTTTCCCTATATTTATATAGAAAACTTTAAAAATCTTTTTGTCAGAAACCAATGGATCAATTTCAATATAATTTTGCAGAAGTGTACCTTTGGAGATCCTTTACCAAGATTGTTCAAGCCATTTAGATTCGTCAAAAAACATGGCCGCCAGGGGGCGGGGCTTATTTTCCCTATATATCTATATAGAAAACTTTAAAAATCTTCTTGTCAGAAACCACTGGACAGATTTCGATATAATTTTGCAGAAATGTTTATTTGGTGATCCTCTACCAAGAATGTTCAAGCCATTTGGATTTGTAAAAAAACATGGCCGCCAGGAGGCGGGGCTTATTTTCCCTATATATCTATATAGAAAACTTTAAAAATCTTCTTGTCAGAAACCACTGGACCAATTTCAATATAATTTTGCAGAAATGTTCCTTTGGTGATCCTTTACCAAGATTGTTCAAGCCATTTGGATTTGTCAAAAAACATGGCCACCAGGGGGCTGGGCTTGTTTTCCCTAAATATCTATTTCGAAAACTTAAAAAATCTTCTTGTCAGAAACCACTGTACCGATTTCAATATTTGCAGAAACGTTCCTTTGGTGATCCTGTACCAAGATTGTTCAAGCTATTTGGATTCGTCAAAAAACATGGCCGCCAGGGGGCGGGGCTTGTTTTCCCTATATATCTATATAGAAAACTTTAAAAATCTTCTTGTCAGAAACCACTGGACCGATTTCAATGTAATTTTGAAGAAATGTATCTTTGGCGATCCTCTACCAAAATTATTCAAGCCATTTGGATTCGTCAAAAAACATGACCACCAGGGGGCGTGGCTTATTTTCCCTATATATCTATATAGAAAACTTTAAAAATTTTCTTGTCAGAAACCACTGGACCAATTTCAATATAATTTTGCAGAAATGTTCCTTTGGTGATCATCTGCCAAGATTGTTCAAGCCATTTGGATTCGTCAAAAACAACGGCCGCCAGGGGGTGGGGCTTATTTTCCCTATATATCTATATGGAAACTTTAAAAATCTTCTTGTCAGAAACCACTGGACTCAGAAACCACTGGACTGATTTCTATATAACTTGGCAAAAATGTTTCCTTGGTGATCCTCTACCAAGATTGTTCAAGCCGTCATGATTTGTCAAAAAACATGGCCGCTAGGGGGCAGGGCTTATTTTCCCTATATATCTATATAGAAAATTTTAATGATCTTCTTGTCAGAAACCATGCACTGGACCGATTTCAGTATAACATTGCAGGAATTTTTCTTTTGTAACCCTCTACCAAGATTGTTCAAGTCGTCATGATTCATCAAAAAACGTGGCTGCCAGGGGGTGGGGCTATATTTCCCTACATATATATATATATATATATATATAGTAAACTTTAAAAATCTTCTTGTCAGAAACCACTGGACCGATTTCATTATAACTTAGCAGGACTGTTCCCTTGTTTACCCTCTACCAGGATTGTTCAAGTTGTCATGATTCATCAAAAAACATGTCCGCCAGTGGGTGGGGCTTATTTTCCCTATATATCTATATAGAAAAGTTTAAAAATCTTCTTGTCAGAAACCACTCGACCGATTTCAATATCACTTGGCAGGAATGTTTCTTTGGTGACCCTCTACCAAGATTGTTCATGCCGTCATGATACATCAAAAAACATGGCTGTCAGGTTACAGGTGGGGCTTATTTTCCCTATATATCTGTATAGAAAACTTTAAAATTCTTCTTGTCAGAAACCACCTGACTGATTTAATATTACTTGGCAGGAATGTTTCAAGCAATTATCATTCGTCAAAAAACATGGCTGCTAGGGGTGGGGCTTATTTTCCCTATATATCTAAGTAGAAAACTTTAAAAATCTTCTTGTCAGAAACCACTGAACTGATTTCGATATAACTTGGCAGGGATGTTCCTATGGTGACCCTCTACCTTGTTTGTTCAAGCTGACATGATTCGTCAAAAAACATGGCCATTAAGGGATGGGGCTTATTTTCCATATATAGCTATATAAAACATTTTAAAAATCTTTTTGTTATAAACCACTGAACTGATTTCAATATAACTTGGCAGAATTGTTCCTTTGGTGACCCTCTTTCAAGATTCAGTTCAAACCATCATGATGCTTGAAAAAAACATGGCCGCTGGGGAGTAGGGCTATAAAATTTATACAAAAATCTTAGAGCAGTGAACTTGGCTGAAACTTCAGCAGTAAGTATGCAAAGCTGTTTGCTCAGGTGAGCAATATAGGACCATCATGGTCCTCTTGTTATTCCAAAAAGTTTGAATATAGGTGTCAGCATATTTTTATATCATCAAATATTTGTGTCTATAAGACAAGATTTTACATAAAAATGAAGTGTGTACATGCTTGAGCTGATATTGTCTTGGATCCAAGTATAAGATGATGAAAATTGATAAAATTGTTCTGAATGACTATTTAGGGCCTATTTTGGTCCTTACCATTGAAACAAAGTGCTCCAGGCATCAGAAATATTGTGGGTATTTGAAGATTTTATTGTCCCCCACCTTTTCGAAGAAAAGTGGAGGGACACTGTTTTTGGTTTTCCGTGGGCGTGGTGCGTGGCGCATGGTGGTTGGTTCCAAGTTTTTAGTAGGTACTTTGTCCCCTTAACTCCTCCCACAGTTTTTTTCCGATTCTTTTGAAACTTAACAGGTGTTTTAAGGATGGTCTGAAGATGTGCATGTGGTTTTTTCAGAATCCTGAAATTATTTTTTATTACTTTTTACACGTTTTGAACTTAGACATTTTTTGTTCTAATATTACAGAAGTCTGTAGGGAGTAGGTACCTTGTCCCCTTAACTCCTCCCACAGTTTTTGACCGATCCTTTTGAAACTTTACGTGGGCTTTTAGGATGGCCTGAAAATATGCAGGTGGATTTTTCAGAATCCTGAAATATTTTTTTATTACTTTTTCCGCATTTTTAACTTAGACATTTTTTGAGTTCTAATATTGCAGAAGTGTATAGGGTGCAGGTACCTTGTCCCCTTAACTCCTCCCACAGTTTTTGTCCGATCCTTTTGAAACTTTACAAGGGCTTTTAGGATGGCCTGAAGATATGCATGGGGTTTTTTCAGAATCCTGAAATAATTTTTTACCACTTTTTCTGCATTTTTAACTTAGACATTTTTTGAGTTCTAATACTACAGAAGCGTATAGGGAGTAGGTACCTTGACCCCGTAACTCCTACCACAGTTTTAAGCCGATCCTTTGAAACTCTACAGGTGCTTTAAGGATGGTCTGAAGATATGCATGTGGTTTTTTCAGAATCTTGAAATTATTTTTTATCACTGGTTTCCTGCTTCAGTACTTAGGTAATTGATACAGGATCAATGGTCCTCTGGTTAATTTTACTATTTTTAACACCTCAAATAAAAATAAGGCGGGAGACATATATTCCCCATAGAATTTGCTTGTTTATCTTGTATCCAATACATCCACCAGAACCAGTAATTACAGATTTTAAAAATTTGTGAAGGCAGGGGGCCAAATATGGGCTAAACCATATCAGGCCCTTTACAGTCTTTATTTTGTACTCAGTAGTTTTCACTACAAATGACATATTGTTAAGGGCTTTTATTAATACATTTAAATACACCTAAACCTCTTCATAACACTGTTCATAATAATACAGTTTTGGATAAAACACGATTTAAAGATGGTTACCAAAAATGTAAAGATTATATAGAAAAATGACCACAGTCTATATGTTTTTGTTTAGATATAACACAGCTATTTACCTAACATGGTTTCTGCTTTGAATCCCAACAATAGTGTTATAAAGAGCTTGTGGTATATGGCAGCATTTCCAAAAATCTTTTTTTACAACACTCCAGTTATTCTTCCATACAACAAAGGTGAAATTTAGAAAAATCATCTGTTTCTGTTGCTGTCATAAGTTCTTTTTTATCTCCCAGTGTTATAAAATTTGGCACTGACTTTAATGCTGACTTGGTGTTGCATGAATTATTCCCATAAAAGAGACAAAAGAAAAGAGAAAAATAAATGAAGAGAGTATCAACATTTTAACTTTCTGGAACTTATGTGGAAAATTTTAATTTTATGTACAAATCAGGAACATTTTATGGGCTGCCCCATTACGAAAACACGCCTATTCAAATATATTGAAAATTTCACCACCAAAAACTGAAAGTTTTCAGATAAAAAATTCTGATATTTTTCATATTTCTGCTCAAAACATAGATTGTGGATACTTGTTAGATACTTGTTAGAACTGCCTTGCTGAGGCAGTTCTAACGAGTACCCACAATCTATGTTTTGAGCAGATATAAGAAAAATAACGTATACCCCTGTAAACCCCAGATTTACTACATAAAAATGGGGTTCAAGGGGGTCAAAATTATATAGGCATGTTTTCGTAATGCATGCAAAAATGTGTCTTCAGGCATATGTGGACAGCAAAGGCCCAGATCAGCCCACACATTGGTGTCTTCTGATCATGGCCTTCGATGTCCACTAACAGAATCATTGGACACTAAAGAAGGTATCAATGGAGAGCAAATCGAGGGTTGAGTGCAAGACTGTAGTAACTCAAACACATTTTTGAAACCCTTTTTTAGGGGCAACTTTAACCCCTTTGTAAACAATGAAAATTTAGGTGCCATTGCTCATACGAGCAATGGCACCTAAATTTTTATTGTTTACAGAAAGAAATGTAATCTTCATAACACCTTCTTGGTGAGGAGATTAAGTTTGGGGAAAAACAACCATCTGAGTTACTACATTCTTGCGCTCAACCCTCAAAATGCTTTGTGCATGCATGGGATGAATTTTAATCTGTGTATTTTTTTTTTTTTGCATACTCAAAGACATTTTCTCTTGGGGCTGCCTTTATGGTAATTGAGACTTTTGTATAGATTAGCATGCTGGGTAAAAATTTCAGCAGATGATATTTTGAAGTATTTTTATTTTCCCATTTCATGCATATTTTTCCTATTTTCCCAGAAAAGACTAACATTTCATGCCAACTGTGACATCACGAAAACATGCCTATATAATTTTGACCCCCTTAAACCCCACTTTTATATAGTAAAACTGGGGTTTACAGGGGTATAAATTATTTTTTTTTATTTCTGTTTAAAAAAATAGATTATGGGTACTCGTTAGAACCGCCTCGCTGAGGCGGTTCTAACGAGTACCCACAATCTATGTTTTGAGCAGAAATATAAAAAATATCAGAGTTTTTACCTGAAATTTTTCACTTTTTGGAGGTGAAATTTTCTATAGATTTGTATAGGTGTGTTTTCGTAATGAAAAGTCTTTTTTGGGGAAATAAGAAATCAGTTTGTCATTAATATGCGTGAAATGTCCAGTCTGTTTTTTTTTAGGGCAAAATATCAATTAGTCGTCTACTTTAGGAGAGAATTTGCATGTAATGTCAAAGTCTAATACAGTATATGGCTCAAACCCAGATGGCTCGTTTATCGTGGATGATTCAAACTCTTTTTTCAGTCCCTACAAAATCCTTCTAATAGCTCAAGAAACAAATATTTAGGGATTTTTTTCTTATTTTATCATGGAATTTATGTTGTGTGTACTCATTAGAATTGCCTCATTGAGGCAATTCTTATGAGTACACTCAACATACAATCACTGTGTAGAAAATCTAAAAGATTACCCTAAATTATCGCTATTTGCTTCCTGAACTGGTGCCATGATTAACCCTCAGTGGCTCGAACTACCCATGTCTCAAACAAATTTCCATGGTCCCAAAGATGTTCAAGCCATTGACGTTCAACTGTATCTGGGAAAAATAAGAAAAATATCATCAGTTTGTTGTCTGCTGAATTTGCAAGTAGTGTGGTAAAGGTTAAAATCCTGAAATGCTTTAACCCTTAAAGCCCCAGTCACAACTATTGTTGTCTGCTTTGTCATCTGCTTGTGATTTTAAAAGTCATTTTTGCAAATAGTATGGACCCAGATCAGACTGCTCCTTTCTGATGAGGGTCCACACTGTATGCCCGCATGCAAAAATAGGTTTGAAAAGTCTGCAAGAATATTCAGCAGACGACATAAACAGACGACATTTTCAGATGCAGTTTTTCTTGGCGCTTTTAGGGTTAAAGGCTAGAAGAATATTAATTGCTGTATTTCCATTGTTATTATAGTTTATCCTAGATGGTACACTATCTGTAAATGGCAAGCCTGGAACTAGTACGTTCAATAGTGGTGGTGGCAGTGGTGGTCTACTGTTTGTGAAGACAGACTCCTTATTTGGCAGGGGCAGCTTGACAAGTCATGGTGGAAATGGACTGTCAGGAACAATAAATAGCCAAGCATATGGTAAGTTTTCTACTGTGCTTTTGACATTCATTGAAATGGGGTTTTTCCTTCGGCATTTTTATTCCAAATGTATGAATTTTTGTGGTTGACAATCACTTACCAGGAACCGTTTGTCTTTTCTGTTTCTGTTCTTTGTTTTCAAATATTTACTGTACAATCAATTTTATGGCCAAAAAAGGGTCTGACATATGTAGTTTTTACAGTAAATTGAATTGTTTTACTTATTTATTTTTCTATTAGAAAATGTTTTTACTGAGCTTTTCTCCAAATTTTTAATTATTGATATTCTGAAACATTTATGTGAAAATTGATGAATTTTTTAACAAGTGGAATTGCAACCAAATTACCTACTCTGTCAATTTTTTAATATTTTGTAGCCATCCTACTATGGGAAAAAGAAAATATTGGAATTTTTTAAAACCAATGAATAGAATAAAATTTTGGTGCATTGGTAGTTAAGACAAAACGTTTAGCATTGAATCTTCTTACTGATCTGGATCTTAGCTGTTTGCAAAGGCAGGGTATATCTTGGTTCAGCAGGATAAAGGTTAAAGTACCAAGCTGAATTGTAGCAGACAACATAGTAGGCTGATGATTCACATGCCAAATCTTATATTGTCTGAAAAAAAGTAAATAAAAAATTCATCTGTTGTTGTTTTGAATGGAACCATTTATGCCTAGGGTTGAATAAAAGAGACATTGGAAAATAGTGACGACCCTGAAGAACACAGCATCTGATCAGGGTCTAAACCATTTGTATTAAATACAGGAATTTATGTAAAACACATTTATAATAAAAATTATTAACCAGACACCCTTTCTATTGGAAGTAGACCAGTCAAAAAAATTAAAGTAGACAAATCCTCTTGGTATACCGGAATAACCTTAACCCTTGTCCTGCTGAATATATTAAGAAGCCATACCCATTTCTAATTTTTAACCAAGCAGATTATTTGATCAAGGTTGTTGTTATAGATTCACATAATGGCAAACAGTGCAGATCCAGAACAGCCAACTGATCTGGATCTACACTGTTTGCAAAGGCAGGATATATCAGGGTTCAGCAGGACAAGGGTTATATAGTGGGATGCAGCTTCTAATCAGGATCTTCACTGTTAGCCACTCTTCAAGCAATATTTTTTTAATCTATTAACAGGCAGTGGAACAGATTTTAAATATGGTAAATGGGCTAATTATTGTGGCTAGTACATGAACATTGCAACAATCAAATAGGTCCAGACAAACAATGAAAGCTTTCTTTCAGTGAAATGTGTCCCAGTTGAGAACTCTAAGAAAAATGAAAGTGAGCATACCATAATTACTGTAAATATTGGAACACCATAAGTACTTACCATACTTGTCCTATGATTTGTAAAAGTCTGTTCTACTATATTGATCAAACATGGATTTTCATGCATTAACATTCGCCAGGTTCCGTGGGAGGTGTTGAAAACCAAGGCCGGAGGCAGTGGTTTTCAACACCTCCCAAGGGACCTGGCGAATGTTAATGCATTGAAAAACCATGTTTGATCGCTATTATTGCATAAAAACTGAAAACATTTGCTACATTTCGCGTTATTTCTCGCACTATTTTGTTTCGCCTTTTCACTGATGTCTCGCAAATGCAATTTCCACGGACTATTGTCATTTGAGGGCTGGGCACTGCATATCTCGTGATGGCAGCAAATCTATGGCCCTGGTAAAGACACATTGAAAGTTGCATAGCTATGCATTAAGAGTATGTGAATTGCCTTGCTGATACACGGCTTTTTGCCGGTTAATTCACGGCTGTTAATAATGTGCGGCACTGCTTTTTATGCAATAATACCTGTTGATGTGTTTAAAATATTGCTGGATGAGTGGCAAACAGTGTATACCATGATCAGATGCCACATTCTGATCTGAGTCCACACTGTTTGCTCAGGCCTATCTGTCCCAATACTTAGAGTTATTATGATACCTGCTTTTTCTGGCTTTTTTTTTTTTTTGAGAAACTTAGGCTTGACATTTCATGTCATTGCTCTGCTAGGTAACTAACCATTCATATGAAATATCAAACCTTGTTTTCTCTGAAAAGTAAAATAAAAAGAAAAAAATCAGATTTTTTTCAGCTACAATTTTGAAAGGTACATTAACAGTTAATATCTTTGTCATGGTTTGTAGGTAATGGGCCAGGGTCTGGAGGAAGAATAGCTGTGTATTTATCTGAAGAACTTCACTTCGAAGGCACCATCTCTGCTCTTGGCGGCAGTTTCACACCAGTTTATGGTAGCGAATATCGTCACGGAAGTCCTGGTACAGTGTACATACACTCTACTGTCGGTGATGATGTCACAACAGAGCTGTGGGTTGATAATGCTGGTAGAGGCTATGCCCACAGCTATCAGTGTGCTTATCCTGTAATAGCAGATGTCAATAAACTCACGTACCTCAAGCTCTTCCGGAAAGCATGTGTTAAACCATCCGTGGTAGGTTGCTGTCATAAAACCTGTTAAGAGAAATATCCAGATAAATATTCTTATTTCTGTACAAGAACATATGTTGTGGGTACTCATTAGAAGTGCCTCAGTGAGGCACTGCTAATGAGTCCTCACAACTTGTATATTCATATGGCAAAAAAAAAAATATTAATACTTTTTCGTTGAAAAGTGCCTTAGGCCAAATAAAAAAAATATGTGTTTAGGGTAACACTACCCTACCTAATTTTCCTGGTGAAACCTTGCATTTGTTTCCTGCTTTACTTGGATAAAAAATTATGCTAAATATTTGGAGAAGTAGGTCTGAGCAAACAGTGTAGACCTAGATCAAACTGCTCTATTGCTCCTATAGGAGCAGTTTGATCAGGGTCTACACTGTTTGCTATTCTGTCAGTACTTTCAGACACTTCTAAGGATAGCCAAACAGACTCAGTAAAAATTTATGTTAAGTATGTGCAATATCCAAATATATTTGATAATTATAGTATTATTCTGTATGTAAAATGTAAAAAAAGAAAAAAAATAATATTCCCTACATACCCTACCTATTTTTTTTCTAACATGTTACCCTTTACCCTAAACACACATATTTTTTTCATTTGGCCTTATCCAGAGCTATGCATCCATACACTTTTCCTTCCTTCTTCAGGATATTGTGTTGCAGTGTGAGAGATACTGTATCTTCAGATGTAAGCCAAGCAACTACTCAGATCAGCTTGCACAGTCTGATCAGCATCATTACTCTTAACCTGAAGAATAAGAGATTTTGAAAGGAATGACCCTTAGGAGCATTGAACTCACCTGCAAAACTCAAAACAGCTGAAAATGTCAGGTTTTCTGAGACAGAGCAACTAGTTTTGACCAATCAGGCCATTCATTCAGCAGTATTGAAGATGGAAATGTATTGAAAATTGACTTGCTTGATATTAAGGAGAAGTTTTTCAAGGAGATAGGTATCTGAAAACCAGATAAATAGGGTAGTTAATCTAAACCATGCTCTACTCTAATTCAGCAGACGATAAATTGATGACTTTCTTCTTTTTATATTCCACCCCACTCACAATACCTCATCCATCCCAACTGTGTTTTGTGTTTTAGAGGGGGCTATACTGCTTTCAGGTTTGACCTTTGTGGGATCAGGGAGCTGTTTATTGGCATTTTTTTGTTTTTCCTAGAAAATAGGCTTTGACATTTCATGCAAAATGTTTCTGGGGAAAAAAATGTTTCAAAATGTCACCTTCTGAAATTTTTACCCAGCATGGTAAAAGTGTTAACAACCTATTGATTTTTTTTCCAGGATTTGATGATAGATGAACTGGGTGGGGATGGCTCTGGCACACTGTCAGTACCAGCTGGCAGACGTGTTACCGTCGGAGAGAATGAACTGCAGACACATCTGAGGTCTACAGTCTATAATGAAGGAACACTAGGCTTGTCAATGACTACTTACGTAGGACAGAACCTTACCACTGACAGTAGGATGATAGGTGTTCAACATCTTTATACGCGTGGCTACACTAGACTCCGATCATCAGGCAGTGCAGAATGTTCTACTACAGGTACAGAAGGATATTTCATTTTCCATACCTTTACAGTCCTGGATGGAGGAATCTTTAGCTTCTTTGATGAAATTAGCTACAATGTCAGTGGAATGGTAGTTTTTGCTGATCTTTTCCACATGGAAGGAGCTTCATATGGTGAAATATCTCGAGCATGTTACGTAATGGGTCGTGAAAGTCAGATAGAAAAGCAGGCAGTAATATCTGGTTCCTACCTTGGTTATCCTGCCAGCTCTGGGCCTGGGCAAGGTCATTCTTGTAATGCAGGAACAGGTGGTGGGTACGGTGGTTTAGGTGGATGGTCCAAATACTGTTACTGTAGTGGTTGTTCTCAAAACACTTGTAGTAGAGGAAGTACTTATGGTTCAGCTGTTATACCATCACTAGCCGGCAGTGGGGGCGGTAACTCTGATCATGGTACAGGAGGCAGTGGTGGCTCTGCTCTCAGACTAGTCTACCAGTCTATTACTGTCGATGGACATATTTATATGGATGGACAGTCAAGTACCAATGGAGGTGGAGGTGGTGCAGGTGGTTCAGTATGGCTTGATGCTGAATATGTGTATGGTCGGGGTCAGCTGAGTGCAAACGGTGGAAGTGGTACTGACTATTCATGGTATTCTTCCTACTGTAACAGAGTTCACTATGGAGGAGGAGGTGGAGGTGGTAGAATCAGATCTTTTGGTAGTGAAGAAGCCAGCAAGGTGTTGTTGCATTATAGATATGTAGATGGTGGAGCCAGTTCTTACAGTGCTGGTGGAACTGGTTCCCTGCACCAGTCACACAGCAACACATGTAGTGGACATGGGCAATGGAACTCCAGCAGCTCTAGCTGCCAATGTCAGTCTGGCTATGTAGGAATTGATTGTCAGTACCTGTGTCATGACGCCGAGACGTGTAGTGGTAATGGGGTCTGTACAAACAAAGGAACATGTGACTGTGACGACAACTATGTGGGATATCATTGCGAGAACATGTGTCATAGAGACACATCATGCAGTGGACATGGTGATTGCTCAACCTGTGGTACATGTATCTGTGATCCATGTTATCATGGCCTGGATTGTGCAACAGAATGTAGTGATAATGGTCAGTGTATCGCAGACAAATGTGAGTGTGATGGATGCCATCTTGGACGATACTGTGAATCAGAATGTAACAGCCATGGTACATGTAATGCTGGGAATATGACTTGTACATGTGAGAAGAACTGGGGTGGACAAAAATGCATGCTGCGAGTGTGCCCAGGTGATTGTTCAGGACATGGCATTTGTAACTCAGTTACAGGTTTCTGTTACTGTGACCCAGGATACAAAGGTTAGTATTACCATAATAAATAAATTATTCAAAGCTTCACAGAAAAGGAGAATCCAGATTAATATTTGAGCCAGCACATGACAAAACATACAGAATGGCATAAGTATGCGTCCAGGGAAGACTAAGATCAGCCTGGACATTCATCCAGTCTGATCAGAGTCTTCACTGTGCACTCAGTGAGTAGCTAAGGACCAAAGCTTTCTTCATGTGGACAGCAAAGACTCTGATCAGACTGGACAAATGCCCAGGCTGATCTGAATCTTTGCTGGGCACACATAACATTTTGTAGGTTTTTGTCATGCCCTGGCTCATCTTTTTTATTTCTTCACTAAAACATGGGTATCAGAAGCACCATGGTCAGGGGCTTTTAATTAGTACTTACAGCATATATTTTTTAATATTTAGATTATGGCTGTTCACTAGAAGTGAATGTGGCTGTTCACAGCAAGACATTATGTTTTTGAACATATGTTGTAGCTACTCATTAGAAGCCATTTGGTGAGGCAATTCTTATGAGTACCCACATCAAATGTTTCTGTGGAGACATAAGCAAAATATCAGTTCTTTTTGTTTGAAAAAAGTGCTTTACCTTGAATATTTATTTTCTAAAACATTTTCACCCCTGACTGTATGAAGTGGACTTTCATTTTTGAATTTGGATAAGCCTGTTGTTGCAAACAGGGTTGTCAGTCATAATTAATTTAACAGTGTATATCCTGATGAAATAGCAGGTTATGAGCCATCTCATGTTGATTGCCTCTGTTTGTAAAGGTATCAGGTTTTGTCTGCAATTTACTTGTGGGATTCTATACACCTCAGTGAGATACGGTTTTATCTTTTTGTGTTCCTAAGTTAGGAGACTGTTCACATGAATTCACAAACCACATTTTCTGGAAGAAATAAAAAAAATATATCAATCTGGTGATTTGCCTCTAAAGTGCTAAAGGTTTACTGTGAAATATAGGATTGAAATTTCATTAACAAAAACCCTGAATTTGTTGAGATTTCAAAAAGAGAAAAACTAAAAACACCTTGTTAATGTTTACATTAAAGAATACAGTTTAAGATTCAAAACCTTGTTGGGATAGTTTTAAATAATTCATCTCAATTGTTGTTTGATGCAAAACTGTTTATTGTGTTTACTCTAAATATTAACCCTGGTCCTGCTGAACCTGGCTCCCCTATCTTTGCAAACAGTGTAGATCCAGATCAGTTGGCTTAATAGAAGCCAATTGATCTGGATCTGCACTGTTTGTTATTAAGTATGTGAATTTATATCAACAACCTGGATCAAGTAATCTTATTGGCTAAAAATGAGAAGTGTGCATCACGAAAACATGCCTACATATTTTTGACCCCTTTTAACCCCACTTTTATATAGTGAAACTGGGGTTTACAGGGGTATACATTATTTTTCTTATATTTGCTCAAAACATAGATTGTGGGTACTCGTTAGAACTGCCTCGCCGAGGCGGTTCTAACGAGTACCCACAATCTATGTTTTGAGCAAAAGTATGAAAAATATCTGAGTTTTTTATCTGAAAATTTCCAATTTTTTTGGGAGGTGAAAGTTTCTGTATATTTGAATAGGCGTGATTTCGTAATGGTGTGGCATCTTAATTTATTCAGCATGAGCAAACAGTATAAACTAAGATCAGATGTCTCCTAAGGAGCTGTTTGATTGTGTCTGCTCTGTTTTCCATTCAGTATTTACTTTTCATACTGATTCATTATTATCAGGGCCCAGTTGTTCAAAACTTAATGTTGTTAGCTATTATGACGTTAAAATTTCTTTCTTGAAATATGGCAAATACTTTGATATTGTTTACTGAAAAAATGTTATTTATTGCAAAAGTACTCACATTTTTGCAGCAACAATATCAATGTATTTGAAAATACCTTAGCTACAACAGTTAACAAGTTTGTCATTAATGAGCCCATTAAGCTAGGATGCTTTGAACAACTAGGCACAAGTTATCAAATGGAATTGTTTGAGATCTAGGCTATGTACGTTGGGGAGTTCCATTGTCCAAAAGCTAAATATGGTAACCTCGCTTATTTTTGTTTGTAGGTGAGGACTGCTCTGAGTTGGACTGTCCTGGGGAACCAAACTGTAATGATCGTGGCTTTTGCAACCCCAGCTATGACCCTCCACGATGTACAAACTGTCAGACAGGATATATGGGCCCAGCATGTGACGATGTCTGTCTGCATGGCACTCCAGATCCAGAAAATACCATGTGCATCTGCTCTCAGACTTGCTATAACAGCACTGGGTGTGATATAGAGTGTTCTCAACATGGCTCCTGCAAGGAAGATGGAAGTTGTGCTTGTACCTATCTCTTGGGCTACAGTGGCACCTACTGTGAAGTGCCAGGTAACACATATTTTCCTTGGTTAACTCACATTAGCAGAGCTTGATTAACCCTCAAAGCGCCAGTCACAACTATTGTCATCTGCTTTGTCTTCTGCCGGTTAATTTTAAAGTCATTTCTGCAAACAGTGTGGACCCAGATCAGACTGCTCCTTTAGGAGCAGTCTGATCTGGGTCCACACTGTTTGCCTGTATGCAAAAATAGATTTGAAAAGTTTGCAAGAATATTCAGCAGACAACATATACAGACGACATTTTCAGATGGAGGTTTTCTTGGCGTTTTAAGGGTTAAAATGGTAAAACCTTTTAGTAAGGATCAAAATGTGGCTATTATGACCATTGACCTTTTTATGGTATGGCCCGATTTGTGTCCCAGTTGCTGTGCAATACTAGATATTTGCAAATATGCAATAGCTGTTTTTATCAGGTGAGTGAATTGTGGGCCTCTTGTTTAAACTTGTCTTGGATGCCTCTGTTGGCCATCTTGGATTTTTTCTTGTTATCACATCTTCTCCATGACCAGTGAAGAAATTCCATCTTAATTTTGTATATAGATTCTTCCAAACCCCTGGATATGTCTTTGCGAAAATGATTCCAGTTCGTCCACTAACATGGCTACCAGATTGCCATCTTAGGAATTGTTACTTCCCCTTTACTTTGCACTGTTATTGTCTCTCCAAGACTGCTGGTCAGATTTTTTTGACACTTGTCTGGAATGTTCTAGTGACCTAGTTGGGCATGCCCAAATTTGGTTCCAGTCCATTGACTGATACGGCAGCCATCAACCATTCTAGATTCTTCCTGTTATGGCATTTACTCCTTAACCAGTGGAGGAATTTTGTCAAAAATTTGGGTATGGCTTCCTGTTAGCCCCTAGATGTGTCTCGTGAAAAACAGTCAGGTCTGTCAAATAATATGGCCACCAGACAGCCATCATAGAAACTGTGACCTCTCATTTACTTAACTCTATGACAATCTTGTTATTGCATCCCCTCCAAGAGCCCTCTTCAGATTTTTTTTTTTTAATATTCTCCAAGGGGTCTATATGTGCCAACTTGACTTTGGTTTAGGTTTGTCCAAAAATATAGCCGCCCTTGGCCATCTTGGATTTTCCCATTTATTGCATCTGCTATGAAACCAGTGGAATAACTTTCTTGAATCTTCACATATGGATTTTTTTCAACTCCTTGATGCTCCTCCCTGAAAATGATTTCAGCCTTTCAACTGATATGGCTGCCAGAAGGCCATCTTAGAAATCACAACTTCCCCTTTACTGTGTCAGTATTGCACCCTGCCCGCAGCATCACAGAGAAGGGCAAATCAACTCAAAATATTGCTACATTTAGTATCAAATCAACTGCTTTTCACATGCCTCACATTTAAAGAAAAGCAAATTATGGTTGAGTGACTGTTTCCTAAGAAACTCTGGTTATGGAAAGATCTTGACAAAATGTGGATGTCACTTTTTCACAAAGTATTAAAGACTATTGGAAGAAAATTACCTCTTGTAATGGAAGTGGCAAAAGCCTTTAGCTGTGATCAAACTTTTTTTCTCCCAGGTTTTTTTTTTGGTCTTAACTGTGTATTGTTATTTGCCCAATGACTAAGGAGTTCTATGAGATTTGTCAGATTGTTTCATTGCATATATATATATATATATATATATATATATATATATATATATATATGTAGGTAGGTAGGTATGTAGGTAGGTATATAGGTAGGTAGGTAAGTATGTAGGTAGGTAGGAAAAAATCATGGAAACTAAGGGTTTAAATCTGTTTTCTTGCAAATTTTGCTTGACTGCTTAGAGAAATAAGGTCTGCCCTTGAGCATCAGAATTTATAACTCTTAAACCCATGTAGCTCTTTTCTCTGACTATATACATTTTAACATGTCAAAAAGAAAGCTGTAAAAAAATAATGACATATAGAATCAAGCATTGAGACCATATTCTTAAGGGGACTTGATACATTTGGTACTTTTTGTGTCGCCTGCCTAGCATGGCTGACACATAGGGATCATGGTGTTGTCGGCGGTGGCAGCGTCAGTGTCGTTGTCCCACTTTTCATTTCCGTTCAGAAACTTTTGAAGGTATGTATGGATTTCATTCAAATTTTGCAGAACTTTACATCACTATAAAATTCAGGTCAAGTTTGATATTGGTAATCATCCACCAAATTTTGGCTGAGCTATAGCCCTTTTTCGACTTAGTTTTTGTTGTTCACGTCTGCTCAGTAACTTTTGAAGGGATGCATTGATTTTATTGAAAGTTTGCAGAAGGATATATCATTGTAAAATACTAAAATACAGGTCAAGTTTGATATTAGTAATTATCCGCAAGATTTTGGCTGAGTTATGGCCCTCTTTTGACTAAGTTTTTGTTGGTGTATTGATACTGGTTTCCGCTCAAATAACTTTTGCAGGGATGCATTGATTTTATTGAAAGTTGGCAGATGGATATATCATTGTAAAATGCAGGTCAAGTTAGATATAAGTAATCATTCGCAAAATTTTGGCTGTTATGGCCCTTTTTTGACTTACTTTTAGTTGGTGTGTTGATATTGGTTTCCGCTCAACAACTTTTGCAAGGATGCATTGATTGTATTGAAAGTTTGCAGAAGGATATATCATTGTAAAATACAGGTCAAGTTCTATATTGGTAATCTTCTGCAAAATTTTGGCAAAGTTATGGCCCTTTCTTCAACTTAGTTTTTGTTGTGGGGTAAAATACAAGTTAAGATATTGTTTCCCCTCAATAACTTTTGAAGGGAAACATTTATTTCATTCGAAGTTTGTAGTGAGGAAGACAACTTTTCTGACTTCTTGTTTACTGTCTTTGCATATCATGGACCTCCTGAAACGAGGTCTATGCTAAAAGAAAAAAGGGAAAAAGATTTAATTGCTTCCCATTGATAGCAGAGTTCTTCATATGTCAGATTGTTTTGTCTCCCTCTGTAAAGAGGTCTGCTCAAGAGTAGACTCTTTACAAAAGGGAGGCAAAACAATGTGACAGAGTTGTATCCCCCCAACAGTATCCATTCCTTAACCCTTCTTATGCTGAATATATTAAGATGCCACGCCCACTTCTAATTTCCAGCCAGTCAGATTATTTGATCCAGGTTTTTGATAGAAATTCACATATTTAATGACAAACAGTGTAGATCCAGATCAGTTGGCTTCTTCAGAAGCCAACTGATCTGGATCTACATTGTTTGCTATGACAGGGCATGACGTGTTTAGCAAGAGAAGGGTTAAAAGCTTTGCATAATGGTTTACAGAAAAAAGGCTTCTCTAAAGCATCAGAGTCTGAAACTAGTGGCCCATGCAGCCCTGCTTTGGGCTGTATTCATGTCAAAAATGTAATTAGAAAATTGGAAAAAAAAAAAAATAAATAAATAAAAGTGAAATAAAATTAGGTTTTGAAACAGATTTGTTAAAATCTCATTTGAATGCATAGAGGTGCTTGACGGTCACTGGGACATCAGAAGTTGTTAGTCATGACCATATGTAGGCTTGACCTGGGCCACTTGTCATAATAATTTCTAGCTTTATTTAGATCATCAACTGAATTTTGTTTACCTTGAAAGTATTGAAAAATTGTTACATGGTATCTGCAAAAACAGGATGATTGTTTCATTTACTCAAGTAAGCAGAATGTGGCCTCATGTTTCTGTTTCTCAGCAGTTCTAATTAGTGAAACAAAGGAATTACAGGGCTCATAATTTTCTGAGTCACAAATTTCCTTTCTGTGCACTAGTAGAGCAATTAGGTTACTTCCAGATTGAGGAATAAGCCATTGGATTGTTCTTAAAACACTTAGTGGAATGGCAAACAGTGTACACCCTGATCAGACTGCTTCTGAAGGAGTCATCTGATCAGTGTCTACACAGTTTGCAAATACCTATTTGTCAGAAAACTTTGCTGTACGAAATTTAAGGACATTTACCCTATTTCTTGAAAATTTCTGATTTCGTAGGATGTCCTAAAAACGAAGACACACTAGAAGAGTGCAGTAACCATGGAGATTGTGATTCAGCCACACACATCTGTTCATGTAATTCTGGGTGGAGTGGTGTAGCCTGTCATATACCATGGTGTCCTGGCAATGGTGTCTGTTTTAATCGTGGTTTCTGCAACCCGGAGTACGAAACACCAGTATGTGAGGATTGTGACAGGGACTGGATGGGCCCAGATTGTAACACTCCATGTGTACATGGAGAACAGGTTAGTCTCCCAGCACTACTGTTTCTAAATTAACCCTTAAAGTACCAAACAAAATTGTAGCAGTAGAGACTTCTTTTATTTTTCAGAGGAAATAAGACTCCACATTTCATGTGAATCATCTGCATATTCAGAAAAAAATGACCTGACATTTCCTGTCAGTTGTCTGCAAGGCCTTACCAGTATTTCTCTGAAAAAAACAAAAAAAAAAACAAAATATTCTGCCTCCTTATGAAATGATGTCATAGTCATTACATGGGTTCAAAATATAAAATTATAAAACCCTGTCAAAAAGGTACTGCAGAAGGTATCCTTTGTATACTTACACTTTCAATAAAATGCTAAGTTATATATTAAAAGCTCCATATTCCTCAAAAATAGACATTTTTTATCCGAGAAAGGTTAAATAAACTGTGGTAGTAATACAGACATAAAATGTGGCATCTGACAGCCTGTAAAATTTCAGTTAGTCTCTCATTTTTAAACTGGATCAAAAATAAAATAATTTTTAATCTTATCTCTGAATTAATGTTGGCAATATTGATTCAGATATATGTTAAAATTCATTTAGTTTTTTGAGAAATATGGAGCCTTTAATGGACATAATTAAATTATTAGATTTTTCTATTAGCAGTAGATAAAAGCCTGGTTCTGCTGAACCTGGATATGCCCAGCCTCTGCAAATAGTGTTGAGAGGCCAACTGATCTGGTCAAGTGGCCAACTGATCTGGATCTGCATTGTTTGTCATTCAATTTGGCAGTGTGTATCAACAACCAGTAGCAAGCACTTTGATTGGCTGACAGAAGTGGGCATGGCATCTTAACTTTTTCCTGCATGACAAGCGTTAAGAGAAGTATCTACCCTCTTTATCATAAATATTCAGGCACCTAAGTACACTCTTGATCCAAATGATCCTTATTGACATGTTGTTTAATCTGGAATCATAATCATCACTCAATTTTACTGTATCTTCGTTAACCCAAGTCCTCCTGAACCCTGCCTTTACAAAATTGTAGATCCAGATTGGTTGGCTTCTGAAGAAGCCAACTGATCTGGGTCCGCACTGTTTGCCATTCAGAATGTGATTATGTATCAACAACCTGTATCAAGTAATCTGATTGGCTGAAATTAGAAGTGGGTGTAGCATCTTAATTTATTGAGCAGGACTGGGGTTAACCCTTCTCTTGCTGAGCACGACATGCCCTGTCTTAGCAAACAGTGTAGATCCAGATCAGTTGGCTTCTGAAGAAGCCAACTGATCTGGATCTGCACTGTTTGTCATTAAATATGTGAATTTCTATCAAAAACCCGGATCAAGTAATCTGATTGGCTGGAAATTAAAGTTGGGCGTGGCATCTTAATTTATTCAGCATGAGAAGGGTTAAGTATTCAGACACCTTTTCTTCCTGCCACACATCATACTTCTACTAAATTTTGAACACACCTATTGTACTACATGTTAATTGTCTTACATGTTTTGATAGGATGGCAAACAGTGTAGGAGCAGTTTGATCTGTGTCTGCACTGTTTGCTTAGGTTTGGCTGTCTCTATATTTAGAATGAACTTGGTATGCTATTATACTTGGGGTCTTCAAATATGAATGCAACTGGGTTAATTTTCAGAAGCGCTTAACAAACAATGCCAAAATCTTTATCGCAGTCCTTCAAAATACTTGCCACCACCTGATACACAAAGTTTCAGTCTTTTAATCCAATTTTCAAATGCTTTTTCATAATCTTTTCGAGGTATACTGTTCAGACACTGAAAAATAACCGAACTGAATTTTTTGCATGTTTGATATTTTCTTCCAGCGAGGTGTTTTTTGAGCCTCGGGAATAGGAAAAAGTCACAAGGGGCAAGATCTGGCGAATAAGGAGGGTGCAGAAGCTCGACAACCTTTTCCTGTTTCAGATATTCGCATACAATGGCCGCTTTGTTTCATTAAATATCTCTTTCGCCTGTATACCAAGAATACAGCGGTTCTTGATATAGGACCATATTTGGTCAGTGAAAGGAGACCTTTTCCCAACCATTTTAGCTTTAGTGTACACGAGTAGACAGTGTTAATCGAGCAATTGTCAAAGCTAGACTGAACGGATTTACACATGAATTGTATCAATGGAGAGCTTACACAACCATCTATACGATACATGTTCCTATTTTGTGCAAATCATGGTTAAAAGCAAGATATTGGCCTAGTTACATTCATATTTGAACACCCCTCATAACCCCTACACAATAGTGGTGGGGTATTATGGTATCATGTTGGTCATTCATGTGTCCTTCAGTTGTATGTCTGTCCGTATTTTTGTTTCCGAATGATAACTTTTGTTTCCAGATGAGGAAATGTTAATGGATTTTCACCAAGCTTGGTGTGTGAATGGTTATTATGGAGAGCTTGCTTGTGACTGCTAATTGGCAAATTTCATCAATTTTTGAAAGAATTATTCTTCTGGCCCATGATAGTAATAGGGTATTATCATTTTACATTTTTTATTTTTGTAATAGGTTCCAATGAACTCTGGAAACTGCTCATGTGATCCTGGATGGGCAGGCATAAGCTGTGACTCTGAGTGTTCTGAACATGGCAAGATACAGCAGTCAGGAGAGTGTGAATGCTTCTATGAGGCTGGTTGGAAGGGAGAATTATGTGATATACCTGGCTGTCCAGGACTGAATAAAAAGGACTGTAGTGGCAGAGGTAATTTGAATAAAATCTGAGCTGTACCATGCATTGAGATGCCTTCAGCATAGCTCTAGATAAGAGGGGTATCAGTGAATTTTTCTAATTTCACAAAAACATATGTAGTGGGTACTCATTAAAAGCATCTTGATCATACGGTGCATTAAAAGCATCTTGATCATACAGTGCATTAAAAGCATCTTGATTATACAGTGCATTAAAAGCATCTTGATCATACGGTGCATTAAAAGCATCTTGATCATTCGGTGCATTAAAAGCATCTTGATCATACAGTGCATTAAAAGCATCTTGATCATACGGTGCATTAAAAGCATATTGATCATACGGTGCATTAAAAGCATCTTGATCATACAGTGCATTAAAAGCATCTTGATCATACGGTGCATTAAAAGCATCTTGATCATGCGGTGCATTAAAAGCATCTTGATCATACAGTGCATTAAAAGCATCTTGATCATACGGTGCATTAAAAGCATCTTGATCATGCGGTGCATTAAAAGCATCTTGATCATACAGTGCATTAAAAGCATCTTGATCATGCGGTGCATCTAATAAGTACCCTCAGTATATATTTTTTGTGGAGAAGTAAGAAAAATATTACATTGAAAAAAGCATCTTATCAAGAGCTATGCCTTCAGAATGTGGACATTGAATGCCCTGATCAGCCTGCTCATGAATACAATCTGATCAGTATCTTTTCTATCCACTTACGGACCAGTCAGATCTGTCTTAAAGACCACTTGTATTTTGCGATCACCTCAAGAGACCATATTTTTATCCTTGAAAAGCTAATAGTTTAATTTAACTGTATAAGCAAGAATCTGCCTTAGCAGCCATTTTTTGCCTTTCCCCTAGATGCTTGCTTAACCTTTACCACTCTCTGGTATAATTCAGCAGGTGACAAATTCATGATATTTTTTTTTTCCCCAAAAAACAAAATTTGACAAATTTTTGCAAACTGTCTCCATTGAAGACAATGGGCATATGCTGGTTCCAAGTTGTTCTTATTTTTTGCAGAAAACAGGATTTAACATTTTATGCAAATTGTCTCTGCTAAAAATTTAACCCAGAGTGTGAGCGTTAACACAGGTTTGATCATATCATATCATGATAGGATTTTTGATTAACATGCAGGTACAGGGGCAACATCCTCCTTCATCAATGGGCCCCCTTCCAGATAGCTGGCTTACTGCACACATGGCAGATCTCACACCAGATCTCCAGGTATGTCTATCATGAGGGTTGATAGCCGAGAGCTTCCACTCTCTGCAATCCCTCTCTGTCAGCTGCTTCCATGTCATCCCACACTTTCCCTCAACCTGTATGGGAAAGGCTGTCTTGACTGCACCATTGGAGCGTTCCACATGTCCATACCAGCGGAGTTTTCTTTCCTTCAGAATGAGGTCCAGATCCTCAATCCCAAGCTGCGCAAGTAGCTCATTTGGACCTGATGGTGACAATGTTTTGTTGCCTGACATTGCAGGTCTGTCTGATCATTGCCCTGTTATTCCCCTGAAGGTTTGGCTTTGTCAATGGCCAAGTCTCAGTGGCATGGAGCATTGCACTCTGCACACAAGAGCTGTATACACGGCCACGTGTCTTGAAAAAGAGGTGGCGTGAAGAGAGGACTGGTAGCAGCCCCTTGAACTTCTTCCAGGCGATTTTCACACGTGTTGTGGTTAAAAGCTCACAGCCACCTGCTGCTGAGAGCATGTCTCCTAGGTAGCAAAAGGAAGCTACCACCTCCAGCTTGTCAGTTTGAATATATCTTTATTATTATAGAATTTAATGGGATACTTTCATGGCATATGAAGACAGTAAACACTCAGATCAGCATGTACATTAGCATAGTCTGATTAGTATCTTCATTGTCCACCTAAAATATTTTTATACTGCCTGCAAACTGTATTTGAGGGGGTGGGGGTGGGCGGTTATTTGTCTAGGTGTAGTAGCTGTTGTTGTCAACCCAGTGGTCCGCGTGCAAGTTTCCATTCCCTTCACACTGTGTTAAAGTTTTTCAAAAGCTTATATCTCAACAGTCTCTTACCACAGACCATTCATATTTGGAACATGAGTGCTTGGGAGGGTCGTCTGCAATTTCATCAGAACAGACCTCTGGGTCCATGCCCTGGGGTGGGGCTAGGGGTCAGAATCTAGGACCCCTTTGTAAAATACTCTATTGCTGTGTTAAAGTTTTTCATATGCTTATATCTTAGTAGTCAGTTGTCAACAAGCATTCATATTCGGAACATGGGTGCCTGGAAGGGTTGTCTAAATGTCCATAGGTATTGGCCCCAGGGTTCATGCCCTGGGGATGGGCTAGAGGTCAAAATCTAGGAAACTTTTGTAAAATACTGTATTGTTCTGTTAAAGTTATTTATATGCTTATATCTTAATAGTCAGGTGTCAACAAGCATTCATATTCAGAACATGGGTGCCTGGAAGGGTTGTCTAATTGTCCATAGGTATTGGCCCTGGGCTTATGCCCTGGGGTGGGGTTAGGGTTCAAAATCCAGGACACTTCCTGTAAAGTGTGTAGTGCATTTCTGTTATGCTAACATTGTAAACACATCCTAGGTAATACATCAGTCAGCCTTGTGAAATTGCTTTAAGTGTCATTAAGTGAAGGTCATGGTGACCTACATTTCACAGTCCAGTCCTTTATTTCATGGTCCAGTAATTTTGCCTTATGTCTCTATGACTATTTGATGGAGAAATGTTATACCTTGGATATTAGTTCCATGTGACACAAAGAGTGATCTCAAAATATAATTAGGTCAGTGTGACCTATATTTCATGGTCCAATGATTATGTCTCCAAGACTATTTGATAAAGAAATGTCATACCTTGGATGTTAGTTTCATGTGACACTAAGAGTGACCTCAAAATATATGTTGGTCAATTTGACCTATTTACATAGTCCAGTGATTATGCCTTGTATCTCAAAGACAACTTGATAGAGAAATGTCATACCTTGGATATAAATTCCATGTGACACGAAGAATGATCCAAAAATATGTGTAGGTCAATGTGACCTGTATTCAATGGACCAGTGATTATGCCTTATATCTCGTTGACTATTTGATGGAGAAATGTCATACCTTTGCTATTAGTTTCATGTGACACGAAGAGTGACCTCAATGTATATGTAGGCAGTGTGACCCATATTTCATGGTCCAGTGATTATGCCTCATATCTCCAAAACTATTTGATGGAGAAATGTTAAACCTTGGATATTAGTTCTATGTGACATGAAGAGTGACCTTAAAAATATAATTATGTCAGTTTGACCTATATTTTATGGTCCAGTGATTATGCCTCATATCTTGCAGACTATTTGGTAGAGAAATGTCATAGCTTGGATATTAGTTCAATGTGACACGAAGAGTGACCTTATTATATATGTAGGTCAGTGTGACCCACATTTCATGGTCCAGTGATTATGCCTTAATGACTATTTGAAGGAGAAATGTCATACCTTGGATGTTAGTTCCATGTGACATGAAGAGTAACCTCAAAATATATGTAGGTCAGTGCGACCTATATTTCATGATCCAGTGATTATGTCTTATATCTCGAAGACTATTTGATATAGAAATGTCATACCTTGGATATTAGTTTCATGTGACACTAAGAGTGACCTCAAAGTATATATAGCCAGCCTCGGTGGCTCAGTTGGATGCGCCGTCCAACTGGAGACCAGGAGGTTGCGAGGTCGGCAGCATGCTTTCATGGAGATTGATCATGAAATATTTTCTACGGTCATTCTCTCCCTTCCACTGAATCAAGAAGGGCAGTTGTCAGTTTCTGGCAAAAGAATGTGCACAATACTGGTTAACTGCTTAGAGGCCTAAGCCTGCCCAGTAAATGTGCTGTTAGGTAAACTGACCATGCTCGACATGACCCCATTGGTCTGACTGGGCCGTAGAACCTCAACACAAACAAAGTATATATAGGTCAGTTTGATTATGCCTTATATCGCGAAGACTATCTGATAGAGAAATGTCATACCTTGGATATAAGTTCCATGTGACATGAAGAGTGACCTCAAAATATATGTAGGTCAATGTGACCAGTGATTATGCCTTATATCTCAATGACTATTTGATTGAGAAATGTCATACCTTGGCTATTAGTTCCATGTGACACAAAGAATGACCACAAAATATATGTAGGTCAGTGTGACCTATATTTCATGGTCCAGTAATTATGCCTCATACTTGTAAGACTTTGATTATGCCTTATATCTCAATGACTATTTGATGGAGAAATGTCATACCTTGGGGATATTAGTTCATGTGACATGAAGGCTGACCTCAAAATATATGCATGTCAGTGTGACCTATATTTCATGGTCCAGTCATTTTTGCTTATATTTTGAAGACTTTTTGATGGAGAAATATCATACCATGAATATTATTAGTTCCATGTGACACTAAGTCACCTAAAAATATATGTAGGTCATTGTGACCTACATTTCACAGCTCAGTGGTTTTACCTTATATCTTTAAGACAGTTTCATAGAGAACTGTCAAACCTAGATTTTAACTTCCATGTGACCCATCAATTGATGAAAACTATATATCTAGGTCAGTTTGACTCAGTGTGACCTATATTTTATCATTCAGTGATTTTGCCTTATAAATGGAAGACTGTTTGATGGAGTAATTTCATACCAGTAACATTAGTTCCATGTGATGTGATGATCAACCTCAAAATATATCTAGGTCAGTGTTCCCTGTGACACATAGATTGATGATTTATATTCAGACACACAAAACTTGTATTTTGGATAGAATCAAATAAAAATACTAAATACACCTTTTGACGTGTTAATGTGAAACCATAGGTAGACAAGGCGCAAGCAGGTGAGCTATGCTGTCATGCAACAGCTCTTGTCTATTGTTAAAATCTTAATATTTGCACCCCACCCCTCTTTACCCCCTCACCCTCCCCAGCATATTTTCCCATTGATAAATCTCAACATTTGTCCCCACAATATATTTTTTCTACTTTCTTCACAAAAACATATGTGAGGGTCTTCTAATGAGTACCCACATGCTCTTGTGAAGAAATAAGAAAAAAGTAATGTGACTAACCCCTTTTATTCAGAGCCTTGGAAATGAGCATTGTTCTTCACCCATGGGCCTCACTAGTATATTATAGTATTATTGTAGCCCTCTTATGTTGTGTGGACTCTTCTACTTAAACCTTTTGAACAACCCGTACCTGAAATGTCCGCAAAGAAGGTTATATTCTGCATGGAAAATTGCGGACATTTACCTGCGGAGGTCTGCGGAGTATTGGGACGCTTTGTCCGCAAGTCTACGCAAGCAGGAAATTTTTTCTGTGCGAACGTCCGCAATATTTCCATATGCAGGTCCGCAGTTGTCCGCAGAGAGGTCCTCAGAGAGGTCCGCGGAAGTCTGCGGACATCTGCGGACATCTTTGCGGACGTCTATGCGGACGTCCGCATGGATTGGTGCGGACGTCCGCATGGATTGGTGCGGACGTCTGCATGGATTGGTGTGGACGTCCGCATGGATGGTTGCGGACATCCGCAGGGCCAGAGGATCTGTTAGAGTTGCTCCCCCTGCTGTGTAATAACCTATTGATCATATGTGGTTTTACATGATCATATGCTGTAGGACTTAGTTTTTAATGTTTGCTCTACATAATTATTCATTATGCAAAAACTATAGCTGTTCACAAAATTAGAACATGCAATTAAGATTTTCTGCTGAAGACATCTCTGACTTCATGTAATAATTAGTTGTTTATAAACTTAACAGATTTCCAAGCAAATACAACTGATCATTTTGTATGTGGTTCAAGTTACTGGGAAGGGTCCCAAAATTTGAATAATGATGCAGTACAATTAAGATTTGGTGCAGTTAAAGTTTGGTTGAATAAGAAAGATTTGGTGTATTATAGCCAGTGTGTGTACTATAGCCACTTGCATATAAGTCAAAATAGCTGAATGAATTCATTGAAACTGTAAGAATAATAAAGCAGAATATTCTACCATTATTCTTCTTTAATAATGTACCATTTTATCAATCAATGTCTTTTACAAGTAGTGAGATTATTTTTACAATTAAGAAAAAAAAAACAAAACCAACTTACTTTGCTTTCAAAATATATCCTGACTGTCACAGTGTTTGGAATCCTAATTTCAAATTTTATAGTGTATTGATACATTTTTTGCAATTTATGAAACTGAGTCAAAACAATGTTACATTTGTGTACCATAACACTTTTCTGGTAATTTGAACCAAATAAAAGTGCAGGCCTGAATATCATTACTGTTGGTTAATTGTTTACAATTTAAAATGGTACTATTTTGTGTGTGTGTAAGGTTACTGTGTGTACATTGCCTGACATACTTACCCATTTATTGTTCAAAATGTGTATGACAATATTTCAGAAGTCCGCAGATGTCCGCAAGAATTTGTGCGGACATATGCAGTTTACTTCATTGCCTAATCTTTTCTAAGTCCAAAATGTCCGCACAAGTCCGCAACAGAAAAAAAAACAAAGTCAGAATTTTACACAAGCTTTTGCGGACGTCCGCAGGCTAACTTGCATAGAGCTGCGGATGTCCGCAAAAAGATAGCCCCAGCTGATACGGAAAAATGTCCGCAAAAGTCCGCAGGCTTTGACAGAGGCACGGACATCTGCGGATTTGTAGCAGACATCTGCAGACATACGCCAACTTCCCCAATGATTTACACGGAAGTCCGCATATGTCCGCAGCATATGCCAGACCTGTTGCGGACATTGAAGGTATGGGAAGGCTATTACACATATAAGAGGTCTCAGATAAGTTTTTATTATCAACCATGTTTTATGTCTGGTTAGGTTTTATTATTAGCTTGTCTGGAGCTATGTTCCAGGTCAGCTTATGCCGTTGTTCGTCCATTGTTAACTTTACACATTTTTAACATCTCTTCCCAAAAGGCAAATTTGATTGAACATTGGTGGGAAGTACTGGGCCAAATGGCAATTCAGATTTGCTAAAATCATTCCATTCTGATATCCAAGATAGCCCCCACGGCAGCCATCTTGAAATTCTTCAAACAACATATCCTCCCAAACCATAAGTTGGATTGAACCAAAACTTGAAGGGAGGCGTCGGTATTACCTAGAGATTCAGAATTGCTAAAATCTTTCCCTTCCAGTATCCAAAATGGCCATCTTGAAATTCTTCAGAGGGGGTTTGCCTTTCAATCCATTAGTCTGATTGAACGGAAACTTGACAGTACTGGGCCAAATGGCAATTCAGATTTGCTAAAATCATTCCATTCTGATATCCAAGATAGCCCCCACGGCAGCCATCTTGAAATTTTTCAAACAACATATCCTCCCAAACCATAAGTTGGATTGAACCAAAACTTGAAGGGAGGCGTCGGTATTACCTAGAGATTCAGAATTGCTAAAATCTTTCCCTTCCAATATCCAAAATGGCCATCTTGAAATTCTTCAGAGGGGGTTTGCCTTTCAATCCATTAGTCTGATTGAACGGAAACTTGACAGGAGGCATTGGAACGACATAGAGATTCAGAATTATAAAAATCTTTCCGTTCCCATATCCAAGATGGCCATCATGGTGGCCATCTTGAAATTATTCAAGCGACATCTCCTCCCAAACTATTAGTCAGACCAAGGCAAAATTTCATGGAAGACATCGGAGCTACATAGAGAATTAGAAATGCTGAAGTTGTTCCTTACTGATATGCAGGATGGCCGCCATGGTGGCCATCTTGAAAATCTTCAAACCACATCTGTTGCCAAACCCAAAGTCAGATTAAGCCCAACTTGTTGGGAGGCATTGGGACCATATGGAGATTTAGAATTGCTAAAATTGTTCCGATAATCTAGATGGCCTTCATCTTGAAATTTCTCCAGTATCCAAGATGGCTGCCATGGCATGAAAATCATCAAACAACATCACCTCCCAAATGGTAAGTCGGATTGAGCCGAAACTTGCTGAAAGGCATTAGAGCAACATGGAAAATCAGAATTCAGAATATCCAAGATGGCTGCCATAGAGGCCATCTTGAAAATCTTCAAACTACATCTGCTCTCAAACCCTAAGTTGCATGGATTGAGCCCATACTTGATAGGAGGCATTTGGGCAACATGGAGATTTAGAATTGCTAAAACTGTTCCAATAATCTAGATAGCCTCCATCTTGAAATTCTTTAAACCACATCTCCTGCCAAACCTTTAGTCAGTTTTTATTTGAAACTTGGAAGGAGGCTTTGGAGCATCATGGAGATTCAGAACTACTAAAATCATTCCATTCCAATCTCCAAGATGGCGGCCATGGTGGCTGTCTTGAAAATCTTAAATGACATCTACTCCTGAAGGGAAAGTTGGATTTAGCCAAAACTTGGCATGAGGCACTGGGGAGACATAGAGATTCCAAAATGCTGAAATTTTTCAGTTCCAGTATCCAAGATGGCTGCTATGGTGGCCATCTTGAAATTATTCAGACATCATCTTCTCCTAAAGCATAAGTTTGGTGGAGCTGAAACTTAATCGGAGCATGTAAGTAGCTTAGAGATTCAGAATTGCTAAAAATCGTTCTGTTCCGATATCCAAGATGGAAGCCACAGTGCCATCTTGAATATCTTCAAATAACATCTGTTTCCGAATGGTAAGTCTGAATGAGCCAAAACTTGGTGGGGGGCACTGGGATGACATGGATATTTAGAATTGCTAAAATCACTTTTTTGTGCT
Source organism: Anodontia alba (assembly GCA_964016985.1). Lineage (NCBI taxonomy): Eukaryota > Metazoa > Mollusca > Bivalvia > Lucinida > Lucinidae > Anodontia > Anodontia alba. The sequence goes on from OZ024828.1 coordinate 36,059,397, forward strand.
ATCCAAGAATGCCGCCATGGGAACTGTCTTAAAAATCTTCAATTGTTATCTGCTGCTGAACTTTACATTGGATTTAGCCAAAGTTTGGTGGAATACATCAGGGCAACATAGGGATTTAGAAATGCTAAAATGGTTTTGTTCTGATATCTAAGATGGCCACCATGGCAGCCATCTTGAAAGTCTTCAAATCTGCTCCTGAACAGTAAGTCGGATTGAGATTAAATTTGATGGGAGGCATTGGGGTGTTGTGGAATGGAGGTTCAAAATTGCTAAAATTGTTCTGTTCTAATTTTCAAGAGGACTGCCATGGTGGCCATCTTGTAATTCTTCAAACACATCTCCTCCCAAGCTGTAAGTCAGATTGAGCCTATGCTTGATGGGAAACATCAGGGTGACATGGAGATTCAGGATTGCTTAAATCTTTCTGTTCCAATATCCAAGATGGCAGTCTTGAAACTATCTAAACAACATCAGATTCTGAATTGCTGTCTGACCTGATCTCCAAGATGGCCATCATGGCATAGTGACATTCTTACATACGATGATCAGCCAAATTCAGATGTGCAATTTCTGGCTCATGTGGGCCTCTAGTTAACCGTTTTTTTTTTCTGTTTTTTTTTTTTTTTTTTTATAGAAGTCCCTGTATTCATTGAAAACAGTGTAGATCCTGACCAGTTCTGTCACATCTGATTTGGGTTTGCACCATTTGCAACTGTCCCTTTTATGGGACACTAAGCATAAATGGATTATTGCCAATTTTTATTACAAGGTGACTGTGACAGCAGTATTCCATTTTGTACCTGTAATGATGGTTGGAGTGGAATTGGATGTGAATATGCAGACTGTCCAGGAGAACCGGACTGTAATACTGACAAATGCCAGAACTGTTCTTGTGATGATTCAAGCAACAGTCCCCTTTGCAGGTAAACATTTCAAATTCTTTGAATACCTTATAATATTTGGCCAAAATTTCATAACTCCAGATAACATTAAGAAAACACGCCTATTCAAATATATAGAAAATTTCACCTCCAAAAACTGAAAAACTTTCAGATAAAAACTCTGATATTTTCCATGTTTCTGCTCAAAACATAGATTGTGGGTACTTCTACTAACAAGTACCCACAATCTATATTTTTGAGCAAAAATAAAAAAAAAAAATAATGTAAACCCAGTTTTACTGTATAAAAATGGGGTTTAAGAGGGTCAAAATTATAAAGGTATGTTTACGTGATGAAACACTTTTTTACCAGCCAAATGGTATTGATATTTTTATTACTTCTCTACAATAACATATGTTCTAGGTACTCATTAGAAGCCCCTCTGCAATGTCTTATTTGCACAAACATTACGAAAACATTCGTGCATATAATTAGAAGTTTTATACGCTCGTTCTAAAGCTATTTTTTATATGATGCATTATCTTAATTGGATGAAATATGACTTTACATATACTCATAAAGTTTTTATCCCTTTTAAATAATGCAAATGTGATATGTCTCATGATTTTAGAACTGCTTGCCTTTTATGTCTCAAAAAATGTGCCATTATTTGTGTTTTATATGAATTTTATGCCTGTGTTTTGATATTTGTATATATATGTATATAGTTATTTTATAGAGGGCCGCAAGGTAGAATAGCTTTTAAGCTAATTTGTGTTACCCTCTTAAAACAGTGTATAAATAAATAAATAAATAAAAATAAAAAATATGCCTATTCAAATATATTGAAAATTTTACAAACAAAAAATGATAATTTTCAGATAAAAAATTCTTATATTTTTCAAATTTCTGCTCAAAACATAGATTGTGGGTACTTGTTAGAACTGCCTTGGTGAGGCAGTTCTAACAAGTACCCACAATCTATTTTTTGAGCAGAAATAAGAATAATAATGTATACCTCTGTAAACCCCAGTTTTATTATATAAAAGTGGGGTTTAAGGGGGTCAAAACTATATAGGTGTGTTTTCGTGATGTAAATAAATAAAATTTTGTCTGCTACAAATTTGCATGTCTCTGTTAGGGTAAAAGCTGAAGCAAAAGGCATTGTGAAATGCGTTTTTTTTTGGGGTTTTTTTTGCAAGCCCATTTCAGGCCACTTGTTAAAAATACTTGTAGGCTTATTGCTGACAGTAAGACAAATATTGCAGTCAATTCATTGAATACCAAGAGAACAAGCAGCCCCAAAAAGTAACTGAGCAAAAAGAATTTGCATATACTGGGATGTCATATACCAATCAAGAAAAATTGGGTCAGTCATATACTTTTTTAAAGAAAAAAGAGGGCTAATCATATACACTACAACCTCTTTATAACACGGTTCGTTATAACACGGTTTTGGATATAACACGGTTCAAAGATGGATCCCCAAAATGTATATATTATATTGAAAAATGACCATAAATGGTCATTTTTCAATATAATCTATACATTTTTTTTGGATATAACACGGTTGTTTAACTAAAACATGGTGTATGCTATGGACCCAAACAATAGTGTTATAAAGAGGTTGTGGTGTACCTGGCAGCGCTGAAAAAGGGGGGCCATTTGGCATGCACATCGGTTTTATGCCATATATAAGAAATTAAGGTGTTCCAATATTTAGGGTAGTTTCTCAGTCAGAGCTATTACTGTCAGGTCCCATTTATTCCAGATGTACTGGTCAGTGGTTTGGTAGTGGTTGTGAGCGCAAGTGTGAGCATGGCCAGATGAACCCAGTGGGCAGTGACAGTTGTGAGTGTGATCCAGGCTGGACAGATGATACTTGCAGCACTGAATGTAGTGACCATGGAAAAATTGTCTACAATGATGTTCTTAAGACAAATCACTGTAGATGTGACACGGGGTGGAGAGGACGTCTGTGTGACCAACCGGGTTGTCCTGGAGAAACAAAGGACTGTTCGGGACATGGAGAATGTAACGCTGCCACTCATATATGCACCTGTGATAATGGTTGGACCGGCAATAGTGACCCACTTTTAAAAGCCTGCGATGAACCTGACTGCCCAGGAGATCCCGACTGCAATAATCGTGGGTTATGTGACGATTCGTTCACCATGCCAAGATGTGTGAACTGCGAGGCTGGCTTTATGGGAGCTGCATGTGAGGAAGATTGTACATATGGCAAGCAGCTACCGATGAACAGTGGTTTCTGTTTGTGTGATTCATGCCACACAGGAAAGGGATGTAATGTTGAGTGCAATGGGCAGGGCACATGTAACAAAAATGGTACTTGTGAATGTAATGAGAACTGGAAAGGATCAAAATGTGAGGTTCCAGGGTGTCCAGGAGACTGCTCCGGTAGCAGCAAGGGAGTCTGTAACTCTGCAGAACATGTATGCTTTTGTATTCAAGGTTTGTATAAAGCACAACCTTAGATAATGTACAATCAGCAAAAAAAAATCAAGATTAGCTTGTGCAGCCATATAGTCTGATCAGATTGTGTGAACGTCCATCTTCTGACTCCAGCCACTAACTGCCCTATCTATCTGTCTGTCTGTCTGTCTGTCTGTCTGTCTGTCTATCTATCTATCTATCTATCTATCTATCTATCTATCTATCTATCTATCTATCTATCTATCTATCTACCTACCTACCTACCTACCTACCTACCTACCTACCTACCTACCTATCTATCTATCTATCTATCTATCTATCTATCTATCTATCTATCTATCTATCTCACACACACACAGACATACACACATACCTTGGTGTCTCAGTAGGATAAGTGCCTGTATGGTGCTCAAGAGGTCAAGGGTTTGATCTCTGTCGGATCCGGTAATATTCTTTCATAGAGATTGATCCTGAAATATTTTATATAGTTAGTCTTTCCCATGCATTGATTCAAAAAGGACATTTGTCAGTTTCTGGCAAAAGAATGTGTGCAAAAACTGGCTAATTGCTTAGAGGACTAAATCTGACCAGGAAAAGTTGGTTAGGTATACTGAAAGGATCAACATGACCCTACCTGCTTGACTGGGCTGTAAAACCTCAGCTTGCAGTTAAACCTCAGCTTGCACAGACACACACACACACAAACACACACACATGCCTTTTTGTCTACTAAACTGCCCACTGAAAAAGAGTAGAGTCCAGCTTTGGGCAAGCACATTAGAGAGATGTTTAGATTTAAACTTTAATCTACTTATTACAATTAAAAGCAGACAGTATATGAAATGTTTTTCTAGTTTTCAGAGAAAATAAGATGACATTTCATGTGAATTGTTTCCAAAGGGAAAAATATGCCTGATTTTCATGTGATGCTTCCAGTAGAGTGCTAAGGCTTTAAAATGTGAAAGCCTATTTTCAGGGCAAAATAGGAAAAAATATTTAAAACTATCGTCTGATGAATTTTTTCCAAGGGTACTAAGCATTAAGACAATGTGGTAATTCAGAAGATACTTTTATCACTTTTGCACAAGAATATGTGCTATGAGTACTTATTATACCCCCGATATACGAAGTATGTGGGGGTATATAGTTTTCGCTTTTCCGTTCATCTGTTCATTCATTCTTACGTACCTTTGTTCGTTTGTTCGTCTTTCCGTCACAGGTTCAAAGTTTTTGCGTTAAATTTTATAAGACCCCATATTTTGAAGACCCTTTGATGGATTTCATTCATATTTGGCATGATGGTAGATATAGGCCTAAAGTTTTCATCAGCACCATCCCCACCCCGGGGGTGACCTTGGGGTCAAGGTCACGGACTTAGAATTTTCATAAAAAAGTCAAAGCTTTTTGTGTTTAAGTTTATATAGCTATTCCATCAAGACCATTCGAGGAATTTTATTTATATTTGACATGTTGGTAGATATAGGTCTAGAGTTTTACTCAGCATCATCCCCATCCCGGGGTATGACCTTGAGGTCAAGGTCACAGAAATTTCATATAAAAGTAAAAAAAAATTGCATCTTAGTTTATCTAGCTATACCATCAAGATCTTTTGTTGAATTTCCTTATCCTCCTACCGAAAGGTTTAGGGAATATAGCTATCAGCATGGAATCCATCTGTCCATCCATCCATCTGTCTGTCCATAAACGCATTATTGTGCACCCCATAACTCCTAACTACTCTTTGAGCTTTTTCAGGAAACTGTCAGGTTGTAGAGGTCATTTGGTAGGATGTCAGGTACAAGAAAGACAACTCTAACTGACTTGGTCCATGAGTTATCTCCCCTTGTCTCCAGAATTGTAAAAATTTTGTGTGAACCATAACTTTAAAACATGTTAAGATATTTTCATGATACTTCACCAGTATGTATAGGACATTGAGTAGGCATATCACATTCAAGAATGACACTCTGACTCCATTCTGCAGTTTTCTCCCTTGGTTATTTAAATCTTGTGCAGGCAATAACTCTAAAAATTCTTTAAGATATTTTGTGATACTTTACCGATATGTAGAGGGCATTGAGTAGGCAGGTGACCTTAAAATTTTCATTAAATTTATATAGCTATATTATGAAGACCCTTTTGTTGGTTTCATTAATATTAAGCATGATGGTATATGATGGTATATATAGGTCTAAAGTTTTTCTTGGCACCATCGCTAAGCTGGGGCATGGCTTTTAAGTCAAGGTCACAGACTTTTCATACAAATTTCATTTTTGCTTATATTATAAAGACTGATTGATTTCACTAGTATATGGTGATAGTTATAGGGCTAAAGTTTTATTTAGCTCAATCCCTGCACCTGTGCCTGATCTTTGAGGTCAAGGACTTCATATTATGTGTAATTGAATTTTTTCAATGTTACAACTGCCATCTCCAGAGTCATTTATTGTCTTTGCTCCTTTTCGACATCTTCTTCTTATTATTATTATTGTTCTAGTTTTTCTTTTTGCCCAGATATTGTCCTGGTGAGTCCTCAGTAACCACTAGATGGATTGTTCTGAAAATTGGGGATATGATAAGATATGGATATGAAGTTTTGCAAAAAGGTTTCAAAATTCAAAATTGCGAAAAGAGTGCACCAGAGGACATTCTGAAATCAGCTCAAATTTTGTCAAGACAAGTTCTCAGTAGCCATTGGATGGATCGTTCTGAAATTTTGGGATATGTTAGATATGGATATGAAGTTTTGCTAGAGGGTTTCAAAGGATCCCCCAGGGGTATTGCACACCCTTCACTTCATAAAAGGCCTAATATCTCAGAAACCATTCAGATCCCCACCCCTAAACCATATATATTCTTGTTCTTTATGATAAGACGCATCCAATGACACCCCCTAAAGCTTATAGATTCTTGTTCCTTATAAGACGCAGCCAATGATATCAACCTGAGGTATACCAAATCCCGCTCCAATTCATATATGGCTTAATACCTCAGGAACCATTCAGAACCCCACCCCTTAACAATAAATATATTGTTGTTCCTTATGATAAAACGCATTCAGTGACACCGACAGTGGGTCCCCCCCGGGCTTATGTCCTCCCCCCTCCAGGTCATATGGCTTGATATCTCCAGAACCATTCAGAACCCCTAAACCATATATATATTTGTTCCTTATGATAAGAAACATTCAGTTACACTGACCAGGGGTCCCCTGGCCTCCAGTTCATATGAAGCTTTTTTTTCTCAGAAACCACTTAGAACCCCACCCCTAAACTTTATATATTTTTGTTCCTTATAAGACACATTCAGTAACACCAACAGTGGGTCCCCTGGGCATATGCCCTACCTCCTCCAGTTCATATGAGACTTAATATCTTAGAAACTGTTCAGAACCCCACCCCTAAACCATATATATTGCTGTTCATTTATGATAATACACATTTAGTGACACTGACCCTGGGTATGCCCTGCCCCCTCCAGTTCACATAAGGCTAAATATCTCAGAAACCTTCAGACCCCCACCCCTAAACCATATATATTGTTGTTCCTTATCATAAGAGGTATTCAGTGACACTGACTGTGGATCTTTCTGGATATGCCCCACCGACTCCAGTTCAGATAAGGCTTAATATCTCAGACATTGTTCAGATCCCCACCCCTAGACCATATATATTTATACCCCGGCAAACGAAGTATGCAATGGGGGTATATAGTTTTTGTCTTTTCTGTGTGTCTGTGTGTCAGTTTGTTTTGTGTCAAACTTGAAATTTTGTACACATGACAAGTATGACTAGTTGTATTGTGGGAAAGAAAATAAGGGCCATGGGGCGAGGTCCCTTAGAGTTATTTCCCTTTGATGTTCTGGCTATACTGATGGCCATGGCTAGGGGTATTAGTGTGCATATGCTCACTTCATGATCTAGTATTATTCCTTATGATAAGACACATTCATTGACATCAGCAGTAGGTCCCCAGGGGTTATTCCCCAGCCCATCTCAGAAACTTTTTAGATCTGTGCCAAACATAAAGGGAGCACATTTGAGCATTGGGCATTCATTTTGGTGGCTTTATAATTGGTAGCTTATTATCATATCTTCTTATGAGATGATTTTATTGAATACTAACAATTCTTTTTAGTACAATTATCTTAAAGAGTGAAACTTTATCTCAGATTATCACCAGGATCAAGCCTTATTTTCCTGGGGGAAATGATAGAGAAATTTAGAATGTCATCTGCAACAGCTTTGAATTAATTTGTAAACAGCCTCTTGGAGCAATTAAAATGCTGATATGTTAAGTGCATGTTGCTTTGACTTCTTGATAATGTAAAATAGTGGAAGACCATTAAGTTTTACCCCTGTTCATCTGTCCATCCATGCGTGCTTACTGAAGAAATTGTATTCATAAATCCTAAACAGTACGGAAAATATTCATGAATCTTCACAGATTGCTGAATCATATTTAGACAATGTGTTGTAAAAAGGAAGACAATGCAGGCTACTTTGGCTTTGAAATTATTGCCATGGATATGAAGTTTTGCCTAAAATCCATGTTAAAATTCATGTCTAAGTCACAACTCCTAAACCATATGGAATATGTTCATGAAATTTCACAGTTTTCTAAAGTATATTGAGACAATGAGTCATAAACATGGAACTCAGCTCTGGCTACTTTGGTTTTTTAATTATCCCGTCTTGCCTAAAATTCATGTGTGAAAATTTGTGTCTGACTCGTAACTCCTTGACCATATTGAATATATTCATGAAACTTCCCAGATGGTAAATTATACTGAGATGTATCGCAAGCAAGGAAGACAACTGGCTACTTCGTTTTGTTTTTTTTAAGTACCCCCCACCCCTTACTTAGAAGATCTCTATTATGTTATTTACGTCTTACTTAGAAGATCTCTATTATGTTGTTTACTTTGTCTTTCTGAACCTCCAGTCTTGGCCTGTTACTTAAGCATTGTATGATGCAAAAGGCACCAGGCAAGGTCATCTTTGTTCTATGGACACTTTTCTATTTTTTATCAGCTTTTAAGAAGCATATTTAAAAAAAAGTATCAGTGATAGATATATAGTAAAAACAGCTATCTTAAATTAAACAGTATTTGTATCACCCGGATTATCACTTTATATGGAGATGTTAACCTGTCATCATTTTTGCATGTATGTAAGTCTGTTGTTTTTTGTTGTTGTTGTTTTTTTTCATTACGAAAACACGCCTATTCAAATACATAGAAAATTTCACCTCCAAAAACTGAAAATGTTCAGATAAAAAACTCTGATATTTTTCATCTTTCTGCTCAAAACATAGATTGTGTGTACTCGTTAGAACTGCCTCACCAATCAATGTTTTTGAGCAGAAATAAGAAAAATAATGTATACCCCTGTAAACCCCAGTTGTAACATATAAAAGTGGGGTTTATGGGGGTCAAAATTATATAGGCATGTTTACATGACGTTTTTTTTTGTTTTGTTTTTTTTCCTTTTTTTCTGGATATGGAAGATATAAAGGAGTTTTCTGTTTGCTGCAGGTTGGACAGGAAAGGACTGTAGCATACCAGATTGCGGTGGATGTGGAGAAAATGGCTACTGCAATGGTTCAGTAAATCCACCTGTTTGTGAATGCAAAGAGGTAAAATCATTACGAAAACACGCCTTTTTAAATATATTGAAAATTTTACCACCAAACACTGAAAGGTTTCAGATGAAAAATTCTGATATTTTTCCTATTTCTGCTCAAAACAAAGATTGTGGGTACTCATTAGAACAGCCTCGCCGAGGCAGTTCTAACGAGTACCCACAATCTATGTTTTGAGCAGAAATAGGAAAAATAATGTTTACCCCTGTAAACCCCAGTTTTACTATATAAAAGTGGGGTTTATGGGGGTCAAAATTACATAGGCGTGTTTTCATGATGTTATTTGTATGTGTTTTTTTTTTGTTGTTTTTTTGGCCATCAGTACTAGAGAAATAGATGGGCTGCACTTTTTCATGTGGATTTTTATTGCTGAATTATTTATATAAATCCTTTGCATTTAAGGCTGTGTCTCATAATTATTGGAGAAAACACCTTTTACAGTTTTTGCTACATTTTCATTCATTATGAGAACCAACAATATGTGTTTTCATGGATATCTTTCTTATTTCTCCAAGAAGTCCTATTTTGTAGCTACTCATTAGAATGCCTCGTCAACATGCTTCTAATGAGTACCAATAACATAAGTTTTTTTGTTGAGAAATAAGAAGAAAATATCTTGCTACAGCCTCTTATCTGGAGCTGTGTCCTCAAACCTTCAGTTGCTTTTGGCAAAAGGTAGTAGCAGTTAAGACCATGTTATTGTATTACCATATTCAACCTATTTACTACACTGTGCCCTTCAGATTTTCAAAATTACTGGAAAAAAAAATTAATTGTTCTAAATTATTCACCTAATAAGTGCACACTTATAGCCAACAACAGAGGACTTCATAAAAGGCATAATAAATGATGCTTATGTGCTATGTTTTTTTTTCTGATTTTCTTTAGAAAAGAATTTGTTGTTGGTACGTATTTGAATTGCTTTGACTTGTCAAGCAATTTCAATGAGTACCCACAACATATGGCATTCTTTCAGAGAGATTGATCATGAAATATTTCTTGTGGTCATTCTCTCCTTTCTGCTGATTCAAGAAGAGCATACATCAGTTTCTGGTGAAAGAATGTGCACAATACTGGTTAACTGCTTAGTGGAGTAAGACTGCCCAGTTAAAGTGTGGTTAGGTAAACTCAGCACAAACAACATCATATGGTTTTATAAAGAAGTAGATAAAAGTACACAGGCTGTAGACTATGAAATTGCTTGACTGTGTATTTATATGGGTATGTGCAGTAATAAGATCAAATATGGTACATAGTATTTCCCCATGAAGTTGGATTATGTCAATTAAACTTGATTTAATAACTTTTATGAAGCACTCCTTGCTACTGTTTCATACAGTTTAGATAAAAGTGCTTGGAAAATGACTAGCAAGGGCCAGCTCTCATTTGCTTTTTCTACCAAAGATGTTGAATAAGATAAAATTGTCAACTGATTGGGGTTTCATTTCAGTTTATTCATTCTAAGTATATGGGGCAGAGAACTGGATAATACCTCATACATCTGTTTGAAGCCATGATTGAATGGGCAGACTCATATGGTGTTTGAACGTGGTTTTTACTTGAACATGCTTAAAATGATTCATAGCTTTTTTATACGCCCGTTTTGAAAAAACAGTCATGTTATGGCATGGCACTGTCTGTCCAGCCGTCCGTAAACATTGTACACTCCATAACTCGGTAAATGTTCAGGATATCTTCATGAAATTGTATAGGAATATGTATTAGGTCGGGATGACATGTCGGGCACAAGAATGATTGTTACCCCTTTATTAGTTTCCAAGTTATACCCCTTTGATTAATTTTTTTTCAAAAAATTCTTGTATGCCCCATAACTCAGTAACCATTAGGGATATCTTCATGCAACTTTATAGGAATATGTATTAAGTCACGACAAGGTTTCACGCACAAGAATGATTTATCTCCCTTATTTTCCAAGTTATGCCCCTTTGATTAATTTTTCGAAACATTTTTGTATGCTCCATTATTCAGTAACCATTCAGAATAGCTTCATGAAATGTTATAGGAATATGTATTAGATCAAGACAACGTGTCACGCATAAGAATGATTGTTCCCTCTTTCTTAGTTTCCAAGTTATGCCCCTTTGATTAATTTTTTTCCAAACATTCTTGTATGTGCCATAACTCAGTAACCGTTAGGGATATCTTCATGCAAATTTATAGGAATATGTATTAGGTCAGGAGAATTTGTCATGCACAAGAATGATTGTTCCCTCTATCTTAGTTTCCAAGTTATACCCCTTTGATTATTTTTTTCCAAGCATTCTTGTACACAGCTTAACTCAGTAACTGTTAAGGATATCTTCATGCAACTTTATAGGAATATGTATTAGGTCAGGACAATGTGCCGTGCACAAGAATGATTGTTCCCCCTTTCTTATTTTCCAAGTTATGCTCTTTTGATTAATTTTCCCAAACATTCTTGTATGCTCCATAATTCAGTATTAGTTCAGAATATATTCATGCAATTTTATAGGAATATGTATTAGGTCAGGACAATGTGTCGTGCACAAGAATGATTGCTCCCCCTTTCTTTGTTTCCAAGTTATGCCCATTTGATTATTTTTTTCTTGTATGCGCCATAACTCAGTAACCAGTGTGGATACTTTCATGCAATTTTACAGGAATTATAGGATAGTGTTTTAGGTCAGGACAACATATCACAAATAATAGCAAACAGGCGTATAATGCACCATTTGCAAAGCTCTTGTTATACAATGTGACATAATATAATATTGCCACTCTGGAGTAAGTATGGTTTACACTTTCTTTGATGTAGCACTAATTCTAGTTATTGCACAGTAATATCATTGTATACAGCATGCTAAATATGGAGAGTTGACAAATTTATAGACTTTCTGATGAGATTTTTAAATGGAATCATACAAAAAGAAATGAAAAAGTAGGAATCACACTAATATTTTTTGTTGCATTAACATTTACCAGTTTCCTCAGAAGATACTACACGAAAACACGCCTATGTAATATTGACCCCCTTAAACCCCACTTTTATATAGTAAAACTGGGGTTTACAGGGGTATACATTATTTTTCTTATTTCTGCTCAAAAACATAGATTGTGGGTACTCCTTAGAACCGCCTCAAACAAGGCGGTTCTAACGAGTACCCACAACCTATGTTTTGAACAGAAATGTGAAAAATATCAAATTTTTTATCTGAAAACTTTCAGTTTTTGGAGGTGAAATTTTCAATATATTTGAATAGGCGTGTTTTCGTAATGTTATATCAAACAATGTACTTGGGACCCAGGAAATGTTAATGCCTGAAAAAAGCATGATCTTTATATTGGCTTAATCCATTTATACCTAGTGTCCCACAAAAGGGACATTGGCAAACAGTGTTGACTGAGATCAGATATCACAGAATGCAGTATCAGATAGGGTTTACATTGTTTGCTTTAAGTACATGAATTTCTATACTAAAGAATAACCCTAGAAACAAACCAGACCCCTTATATTGGAAATGGACCTGACCAAAGAGAGCGATAGAAGATTCCATTAGGCATAAATGAGTCATTACTTTCCCGGCTCCACCATATATGCCCCAAGTTCATATATTCAGACAGACATGCCTGAGCCAACAGGGAAGACCCAGGTCAGACACCATGAAACATGGTGTCTGATGAGGGCTTATACACTGTTTCCTTATTATTCAGAAATCTTTATTTTTTCTATCCCCTTTCAGGGATACTTTTATCCTGACTGTAGCAAGCTCTGTGAGAATGGAACTGTAGAGTGGCCAGATAGTTCCGGCTTCTGTCGATGTGACCCATGTTACAGTGGTGACAGATGTCAGCTAGAATGTTCAGGCAATGGTGAATGCAGTGATGGTGTTTGTAACTGCACAAGTCTCGCAGGTAATTATACTAGCTACAGCATAAGATTACCAACAATTTGGCATTCTGACTAGTGTAAACTAAGATCATCCTGTGTAGCAGTCCTTTTAGCTTAGGGGCTTAGTTTCTTTTTCTGAAGGTAGCTTACAATAAAAAGAAGGTCCAAGCAACCAGCAAAGGGTCTGATCAGAATGTGCATATGTGCAGACTGATTTGAGCCTTTCTGGTCGCACATGCCATTTTGTTAAAATTCTCCTGAGGTGGCTTATATGTAATGCCTTGAATTTAGCCCTTAAAGCACCAGTCACAACAATTGTCGTCTGCTTTGTCTTCTGCCGGTTACTTTAAAAGTCATTATTGCAAACAGTGTGGACCCTGATCAGACTGCTCCTTTTAGGAGCAGTCAGATCTGGGTCCACACTGTTTGCCTATATGCAAAATGTAAGTTTGAAAAGTTTGCAAGAAGATGCAGCAGACGACATAAGCGGACGACATTTTCAGATGCAGATTTTCTTGGCACTTTAAGGGTTATACTGCCTTTAAGGGGACTGAGACTGATAAACTGCTATAGTATATATTGCCTTTATGGGGACTGATAAACTACTATAATGAAGTTGTGGTATACTGCCTTTAATAGGACTGATAAACTACTATAATGAAGTTGTGGTATACTGCCTTTAATAGGACTGATAAACTACTATAATGAAGTTGTGTTATACTGCCTTTAATGGGACTGATAAACTACTATAATGAAGTTGTGTTATACTGCCTTTAATGGGACTGATAAACTACTATAATGAAGTTGTGTTATACTGCCTTTAAGGGAACTGAGACTGATAAACTGCTATAGTATATATTGCCTTTATGGGGACTGATAAACTACTATAATGAAGTTGTGGTATACTGCCTTTAAGGGGACTGATAAACTGTTATAATAAAGTTGTGGTATACTGCCTAAAAAGAGACTGATAAACTATTATAATAAAGTTGTGGTATACTGCCTTAAAGGGGACTGATAAACTGTTATAAAGAAGTTGTGGTATACCACCTTTAAGGAGACTGATAAACTGATATAAAGAAGTTGTGATATACTGCCTTTAAGGGGACTCTTAAATAGTTATAATGAAGTTATGGTATTCTGCCTTTAAGGGGACTGATAAACTATTATAATGAAGTTATGGTATACTGCCTGTAAAGGAAATAGTAAACAATTATAATGAAGTTGTGGTACACTGCCTTTAAGGAGACTGATGAACTATTATAAAAGAGATTAGAAAATTAGAAAAGAACTCTGGTCTAAAAAGAAAGAATTTATCCTCTTTGGGAGCAAATTCTTTCCTTTTAGAGGAGATTGCTGTTCAAAGGAGAGTGAAAAAAAAAACAGTTTTGATAGAGTCATTTTCCCTGAAATTGTATCTATCCATCTTAAGTAAAATTATGTCTTGGCATTCCTTATTCATGAATCTATATTAAGGATCCTTATTTTTGTTTACTAGGTGATGCCTGGGAAGGAGAACTGTGCAATGGAAAAACATGTCCAGGGCAAGATGGTCCATGCAGTGGGCATGGCACCTGCACAGCTAGCACATCAGAATGTGCATGCAATCCTGGTTGGCAGGGATATGATTGTAGTAAACCAAAGTGTCTCAATGATTGTTCAGGTGAGATTGTTTAAAGGAAAAGATATGATATGAGATAGTTCATAGAGTTTAAAGATATGATTTGAGATAGTTCATAGTTAGAGATAATCTGAGAGAGTTAAAAATCAGAGGTAATATTAACTTGCTTTAGATAAAAGATAAAATCAGCAGATGGCAAATCAATGTTTTGTTATTCATCTCTAGAAATATGGGTTATTTTATTTGAATTGACTCCATTGGACATGATATTAGCCTTAAAGTTCCAGTCTAACAGTGGCAGAATACAGTCTTAAATATATGTATTTTTTGTCGCACCTGTCTTAGCATGATGACTTAGGCGGGCAAGTTTCCATCCGTTTCTTTCTGTATGTGTGTTGGAGCTTGTTTTCGCTTTTTAGTATGCAGATGTGACATAACTTTCAATAAAGTACTTAATTTTTTTTTTTTTTTTTTTTTTTTGGATTTTCCTGAAAAAGTGGCTGTGAATTATCTGCCTGGCTGACAAGTCAAATGAAACATGACATTAAATATGCAGCCTTATTTACACAGAGAAATAAGAAAAACTATAGGCTGATGATGATTCCCATAAACTGTCAAGCATTACTTTCTCAGAGAAATAATAAAAAGATGATAAGAACTTCATCTTCTGTAATATTGAATGTGTCATTCAATATTACAGAAGATAAAATTCTTTCAGGGTTAATTAAATGCACCCCCCCCCTCCCCCCCACACCCCCCCCCCCCCAAAAAAAAGTATGTGAAGTAAATGAAATGTAAGTGAAGATACCTAGGAAATGCCAGAATCATGAAGCACAGTCTTCTCGAGGCACCAGGAGAAACAATGACAAAACAAATGCCACGTATACAGAAAGAACTGCAACAGAGAAACCACCTTGGCATTATGAAAACCTGTAATCATCATGAAAACAAGCCTATATAATTTTGACCCCCTTAAACCCAACTTTTATATAGTAAAACTGGGGTCTACAGGGGTATACACTTATTTTGCTTAGTTCTGCTCAAAACATAGATTGTGGGTACTCATTAGAACCGCCTTGCGGAGGCAGTTCTAACAAGTACCCACAATCTATGTTTTAAGCAGAAATATGAAAAAAAAATCTGAGTTTATGTCTGAAAATTTTCAGTTTTTGGAGGTAAAATGTTCTATATATTTGAATAGGCTTGTTTTCGTAATGATATAGAAAATTTCACCTCCAAAAAACTGAAAATTTTCAGGTAAAAAAAAAAGACTGATATTTTTCATATTTCTGCTCAAAACATAGATTGTGGGTACTTGTTAGAACTGCCTCAGTGAGACAGTTCTAACAAGTACCCACAATCTATGTTTGTAAGCAGAAGTAAGAAAAATAATGTATACCCCTGTAAACCCCAGTTTTACTATATAAAAGTGGGGTTTAAGGGGGTTAAAATTATATGGGAATGTTTTTGTGATGTTCAGAGATGTATTATGTGGCAAAAATGTGTCTTCAGGACATAATCATGCAGATAGAGAAGGCCCAGATCAGCCTACTCATCAATGAAGACTGCTTTTTACAGAATCATTAAATACTGTAGAATATATCAGCATGTAGCAAAGGCTCATTTATTGGCTGATCAGAATTTTGACTTCTCCCATATGTTGAAAGATATCTTGGTGTGGCCTTGGTGCCATGGTGCAGATTATATTTTAACACTTCATGCTGGATAAAATTTTCAGCAGAAGACATATTGAATGTTTTTTTTTATTTATTTTTCCCATAAAGGAAGCTTTACCATTTCATTCTAATTGGTAACAATTTGCATAAAATCTCAAAACCTGTTTGCTGGAACAAATATGAAAACCTTTTTTTTTTTCTTTTTTTTTTCCCAGCAAATAGGTTTTGACATAAAATGCAACAATGCCAATGCCTGTTTTCTGATAAATATCAATTTGTCATCTGCTGAATTTGCTCAGAGAGTAGTAAGAGTTAAAGTTATTATATTAGCATACAGCCTTTTTAAGATGTCTTTCCTACTGTGGTAAACAAATTTAAACTTGATGTATATATGTTTTTTTTTCAAGTAGTCAGTTTTTTTCCCAATTTTATGCTTTACCAGTTGACTTAGTAATGCAGACATTAGTAAACTTTTGTCTTGTTCTCCATATCCATATCAATAATAGGAGGATTATTTATTTTATTTCATTACGAAAACATGCCTATTCAAATATACTGAAAATTTTACCACCCAAAATGAAATTTTTCAGATAAAAAATTTTGATATTTTTTATATTTCTGCTCAAAACATAGATTTTGGGTACTAGTTAGAACCGCCTCATCAAGGCAGTTCTAATGAGTACCCACAGTCTATGTTTTGAGCAGAAATAAGAGAAATAATGTATACCCCTATAAACCCCAGTTTTCCTATATAAAAAGATGTTTTCGTGGTGTCATAATTTGTCAGTAATGGTACAGGAATGGCAGGTGGACTCTGTATATGTAACAACTATAGTCAGACATGTTAAGCCAGCCTCGGTGGCTCAGTTGGATGCGCTGTCCGACTGGAGACCAGGAGGTCGCGGGTTCAACCCCCGCCGAGGTCAGCAACATTCTTTCGTGGAGATTGATCATGAAATATTTTCTACGGTCATTCTCTCACTTCCGCTGATTCAAGAAGGGCAGTTGTCAGTTTCTGGCGAAAGAATATGCACACTACTGGTTAACCGCTTAGAGGACTAAGCCTGCCCAGTAAACGTGTGGTTAGGTAAACTGACTGCGCTCGACATGACCCCATTGGGTTGACTGGGCCGTAAAACCTCAACACAAACAAACAGACATGTTAAATTGTCAAAATAAAAATTGAACAGATTCTGGAAAAAAATAAGTGATGTCATTATTTGTACATTAAATGGGGGAATTTTCAGTCATTTTTAGGGAGTCAGAGTGTAAAACTAGGTTGTGGAGTGAAAAAAAAAAGTAGTGAATCTCACAAAAAGCATTTGTAGGTAATAGTACATGTTTGGAAGGAGGACTGTGTAAAAGTAACAAGAAAACTATTGGATGCTGCTGCAGTGTTAAAATGTGTTAATAACTACAGTAACATGGACAGTATAGAGTTTGTCTGTAATAAGAGGTTGATGTATTTTATAATTTGTAGGTAATGGTACATGTATGGAAGGAGGAATCTGTAAATGTAACAACAAAACTATTGGAGACTCCTGCAGTGTTGAATGCATTAATGGCTTCAGCAACAATGACAGTACAGAGTGTATCTGTACTCAGACCTGTTACACTGGTTATACATGTAATAGTGTCTGCAACAACAATGGAGACTGTGACACAGATGGAAAATGTGTGTGCAATTTTGATGCCATGGTTACTGGAGAGCAGTGTGATGTACCTGGATGTCCTGGTGAGCCAGATTGTTCTGGTCATGGAACCTGTGTTAAGGGAGTTGGTTGCACCTGTGAAAGGGGCTGGAAGGGTATCGGATGTGAAATAGCAGACTGTGATTGTAATAATATCACTGCTATCTGTAAACAGGAAGAGGAGGATTATGAACCACGTTGTTACAACTGTTCTTCTCCCTATATTGGTGACAGATGTCAAAAACGGTATGACAATATTTACCTACGAATGATGCACAACACATGAATAAGGCCCTTATGCAATTTGCAGACAGTGCAGGTCTATATCAGCCAGCTCATAATCACAAGCTGATCAGGGTTTTCTTTGTCTGCTTACAGAATCAATGGATACTGTAGTATGTTTTGACAATCAGGGCCCGTTCAAAGTGCCGTTAGCTTAACAAGTTTGTTAAGGGTCATTTCGTTAAATGTTTTAGTGGATTCAGTATACAATATTCTGATATTTTTTGCTGAAAAAATGTGAGTAGCTTTTGCACTGCAAAAGCTACTCACATTTTTTCAGCAAAAAATTTCAGCATATTTGAGTATCACTCGATGTAAATTTTAACGGATCATTAATTAACAACATTGTTAGTTTTGAACAATTGGGCCCAAGAAATGTCCAGATTAAACTGCACAGTTGTGCAGGTCCATCTTGACCTTCACTGTTCACATTTTGCAGAAGGTCCTTTTTCTCACAGTGTGCATCATTTAGTACATGTCAAATGCATTAGGTTAATACACCTATCTGAAATGTTTAGTTGTCCACCATAGAACAGGCACTTTTTTCAACTAGATAAATCACCTTATTTTTTTTTCTTTTCTTTTTTTTTTTTTTTTTTGTGCAACCAAAAAAGTTTTGAACATTTTCTAATTTCTCCACATAAATTCAGAAATGTTGTAAGCCAAAAAGGCTTAAAACCTCTTTTTCCCAGGCCAAGTTCAGCTTCTAGGGAAAACTTTAGTTCCAGTCTGATGGGCAATAGTGGATGATTCCACATTACATATGCTTTATGTATGTAAAATGTATACTTCTTAGTCATAGATAAGCCAGTATTTTTAACAAAACAATATTGTTATTTTACCTGTTTCTTCTTAGAAATGTATGTTGTGGAGAAATAAGAAGAATGAATTTTTTATGCCCCCGCCTATTCGAAGAATAGCAGAGGGGCATTAAGTATTACCCCTGTCCATCCCCTACGTCTGTCTGTCCGTCCGTCTGTCCATCCATACGTCCCACTTCGTGTCCGGGCCATAACTCCCAAACCGTATGGAATATATTCATGAAACTTCACAGGTGCATACATCACATTGAGACGATGTGTCATGAACAAGGAAGACAACTCTTGCATTTTTGGTTTTTGAATTATTTCAGCTTGACTTAGTTCCATATAGTTAACTGTGTCCGGGCCATACATCCTAAACCGTATGAAATATATTCATGAAACTTTACTAGTGCCTGCATCACACTGAGACGATGTGTCATGAACAAGGAAGACAACTCTTGCATTTTTGGTTTTTGAATTATTTCCACTCGACTTAATTCCATATAGTTAACTGTGTCCGGGCCATAATTCCTAAACCGTATGAAATATATTCATGAAACTTTACCAGTGCCTGCATCACACTGAGATGATGTGTCATGAACAAGGAAGACAACTCTTGCATTTTTGGTTTTTGAATTATTTCCGCTTGACTTAGTTCCATATAGTTAACTGTGTTCGGGCCATAACTCCTAAACCGTATGAAATATATTCATGAAACTTTACCAGTGCATGCATCACACTGAGAAGATGTGTCATGAGCAAGGAAGAAAACTCTTGCATTTTTGGTTTTTAAATTATTTCCCCTTGACTTAGTTCCATATAGTAAACCGTGTCCGGGCCATAACTCCTAAACCATATGGAATATATTCATGAAACTTTATGGGTGCATGCATCACATTGAGACGATGTGTCATGAACAAGGAAGACAACTCTTGCTTTTTTTGTTTTTGAATTATCTTCCCTTGACTTAGTTCCATATAGGTAACAGTGTCCGGGCCATAACTCCTAAACCGTATGGAATATATTCATGAAACTATACAGGTACTGCATCACATTGAGACGATTTGTCATGAACAAGGAAGACAACTCTGGCATTTTTGGTTTTTGAATTATTTCCCCTTGACTTAGTTGCATATAGTTAACCGTGTCCGGGCCATAACTCCTAAACCATATGGAATATATTCATGAAACTTTACAGGTGCATGCATCACAATGCGACGATGTGTCATGAACAAGGAAGACAACTCTTGCATTTTTCGTTTTTGAATTATCTTCCCATGACTTGGTTCCATATAGTAAACTGGGTCTGGGCCATAACTCCTTAACCGTATCGAATATATTCATGAAACTTTATGGGTGCATGCATCACATTGAGACAATGTGTCATGAGCAAGGAAGACAACTCTTGCATGTTTTGCTTTTTGAATTATTTCCCTTTGACTTAGTTCCATATAGTAAGCTGTGTCAGGGCCATAACTCCTAAACCGTATGGAATATATTCATGAAACTTCTGCCTATTTGAAGAATAGCGGAAGGGCATTTAGTGTTAACCCTGTCCGTCCCCTCCGTCCGTCCATCCCACTTCGTGTCCGGGCCATAACTCCTAAACCATATGGAATATATTCATGAAACTTTACCGGTGCATGCATCACATTGAGATGATGTGTCATGAGTAAGGAAGACAACTCTTGCATTTTTTTGTTTTTGAATTATCTTCCCTTGACTTAGTTCCATATAGTAAACCGTGTCCGGGCCATAATTCCTAAACCATGTGGAATATATTCATGAAACTATACAGGTGCATGCATCACATTGAGACGATGTGACTTTACAGGTGCATGCATCACATTGAGACGATGTGTTATTAACAAGGAAGACAACTCTTGCATTTTTGGTTTTTGAATTATTTCCCCTTGACATTCATATAATTAACAGTGTCCGGGCCATAACTCCTAAACTGTATGGTAGAATATATGCATCAACATTCCATTGTTATCTATATTGTGAATCAAATTTTCAATTGTTAGATGATAAAGAATATTGGACATTTATATTTTGATTTAATTTAAAAGATTGACTAATTGCTTATCTTGTTCTATGTTGTCTTACCAGTTTCTGTCAAATGAAAAGCAGATTTATGTTTTATTATCATAGCACTTATTGATTAAAGCAAAGGTTTCTTAAAGGTTTAATTGTGTTCTCTTAAAAATGATATCTACCTTAATAATAACTTCATGCTATACCTGTTACAATTACATATAAACCCTTTTTCTGAATGGCATTTGGCGGGGGCATCCGTGTCCTATGGACACTTTTTCTAGTTGATAACCCTATTTCCTAGACCAGTGTATGTAAACCAAAGATTTTCATCATATAATATGAGAAATGAGGAAGACAACATCCCAAATTTTGGCAGAAATGACAATAACTTTTTTGGCCAAAAGAGTAAAAATGCTTTGGCCAAAATGTGAAAACCCCAAAGACAAACCACCACAGGGGGCAGGGGAAAGCAAAGCTTATGACCGGAACCTATGTGCTTATAGTTTTGATTTAGATAATTTTGATAGCATTGTATTCCTTTGAAGGTCCCTTTTGCTATAACATAATTTTTTGTAAACTGAAAATGAAGGGCATCATGAGAAAACATACCTTTTGACATGCATGCATCTAATGAAGACTCAAACCAATGAAGGTAAAACATAGATTGTGGATACTCCTTAGAACCGCCTCAGTGAGGCAGTTCTAAGGAGTATCCACAATCTGTGTTTTTAGCACTCAATTCTTGTGCATCAGCACAGTCTAATCAGAGTGAAAACCCAATTCTTTTGCATCTACACAGTCTGATCAGAGTGTTCTTGTCTGTATGAAGAAACCTTGCATCCTTGGTTATCCAAGTGCACCCCATCACGAAAACATACCTATATAATATTGACCCCCTTAAACCCCACTTTTATATAGTCAAACTGGGGTTTATAGGGGTATACATTATTTTTCTTATTTCTGCTCTAAACATAGATTGTGGGTACTTGTTAGAACTGACTCACCAAGGCAGTTCCGATGAGTACCCATAATCTATGTTTTGAAATATGAAAAATATCAGAAATTTTATCTGAAAACTTTCAGTTTTGGGTGGTGATATTTCCAATATATTTGAATAGGCATGTTTTGGTTATGCAGTGAAGACTCTGATATCAGATTGTGTGAATGCACAGGCTGATCAAAATCTTCTCTGTGTGCACATGTCTGAAGTTGCAACTCATACATAGCTCCAGATAAGAGGGGGTATCCATATGATATTTTTCTTACTTCTCCAGGAAAACATGCATTGTGGGTACTCATTAGAAGTGCCTCACTGAGGAACCCACAACATATATTTTTTGTGGGGCTTAAGAAAAATATAAGTAATTTTCAGATGAAAAAAGGTGCCTTTTCATGGGGTAGGGCTCAGGTATGTTTTTCTGCTGTTTAGGTGTGTAAATGGCATAGAAACCTGGGTAACAGAGGTACTATCAGATGGAACAGTGTCAAAGAATGTGAGATGTGACTGCCTGCCCTGTTACAGTGGAGATGAATGTGACCTGTTGTGTAATGGTGTAGGAACATGTAACGAAACTGAGAAACAGTGTGACTGTGGTTTTGATGGTATGAGAGGACCCACATGTGAAATAGCAGGATGTCCAGGCTGGGGAGAGTCTTGCACAGGTCATGGTACTTGTCTCAGTGGTAAATGTGCACCCTGCTCGCCAGGATGGGAAGGCATTGGGTGCCATATTGTAAAATGTGAAGATGACTGCAATGCACATGGAGATTGTATCCCAGATGATGTTCCAGAATGCAAGTGCCACCCTGGGTACTTTGGTTCAGCCTGCCAGAGCATGTGTTACTATGGTAATATAACAGTAAACAGTGATGGTAATGAATTATGTTCTTGTGAGCCATGCTATAATACTAATGACCCAGAGTGTGGCACAGAATGCTCAGGACATGGTAGCTGTAAAGATGGTAAATGTGATTGTGGATCAGGTGGCTGGCGTGAAGAGTTCTGCCAGAAGCCAGGTTGCCCAGGTTCACCTGGAACCGATGGACTAGGCTGCAGTGGACATGGTGCTTGTACAGGCAACCTCAATAAAATTGGAAAATGCAACTGTGATGACTACTGGTCTGGAGATGGCTGTGATATTGCCATTTGTAAAAACAACTGTTCATATAACGGATTCTGTAATTCGTCAGCTGAAGTACCCTTCTGTGAATGTGACCCAAACTGGATGAGCGATGACTGCAGTATTTATTGTAATGGCACAGTTGTCAACCATGAATGTGTCTGCGCCAATGAATGCTACGATCCCAGTGATTATTGTAACAGCAGTTGTAACAATAAAGGCACATGTAAGAATAATAAATGTCAGTGCTATGATGATACTGGATTTAATCCTCATGGATACTGGGGACCCCGATGTACTTCTAAGGAATGCCCTGGACGTTTAGCATCATGCTCTAATCATGGTGTGTGCTTAGAAGGTAGTTGTACATGCACAGATAGTGGTTGGTTGGGTGACTATTGCCATGAACCAGATTGTCCTGGAAGACCTGATTGTAATGAACATGGTAGTTGTGACAGCAGTACAGACCCACCAAGTTGTAGCTGTTATGATCACTATATGGGTCCTGCCTGTGAGAGTGAGTGTATCCATGGAGACCCCAATACTGATGGAAGTGTATGTCAGTGTCATAACTGCTATACTGGGGATAGCTGTAAAGATGTCTGTAACACTCATGGAACTTGCATAAATGGCACATGCAAGTGTGACTCCAGCTGGTGGGGTAAGTATTAGTGTATTTTAACATATCTTAACCCTTTCAGCCCTCCAGACCAAAATAGATACGTTACAAGCCATCTCATCAGGATCTACTTTGTTTGCCATTTCTTTTTTTTTTTTTTTTTTTTTTTTGTTGTTGTTTTTGACTGGCACCTTCATTTGCAGCAATAGACATGTCCAAACTCAAAGCTGGAAGAGGCCACTTTAGAAAGAGGGCTGAAAGGGTTAAAGTATTCAGCTTTAGAAAACCATCACCAATATGCAAATTTAATAAGAAATAAGGAAGATATTGCAGTTTACAGTTTGTATAACTCAGAACGGATGCTGCCATTATGAATATTTAATTAGATATTTATTGTCATAAGACACAAATATGAGCCAAGTATTGACAAGAATATGCTGTTTATGTGAACTGGTTGATAGCATAAATGCAAATGAACTACAAGATAAGATATTGTTTCAGATTTCATTTTTTTCAATTTTGCATATTTAATTAAGTGGTCATGAAGTCACTTGCACATACTTGCAAAAATGTTGGTTCCCAAGGCACTATTTTCTAGATCTTCAAAGCTCAACAACTTTCTAACTTATCTTTCATTTTCTTTTTCTTTTTTTTTTTTTTTTTTGTCACCAAAATTCTCAGTTTATAGTTGTTTTTTTTTTATTTTTTATAAAATTTATTATTACTCTTGTTCTGCTGAACCCTAATATACCCTGTCTTTGCAAACAGAGTAACTCCAGATCAGTTGGCTTCTGAAGAAGCCAACTAATCTGGAACTGCACTTTTTGCCATTCAGTATTTGAATAACCTGGATCAAGTTAAATGATTGGCTGAAAATTAGAAGTGGGGGCAGCATCTTAATTTATTCAGCATGACAGGGGTTAATATGCATTTTGCTATGCATTTTGCTTTAGATTTGAACCAGCAATCCAAAACAAAGGTTCTTTATTTGCCCTAAGTATTTAGACTCTTCATTTCCAAACTGTAGCTGTTCTAAAATTTGAACAACTCCAAATTTTGAACTTCTCGTTAATGTTTCTAAAATACTTGTGTGGCAAACAGTTCAGACCCAGATCATAGACTGCATTCTGTAGTGCCTGATCTGATCTAAAATTTGAACAACTCCAAATTTTGAACTTCTCGTTAATGTTTCTAAAATACTTGTGTGGCAAACAGTTCAGACCCAGATCATAGACTGCATTCTGTAGTGCCTGATCTGATCTGGGTCTGCACTGTTTGCAGAGGTCTGTTTCTCCAAATATTGAAAGTAATACAGTACCTTATAACAAACAGAACCCATAGCTCCAGATGAGAGCAGATATCCACATAATATTTTTCTTATTTCTCTGCCAAAACATTAGAAGTTCCTACACAAGGGGCTTCTAGTGAGTACCTCAACATGAGCATGTTTTTTGTGTAGATATACAGGGATGGGAAACTTCCAAATTAATCCTGATCATTACGAAAACACGCCTATTCAAATATATTGAAAATTTCACTACCAAAAACTGAAAGTTTTCAGATAAAAAAGTTCTGATAGTTTTCATATTTCTGCTCAAAACATAGATTGTGGGTACTTGTTAGAACCGCCTCGGTGAGGCAGTTCTAACGAGTACCCACAATCTATGTTTTTGAGCAGAAATAAGAAAAATAATGTATACCCCTGTAAACCCCAGTTTTACTATATAAAAGTGGGGTTTAAGGGGGTCAAAATTATATAGGCATGTTTTCGTGATGTTCAGGATTAAGAACTTTACATTCTAAGTATATCTGGTGGTGCGAAGGTGTCATGTATCTTATGTCACCGGGGCGTCCAACTGATATTGGCTTACAGTTGGGCAAGGCCTGCTATCCTTGTAGCAGGTAAGGGTAGAGGGCGAATGTTTTTATTTCTTCTGTTTCTTCACTTTCATTCCTGTTCCTCTTTCTTCCCTGTTCCTCTCTTTCATCTCTTCGACTATCTCTTCTATCACTCTTCTCCCTTTCTCTGGGAGATGACACAAAATGACCCACAAGGGTTGACATGTGGTTAAACCCCAACACAATCAATCAATCTAAGTATATATTTTCACTTTTCGACTTGTTCACAAGACCATCCAGTAATGTCAAAGTAGTTATTTGTGTTAATATATGCCTAAAATAACCTTAAAAAACTTCTTGTTTAAAAAACTAATTATTAAACTAATAATAAGTTTCACAACTCCAGATAAGAGGGGGTATCCACATAATGATTTTCATATTTCTCAATAAAAACATGTTGTGGTTATGCATTAGAAGCAGCTCTCTGAGATGCTCCCAGTGAACATATGTGTTTTTTTAGAGAAATAAGAAAAATATTAGTAGGTTTCAGACTGAAGTTTTAGATTTCAGGATTGATTATAAGAGACTATTTATTCTCAACCCTGGATTCAGAAAAATATAAATATTTTTCTGTTAAAAAAATGCCTTATCTGGAGCAATGTGGACCATCCAAGGCCCAACTTAGCCTGCATATTAATGCTGTCTGGTCAGGATCCTCACTAGTAGCCTCTTTGAACATTGCACACATTACAGTTACAGTTTACAGTATTTATACCCAAAGTATTGGGACTTTGTCTACCTACCATAATTGTACTAAAATTTGAAATAGACCATTCTTCTACTTGTTTATGTATCTAAAATATTGCTGTATGTATGACAAACAGTGTAGACCCACATCAGATGACGCATTATGCGGCATCTGATGTGGGTCTACTCTGTTTGCAAAGACCTAACTGTCCCAGTACTTTTTTTTTTCCATATTTATTCTTTTCCCAGTACTTAGGGTTATTACAGTACATTAGAATCCATGCATATCTCTAGATAAGAAGTATTAGCAGGTTAACCCTTAAAGCGCCAAGAAAAAACTGCATCTGAAAATGTCGTCTGTTTATGTCGTCTGCTGAATATTCTTGCAGACTTTTCAAACCTATTTTTGCATACAGGCAAACAGTGTGGACCCTGATCAGACTGCTCCTAAAGGAGCAGTCTGATCTGGGTCCACACTGTTTGCAGAAGTGACTTTTAAAGTAATCAGCAGAAGACAAAGCAGACGACAATAGTTGTGATTGGCGCAGCCAGGAGCTAATGAGTATCAGCCACATAAGATTTCATCAACACTCTAGATAAGACGGGGTATCTAATTAATAGTTTTCTTGTTTCATCACAAAAACATAGGCGCTTTTAATGAGTACCACAAGTGGCAACATATGTTTGCGTGGAGAAATAAGAAAATGTCAGTAATTTTCGGTTGAAAAAAGTGTCATATTGGTTTCAAGAAAATAGAAAACTGTCACTGCTTTTCAGTTGAACATTAGAAGATGGGAAGCAGATAGATGGAATGTGGATTACCAGTAATACAGAGTTATACTTCATTTCAGGTGACACGTGTAAAGAGCAGGGTTGCCCTGGTGTAGGGAGCAGTTGCTCTGGGCATGGCTTATGTATTCAAAACAAACAGATCTGCACTTGTGATAATAATTGGCAGGGTGAGGGATGTGAAGAACCAAAGTGCGATGGAGATCCTTACATGTGCAACCAGAGAGGTACAGTTCTGTGGTTGAAGAAATCAGGGCCTGGTTGTTCAAAGCATCGTTAGCTTAACGAGCTTGTTAAGGGTCATTTCGTTAACTCTTTTAGCGGATTCAATACACAATATTCTGATATTTTTTGCTGAAAAAATGTGAGTAGCTTTCAGCATATTTGCGTATTACTCAATGTAAATTTTAACAAATCGTTAACTAATGATGTCGTTAGCTTTGAACAACTGGGCCCAGTTTGTTTCTACTGTATTTAACCTAAGCATATATCCTGTTTGAAGGCTTGTAAGGCTAAATAAAAACATATTTATTTGTTCTGTCTAAAATGAGTTAAAGATGAATTTAGAATGAGTATGTTTGTTACTTGTATCAGCCAAGTACACTGTATAAATCTATAATATGAATTTGATAGGTACTATACCTGTGCGTCCAAATTATCATCACTTGCATCATTTGCTCACTGCTGTATTTTCTTCTACAAAAGGTGACTGTGCTTGTCTAGACAAACACAAACAGATTGGTACCTGTGACGATGCTCATCCTGATAGGTGGTGTGTCAATTGTACTGATTCTATGGGCAGTGGTTGTGAATACCTGTGTGTGCATGGAACAGAAACCCCAGCTTTTTCTGTCCAGTGTGTTTGTGAACCCTGCTATGATGATAAAAACTGCCTGTTGCTTTGTGGTGGACATGGAAGTTGCCGTGCCAATGGTACTTGCCAGTGTGAAGAAGGATACAAAGGAGACTACTGTCGAGAACTTGATTGTCCAGGTAATACTTTTTCACACTTAACCCTTGTCCTGTGGAATAAATTAAGATGTCATGCCCACTTTTAATTTTCAGCCAATTGGATTACTTGATCCAAAGTAATGCTATAAATTCACATACTTAATAGCAAACAGTGTAGAGCCAGATCTGTTGGCTTCTTCAGAAGCCAACTTATCTGGATCTGCACTGCTTGCAATGGCAGGGTATATCCAGGTTCAGCAGGACAAGGGTTAATACTGGTACACCTTAACCTATTTATGCCTAGCACCCAATAAAAGGGATGTTGGCAAACAGTGTAGACCCAGATCAGATGCTGCAGAACCGGATGTCTATTTAGGGTATACACTATTTGCATTGTTAAGACATTTCTATAAATTATGGTAATAATAAAAACCAACCAGACAATGTTCTTTAGAAAATGGACTGGTCCAAAGAATTGAGGTGGAAGAGTCCACTTGGCATAAGCGAGTTAACTCCTTATCAAACATCCTACCAATTGAACTGTCCTAACATTTGAACAGGTCATTTAACTACCTATTGCTCAGCACTGATCTTTTATAGTTACATTTTAATGCTTAGCATGCTAGAAAGCAATTTCAGTAGTGGATAGGAGCATGCTAGAAAGCAATTTCAGTGTTGGATAGGTGGGCCCCGTAGCCCAATGGATAGGAGAGTTGACTCTTAATCCATTCGGTTTCTCACCGCTGTGGTTTGAGCCTCACTCGGGTCACATGTGAGAAAGCCAAGTTCTGCTTACGGATAGTCAGGTGGTTTTTTCCCCGGGTTCACTGATTTTCGATCGGCTCGATATAAGTGAAATATTCTTGATAGGCCGTAAAACCCAAATCAAGAAAAAAAAAATCAGCAGAGGATAATTGAAAAAAAAAATCCTAGACAATAGGCCGGCCTCGGTGGCTCAGTTGGATGCGCCGTCCGACTGGAGACCAGGAGGTCGCGGGTTCAACCCCCGCCGAGGTCGGCAACATTCTTTCGTGGAGATTGATCGTGAAATATTTTCTACGGTCATTCTCTCCCTTCCGCTGATTCAAGAAGGGCAGTTGTTAGTTTCTGGCAAAAGAATGTGCACAATACTGGTTTACCGCTTAGAGGACTAAGCCTGCCCAGTAAACGTGTGGTAAGGTAAACTGACTGCGCTCGACATGACCCCATTGGGTTGACTGGGCCGTAAAACCTCACCACAAACGAAATTCATGCAAACTGTCTACTTTTGGTACAGTTTGTGTGAAGTGTCAAGTCCTATTTTCTGGAAAAATAAGAAAAGCATAATTGATTAGAGTAGTAAAAGTTAATGAGTATGAGGGACTCACATAATTGAAATTCAGCATGTCCCATGATAAAATCAGGAGTACCTAAAATATTTTTTTCTGTATTGTGCTAGTCCAAGGACTCACATTTATACTCTGGGACATTATGAGTCCCAGAGAAATAGAATTTAAAAGTCAGCCTCGGTGACTCAGTTGGATGTGCGTCTGACTGGTGATCAGGAGGTTGCGGTTTCGACCCCTGCAGGGTTGGCAACATTCTTTGGTGGAGATTGATTATGAAATATTTTCTACTGTTATTCTCTCCCACTTGCCAGTTTCTGGTGAAATAATATGGACAATACTGGTTAACTGCTTAGAAAACTAAGCCTGTCCAGTAAAAGTGTGGTTAGGTAAACTGATCGCGCTCGACATGTGGGTTGACTGGGCCATAAACCACAACACAAACAATAGAATCTAAAAGGAATGAGCCTGGAAAGCTCATTTTGACATTTTGCATGCTTGGTAAATGTATCAGCAGAGGATATTTGAAATAGTTTTCTTATGTAGCAAACTTTTTTCTTAAAAAAATCAGAAAACCATCATCTGTTTGTCATTTGCCTAAAGCTAAGGTTTAATACTTAGCATGTTGCATAAAAATTTTAGCAGACAACATTTTGAAGTGTTATTCACATTTTTTTCAGAAAATAGGCTTTGGCAGTCCATGCAAATTGTCTCCAATGGAGACAATTTGCATCCATTGGAGACAATTTGCATGAAATATCAAAGCCTGTTTTCTGAGAAAAATAAGAAATTGTTGTATGCTGAATTTACCCAGAGATAGCTATAAAGGTGTAAGGTTATTTTTAGGTGAACCAGAAGATTGCATGAATCGTGGCCATTGTTCAAGAGAGAATGACAAGTCTGTCTGCCGTTGTAACTCTGGCTTTGATGGGGAGGACTGCAGTATACTGATCTGTGCAGGAGAACCAATGTGCAGTGATCATGGTAAGCAGACGTTCAATAAATCCTAAAGCTCAGCATGCAGGGTAAAAATTTCAGCAGACAACATTTTAAAAAAGAAATCCAGAAATAGGTCTTGACACTTAATACAACCCAGCTAGCATTCTTTATAAATCTATAGCAGGCCGTTAACGGCCTGCTATAGATTTATAAAGAATGCTTACTGGGAAATTGTCTCCTTAGGAAACAATTGGCACAGAATGTTAAAACCTATTCTGTGGAGAAAATAAGAAAACTGTTAAGAGTTTGTTGTCTGCCCATTTATAGCTTCCAGTTGGCCAAGTGGTTAGACTTAGGATCAGGAGGTCCTAGGTTCAAATCTAGCTGAAGGTGGAATTCAGCTCGTGACCGTATGGTGCTTCATTGCACAGAGCCTTTCATTATGTCACCCCACCTATGCGGAGAGGGGCATTTGTTTTGGTGCTGATCCTGTTGGAGTTGGCGTTGTTTTGACACTTTCTTATCTGCATAATATCTTGTGAACCAGTGGTTGGATTCTTACCAAGTTTTCATGGCAGTATAATTGGTACATAGCAAAGAACAGTTCAGATTTAGGTGACCTTGGCCTAATTTTTAAGGTCACAGATATAGAAAAACTGAAAATTTAATAGTGGGGACGTCTTTTTTCTCTGAAAACACTATTACTAGTTTGAATGTCTAGATTTGACTTTGAAAGGGATGTAAAACACCAGGTCACCATCATCTGCCCGGTTAGCCCAGAGAGTGGTAGTTCCCAAGCGGAAATATTTCAGACCCAGCCACTAGGTACTATTTCCCTGAAGATGGATCTCATTTGAGGGTAACACAATGAAAGATATGAATATGGAAAATGACATTTTGACTTTTTCAGTAAAATAAAAATGTCTTGCTTATCTGCCTTTTTTCATTATAACCATTTCTCCTGGTTGTCAACTTGAGTCTGTTTTTAGCTCACCTGAGCTCTGCTCAGGATGAGCTATTGTGATCACTTTTCGTCCGTCTTCCGTCCGTCCGTCCGTGCGTCCGTTAACATTTTCAAACGACTTCTCCTCTGAAACCGCTGAGCCAGTTTTGCTCAAATTTCATATGGAGCCTCCTTAGGGTGGGGGAACGAAAAATTGCTAAAATGGTCGCGGTCCGTTGGCCAAGATGACCGCCACGCCCATATATGGTAAAAACCTTTAAAAATCTTCTCCTCCAGAACCAAGAATGCCTTAGGGCTGAACCTTTGCAGGAATCATCGGGGACGGGAGGTCTACCAAAATTGCTAAAAGAATTATCGTACGTTGACGTTTGACCTTTTTACGGCAAGGTCAAGTTTGCTTCCCTATGGATTTATATGGGAAAAACCTTTAAAAATCTTCTTCTCCAAAACCGAGCATGCCATATGGCTGAATCTTTGCATATATCTTAGGGAACAGGAGAGCTTATAAAATTGCTAAAATAATGGTCGTACATTGACATTTGACCTTTTTACGGTAAGGTCAATTTTGCTTCCTTATGCATTTGTATGGGAAAAATGTTCAGAATTTCAAACAACTTCTCCTCTGGAGCCTCTGGGCCAATTTTGCTCAAATTTCATTTGGAGCCTCCTTAGGGTGGGGGAATGAAAAATTGCTAAAATGGTCGCGGTCCGTTGACCAAGATGGCCGCCACACCCATATATGGTAAAAACTTTTAAAAATCTTCTACTTCAGAACCGAGAATGCCTTGGGGCTGAACCTTTGCAGGAATCATCGAGGAAGGGAGGTCTACCAACATTGCTAAAAGAATTGTCATACGTTGACGTTTGACCTTTTTACTGCAAGGTCAAGTTTGCTTCCCTGTGCATTTGTATGGGAAAAACCTTTAAAAATCTTCTTCTCCAAAACCGAGCATGCCTTATGGCTGAATCTTTGCATATATCTTCGGGAACAGGAGGGCTACCAAAATTGCTAAAATAATGGTCGTACATTGACATTTGACCTTTTTACGTTAAGGTCAATTTTGCTTCCTTATGCATTTGTATAGGAAAAATGTTCAGAATTTCAAACAACTTCTCCTCTGGAGCCTCTGGGCCAATTTTGCTCAAATTTCATATGGAGCCTCCTTAGGTAGGGGGAACAAAAGATTGCTAAAATGGTCACGGTTCGTTGACCAAGATGGGCGCCATGCCCATATATGGTAAAAACCTTTATAAATCTTCTTCTCTAGAACCGAGGATGCTTTGGGGCTGAATGTTTGCGTAAATCATTGGGGACAGGGGGTCTACCAAAGTTGCTAAAATAATGGTCATACATTGACATTTGACCTTTTTAAGGCAAGGTCAAGTTGCTTCCTTATGCTTTTGCATGGGAAAAAACATTTAAAAATCTTATTCTCCAAAACCGAGGATGGCTTGTGGCTGAATCTTTGCATATATCATCTGGAACGGGCGGTCTACCAAAGTTGCTAAAATAATTGTCATACATTGACATTTAACCTTTTTACGGTGAGGTCAAGTTTGCTTCTGTAAGCATTTGTATGGGCCCCATACATTTGTGTGGAAAAAATGTTGATAATTTCAAATGGCTTTTCCTCTGAAGCCTCCGGGTCAGTGTTGCTCAAATTTTATGCGGAGCCTCCGTGGGCAGGAGAATGAAAGATTGCTAAAATGGGTATGGTCCATTGATCAAAATGGCTGCCATGCCCATATATAGTAAAAACCTTTAAAAATCTTCCTCTCCATAACCAAATAAGCCCTGGGTGCTAATCTTTGCACAAATTACGGGGGACAGGAGATCTACCAAAATTGCTCAAATGATGGTTCTATGTTGACATTTGACCTTTTTGCCTCCAAGGTCAAATTCGCTTTCCTATTTGTTTGGGCCATATACATTTATATTGAAAGTATCGAAGTGACTTGTAGATCAACAGTAGTTAAAATTGTTCTGATTGGAAATCTAAGATGGCCATCATCTGGTTTATATTTATAATATTTCCCTGCCACTGTGCTGTTTACATGTATAAAATCACGATTCTTCAGAAATCACTTAGCCAATTTCCACCAAATGTCATATTGATCCTTCTGTTGAAATGTGATTGATAGTTTATTCAAATGATCATGCTCCATTGACTGTCAGGCCCATATATTCTTCTTCAAAACTAAGAACTGTTCAAATGATGATATTTTCATTAGTTGCGATGATAGGATTGGAAAAATGTTGCATAACATCTGCATGTCTGCAGTGGCTATGTCACTCAGGTGAGCGAATCGTGGCCCGTGGGCCTCTTGTATTCAGTTGTTTTCATGTTTCCAGTTCACATAACATACCTATTCAAATATATTGAAAAATTACCACCAAAAAATGAAAATTTTCAGATAAAAAATTCTGATATTTTTCATACTTCTGCTCAAAACATAGATTGAGGATACTCATTAGAACTGCCTTAACAAGACCGTTCTAATGAGTAACCAAAATCTATGTTTTTGAGCAGAAAAAAGAAAAATAATGTTTAACCCTGTAAACCTGTTTTACTACACAAAAGTGTACATCACGAAAACATACCTATACAATTTTGACCCCCTTAAACCCCACTTTTATATAGTAAAACTGGGGTTTACAGGGGTATATATCATTTTTCTTATTTCTGCTCAAAAACATAGATTGTGGGTACTTGTTAGAACCGCCTCGCCAAGGCGGTTCTAACGAGTACCCACAATCTATGTTTTGAGCAGAAATATGAAAAATATCAGAGTTTTTTATCTGAAAAAAATTGAGTTTTTGGAGATGAAATTTCCTATATATTTGAATAGGCGTGTTCTCGTAATGTATAGGCATGTTTTCATGATGCAAAACACATACAATGCTCCACACAGAATAAAAAGGCACACAAACACCAAATCATGTGTAGATATGTTCCTTGCCTTAAAATTGCAGTCAAAGAAAACAATTAGGTTTAAATTCTTTGAATAATGATCTTTACTCAATGTTATTTTATTCTTTGCGACTGCTAAATATAACTGCAGCTGCAATCATGGGAAAGTATGTAAAGCTAAAAGTACAAAGTAAGATGGTGGCACTTGTCAGGCCTGTTTGTATTACACTGGTTTAAAATATAAAGAAACATTATTATTTAAAAGAAATAGAAATGGGGGAAAAATTTTATAGTATATAGCACCAGATAAGAGGGGGTATCAGGTAACTACTTATTTCTCCATGAAACATATGTTGTGGGTACTCATTAGAAGCGCCTTAGTGGAGCTATATAATAAACAGCTGCTTCTAATTAGAACCTGCAGCATGTCTTAATGAAGAAATCAGAAAAAAAATATGTATCTGCCAGGGCCCAGTTGTTCAAAGCGTCATTAGCTTAACAAGCTCGTTAGTGCTCAAAGTGTTAACTGTTCTAGTAAGCAGAATATCTAATTCACAGGTATTTTTTCAGCATAAATAGCCCTTTTGCCATATTGAATAATCAAAGTTTAAACAATACATTAACTAACGACATTGTTAGTTTTGAACAACCGAGCCCAGAATTTCCCTCTTGCCTAGAGCTATGTAAGCTGTAACAGTTTATCACATAGTATGGAAAATGAAGAAATTTCAATTACTCAGGAACCTCTTTATTAGACAGTTCATTATAAGATGGTTCTGATATAAGAAGTTTAATGGTGGACCAAACAAATATGTATAGGTTATATAGAAAAAAGTGTTGTATCCAAAAATGTATAGATTATATAGAAAAAAATACCATAAATGGCCATTTTTCTTCTTGATAATTTATATATTTGTGTTTGGATATAACACAGTTGTTCAACTACCATGGTTTTTACTTTGGATTCCAGCAATAGTGTTAGAAAGAGGTTGTTCTATATTAAGGATATTAAGAGATTTGTGCAGTAAAAGATTGCTAGAAGTAACAATAAATAGAGAAAAAAACTGGTTTAAATACTGCAAAAGTTTGGAAAATCCACCCAATATTGTTTACTCCTGTATGCTTTTGTTTTCACTATAGGGAAATACGAGGGTCATGCAAAAAGTTCTGTCACTAATAGGCTTTCTTGGTTTTATCCCAGGTATATTTTAAAATGCTTCACTGTACTTGAATGGTGTGTTCAATAGCTAAAGATACCCGTTTATTTTGTTCAAATTGCTTTCCAACTGACCAAGTTATTTCAAATTGAAATAGATGCAGTCATATACACTGACCAATTTACCTGTTACAATAAGAAACGACCAAGCAAAGGATCGTCAGGAGTCCACCTTTTACATGACAATGCCTTCTCTCATAAGTGTGAGGTTATTAAGTCTTTTTTGGCTTCTGAAAAGGTGAAAGTTTTAAACCACTCACCTTACTCACTTGACCTGAGTCCCTGTGACTTCTTTTTATTTCCAAGGCTTAAGAAAATGTTTTCTGGAAATAAGTATACTCCAGAAGTTCCCTTGGCAGCGCTATTTATCAGTTGGAGGTCTGTCTCCAACAGATACCTAAAGAAGACTACTTATCTGCTTTTTGCGACTAGGTAAAAAGGTTACAAAAATGTGTTTCAGTAAAGGGGGAATACTTTGAAGGTTTGTAATAAAAATATGTTTGATTAAACGAAGCACTGAAGTAATCCAAACTCAGTGACAAAACTTTTTGTAGGGCCCTCATATGGGAGTACACATTAAACAGGTTTGTTAACCCCATACTGTTCCAGTCACAATTGCAGCAGACAACATTTTCAGATATTTTGTTTGTTGTTGTTGGTTAGAGAGAGTGTGTGTGTGTGTGTGTGTGTGTGTGTGTGTGTGTGTGTGTGTGTGTGTGTGTGTGTGTGTGTGTGTGTGTGTGTGTGTGTGTGTGTGTCTTTTCATAAAAAATAAATTAACATTTCTTGTGAATATCTGCCAAGACTGATTTTCTATGAAAATAAAAATTCCACAAAAAAATAATAAAAATCAGAATATCATCTGTTACAAATTTTGCTTTAAAAGTTAACACAGTGAATACCAAACATAGATCAGACCCTGTGACCTATATATTGATGTCTGACTGGTGTATTTTTCCTTTGCTGTTTGACCTGTGCTTACAAAGTTCATGTATAGGTACATCTGATGAATGTGGTACCATATTACCATAATATTGAACAACTTGACTCCTTATTACACATTTTATAGTTATCTTAACCCTTGTCCTGCTGAATAAATTAAGATGCCGTGCCCACTTCTAATTTTCAGCCAATCAGATTACTTGATCCGGATTGTTGCTATAAATTCACATACATTATGGCAAAAAATTCAGATCCAGATCAGTTGGCTTTTTCAGAAGCCAGCTGATCTGGATCTGCACTGTTTTCAAAGGCAGGGTATATATGAGTTCAGCAGAACAAGGGTTAACATTTGAACAAGTCCACTTTTGCTACATTTTGATATAATGCCTGGATGAGTGGCAAGCAAGGTAGACACTGATCACATAACATTCTGTGGCATCTGATTTGGGTCTACACTGTATGCTCAAGACAGTCTATCTAAATATGTGGTGAAATATGGTATATCAAAATTAGGTCACATTGGCCGATAATGTTTACCTATATTTGGATACACAGTTTATCAACTGTTTTATCAACCACCAGTGGAAGGCCCGCCCATCCCAATCACCATTGATATGGTTAAGAAGGCTATCTCACAGATGAAGGCAGGCAAAGCACAGGGCCCAAAAGGCATAGTGGTGGAGATGATATGAGCAGCCGGTGACATGGGCACCTCCATGATCCATGACCTCGCAGCTGCAATCATTCGTGATGGCAAGGTACCCTGTGACTGGGAGCAGAATTTCATTGTCTGCCTCTACAAGGAAAGGGGAGGCATTGGAAAGGGGCAACAACTGTTGTCTCAGGCTGACAGAGCAGGTCATGAAAGTCCTGGAAAGGATTGTGGATGGCCTCATCAGATAGTTAGTGTCAATCGACGATTTCCAGTTTGGCTTCGACAGCAGGCACAACAGATGCAATCTATGTTGTCAGGCAGCTGCAAGAGAAGTATCTAGCTGCCAAGAAGAGACTCTATATGGCCTTCATAGACCTGGAGGCATTTGATCGAGTACCTCAGGAGGTCATCTGGTGGGCACTGAGAAAATTTGGTGTGGAGGAGTGGATTATACCACTGGTGCAGGGGATGTATGCAAATGCCGGGAGTTGTGTCCATGTTGGTGAGCTGTACAGTGAAGAGTTTGAAGTGAAGGACGGTGTTCACCAAGGCTCAGTACTCGGCCCGCTGCTCTTCATCATTGTGCTCGAAGCCTTATCACAAGAGTTCCGCTCTGGGGTCCCTTGGGATCTCCTGGGATGACCTCTTTGCCGATGACCTTGTTATTATCGCTGAATCACTCGAGGAATGTGTCAGGAGGCGCTTGACTTGGAAAGAAGCAATGGAAAAGAAAGGACTGAGTGTAAATGCAGGAAAGGCAAAGATCTGCAGTATGGGCCTGGACCTCCTGCAGAGTTCAGGCGAGTTTCCATGCGCCGTCTGATGCACTGGAGTGGGCAGCAACAGCATCTTCTGCAATGACTGCAAGCACTGGGTGCAAAAATAATGCAGTGGGCTCCAGCACTTGACAAAGGACCCTGACTACAGATGTACAAGGTGCCAGGGAACTGCACACCCCTTGGGTGGCAGACCGCAGAAGGAAGTCCAGGTCGGATGTGACAAGCTGGAGGTGGTAGCTTACTTTTGCTACCTAGGAGACATGCTCTCAGCAGCAGGTGGCTGTGAACTTTCAACCACAAACATGTTAAAACCGCCTGGAAGAAGTTCAAGAAGCTGCTACCAGTTCTATCTTCATGCCACCTCTCTTTCAAGACATGTGGCCATATGTACAGCTCTTGTGTGTGGAGCGCAATACTCCATACCAGTGAGGCAATGATCAGACAGATTTGCAATGTCAGGCCACAAGACATTGTCACCAGGTCCAATGAGGTAATTATGCGACTTGGCATTGAGGATCTGGACCTCATTCTGAAGGAGAGATGGCTCCGCTAGACGTGGAACGCTCCAGTGGTGCAGTCAAGACAGCCTTTCTCATACAGGTTGAGGGAGGCCCAAGATGATATGGAAGCAGCTGACAGAGAGGGATCGCAGAGAGTGGAAGCTCTTGGCTATCAACCCTTTATGATAGACATACTTGGTGATCTGATGTGAGATCTGCCATGCGTGCAGCAAGCCAGCTATCTGGAAGGGTGCCTGATGTGGATGTTGACCCTGTACCTGCACGTTAATCAAAAATCGGATTATAATGATGATGATAAGAGTTTATCAGGTAGTGAATTGTGCGTTATCTTGCAACACTTTGTCTGGTTTCATCCAGCCCCAATATGTTTTTAACCCTTGTCCTGCTGAACCCGGATATACTCCGCCTTTGCAAACAGTATAGATCCAAAGAAGAAGCCAACTGATCTGGATCTACACTGTTTGCCATTCAGTATACGAATTTCTGTCTACAATGTGGACCAAGGATTCTGATTGGCTGAAAATTAGAAGAGGGTGGGGCATCTTAATTAATTCAGCATGACAAGAGTTAATAAATTCATAGTACTCCACATATCAAGAGCCAATGTTTCACTGTTCTGTTTGCTTTTCAGGTGATTGTAAGCTGATTGATGGCTTTGAACAACCCAGATGTGTATGTCATCATGGTTTTGTGGGAGAAGATTGCTCATTGTGTGAGACCAATTTTGCTGGTGATAACTGTGATAGATGTAAGACAAACTATATTGGATACAACACAACCTGCTCCACATTCTGTGTCAATGGACACCCAACAGAAATAGGTAAGGGAGGGGACCCTGAATCTGTATGTGTCTTGTGAGCAATACCAGAGTAGTTTTAGTGCAATACCAGATGTGTGGTTAGAGCAGTACCAACCAAAGGATCTGTTGATGCAGTACCATAGAAGTTGTTGATGCAATATTAGAGGTGTTGCTAAAGCAATAGTAACAGAGGTATTGTAAAAACAATACTAGAGGTGTTGTTAGAGCAATACCAGAGAAGTCATTGCTGCAATACCAGAGGTGCTATTAAAGTAATAATAACAGAGATATTGTAAGAACTGTGCCAGAGGTGTTGCTAGAGCAATACCAGAGAAGTTGTTAATGCAATACCAAAGATTTTTTTAGAGAAATACAGAGAAGTTGTTAATGCAATACCAAAGATATTGTTAGAGCAATACAGAGAAGTTGTTAATGCAATACCAAAGATATTGTTAGAGCAATACCAGAGAAGTTGTTCATACAATACCAAAGGTGTTGTTAGAACAATACTAGAGAAGTTGTTGATGCAATACCAAAGATGTTGCTAGAACAATACCAGAGAAGTTATTGTTAAAGTAATAATAAGAGAGGCTTGTTAGAACAATTTCAGAGGTGTTGTTTGAGCAATATCAGAGAAGTTGTTGATGCAATACCAAAGGTGTTGTAAGAACAATACTGGAGGTGTTGTAAAATTAATAATAAGAGAGATACTGTAAGAACAATACAAGAGGTGTTGTTAAAGTAATAGTAAGAGAGGTATTGTAATAACAGTAGCAGAGATGTTGTTAAAGCAATAATAAGAAAGGTGTTGTTAGAGCAACACCAGAGATGTTGTTAGTGCCATACAAGTGTGTGTATCTGTACACTCTGATGAAGGCCTTAGGTCAGTCTGTTTATCTGTATAGTCTGGTCAGGGCCTTAGGTCACTGTATATCTGTATAGTTTGGTCAGGACCTCAGGTCATTCTGTGTATCTGTATAGTCTGGTCAAGGCCTTAGATTAGTCTGTGTATCTGTATAATCTGCTTAGGGCTTTAAGTCAGTCTGTGTATCTGTATAATCAGATATAAAGATGTACAGACTATTAATGCCTATTAACTAGGGCTTTGGGTCAGTCTGTGTATCTGTCTTAGAGGTCAGTCTGTGTATTGGTATAGTCTAGTAAAAGCTTTAGAGCAGTCTGTGTATCTCTATAGTATGACTAGGAGGTTGGTCTATGATAAGGGCCTTATATCAGTCTGTGTATCTATATTATCTGATTAAGGCATTAATAGTCTGTATATCTTTATATCTGACTAATAGGTCAGTCTGTGCATCTGTATAGTCTGACAGGGGCCTTTGGTCAGTCTGTGTATTTGTATATATTCTAATAAGGGCCTTGGGTCAGTGTGTATCTGTATAGTCTGGACAGGGCTTAAGGTCAGTCTGTGTCAGGACTTAAGGTCAGCCTATTTGTATACATTGATAAGGGCTTAGGGCATTAGTACAGTCTATGTATGCTGGCCTCGGGGACTCAGTTGGATGTGCATCCGAATGGACACCAGGAGGTTGTGGGTTCAACCCCCAGCGAGGTCAGCAACATTCTTTCGTGGAGATTGGTCATGAACTGTTTTCTACAGTCATTCTCTCCCTTCTGCTGATTCAAGAAGGGCAGTTGTCAGTTTCTGGCGAAAGAATGTGCACAATATTGGTTAACCGCTTAGAGGACTAAGCTTGCCCAGTGAACGTGTGGCTAGGTAAACTTACCACTAGACATGACCCCATTGGGTTGACTGGGCCGTAAAACCTCACCACAAACAAACAAACAGTCTGTGTATCTGTATAGTCTGACTAGGAGATCAGTCTGTGTATCTGTATAGTCTAATAAGGAAATTTAGTCTGTGTAACTGTATAGCTGGTCAGGGCTTTAGGTCAGCCTGTGTATTTGTATAGTGGCTAGTTTTTATATACATATATTGTCTGATAAGGACCTTAGGTCTATATTATGTGATTAGGCCATAAGTACAGTCTGTATATCTTTATAGACTGACTATGAGGTCAGTCTGTGTATCTGTATAGTCTGGTCAGAACTTTAGGTCAGTCTATGTATTGGTATAGTGGTCAGTCTGTGTATCTGTATACTCTGATTTTGGTCTTAGATCAATCTGTGTATCTGTTAAGTCTGGCAAGTCTGTGTGTCTGTATAGTGAGATTTAGGTGAGTCTTTGTTTCTGTATAGTCTGATTTAGTCTTTGGTCAGTCTCTGTACCTATCTGTTCTGATCAGGCCTTCGACCAGCCTGTAAAAAACTTTGCAGTCTGGTCAGATTTTACATCACCTGTAAACCTCTACAGTCTGAGCAGAAACTTAGGCCAGTCTGCAGGTCTGTAAAGTCTAAGTAGGCTCTTAGACCAGTTCATTAACCTGCACAGTCTGAGTAAGTCTGGGAAAAGGAAGAGGTATTTCAGAATGTGGTCTACCAAAACGTTTACCCAACATGGAATGTGTTAAGTATTTATTTAATATATAGATATATAAATCTACTTGTAGGAGGTGACATTTGTGAGTGTTACTATGATACAGAGCATGGACATTGGGATGGTAATGCCACTGGCTGTGAAGATTGTTTCTATGGTTGGAATAAGCCAGATTGCAAGAAATGTGCTGCTGGTAAGTAGAAAAGTCTTTTTAAGGGGACTAGATACATGTAGTAGATTTTCACACATGTTTGAAAAATACTTGAAAAATGTTTTAAAAGTATTCAAAAGTGCTTAAAAATAATTGAATGTCCTTGAAAAGTACTTATGACAGTGTTTTTACTGCTGTCTTCAAGACCATTATAAACAAAACATCAGAAATATTGTGACAAATTTAGACTTTTTTTGAGATATGATAAGATAAATTTAGGCCCTGCCCTTTTCAATGAATTGTTTAATAAACAAGAACAAATTTCCTATTAAATTATTTACTTCTGAGGTTTTAAACAAATGTGACAAATTTAAGCTCTGCACTTTTAAGTCAGAGGCTTATTAAACAAAAACAAATTTCCTAAACTATTTATTTCTAAGATCTCTGGCCTTTTTAGTGGTGGCTTAATAATTTAACATGTCAAAAACAGATTTCCTAAACTATTTTTTTCTGAGGTTTTAAACAAATCTGACAAATTATGCTTTGTCCATTTCAGTGCTGGGCTTGATAAAAAAAAAAAATTAGACTCAACTTTTTTCAGTTGGTGGCTTGATAAACAAAAATGTAGGCTCTGCCCTTTTCAGTGACTGGCTTATAAACAAAAACAAATATCCTTAACTACTTCTGAGGCTTTAAACACAACACAACTATGGGCAGTAAGATGGTGCAGCCTTTTGCTGAAATTGTCCGAGGGTTAGCCTGACTGTAATATGGTTTTAGTAGGAAGCTTCTTACCTCACTTGAAGCAAGCTTAGGGGTTGGGGCCTTTCTCTAATCTATCCATTTCTTATTTTCTTCAGTCTGGGAAACAGCTCTACATGACAAAAATAAGCTCTCCATAACAAAAATATTGTTGACAGGGCCATTACAATTCAAGGAAATGTCTAACCTTTTTGTTGGTGGAAAAATGAAAAATATTAAAAAATTTTGCTTGCTGAAATTTTACTCAGCATCAAAATTTCAAAATTTAACAGGTTAAAATAAGCTGTATTCATGGTTTTATTTATTTAAATAGATTTTGTGGGTCCTGACTGCAACATCCCCTGTGTAAATGGTCAAGGTAAATTTGTTGATCCTAAAGACGGTACAGATGAACGATTTCCTATCCGACCTGTGTTTGCCTGTGTTGAACAGAGTGTTGATGGCTATACAGCATGGTTTAATTATATCAATGATAATGGTAACAACATCTACATCTCAGCACGTGGAGAGAATACAATGGTAGGAATAGACTTTGGCAGTCCCCCTACCAAGTTTGAACAAGGAGATGTTTCGTATACATTCTCTGTAGGGTGAGTTACTAATGTACATCTGTTATTACAGTCAATCTGCTTTATACCAATATTCGATACAGTGACAAAATTTGTTATAATGACAATTTGAATGTCACAAAACATTCCATCAAGAGGTGACTGTTAATGAGAAATTGGAGAACTTATTGTTGCATTAAAACTTTAAGCAACATATGTTTTGGATATTTGTTAAAATTGCCTCCATGAGGCAATTCTAACAAATATCAAAAACATTATCTATGAGGAAGTAAAAATAAGGTCTTTCTTACATAACATTCTGTCCATTAAGGATTCTTTACAACAGTAAATTCGTTTTAATAGCAATGTCTTTGGGAACAAATCTCTGCACAAAAACATATGCTGTGGTACTCATTAGAAGTGCCTCTTGGATGGATACCCCATCTTGTGGAAAAATGATACAAGTATGGTTAGGAGTTATGGTTTTCAAATGTTTAGGTAGGTATGCTAGTAAATTTACCTCATTTAGTGAGGACTTAGTTTACAAGATTTACTGTAAGATTATGATCCCTGGAATTGATTTTGCATGAATTTCATCAAATTTGAACAATAAAATTTTTATTATGCATGCTTCATAGAGTGAGTTTATAGTAATATATTGTATATTGTGTACTCACTCAATAAGTGCTCTGTCAGGTTAATATTTATTAGTATTTCTGTACTTTTATCCAGTTCTCTGTAAATGCATATGTCAGGATGATTCAAATCAGTACCAACAGCATAAGGTTTTAACAAGAAAGGCAGGAAATATATCACATAACAATCTGCTGACATTTGTATTAGGTGTGTCCTTATTATTTA
This sequence comes from Anodontia alba, assembly GCA_964016985.1. Taxonomy (NCBI): domain Eukaryota; kingdom Metazoa; phylum Mollusca; class Bivalvia; order Lucinida; family Lucinidae; genus Anodontia; species Anodontia alba. The sequence continues at coordinate 36,103,253 of OZ024828.1, forward strand.
GATATTTTACTGTACATTTTCCCTGTAATTTTGAAAAAAAGCTTAGTGCACAGTGCAGTAATTAGATCAAATGCAGTAGTTTAAAGGACATAAGGTGTGTTTATAGTGATAGCATTTACAGGGCATATGTTGAGTTTATAGTGATATAGGGCAGAGGGTGAGAGTTTATAGTAATAGAGTTTATAGGGCAATGTTTAGTGTGAGTTATAGTAAGACAGTTTACAGGGCACAGAGTGAGTTTATAGTAAGATATTGTACAGAGCATGGGGTGAGTTAATAATAAGACAGATAACAGAGCATGGGGTGAATTAATAGTAAGACAGATAACAGGGCATGGGGTGCGTTAATAGTAAGACAGATAACAGGGCCTGGGGTGAGTTTATAATAATTTTACAGGCTATTGAGTGAATTTATAGTACACTGTAGATTCAGTACATCACGCTCCATTATTTCATAAAATCCAGTATATCATAAATTGGCTGTGGATCCCAAATTTTCCACATGCATATCTTTTAAAGCCTAAAAATGTTTGCTGTTCTTATTACTTGAAAAAAAAAAAAAAAGCGAACTAATTTGAATTTGTACCGGTATTGGTTTTTCACCCCTGTGCCAACACTAAGTCCTTAATGTGATTTAAATTATGACAAACTATCCAGTTAGCATTAGTCAGTACAAGCATTCATTAAATGGCAAACAATAAACGTGTTCTATCAAGGGAAGCAACTCCAAGAGCAGTAAAATGTAAACAGACATTTAGAACATAAGGGATGTAGTTTGTGCGCTGCTTATTGCCATAAAAATAGAATTTTTTTCTTTTTTTTAATAATTTTTATTACCAAATTATAGGGCCCTTTTAGGTAGTTAAAAAATACATACAGATGATTGTGAATAGTAATAATAAAAGTAAAACTATTATCTGCCAGTTAGTCAGTTTACAGGCCATGAGCTTAGTTTAGTAGTAGAGTTTACAGGATATAGGGTGGATTTATAATTACTATCCTTTCAACATCTCTTGTAAAGACGTTTTTTGCTTGGCATTTTATTTTAAATGAAAATCTTTTGATCTGACTGACCATATCTTATCAGAAACCATTTGTCTTTTCTATTTCTGTGTTTTGTTCTCAAATATTTACACTAAAATTAAATTTACGGCTAAAAGTTGGTCTGACCTATGCAATTTCTATAGTAAAGTGATTTTTTGAAATTTTTGTCTAAGAAAATATTTTTTACTTTCCTTTGCTGAATTTGAATTATTGATGTTTCACAACAATATTGTGAAAATTTCAGAAAATTGAACAAGTGGAACTAGTTGAAAATCTGGCTCGAAGTTACCTATCCTATGGATTTCTGCATGATTTGGCTTTATTTTTAATATGGGAAAATATATCATCATAATTGGATTTTTCATTAACGTGCAGGTACAGGGCAACATCCACATCAGTGGGCCCCCTTCCAAATAGCTGGCTTGCTGCATGCATGGCAGATCTCACACCAGATCTCCAGGTACGTCTATAATGAGGGTTGATAGCCGAGAGCTTCCACTCTCTGCAGTCCCTCTCTGTCAGCTGCTTCCCTGTCATTTTGGGCCTCCCAGGCCCACGCTTTCCATCAACCCGTATGTCAAAGGCTGTCTTGACTGCACCATTGGAGCGTTCCACATGTCCATACCATCGGAGTCTTCTCTCCCTCAGAATGAGGTCCAGATCCTCAATGCCAAGCCGCACAAGTAGCCCATTGGACATGGTGGTGACAATGTCTTGTGGTCTGACATTGCAGATCTGTCTGATCATTGCCCTGTCATTTCGCTGCAGACGCTGGAGGTATGGCTTTGTCAATGGCCAAGTCTCACTGGCATGGAGCATTGCGCTCCACACACAAGAGCTTTACACATGGCCAAGTGTTTTGAAAGAGAGGTGGCATGAAGAGAGGACTGGTAGCAGGTCCTTGAACTTCTTCCAGGCAGTTTTCACACGTATTGTTGTTGAAAGTTCACAGCCACCTGCTGCAGGAGGTCCAGTCCCGTACCGCAGATCATGATCTTCGTATTTCCTGCATTTACTCTCAGTCCTTTCTTCTCCATTGCTTCTTTCCAAGTCAAGAGCCTCCTGACACATTCCTCAAGCGATTCAGCGATGATAATAAGGTCATCAGCGTAGAGGTCATCCCAGGGGACCCCAGAGCAGAACTCTCGTGATAAGGCTTCAAGCACAATGATGAAGAGCAGCAGGCTGAGTACTTATCTCTGGTGAACACCAACATTCACTTCAAACTCTTCACTGTACCCCTCACCAACACAGACACGGCTCTGTGCATTTGCATACATCCCCTGCACCAGTCGCATAATCCACTCCTCCACACCAAGTTTTCTCAGTGCCCACCAGATGACCTTCCGAGGTACTCGATCAAATGCCTTCTCCAGTGAAAAAGTGAAAATATTTGATTTTTTAAAAACCAGTGACTAGAATGAAATTTTTCATACATAGGTAGTTACGACAAATGGTTTTGCATTGAATCATGACAAAAGTTTGCAAATGTACTTCTTCTGTGTAAAGCGTCAAGCAAAAAACAACTTTCTGAAAGATGTCGAAAGCACAGTAGACAGTTTACAGGGCAAAGGGTGAGTTTATAGGCCATAGGATGAGTTTATAATAATAGAGTTTATAGGCCATAGGATGAGTTTATAATAATAGAGTTTATAGGGCATAGGGTGAGTTTATAGTTAGACAGTTAACAGGGCATAGGGTGTTTATAGTAAGTTTACAGCCATAGGGTGAGTTTATAGTGATACAGTTTACAGGGCATAGGGTGAGGGCATGGTGTGATGATTAGACCTTAGTATTCTTCACACCAGATTTGAAGAGGGAAATATTACTGGTGCATTCTCAAAAGGTTTAGTTTGTAACATATATGTATCAGTTATTGTTTATGTGGAGAAATTAAACAGAATAGTTTAAGCAACTCAGAAGTTTGTTCTCGTATTTATCCTAAGCATTGAAGACCAAGTTGTTCAAAACATTGTTAACTTAATGAGCTTGTTAGTGGTCAAAATATTAAATGTTCTAGTAAGTACAATTTCTAATTCACAGGTGGTTTTGCTGAAAATGCAAAAGCTACACACATTTTTGCAGCAAAAATATTAGCATATATGCCATATTTAATGATCAAAGTTTTAATGATATCTTAACCCTTGTCCTGCTGAACCAGGATATACCCTGCCTTTGCAAACAGTGTAGATCCAGATTAGTTGGCTTCTGAAGAAGCCAACTGATCTGGATCTGCACTGTTTGCCATGAAGTATATGAATTTATATCAACAATCTGGATCAAGTTATCTGATTGGCTGAAAATTAGAAATAGGCGTGGCCTCTTCATTTATTCAGCAGGACAAGGGTTAACAAGGGTCATCATTAAGTCTGAACAACTGGACCCTGATAACTGAGCACCTTACCATACTTGTCCTAATATTTATGCAAGTCCCTTTTACTGTTTGCCTAAAAAACTAGATGAGTGGCAAACTGTAGAGCCTGATCAGATGCTGCATACTGTGCCATCTGATTTGGGATTACACAGTTTACTCAGTCCTGTCTTTCCAAATATTTAGGTCAAATAGGGTATACCCTGACATTCAAAACGACATTGTCAACATTTTTATGTGTATTTTCTTTAATTATTGATTATGAATCACATAATGTAATATGGTGCCAGAGAATGCTTTGACCACATTGCATTCAGTTGCAACCATTGCCTATATGTTGTACTGGGCCCAGTTGTTCAAAACTAACGATGTCGTTAGTTAACGATTCGTTAAAATTTACATCGATTGATATGCAAATGTGCTGAAATTTTTTGCTGAAAAAATGTGCAAAAAATATCAGAATATTGTGTATTGAGTCTGCTAAATTAGTTAATGAAATGACCCTTAACGAGCTCGTTAAGCTAAAGATGCTTTGAACAACTGGACCCTGATAATTTTATTTCTTATTCTGTTAAGAAATTTCAGGCTTTTGATGTACATGGCTTCTCTCTAAAACTTTGATGGCTTTCACTGCATCAATCAATAACCAAAGCAAATTGTTGCATTTTAGGCTGGGATCCATAGTGCAATCAGTAGTGATTAAAATCACTACATTACATGGGCTCATATTCCTTGCCTGAGAAAAATATTTATCCTCACCTAATGGCTCATGTGAACATATTTCTCAGACAGGGAATATGACCTGTATTACATGGACTCATATTCCCTATCTGAGAAATATGTTCATCTTCACCTAATGCCTCAGGTTATCATTGTTCTAAGAGATGGAATATGACTCACTTTACATGGGCTCATATTCCTTGCCAGAGAAATATGTTCATCTTTGCTTTACAGCTCTGGTGAACATAAATCTCAGGCAGGAGTATGACCCATGTTCCTGGTCAAGAATCCAAATAGCTAAAAAGGTTCACTGGGTTTGTGAAAAGACTGTGATAAATCATGGTTGTTTTCTTCAGATGCAACTTAGATGAAGATTGTGCTTAACCCTTACAGTACCAATCACAACTGAGGGGATGACAATTTTTCAGTGAAAAGAAGTCTTGACATTTCATGTGAATTGTCTACCAAGTGGAAGATTCATATGAAATGTCATGTCTTATTTTCGTTGAACAGAAAAAATACAAATTTTAGAATGTCTTTTGCTGCAAATTTTGCTTGGCACTTTAAGGGTGAATATAATGAACTTTTCTTTTTTTTTCAGCCCATTAACAGAGGCGCAGGTGTTAGCTGGTAATGTTGGATGGCAGCTGGCCAGTACCAAGCACAATCTGGTCAATACAGCCTTTGTGACCAATACACCATGTCCTGTCAGCCCTGCCCCAGTACAGGTATTTTATATCCTGCAGTATATTAGCACATGACTTCCTAGAGATCCTTTTCATGTAATGTCAAATGGTCATGTTACTTATTTTCCAGGGTCTAACTTGGTTTCAAGTTTCTGGGTAGCTGAATGGTTTGCACTCTCTACTTTGGATAACAAGGTTTTAGGTTTGAATCCCGCGGGACACGGAATACAGCACATGTCTATAGTGCACTTCATTGCACATAGCCTTTCATTATCATCTGTCCATTGTCTCAGTATGACTTCAATTATGTTGAATGGACATGTATCATCATCATCATCATCATCATCATCATCATATACTTTATATATATTTTTCTTTTGTTACTTTTTTGAAGATAATTAATCTTTACATTTCATGTCATCTGCCAAGCAGACAATTCACATGAAATGTAAAGATCTATTTCTTCTTCAAAAAAAAAAAAATTATAATAATAAATAAATAAATAAAAAAATAAATAAAAACAATGTTGATTTGTGGTTGGCACTTTAAGGGATAATTACTTAGTAATGGCATTATAGACTCAATAGAAATGTCAAACAGTGAAGGTCCAGATCAGTTGGCTTCTTTGGAAGCCAGCTGATCTGGATCTACACTGTTTGCAAAGGCAGAGCATATCGGATTCAGTAGGACCAGACTTAACATGCAGCTGACCAGAACAGCCTCCACCGCATTAACCCTGACCCTGCTGAACCTCATATGTCCTGCCTTATGGATCGATCATAAAAGGCTCTCCCAGGAAATCCTATCTGCAGACTTTAGACATTTTATATCATCAGGACTTAGCTTGACATTGGAAGCTTTTGTACACCTCCTGTAACAATACTTTACATGGAAGCAGATGTAGAGCAAAACTCTGTCTTCAGTATACAACCAGACTTCAGACTAAATCCTTTAAACCCTGCTTTTGAAGTCACATTTTCAATACAGTTTTTGGAACTTTACAAAAGAACACCAAGTGCAATTAAATCCTTTGATCTTTGTATCTCACCACTTTTAGATGATTCAAATCAGTCTACTCCTGTTATTATATCTTGGGGTATGACTAAACAGACTATTCTGTTTGTTTATTTTACGTAACAGCAAAATGTCAGATTCCATCTCTTATCTCTAGAAGCAAAACTTCCAAGAATTGCAATCACTGTTTTCAGATATGCTATAATCAGCACATGTACACTGATGACACCAAAGCTGTTATTTTTTCATCACTGTGTCCAAAGCTTCTGATTTGGCTTGGGATTATGTTAACAGTAACTCTTTGAACACTGAATTTCTTGTTGTCTCATACTGACTTACAGTTTTGAGGGCACAACCATAACTTCAAGAAACCAGAAAAATCTGAACCTGATAGAAAAACATTATGAATTATCGAAACTGAAGAAATTTTGTTCTGTTGCTCCCAAGCCACATTGATGTAAGAGTTAATGAAAGTGTCACGGGATCTCGACATTTTGTTAATCAAAGTTCTTTTAAAGATTTTAATCCTTTTATCGATTGGTACTTGATGTACAAAAGGCAAATGTCACGGGACAGAGCAACATTCAATAAACTACATAAAATTAAATCTGTTCTTGGTAAACATGATTATTAAAGTCGTATGAGGTTGTTCTTATCATAATCGGATTTTTGATTAACATGCAGGTACAGGGGCAACATCCACATCAGTGGGCCCCCTTCCAGATAGCTGGCTTGCTGCACGCATGGCAGATCTCACACCAGCTCTCCAGGTACGTCTATCATGAGGGTTGATAGCCGAGAGCTTCCACTCTCTGCAATCCCTCTCTGTCAGCTGCTTCCATGTCATTTTGGGCCTCCCAGGCCCACGCTTGCATCAACCTGTATGTCAAAGGCTGTCTTGATTGCACCACTGGAGCATTCCACTTGTCCATACCATCAAAGTCTTCTCTCCTTCAGAATGAGGTCCAGATCCTCAATGCCAAGCCACACAAGTAGCTCATTGGACCTGGTGGTGACAATATCTTGCGGCCTGACATTGCAGATCTGTCTGATCATTGCCTTGTGATTTCGCTGCAGACGCTGGAGGTTCGGCTTTGTCAATGGCCAAGTCTCGCTGGCATGGAACATTGCGCTCCGCACACAAGAGCTGTACACATGGCCAAGTGTTTTGAAAGAGAGCTGGCGTGAGGAGAGGACTGGTAGCAGATCCTTGAACTTCTTCCAGGCAGTTGTCACACGTGTTGTGGTTGAAAGTTCACAGCCACCTGTTGCTGAGGGCATGTCTCCTAGGTAGCAAAAGGAAGCTACCACCTCAAGCTTGTCAGGTCTGACCTGGACTTCCTTCTGTGGTCTGCCATCCAAGGGGCGTGCAGTTCCCTGGCACCGTGTACATCTATAGTCAGGGTCCTTTTTCAAGCACAATGATGAAGAGCAGTGGGCCGAGTTCTGATCCCTGGTGAACACCAACCTTCACTTCAAACTCTTCACTGTACCCCTCACCAACATGGACACGGCTCTGTGCATTTGCATTCATCCCCTGCACCAGTCGCACAATCCACTCCTCCACACCAAGTTTTCTCAGCGCCCACCAGATGACCTTCTGAGGTACTCGATCAAACGCCTTCTCCAGGTCTACGAAAGCCATGTAGAGTCTCTTATTGGCATCTAGATACTTCTCTTGCAGCTGCCTGACAACAAAGATTGCATCTGTAGTGCCTCTGCCTGGGACGAAGCCAAACTGGGAATCGTCGATTGACACCAACTGTCTGATGAGGCCGTCCACAGTCCTCTCCAGGATTTTCATAACCTGCTCTGTCAGCTTGAGACTGCGGTAGTTGCCCCTTTCCAGTGCGTCCCTTTTTCCCTTGTAGAGGCAGACAATGAAACTCTGCTCCCAGTCAGAGGGTACCTTGCCATCACGAATGATTGCAACTGCGAGGTCACGGATCATGGAGGCGCCCATGTCACCGGCCACTCTTATCATCTCCACCACTATGCCTGATGGGCCTGGTGCTTTGCCTGCCTTCGTCTGCAAGATAGCCTTCTTAACCATATCAATGGTGATTGGGATGGGTGGGCCTTCCACTGGTGATTGATATGACAGGTGGTCTGGGTCCCAGTCAAACTCAACATTGAGAAGCCTTTGGTAGTGCTCCAGCCAGGCCTTCTGCTTTGAGTCTTCGCTCACTGACATCTCTCCTGCATCATTCTTCACAGGTTTGTCACCAACAACATCAGTGTTATCTCTTCTAAACTGGTTAGCAAGGTGGTAGACTTCTGAAGACTTGGGGTCAATATTCTCGTAGACCTTCTTGTCGGCTTCTTGACGAGCATGGTGCACTGCATGTCTGGCATTTCGTTTGGCTGCATCATATGATGCCCTAGTGCCTTTACCAGCCTTCCAGGCCTTGAAAGCTGTCCGCTTGGCAGCAATGGCCTTTTCCACATGTTCTTTCCACCACCAGGTTTCACGATGCCAACCGTGTGGCCGAGTTGTGCCACATACCTCCTCAGTTGTCTTGAGCAGTCCAGTCTTGATGTTGTTCCAGATATCCTCAGTGGCCCCATCAGCTACACCTGCAGATGTGCTCACATGCAAGTTGAAGACCTCCTGGAAATGATTGCTTGTCTGAGGGTCTTTAAGCTTCCAAACTTTGAGGCGAGGGGTGAACTTGCGCTTGGATTTTGGAGGCACATCAATCCTCATGTTACATACAAGAAGCTGATGTTGCAGAGCTACTTCCTCACCAGGGATCACTTTTACATCTGTGACAAGTTTGCGCATGGTCCTACGGAAAAGGATGAAGTCTATCTGTGTGGCTATGTTTCCAGACTTGTATGTGATGAGATGGCTGTCACGTTTCTTGAAACATGTGTTCCCAAGAAGCAGGTCAAATGTTAGGGCGTACTCTAGGATTCTCTCACCCTCAACATCCAGTGCCTGCACGGCCAACATGGCCGTTCCAATCTCCACATGGGATCAGAAATTCTGATGCTGGGATCCTGGCAGTCACAGCACGCAGCTGATCAAAGAACAGGTCCTTAACCTCATCACTTAGACCACTCTGTGGGGCATACACAGACAGGTAATGGTCATGCTTGATTTACGCATCATCTGTTCAAACAAGATGATCATCCACTTTGTAGAAGCTGTAATAAGCCATTTACAGTAAAAAACTTTTCTGATCAACTGCCCAAACTCATCATCATGATTAACCCCTTATCAAAAACAATGCAGTTGACTCTTGTTATCTTGAAATCTATGAAGCACTTCGAGATATCCATACTTCGACATATCAGATTTTCGGAACTGAGTAAAACAATTAATCGAACAACCACCTTTAACAGAATGAATATGTAATTTGATTCCTTAGTTAGAGATATACTGAAAATACTGTGGAAAAGAGGAGAAATTGCTCCTAAGAAGCCTAAGGAGCAATTTCTCCTCTTTTCCACAATATTTTGTTGCCTGTTGGTAGATCTTGGTGTTAAAACAGGGACCAGATTTTCACTTCAAGATAAGCGGTTATTTGAGATAAGAGAGGTCGAGATAACGAGAGTCAACTGTATAAGCTATGGCATTTCCTTTATTTAATATGGAGTAGGAAGAAAATTGGGATGTCATGCTGAATAAATTAAGATGCTATGCCCACTTCTAATTGTCAGCTAATCAGATTACTTTATCCAGCTTCTTGATACAAATTCACAAACAGAATGACAAATAGTGCAGATCCAGATCAGTTTGCCAGATGATCTGGATCTACACTGTTTGCAAAGTCAGGGCATATTTGGAACCAATTGGACCAGCATTAAGACAAATTTATGCAGTATTAAGTACAAAATAGTGAAATCAAATTTGACAGTGAAAATTCTGAATAATCATCTTATTGTGTAGACCCTGCATATCTCTATTTTTACTTCATATTATGGGGGAACTTGGAGTTGAGCACAAAAAGTGCCTTCAAACATGCACAAAATGCTCAGATCATAGCAACAGATAAGGCGCTTTTTTCATCCGAAAAATGCTGATATCTTTCTTATTTCTGGATGAAAACATGTTGTGGGTACTCATTAGAAGCACCTCACCGAGTTGTAGTACTCATTAGAAGCGCCTCGGCGAGGCACTTCTAATGAGTACCCACAAGATGTGTTTTCGTCGAGAAATAAGAAAAATATTATGTGGATACCCCCTCTTATCTGCAGCTATGTTAGATTCAAGTCATCCTATGTCTGTGCAAAGTATGAGCTGGGCCATTGCTCTCCATTCATACATTCTGTAGTAATCAGTGATTGTCATAGCAGACAGTGAAGACTCATAACAAAAACACACCTATTCAAATATATTGAAAATTTCACCACCAAAAATTGAAAGTTTTCAGATAAAAATTCCAATATTTTTCTTATTTCTGCTTAAAAACATAGCTTATGGGTACTCGTTAAAACTGCCTAGCTGAGGTGGTTCTACCGAGTACCCACAATCTATGTTTTTAAGCAGAAATAAGAAAAATAATGTATACCCCTGTAAACCCCAGTTTGACTATATAAAAGTGGGGTTTAAGGGGGTCAGAATTATATAGGTATGTTTTCGTGATGTGATCAGCTTACATGGATGTGCAGGCTGATCTGGGCCTTTGCTGTCTGCATATGCCTGAAGACAGGTTTTCACATGGCTATTCACATTGACTTGTTAACAAAATATAAAATCTTGCTTATATCTCGCATCTTAAATGAACACTGATTTAATTTCTGTTCTCAAGCACATACAAGAGGAAGTAGTTGGACGATGCGGGTGTTTCCATGGTTTCTACCATAGTGCTTGTGAGACTAATTGTGCTGGTGGTGCCAACTATCCGTGCTATGGGAAAGGAACCTGTGACAGAGGAAATGGAAAATGTACCTGTGATACAACTGCAGATGTAAAATCTGACTGCTCAGTCTGCCATGATGGCTGGTTTGGTGAAGACTGTTCAGTTGCTGATATTGGCTTGCAAGGTACATGTATTGCCATATTTACTCTAAATATTTGGACAGAAGCCTGAGCACTCAGTATAGATCCAGAATGTGGTATCTAATCAGAGTCTATACTATGCCACTCAGATTTTAGGTACATCAACAGGTAGTTAAATAGAGTTGTTAAATTAACCTATTGTAGACTGAATGGGCTCCTCAACACTATATATTAGAAGATTCTAATTCCAATGTTAGGTATGTCAGGCTATGTGATTTAGATATTCTGAGAGAAAAATGGTTGTACTATTTGCAAACAGTGGAGACCCTGATCAGATGTTGTTTGCCAATTACCCTTTTAGGGGTCTCCAGACTACAATGGATTAAAGTAAGGAGGTAAGACATCTCAGGATAAATATGTTAACTTCAGAAATGAACGAGCCTTTTCATGGGATAATATCCAAATACAGGGAGACCTCCTTAAACAGTCACCTCTTAACAACAGCCACTTTTCTTATTTCCTGAAATGCTGTTCTTATATATATTTAAACTTCTATACAAGAGCTCTTTTCCTATAACAGATTTTTTTCTTTCCCAAAAGTGCCTTTTACTAATATTTAACAGGCTTACAAAATCCACCACATTACAATGGCCTTTTTAACCCATTTAAGTCTAGAATTTCAGTACTTTACTTGAAATAGGTATTCATAGCTTTGGCTGATTATTTACATTTAAGCAATTTAATTAAAATACATTTTTTTTTATAGCACTGACAGATTCTTTACATTTAAGCAATTTAATTGAAATAATTGTTTATAGCGCTGACTGAACCTTTACATTTCAGCAACATACTACCAGATCAAGGTCACAACAGGAAATGAGTTTCAAGGTCAGACTAATGCCAATGTCTACATCACTATATATGGTACAAAAGGGGACACCGGACAGCATGAACTGACAGATAGCAATGTTAACTTATTTGAGAGGGATGCAACAGATACATTTACTATCGAAGCCTTTGATATTGGACAGGTGAGATTTAGGCTGATATTTTAAGCACCTAAAATTTGAACATATCCATATAATTGGCCTAAAAGTTTGTATACCAACATTTGTGATACAATGGCATATGCAAAGAGTCCAGACCCTGAAAAAGCAGTTTGATCAGCGGCTGCACTGTTTGCCATTCCTCTAAGAATTTTGTGAAAGAAATGCAGAAGAAAAAGACTGTGGCAAAAATGTGTGGAGTAAAGTGTCTGAAAATTAAGGACATTTACCATATCAGGTTTGCATGAAATATTTCATTTATAAAACAAAAATAATGCAAATAGAATGAAGTCCTTAACCTAGCATTGATATTTACCATAAATCCTCAAGAATTCAATCATAATAATTACTTAACATATTTGTTCTAAAATTTGAACATATCCATTTAATTGATGTCTCATGTGTTTGAAATGCGCTGACCACATTACATACATGTAGATCTTGATCAAACTGTTTCTTTACCTTTAGTTTTTTGGGGTTTTTTTATTCATGGACCACTTACTGAAAAGGGTCAGAGCCTATCATTATGCAAGCACATTAGATGATTTCCAAAGTTGAAATCTGGCCTTTAACTTGCTTGTCAACACACGTAATGAAGTTTCAAAATTGAATGCTTAAACTGTAATCTGCTGGCTATGAAACCAGACAACATGAAAATAAGGCCTTATATTTCATTCAGATTGTCTTCAAGTGTCAAGTCTGTTTGAAGAATAAGAATTTCACAGAAAATGGGACATTTACGCTTTGAATGAAATGTCAGTTGTTTTTTTTTCTGTAAAAAAAAAGATAAGAAAAAAATCACTTATTTATATCTGACGATTTAGCCTACAGAATGCTAAAGCTTTATACAGATGGAGCACAATGTCTGCCCATTTCCCTACCAACTACCCTGCCATTGAATTATCTAAATTGGGATAATAAAATGGCAAACAGAGCACCCAAATCAAAGAGCAGTTTGATCTGAATCTGCATGCTTGTTCAGACATATATGTATCCAAACATTAGCATAAGTACTGTAAAACCCCTACGTATAGGGACAGACAGGCTTGAACAAACAGTGTAGACCCACATCAGACACAATACAGTGTGGCATCTGATCAAGGTCTACACTGTTTGAAAGTCATCCAGAAATATTTTAAACACATCAACAGGTTGTGGAAGAGACTGTTAAAGTATCAGTGCCCCAGATAACTTTTTTGGCCTTAGAGTATTTAAGCATCATTTTTTAAAAGATGAGTAAAACCGATTAAGCATGCTTAACGGGAAATTTTTTAGGCAAAGAATTTTTACTTGATGATTAAAATTGAGTTTATTCATTATGTCGTGCACACATCAAACTACACGACAATGGGATTAGATTTGAAGAAGGTGCTTTTAATCATTTAACTGTGTGTCTAAAAGATGCAGTAGGCATGGTAGACCATTCCAGATCTGAAGTTGCACTGTTTGCTGTGGACTATTTGTCCAAAATCTTAGGATCATCAGGCTAAAGGAGGTCCAAAAGACCTTCAAAATCCGAGTGTAATAATGGAAAAATAAAAAAAAAGAAAGAAAAAAAAAAACAATAATAATACTAATAATGAAAAACAATAATAGCAACAACAATAATAATAATGATAATAAAGAGAGAAAAAAATGTTTGTCCCAGTTTTGATTTGAACTCAGGGCCTTGGGATCTCCAGTCATCGACGTTACCACTGCACTAGCAAAATTGGCAGGAAAATAACTGATAAATAGAGCTTATAAAAAGACCTGCCACAAACTTTGTTTTCCTTCAAAGGACGTTGACTAAACCATAAATTTTTACACTCCTTTAAAAATCTGTTTGAATATTTTCAAACATATGGATATTGAAAGTAACACATGCATTCTTTATTAGTAAATCAGTAGTATTTTTGTGTAAGATCTTAGTAACCTGTCCCATGGCACTCCTAGAATACACATGACATCTTGTGACACATTGTGTATTGTTGTGACATAATTGGGTTGGGTCATTGTCATCCCTTAGATCATCTTACCAGCAAATCTTGCTAAAATTTAGTATACCCAGATCTTTTGTTTCTGATATTCTGAAAGTGCAAGGACCGTTTTGGTACTGGGCATTTGGGCCATTTGGGAGATTGGGGAGTTTTATGTACAGTTGGGAAACACTTTTCCGAGTGGTACAGTCAGGTGCAACCTATGATGCCGCTCAGATAGCTGTGATTTGATTGGTCAAAACAGAGGCTGACAGCTAACAGATGCTTGCATAAGCATTCCTACAGCAAAAGCAAGCATTTAGCTAAACAGACTAAACAAAATGGCAATTTGTCTGTTGTGTTGTAAACAAGAACTACTTGGTAGACATTGGACTTATTGCGTAAATGGGAAATTTTCTGCATGAATGGCACATAAAAATCAAATGGCATGGATATCTGCCATTCTTATTTGTGTAAAATAAGAAAATACCCAGCTTAACTGGGCCTCTGAAATATGGTAAGAAGGTGTCCCAATAATTAGAGTATATATAGTAATATGTTTTTTTCTTGTACAGATTACAAGTATGAAAATAGGTCATGATAACTCGGGTTCTGGGCCAGACTGGTTCTTGAGTGAAGTGACAGTAGATATTGTCTCCCATGGAGAGCGGTACATGTTCAACTGTAGTCGGTGGATTGCGGTGGATAAGGAAGATAATCAGTTAGAGATTGAAGTGACACCCACAAATCAGGAAGATATTCCGAAAAGTAAGTGAAAATACCGGTCTCAGATTCACTGCATTTGCCAGTGTGCTTGATGTGGTCTTTATGAGGTAGAGATTAACTAGCTAGTTTTTGGTGATCTTCATTCCATTTTCTGACTGCTTAACCTTTACCGCTATCTTGGCTTATTCAGCAGATGACAAATTGATGATGTACCGTATGTTGTCTGTTGAAAATTTTATCATGTGGTAAGCATTAATCAGTCAGTGATTAACAATTTATTGCCTCTGGTGAAGAATAGAGGAAATGATTGCACTTAATTGACCTTTACCCAATTTTTGAAGTGACCAATAGAGTTGGTAAAATATTGCCGGACTGTATCATATATCTTTAAATATAGCTCAAGTTAAGCTATTTGTTTAACAAAAATTATATTTTTCTCCTTTCTCCACAAAAATCTGTTGTGGCTACTCACAGCAGCTCTTTGATAAAATCATAGGCCATGTTTTTGTGAGGAAATAAGAAAATAATTAAATCTCCCTATCCTTGCTTATCTAGAGCTGTGTAAGACATGGCACTAAACATGGTACGTTACGAAAACACACCTATTCAAATATATTGAAAATTTCACCACCAAAAACTAAAAGTTTCCAGATAAAAATTTTGATATTTTTCAAATTTCTGCTCAAAACATAGATTGTGGGCACTGGTTAGAGCCACCTCAACAAGGTGGTTCAAATGAGTACCCACAAACTATGTTTTTGAGCAGAAATCAGAAAAATAATGTATACTCCAGTAAATCCCAGTTATACTATATAAAAGTGGGATTTAAGGGGGTCAAAATTATATAGGTATGTTTTTGTGATTTATGAGAAAATATTTTTTTTTTTTTGTTTTTTTTTTAAGCAAATTAAGACAAAATTATGTACTTAAAAGTTTCCTCGAAGTAAAAACATATTGAAAGGCAGTCTAAAAAACTTAAACAGTCTGCAATACACTGTAGATATATCGCAATGCTAGGGGTCCCAGGTCTGATAACCTGATATAATTGGATTGGGATATACGTCAAGACAGATACCATGCAGGTATAATGGTGTGAATAATGCTCACTTGATGAGACATCACAGATCAATTCCCTTTAAATGGCATTCGGTCAAGCTGTCCATCACATTATGTCAAACAAGTAATTTTTAATCAAGACCAGTTTTAACACAGCAAATCTCCAAATTTGAGAGTTTAGGATATCTTTGTTGTTGTTGTTTTGTAATGTCCTGCCATTACTTTTTGGCACACTGGATTAGATATTGGCTGGTCAAAAAGTAAAATCTGGTTGACCACGAATCGCAGCAGATAATAGGTTTTTAGCTCACCTGAACAATGTTCATGGAAAGCTATTGTACTACCCTTGGCGTCGGTGTTGGCGTCAATGTCCACAAATGTTAACATGTTCGTTAAAGTTTTTAAGACCTCATTACTTCCTAACCTTATCACCAGTTTGATTCATCTTTGGTATGATTATACATATTGGTCCAAACTTTTGCGCAGTACCAGCCCCACCACCCTAGGGTCAAGGTCACAGACATAGAATTTTCATGTTAAAATTTTACGTCCAAGTTTTTAGGACCTCATTATTTTTTTATTTGATTGACAAAAGCAAATTCAGGCAAGCTATCGTGTATGGCAACAGGTCTATTTTTTTTCACAGTTGTATGTATGTATTTTTCAAATACCCTAAAAGGTTCTTTATTTGGTATGGAAAAATTTTCTTAGAAAAAATATTCTACTTTAATTGGTATAAACAGCGCAGAAAATAGACTGCTTGTGTTCTGGACATTTGTTTACATATTACTTACCTTGATTAATAAGACACAGCGAGGGTTGAGCTCAAGACTGGTGTAAGTCAGATGGTTGTTTTTCCCCAAACCTAATCTCCTCACCATGAAGGCGTTATGAAGATTACAACATTTCTTTCTGTAAACAATGAAAATTTAGGTGCCATTGCTCGTATGAGCAATGGCACCTAAATTTGCATTGTTTACAAAGGGGTCCAAGTTGCCCCTAATCAAGGGTTTCAAAAATATGTTTGAGTTACCATAGTCTTGCGCTCAACCCTCGACAGATTAATTGATTGCATCAATGCTTGTGCTGATTGTTGCTAATTGGATTGTTTGTCACAATTTACAGTATGTCAGCAACATTACAGCGTTTAAGCAACTTGGTGTGCGGATAGGAGTGACTCCAATAACAGAACAAACTGCAATTAGTTGTTTTTTTTATTTTCTCTCAAGTTAGTAACAGCAACAACCATTTATAAGTTTTAATTTTTATGCTTGTGGAAAATTTGGGCTCCATGTCCGATTCGCGATGTACTGGATTTTATGAAATAATGAACCACGATGTGTTATTAGATCTACAGTGTACCCCTAATAATTATAATGGCCATTTTGAGATTGAAATCAGTCCAGTCTAGAGCTTTAAAACATTGTTATGCTAACAAGTCTATTTAATGTTACCAGATTATATATAATGAAAAATAGGGTATGGTAGGCCATACATTACAAGGGAAGTTTTCAGAACATCACGCAAACATGCCTATATAATGTTGACCCCCTGAAACCCCACTTTTATATAGTAAAACTGGGGTTTACAGGGGTATACATTATTTTTCTTATTTCTGCTCAAAACATAGATTGTAGGTACTCGTTAGAACCGCCTCGGCGAGGTGGTTCTAATGAGTACCTACAATCTATGTTTTGAGCAGAAATATGAAATATATCAGAGTTTTTGTCTGAAAATTTTCAGGTTTTTGGAGGTGAAATTTTCTATATATTTGAATAGGCTTGTTTTCGTAATGATATTACATGTTTTAAACCAACTTTTTAATAGGTTGATGTGGGCCCATGTAGCTTAGTTGATAGGAGAGTTGACTCTTAATCCATTAGGCTTCTCACTTCTGTGCGGCAAAGCCAAGTTCTGCTTGCTGATGGTCAGTGGTTTTTCTCCGGGTTCTCAAGTTTTCGCTCACCTTTGATGAACGATCGGCTCAATATAAGTGAAATATTCTTGAAAGGGCCGTAAAACCAAAATCAAAAAAAAAAAAAAAAAAAAAAAAAATAATAAGTTGGTTTATTAACTAGAACAAGAATGGTAAACATTTAAGATGTGAGACTAGTTAGGGTAAAAAATATGGTATGGTATTATGCTGTTCTGGTTCCCAGCTATGATTTCTTCTTTTTGCTTTGCTCCAGATGCTGATGGAAGTTGGTTTGTTGCTCAGGCATATGCTGGCGGACATTTCATCACCTACGATGGCAGTATGTATGAGTTTAATGGTGTTGGAGAGTACCTGCTCACAAATACTACTTTAGAAAATGGAGAAGAGATCAATGTGACTATATTACAGGTGAAAATAAACACCATCTGAGTGACAATATGAAATGATGCTGCTTCAAACATTTGTACCCAGCAAAGACTCCACTCAGCCTTTGCATCTGCTTAAAGCCAAGGGTCCAGACCCCGAAGTTATAAAACTTTTCTTTTTTTGCTCAACTCAGATAAGCATGAAATTTTCCCTGCTAATTAATATGAAAATGCCAATAATAATTGGCTTTTTTATATTTATTAGCAGAAAAAAAAATCATGCTAGGCTTTGTTCAGCAAGAAAGAATTTGCAGTTATTAGTAACAGACATGTTAAGTTCTGAAAAATAAAATGAGGAAGACAGTGCAGCTGAGCCAGGATGGCGAGCGCCACAGGCACAAAGCCAAGCTAGTGGGGCTCGGAAAATTTTTAAGAAATTTGTGTAAAATAGTGCTTTCTGAGAGTTTTTTATTACAATTTTGCTCATTTTTTTAAACACCATTCTTAGGTGATTCTGTCCTTTAGCAATAAGCCTTTTTCTTGTTAATCACTGTCAATGACCAGGGCTTCATTATACTTATTGTACCAAAACAGATTTATATATTAAATTGATATGCAGTTCTTCCTTTAACTCTGATGTCATCATCAGTGCATATGATATTATGTCCTGGAGTCTAAGACGTCTAGGAAAAACTTAGTAACAGAGCAACAGTCATATGCCTTAGGTAAAAATAAAAGTAAAAAAAAAACAGCAATTTATTTATTTTCTTTTATTTAGATCTTCCTTTCACAATGATTTAATAACAAGCCTTTTTCTTGTTAATCACTGTCAATGACCAGGGCTTCATTATACTTATTGTACCAAAACAGATTTATATATTAAATTGATATGCAGTTCTTCCTTTAACTCTGATGTCATCATCAGTGCATATGATATTATGTCCTGGAGTCTAAGACGTCTAGGAAAAACTTAGTAACAGAGCAACAGTCATATGCCTTAGGTAAAAATAAAAGTAAAAAAAAAACAGCAATTTATTTATTTTCTTTTATTTAGATCTTCCTTTCACAATGATTTAATAACCTGCGTATTGTGCAGTACACTTGGAAAGCCATTCTATCATTTTTTTTTTTCACCCATTTTCTCGAATTCCGAACAGTAACTTGTGTTCTGACGATCTTGTGGCCGGAGAAAGTTTCATGGGAAGAGATTTTTACGATCGCACAGACGCTTATTAAATAGGGAGTCCTCCCGATTGGCGGTTCAGTTGCATCGCCATTTTGATTTAACTTCTCAACAAGAAACAGATTGTTTTATTTCTGGTTTCTCCCTTTTTCTAGGAACTTGTGGACTGGTTACAGTGCTTCAGTTTATTGTTACACGTTTTTTCGGGGAGCAAAGCCCCGCAGATGCCGATCTTTTCACCATTTTGGACAACACTTTCTCACGATGCAATAACGGCATCAAGACGCTTTCATTTTTATATTTAATGCATGTCTCACATTCAATCCAAGTATTTAGGTGCTTTTGAGCGATATTTGGACTACTTCAGATCGAGCTGGAGTTTTTCGAATTTACAAGCATAGCTTTTCAAAAAAGTTCGACCCAAAATCGGGACTTTCGTTTTTTTCGGGACGTTTTTTTAAAAATTCGTGAGGCGTGAGAAAAGCTGTTTTTCTGTGACCCTCCCACGATTTTCAGGAGACTTAACATGTCTGTAGTAATTTGAGATTTATTAGCAGGACAAATTTCATGCTCAATCGAGTTGAGCATGAAAAAAAGTTTTATGACCTCAGGGCCAGGGCTTCTAGCAGCTGACAGCAAAGACTGATCTGACTGTTGGGTGTATTGGTTGATCTGAGTCCTAACTTGCCACACAGTATAAAGGACATTTTCTCATGCAGCAGATCAGTTGCAATTGATAGGGAACATAGTTCCAGATAAGTGGAAGTATCAAGTAGATATTTTTCTTATTTCAGCTTGAAAACATATATTGTTGGTACTCATTAGAAATGCTTCACAATATATATCCACAATATATATTTTCACATAGAAATGAGAAAAATATCGATACTTTTTGGTTGAAATAAGCATCTTATCTGGAGCTATGAGGGAAGAAAAATGGGTTTGAATTAACATAAATAGTAGCATGTAGTTCGTTTCTGATTATAGATTCTGAATTTGTCAGTTTTATTTGTGGTTACCCTATAAGTTTTCACACAGTCTGTTTGTCCTCTCATCTAGCCATATAGTAATAACTTTGTTAATCAGGGCCCAGTTGTTCAAAGCTAACGACGTCGTTAGTTAACGATTCGTTAAAATTTTAATCGAGTGATACGCAAATATGCTGAAATTTTTTGCTGAAAAAATGTGAGTAGCTTTTGCAGTGCAAAAGCTACTCACATTTTTTCAGCAAAAAATATCAGAATATTGTATATTGAATCCGCTAAAACAGTTAACGAAATGACCCTTAATGAGCTCGTTAAGCTAACGACGCTTTGAACAACTGGGCCCAGGCTGTTAGTTTGTCCATCTACATTTTTGCTGTGTACTGTATGGCCTTGCACGACCAAAATTGGTGTATGGGTACATCAGGTGATGACTACTCAATATACAATAAGTAGGTCTGTATAATGACCTGACCAGCCTTATGGAATAAAACTTGTCTAAGGCACAAATTCAGTACATGGGTACGATAAGTGTCCTAAAGTTTGAACACTTTAGTCGATAATGTTTTGCCTAAATTTGCATTTTTATGCAATATTATTTAAAACACTTAGTGGAATGGCAAACATTGTAGTCCCTTATCAGACTGCTGAACATACACTGTTGTTTCATAGAAGATCAAAAAGTCAAAAAGATAACCCTAAATTATCCTCATTTGCCTCCTGACATGATGCTATGTTTAACCCTGACTGGCACAGTTAATTGGATAATTTATTAATTGATCAATAAATTCCACAAAAAATAATTATCGGTACACATTAACTAATAATCAATCATTTAATTTCTGTGTCTGTTACTTTATCATATTCACCCTTGGTATGCAGACATGTCGCTGGATGAGTGGCAAACAGTGTAGAACCTGATGAGACACTACATTTTGAGGCATCTCATCTGGGGCTACCCTGTTCGCTCAGGACTGTCTGACCAAATACATACAGTAAAGTACATCAAATGGTAAGATTCATGCTAAGACAGACAGGTAAAATTATGACCAATTCTAACACTCTTTGCCTATATAGCCAATGGTTAAACTCAGTGATTTATTCTGCAACAAATCAGAAGCATGCGATGCTATCAGGCGCTGTTCCAACATCATTTTGACACTTTGCTGACATCAGTTTTCGTTTCCACGATGTTAGACGGTGTAACGTCGTTTTTCTCGCGTCAGCAACTTAAGAAATGCATGTAAACGTCAGCGTTAGTCAGAACTGAGGGCGGGATTTTTTATTCAATGGCAGAAAGTCGGAGGAATCTGAAGAACACAATTTACTTTTTCGTCATTTTCTAAGTGTTAGAATTGAAATAGATCAGGTCTTGTGTGTGATTCGTTATGTAATAAATCACAGTTTGGTGGTCAGTTGTAAGAAGATAAATCAGTAGTGCTCCACGCTCGTGATTTGATCTACTTTACAACTGGCCTCCAAACAGTGATTTATTACTCAACAAATCACTGCTAGAGCTGACCTATTTCATAAATCATTAGTAATTACTAATCGATTATCAATTGCAATGGTAGGACTGATAATCGATTACCTTTTCAGTTCTGATTAGCCAGCCTTATTGAGTACCATGAATTACCCATGTCTAGAACAATTCCTTGGTCCCAAAGATGTCAAGCTATTGAAGTACCATGAACTACTCATGTCTAGAACAATTTCCCTGGTCCCAAAGATGTCAAGGTATTGAAGTACCATGAACTACCCATGTCTAGAACAATTTCCTTGGTCCCAAAGGTATCAAGCTATTGAAGTACCATGAACTACCCATGTCTAGAACAATTTTCCTGTTCCCAAAGATGTCAAGCTATTGAAGTACCATGAACTACCCATGTCTAGAACAATATCCCTGGTCCTAAAGATGTCAGGCTATTGAAGTACTATGAACTACCCATGTCTAGACCAATATCCCTGGTCCCAAAGATATCAAGCTATTGAAGTACCATGAACTACCCATGTCTAGAACTATATCCCTGGTCCCAAAGATGTCAAGCTATTGAAGTACCATGAACTACCCATGTCTTGAACAATATCCCTGGTCCCAAAGATGTCAAGCTATTGAAGTATCATGAAATATCCATGTCTAGAACAATATCCCTGGTCCCAAAGATGTCAAGCTATTGAAGTACCATGAACTTCCCGTGTCTAGAACAATATCCCTGGTCCCAAAGATGTCAGGTTATTGAAGTTTGACTGCACCTCTGATCTGAATTACAGAATACTTGTTCTAGGCATATTTACTGTTAGTGCTGTAAGGCTTTAAAATTGACTGACTTAATTTGGAAATTTGCTTCATCTGTTAATGAATGTTGATTCTCAGTAATACTTTGCCTTATTCTCCCATTCCAAATTCGAGTAATAATGTGTTTATTGTATACTTTGGAAAAATTAATCCTAAATGTCCTTGGCAACAACAGCAACTCAACTGATCTGATCTTTTTCTGAGCAGTCTGTAAGAAACTTTATTTTAAAATTCAAATAAAACTAACAAACAAACAAAACAAAGAAAATAGCTTTGACTGAAAATGTGAGTTTTCAGCAGAGCTCCAGCTATTAAAGACATTTTTTATCCAAACATTTTTTTTTATTTTTGTTATATCTCCATGAAAACAATTATTGTGAGTGCTTATTAGAAGTACCTCTTTGAGTTGCTTCTAATGAGTACCAACATCATAGGTTTTCATGGAGAAACAAGAAGAATTTTTATCAGAGTACCCGTTCTATCTAGAACTTTGTTTCCAACAAGTCGTGCAAATGATGTAAGCCTGTATTTGGAAAAAAAAATTGCAAGTAAATGTTTTTTTGGTTTTTTTTTTTTTTAATTCCAGGTGCCATCTTCCAGTGTCACATTGGCAGCCTCTATCTATGCTGTTGGTGTGAAAGTGGCCTCTAAGACTCTTGTAATACATGCAGACTCTTGTGGAACAGTGGGCTTCGCTTGGTTAAACGACAAACAAATTGCAATTGGAGATGAACTTAAGCTAAGTTCAAATGTAATCTGCAAGCAGACATCAGTACGTCAGTACAAGTGCACAGCTTCATCAGAATTCTATCTTGTTATTGACATGTATGATGGACATTTATCTGTTCAGTCTTGGACCAATAAATGTGCAGGTACTAGAGGATTGTTTGGACCATGTGGAAGTGATGGAGCAGTGAATGACTTTCTAACATCAGGAGGTAGTACCCTGGACCCTGATGCTGACTTAAATGTGAAGAATATCTATGAAACATTTGCTGCATCATGGAAAGCTGATAAGGGAAATTCCATGTTTTCTGTTGTTTTCCCCAACTCAGATCCCGCCAGTGCAGAAACTTGTCTCCGTACAACTGCAGGTCATGCTATAAGTGAAACAGTGTACACATTTACCAAAGCTGAAGTTACTGTAGAGATCAAATTCTACCTTGAGAATGATGTTGTAGATTGTGCCACCCTGTGGTCTTACCACAATACTGAGACTTTCTCTGTTCTCATTTGTAATGGCTATGTGAATATATATCATAATAAGCAAAAGATAGCTTTGCAGAAGTTGAAAAGAATTCGTGCTGAGACATGGTACCATCTCTCTACAGTATGGGGTGATGAGGCTGCAGAAATAAATGTGTACCTTCTGTTAGAAGACAAAGCTTATGAATCAGACTCCACTCCTTTTGCTCAAAGTCCACTTATTCCTGGAGGAAAGTTTATGATTGGCCAGATGTATTATGACAGTACTATGGATCTTGAAGTATTAAGTTGGAATCTCAATGGATACTTTGATGAGTTCACTATCTGGAAGAAACCATTGGACCTGAACTTTGTTATCAATAATGCATTTTCCTACAAAGAGGGTACCGAGGATGGTTTGTCCACATTATGGCGGTTTAATGAAGGTTACGGGACTGTCAGTCTTGACAGTTCAGATTTACAATTGAAAATGGAATGGGTGCCAGGACCCAGGGCTCATCCAGAATGGACTGTCTGTGGTTATGTAATGGAGTACCCTGTCCTGACACAGCGGAGTTTGAGCAGTATCCTGAATACAAACATCATTCCAGAAGTTGAAAAAATGTGCTCGAGCTTGCTACAGAAGACTGGCTTGAGGACCAGTGTGACTGAAGCAGCTTGGCTAAAGTTGAATCAGCAGTGTCGCTTCAATGTTTACTCGCTCGGAGACAGGTCCAGGGCTCTTGAAGTAATTCTGGCACTTGTTGATGCCTATATGGTGAGAGAGGAAGATAGATATCCAAATGTAAGAGCAAAGTTAGAATGGCCAGGTAGAGTATTATGTCAGGATTTCCAAGATTCTTTTCCTGGTTGGACTGGAGAAAACTGTGGTATATATTGTTTGTCAGGAGAGTATGATGATACTTCTAAAGAATGTTTGTGTTCACTGGGCTTCTGGAGTACTGATTGTGATCAGATTTGTCCATATGCAAGAGACAGCCCATGTGGAGGAGGCACCTGTAACAAAGGGGATTGTACTTGCACTCTGGACAGATATGATGGAACAAAGGGATGTAAAAGATGCTCAGATGGCTGGATAGGTACAGATTGCTCATCCACATCAGCTGACCTTTCTGCTGCTGTTAAAAGGATGGGTATGATCTTCTCCCTTGGGCACATTATTATGTTTGATGGGCAAGGCTATGATGTTCATACCCCAGGCCAATTCATCATCATGGACAAACATGATGTTGGTTTGTATGCCAGGATGAAACCTCGTGGAGCAAATGTCTGTGTACAGCAGATGTGGCTTCGAGTTGATGGACACCAGTTCACCATTCAGACACCACTAATTGACAACGACAAATTAATATTCTGGCACAATAATGCAATGGTAGAAATAACTGATTCTTACACAATAACTGGTGATGTTGTCTTGGCCTGGGAAGACCAGGCAAGTATGACAATCAGCCTCATTTCTTATGGGAATTTGATAATAAGAGTAACATACCTTGGGTTATATTTAGATCTACAAGTCATTTTTGATGCAGCAACATGCTCAGCTGGTGTCTCTGGTTTGCTTGGAAACTGTGACAAGAATGTAGATAATGACTTCTATTCCACAGAGTCCACCACTATTGCCCATCATGAAGTAAGTCAAGACATCATTGACACAAGCCATGTAAACAAATTCGTACAAGAGGACAGTACTGGTTTTGTATATACTTACCCAGACTTAAGCACTTTGGAACCAGTGAATATTGAGAATGGTTATAGCCTGCTTTTCAATAAGTGGGGAATCATGTCTGCTCCAATACCACAAGCAGTATTTGATGGTACAAAGAATATCACATTTGACATAAAAATGAAACTCTTATCAGAAAATGGCCTGATACTAGGATATAATGTGGATAGTAAGTTCAGTCTGTTTGTTGAAAATCTCAAGTTAAAACTATGGGCTTTTCGACAGATATATGATACTAATTTCATATTTGCAAAAGACCAGTGGTGCCACATTTTTGTATCCCATGATGTTATATCTGATAATGTAACAGTGTCCATCTTCATTAACAATACCCTAAAGCATCAACATCGTGTGACAATACCAAATCTAACATTCCCTTCTGGGGGATATTTTATGCTTGGATATTGGCAAGTTGCTCCACCAACAGATTTTGGGAAGTTGTTTGGAATGATTGGAACTTTACGAGTCTGGGAGAAGATCCTAGATGATTACGTCATGTTTGATGCATCAATTACCCACATTGTAACTGGATATGAAAATCTTGTGCTATTATTTGAATTCAGTGAAGGGTTTGGTTATACAACAACAGATTCTGTTAATGACATCTCAATGTCTCTGCCCAAGACAGGAGAAGTGACCTGGTTCATAACAGATCTCCCACAAGTGCCCAAGGCTTCTGAGGAATGTAAAACAGAAAGTGAAACCATCTCCAGATCCAGTGCAAATAAAGATAAATGTCTAGCAATGTTAAAATCAGAACTGTTGACATCAGCCTGTGTTGGTCTGGGAGCTGATTTTTCCAAAAGCTATTTTTATGACGCATGTTTGACGGATGACAGGTATGTTTCATCTCTCAAAGCCTACATTGATTTATGTACAACAATCATTGTCCTGACAAATTTTCCCATTGTTGAAATCTGTGCAGATGGAACCAGTGAACATTATCAATGTGTTTGTGCTGAGTTTTGTAAGTTTGGAGTCCCATCCAAATCTGGTTGTGAATGTTATAAGGGTTACTGGGGAGAAACCTGCGATAAGGTCTGTCCTGGTGGTAGCCATAATCCCTGTTATGGCCATGGCATCTGTAATGTAACAACAGGTGTCTGTGACTGCTTTAAAGGTTTTTCAGCTTCAGATGACTGTAAAGTGTGTGACCCTATGTACATGGAGCCATCATGTTCCGTAAGATATCCACCAGCTTACAATCCAATTGATAACACCGTTGATGATACAGGTGCTGTAAACACTCTTTGTTCTGTGTCTAGTGAAGGCTATGTGATAAATTACATGCAGGTTTCATATATTTTTAATCATATTGGACAGTTCTATCTAGTTAGAGCAGACAGTGGAAATGACCAAGTACCCAACATTCAAATCTGCACTGCATCCTGCTATCATGGAAGGATATGCATCACAGCAGTATATTTCGAATATAAGTCAGAGTCTGTCAGTGTGCAAGGAGCAGCATCAGCTGCAAAAGATATTGTGATAACAGTCAATGACATGTTACAATACTCTTCTACAACAACAACTGGTCTACAGAATTTGGCAATAGAATCTACCACAAAGACACATACTATAATTAGAAGTTTGGATGATGAAATGAGTGTGTTTGTGACTCACAGTTCTACAGATGCAAGGTACTTACAAGTTGTTGTTAAGATATTGGGTAATACAAACAACTGCTTGAATCAGTTAAGTATGTGTGGAAATTGTACCAAATTTACCTTTGGAACAGAGGTGCATGTTTATGATGAAAGCTGGGTTGTTTTAAATGGCAGCAGATGCGTGGCCAGTACAGCTGATGGAACGGAGTCTGGT
Organism: Anodontia alba; assembly: GCA_964016985.1. Classification (NCBI taxonomy): domain Eukaryota; kingdom Metazoa; phylum Mollusca; class Bivalvia; order Lucinida; family Lucinidae; genus Anodontia; species Anodontia alba. Next base: position 36,130,334 of record OZ024828.1, read on the forward strand.
AGCACCACGGGTATTGGAGGTTCTGGTGGCTTTGCCATCAGTTTTACTGACATAACTGTTGTAAATGGAACTGGTTCAACAGCAGATGCCAATGGAACTCGGGTTTCTACTGATATTCTCAAGAATGTCATAACTAATGATAATGGACTAACAATATCAATGAAAATCAAACCAGAGAATGATACAGGTACCATCTTTACTTACAGTGAAAACACAGTCTTTGATGCTTTCTTAGATGATGGTGTATTGAAATTTGCAGTTGGAAATGAGATTCATGACTCCAACATTACTATTACAACTGATGAATGGCATCATATTTCATTAGTATGGTCTGATGTAACTCAGCAGATGATAGTTTATGCAACACCTATGGCAAATGGAAGTGAGACCCAAAATGCTCTTTTTACTGTACCCAAAGAAACCTTTAATGATTATGGAACATTAACACTTGGTTCATATAATCCCCCTTTTAATAGTGCTGTTACTGATCCAATTAAACAGGATTTTGTTGGAAAAATAGATGAATTTTTTGTTGTCAGTAGAACTCTAGAAGCAAGTGAGGAAGCTCAATTCAGATATGATGCAGTACCTTTAGATGAAGATGGTCTGAAACTGTATTACAACTTTGACAGTGTGGACACTAATGTAATACCTGATCTTGTCAGTGGTAATGATTTGACGGCAGAAACACTTCCATGGGAGAAATGGACAGTAGCATTTACTCCATCAGATCTACCAATTGAGCAGTCACCACCTGATGACCTTTCTGGTGTAGCCATGGATAGCTCAACTACCCTTGCAGCAGCTACAGAATCTTGTGACCAATACTTCAACAACGCTGAGTTAATCACTCTGTGTGGCGGTCTTTTAAATGTTGATTTGTACAGGGACTTCTGTATACAAACGATGGAGGTTACAGGAAATGAAAAAACAGCATTAGACACTGCCTTCCTGTATGCTGAAAATTGCAATCTAATACTGGAGTTGGAAAACAACACTTTAGCTGATAATCCCAAACAATATTTGTGTGGAGCTGATCCTGTTGCAGCTGGATTTGTTGGAGAACATTGTGATATTCCATGCAAATTCCCAGATCCAAGTGGTGATGGTCTGAATTGTAGCTGTGCAACAGGTTACTGGGGAATAGAATGTAACCAGATATGTCCTGGAGGAGCAGAAAACCCTTGTAATAACAATGGTGTTTGTGAGAAGCTTACAGGAGAATGCATATGTTCAAGCAACTACCAGGGAATGAGTTGTAATGAATGTGCAAATGGATGGCTAGGAGAGGATTGTCAGGTGATAATACAGGAAGCAATACCAAACTTAGATTTCTTCTCATGTTCTTTAACAAGCCACAAACATCTCAAAACTTTTGATGGAGCTTATCTTTCACTGGACACAAAACAAGATGGAACATACATATTTTATGAGGATTCAGTACTTAAAATCAATGTTCAGGTAGGACCATGCTCTATGTATTCAAAATGTGTATTAGCCATAGCATTTGAGACGGAAGGTATAATAACCTCCATTGTCCCTCAAGAAAATGGGGTGGTGAGGTATAATGGAGTAGAGCTTATAATTGACAACAGTTTGTCACTTTCAACTCAGTACAGCCTGAAGAATCCTGGCACAGCGGAATTCTTATTGGAAGGACCAGGTGGATTTTCTGTGGAAGTATCTGCTCAGCCTAGTTTCCTGAATGTCTTCATTTCAAGACAGTCTTGCCCAGTTACTTCTGTTGCAGAAGGTATTTGTGGTGGCTGTGGTAGTCTAAGTTCAAGTACTTGTGCATCAAATGATTTACTGTGTATGATCAGCAGCATTGGTATTGCTGAAACTGTCACCAATAAAACTGATCTTGAAACAGCGGTTATTCTTGATTATTTTAATCAGTTTCATTTAGAGTATCAAGATTCTCTCTTTGCTGCTGCAGGAGAAAGTCAGATTACTTCTGGATATGGAGTAACACTTGTGTCTGAGAACAGCTACATAAGTTTCCCTACATTTGTAGATGATGTATTCAACAGCTCTGATGCTAGAACAATAGAAATGAGAGCTAAGTTTGAAACAGCAGATGGTGGGACTGTCTTTAGCTATACTGCTGGAGAGGAGACATTTGGGGTAGTGATTATAGATGGTAAATTTGTGATTCAATATGGAAATGAAACCTTCCCTTCTGATATTGCTGTGGCAGTTGGAGAGTGGTGCAACATTGCAGTTTCTTATGATGTACAAACTGGTGAAGTTCTGTTAGATTACATCCATGGTGATTCACATGTTTATGCTGTTATTGACACTGTTGGTCTAGGAGCACTAGATACTGGAGGGTCACTGGTAATTGGACAGTGGGGCAGTTTCAAAACATCTCCTCCACCTGGTCACAGTGTTTTGACAGTAGACAGGGTTCTAGTTTGGGACAAAGCACTCTCACCCAATGACTTCGAGAACAACTGGGAAGTGAATAAATTCTCAGAAGAATCTGGTCTTTCCGGTATCTATAACATGGATGAAGGTACTGGACTTGACACAAAAGATTCATTGACAGGTAATATTGCTTCAATAGATGAGGCTTCATCATGGACACAGAGTGATATTTACATTATACCTGAGAGTGTTCAAGTCTCTGATTCCTCAGAACTTGTTGTTATTGATGAAACAGCATCAACGGTCTGTGGGGAACTTATGCAGGTTCTGATGGATCAGTGCAGCTCATTGCCTTCCCTATTAGACAACATGTACAAAAGCTGTTTTGAGGATGTAGCAGCCACTGGTAATCCAGATAACAGTATAGATGTTGCTCTACATGCAGCAAAAGAATGCAGTGAACAACTGAGTATTGATGATCCTTTGAAAAGCTCATGCAATGATTTCCCAACAAGAAATTTCCCTGGTTGGGTTGGGGACTACTGTGACCTGCAGTGCCTCCATGGTACCTTTACTCCAGAGACAGGATGTGTATGTGAGACTGGTTATTATGGAGCATCCTGTTCTGATGCTTGTCCTGGAGGTCCTGTTCCACCATGCAGTGGGCATGGTACCTGCACAGCAGAAGGGCATTGTGAGTGTGAGCCCAACTGGAGTGGAGATAGCATATGCAGCTCATGTGCCACTAAATATGTGCCTCCAAACTGTGATGTTCTGGTGGTTGAACCTCCTGAAACTTGCACATGGAATAAATGCAGCATGAGTGGAGGAAGTCTGTATCAGCTGGATTGTACACGAAAGCAGTATGAGGCCAAAGAATCTGACTTGATTGTGTTGAATTATGGAGAAATTATGGTAGTTGTAAGTATTTTTCATCTTCAGCTTTCTAGTGATTTTTCTTAAGTTTTTTTCGATGATATCTCTTGAACATACAGGCAAATTTTCATCAATTTTATAAGAATAAATGTACATCATTTTGATAGATTTGATGATTTTGACCTCAATTATATTACTAGTGCATAACAGTGTCAAATTGACATACCGTAAAATCTCTATTAGACGCCCAGGCTCTAATAAACGCCCACCCCCCAATTTGGATGTTAAAAATGGCGATTTTTTTGGACAATTCTCGAAAAATTACAGCCTCTATTAAACGCCCACTGGAAAAAAAAAAGACCTTACCTTATGCTGAAAGTTTCCAAATTTGTTGCTTGATCGCCGAACGCAAAAATCTTTTTCTCTTGTGGTCCAAATTAAATCGTAAATACAGGGAATTTCCAGTTCTCCGCCTTGAACAAAAGTCCCTTCTGCAGCGGAGTAATTTCAGAAGTGATATGAACAATACTGCCCTCCTTGTGCAACTGTGTCAAAGACTGACATAAACCTTCCGGAATATGTCCGACAGTATTATCGCCTTTCCTTACAATGATCGCACTGTCACTATGCTGATTATCAGGCTCAAAGAAACAATCCAAGTTTATCCCACAAGAATAAGTAATCCGGTAAACATGGTGACCTTTAATAACACATTTGACCGACACGATCTTGCTGACCGCCATCGTGTGTTTGACGCGTGTCTTCCTAACATCAAAGGCGGCACCGCAGCATTTTCCCGCGGAAAGTTTTAGAGCCAGCGTCCATAAACACGTGGTCGATTAGGGTTGATCAATAAACAATGAGCTACAACTACACAGAAAATTAAATTTGATTACACTACACTGCATAATAAGTTGAAAAAATATTAGTCAACCATTGGAAGTATCCAGCCAATATACGGTATGCCTAGCGGGACATTGGCAAACAGTGTAGACCCAGATCAGACGCCGCATCGACCACCACAGCATCTGATCATGGTCTACACTGTTTGCTTAAAGTTCACACGTTTCTGTTAATTTTACCATAAACAAAACAAACCTATTACTGCAAAAGGAGTGCTCAAAACTTATTAGGCGGAACAAGGACGTAAATAATACCGTCTTTGGGCGGAAGATTCCATTGTCATATAAAGGGTTAAATCTTCAATAAATTCAGCTGATTTAATGTCAGTACACACGTTTGACTGCCCCTCGCAAATTCATAATACGTAATCGCAGCTGGCAGCATATTTGCAGAACTGCAAAGAGGCCCGATGCGGGAGATCGTGTATTATAAATTCATCATGTTAGCTTATACTCCCTAATGAAGCCTCAGTGGCCAAACTATACTTGTTAATGAAGCTAAATGACAGACAGACAGGAGAGCCTTGCCTCCGATGTTGATTCATAGGTACTTTTTGTGACATTGGATTCGAAGGATCGGAAATTAAACAAGTCAAACAAAATAAAGGTTTTATGTATTTTGCCATTTTACGCGAAACGAGAAAAGTGTTAATGATACTCGCAAAGTAAAGAGAGATGTGGTACTACTACTATTCTATTCTAAGGCACGACTATTGTATCACCAGTCATTTTCTGAGAAAACAAGATGGCGGCCATTAGAAAGAAAATGATCGTTTTGGACCTTCATATGTGATTTGCAGGTTTCTATAGCCTCTAATAAACGCCCATCCCCCTCTTCATGAAAGGTAATGATTCTAATAAACGCCCGGGCGTCTGTTAGAGATTTTACGGTACATGAACAAACCATGTAGACCCTGTGTTACGGTGTATCTCCCACACCCTGGGCAGCTTCTTCCCTGTAGGTTGGGAGGGATACAATGGACTGGGGTTATCCCTTCCAGAACCCACCCCTGGCATACACTGGACATCTTTGCCCAACATCCACTATATGCAGGAGCTGTTGCATTAAAAACTGCTGTTTATTGTCTACCTTTACAAGGTAAAAAAATCTTTCTGATTATATATGGAAATATTAAAGAATGCATTTTTCTATATACAGTTATGCTTATATCAAACAGATATTGTAGAGTTTTTAGAAACATGAACAGGTGGTAAAGTGGACAAGTTGAAAGTTGATGTGTCCCAATCTGTAGATTAAATATAGTAATCAGAATTTAAGTTGGTAGACAGAGAAATGGACAGAGAAGGGCAAATATAGTATAACCTTCCGACTTTAACCCCACCAAAGTCTTGATTGGACAGATCAGGGAAGAAGATAATTTTTTTTAGTGGGAAGTGGTGATGGTAGGAAAGATAGGGTGAGGTGAGATAAATAAATTGGGATCAGCAGGGCTGCCGGGAGATAAGACATGGTGGGGTAGGATGGTTGAGCCAGCACTTCTTTGAGGGCATAGATGCAGGTGAAGAGCGGGAGATGGCCATGACTTGTTATTTTGAAAGGAGTAAGATAGCTAGGGTGGGGAGAAGATGAAGCTGGGTAGGAGGGAAGATAGTCTGCTGCACTGGTCTTCATTGTTAGCTATTTAGCTACTCATTTTAGACATTTATGCTGAATTGATACACCTTCAAGGTAGGCAACTCTTAAGAACTAGTTTTTTATCCTTTCTGAAAAGGAGTATGGTAAATTTCCTAAAATTTCGAACACTTTATACCATACTCTTTTGGCTTAATTATTGCTTTTTATACAGCAGTTTCTTTAAATATTTAGTGGAATGGCAAACAGTGTAGACCCTGATCAGACTGCTCCTTCAGGAGCAGTCTGATCAGGGTCCACACTGTTTGCATATGTCATTTTGTCAGACGCTTTAGTGTTCAAATTTTTAGGACATTTACCGTACTGCTCTAAAAGGAAAGAATTTTTCTCCCTGTAGGAGCATAGTGTTTCAATTTAGGGTAGACCCATTTTCAGGAGGGGCTTAGTACTTAGGAAAGCAAACAGGAAGTCGCTAAAGATGTCTCCTTTGTGAAACAAAAATGAAATGGTGAAAATTTTAGCAGATATATTTAGTAACTTTCAATTTTTGAACTCTGCAGACCATTGCACCAGCCTATCAGGATCTACACTGTTTGGCATTGTTTTTGCAGTTTAGACTAAGCTTTTACTTTCAATAATGGACAACAAATTTAAAGATGGATGAGACCACTTCAAGAACTTTGGGGTGAAAGGGTCAAATTGCAGTAGTAAGAAGATGTCAGGATTTTTTCTTTTTTTTTTTTTTTTTTTTTTTTTTTTACATGACTGAGGAATTAATCTAGAGAAGCATAGTTGGCGGTGAAAAAAAGCAATGTCTCTATAGCATTAACTATACTGTATTTACATATTCAGAAAGACCAACCTGAGAAAACAGCGTAGATCCAGATTAGACTGCAGATTGCAGTGTCTGATCATGATCTACACTGTTTGTCACATGATTAAGTAGTAAAATGGTCTTATTGAAAGTTTATGTTATGATAAGGAGTTAGGATGTCCGAATACTTAACGAGTGAATACAGTCCATTATCTTTATACCGACACTTGATACAGTGACAAAATGCATGATAATGACAGTTTGAATGTCAGGAAATCTCGCTCAAGAAGTGATCATTAATGAGAAATAATGCAAGAATATAGCATTAACACTTCAAGCAACATATTTTAGATATTTGTTAGAATTGCCTCACTGCAGTGATTCTAACAAATATCCAAAGCATATGTTCTATGAGGAAATAAGAATAAAACTAGGTCTTTCTTACATAACATTGATTCTTTACAACAGTGAATTCATTTTAATGGCAATATCTTTGGGAACAAATGCTGTTGTTGTAACGAGGGTTCACTGTATGCTAATATGTTAGTTATATTTTAGGTTCGTCAGGTGACTTGCACCTCTGCCAAACTCGACCAATTTACATGCATAGACAAAATTGTCATCAGAGCTGCTGACACAGAGCTTCTCTTTCTGATGAAATTGAAAGTTACAGCAAAAGGAGATGCAAAACTCAAGGCCCACGTTGATAGTATTATATGGAATAAAAAATATGAAGTAGAAAACAAGGGAAGCTTTGCATTGGCACAACTCTCTACAAAGACAATACTAGTATCACATTCAGCCACTGGAGTTTCTGTTACGGTATCAAGACGTACAGGATACTTTATCTTTGAGCTTCAGTTAACAGCAACATTTGGAGTGACAGGCCTTTGTAATGGAACTATTGAGTCACTGGGAGAAGCATCTTCAGAGCTGTCTGCAACACACGTAAGACTTTCAAAATTTTCATAAGGGTTTGTATGCCCACGCCATGAAGTAGAGAAGGGCATATAGTTTTACCCTATGTCATATTCCTGTCTGTCTGTCTGTGTGTCTATCCATCTGTCTGTCACAGTACAGTACTGTTTGTGTCTCTGCAAGCAGCAACTCCTACAGTATTCAAAGTAATGGTTTGAAACTTGCACCAAAGTAAGGATATAGACTGGTCATGTGCATAAAGGTACATAACCCTGATCAAGTTATTATTGTCGGAATTACCTACTCTTGATTTACATAGAAAAGTTGTCTTATACACATGGCATAGTAGGGTTCGCATCTCCGCAACTTCTCCGACTGTTTTCAAGATAATTATTGGAGACTGACAGCAGAGTAAGAATATAAGCTGGGCATGTGCATTTGGTCACAGAACTCTGATCAACTTTTTTATTCCTAGAGTTACATATCTTCAATTTACTTAGAAATATAACCTTGTACACATAACATAGTAGGGTTCATATTTCCACAACTTCTCCTACAGTTTTCCAGGGCCCAGTTGTTCAAAGCATCATCAGCTTAACAAGCTCATTACGGGTCGTTTAGTTAACTGTTTTAGCGGATTCAATATACAATATTCTGATAATTTTTGCTGAAAAAATGTGAGTAGCTTAGCTTTTAGCTACTCACATTTTTTTCAGCAAAAAAATTCAGCATATTTGCATATCGCTCAATGTAAATTTTAACAAATCGTTAACTAACAATGTCGTTAGTTTTGAACAACTGGGCCCTGATAATGATAACAGACTTGCAGCAAGGTAAGAACATAGGCAGGACATGTGCACAGAAGGTCACCAAACTCTGATCAATTTTTTATTGCTAGCGTTACATACCCTTGAATTATTTAGAAATGTTGATAAAATCACTCTTTTTTCTTTTTCGTTTTTTTTTTTTTTTTTTTGCTTTTGTTTTTTAGAATGTAAAGTAGTGGGAGCATTCATCACTTTACGTACTGGGAGCATTCATCACTTTAAGTACTGGGAGCATTCATCACTTTATGTAGTGGGAGCATTCATCACTTTAAGTACTGGGAGCATTCATCACTTTAAGTACTGGGAGCATTCATCACTTTAAGTACTGGGAGCATTCATCACTTTAAGTAGTGGGAGCATTCATCACTTTATGTAGTGGGAGCATTCATCACTTTATGTAGTGGGAGCATTCATCACTTTAAGTTCTGGGAGCATTCATCACTTTAAGTACTGAGGGCATTCATCACTTTAAGTACTGGGAGCATTCATCACTTTAAGTACTGGGAGCATTCATCACTTTAAGTACTGGGAGCATTCATCACTTTAAGTACTGGGAGCATTCATCACTTTAAGTAGTGGGAGCATTCATCACTTTATGTAGTGGGAGCATTCATCACTTTAAGTACTGGGAGCATTCATCACTTTAAGTACTGGGAGCATTCATCACTTTATGTAGTGGGAGCATTCATCATTTTAAGTACTGGGAGCATTCATCACTTTAAGTACTGGGAGCATTCATCACTTTAAGTACTGGGAGCATTCATCACTTTAAGTAGTGGGAGCATTCATCACTTTATGTAGTGGGAGCATTCATCACTTTAAGTAGTGGGAGCATTCATCACTTTAAGTACTGGGAGCATTCATCACTTTAAGTACTGGGAGAATTCATCACTTTAAATACTGGGAGCATTCATCACTTTAAGTACTGGGAGCATTCATCACTTTAAGTACTGGGAGCATTCATCACTAAGTACTGGGAGCATTCATCAGTTTAAGTACTGGGAGCATTCATCACTTTATGTAGTGGGAGCATTCATCACTTTAAGTACTGGGAGCATTCATCACTTTAAGTACTGGGAGCATTCATCACATCCATCACTTTAAGTACTGGGAGCATTCATCACTTTAGGGCTCTTCTAGTTTTTTTTTTTCCAAACAAATATGTTGTAGATACCCATTAGAAACTCCTTCCAAAAGCTACTCAATTTTTTTCAGCAAAAATACAAAATAACTGTGAATTAGATATTGTACTTACTAGGACAGTTACCATTTTGACCACTAAAAATTTCATTGTTGATGATGCTTTAAACAATTGGGCCCAGAAAAATGTCAGTTTATTGTCTACTAGATCTGGCCAGAGAGTGGTAAAGGTTAAAGGTGAATACTGTAAAGGTGCAAGAGCTGTGTAAAAAAAGACACCTAATTACCATATTTTCTCTAAATTCTTGGATACCTTAACCCATGCCATGCTAAATAAATTAAGATGCCATACCCATTTATAATTTTCAGAAATGGGTATGGCATCTTGATCCAAGTTGTGGGTACAAACTCACATACTTAATGATAAACAATGTAGATCCAGATCAGTCAGAAGCCAACTGAGCTGGATCTACAGTATATGTAAAGGCACGACATATCCCGGACTAACAGGATCAGGGTTAACTTATACTTGCCTGAAAATGAACCTCCATTTTATTACCTGTTGATGCATCTAAAGCTTTTGGATGAGTTGCAGTGTAGGGTCTGAACAGATGCCAAGTTCTGCAGTATCTTCACAGCTTGCTCAGGCTCCTATATTTGAATACTAAGGAAGAAAATGGTAAAGTATCAGTTCTGTGCAGCTTTAGGATTATTCCCTTTAACACTTAGCAATGCTGGATAAAATTTTCAGCAGACATCATTTTGAAATAAATTATGTACCCTACTACCAAAGGGTGTGGGGGACATATTGTTTATGGGACGGATCATGTGGCATCGGTGTCGGCATTGGCATTAGTGTCAGCATCAGCTGTGGCATAACAATTCTTGTCTGCTCTGTAATTTGACTACCGGTACCCTTTAGAATATTTTGATAATACTTGGTAGAAATGAGAAGAGGACTGGACGACATGTTGTGTACAAGAATGACAACTCTGGCTTTCTTACTTTTGGAGTTATCTTCAGCATACAAAGAATGCCGAAGGTTAGGCATACGAAGTATGCCGAAGGGGTATATAGTTTTCATCCATTCTGTTAATTCTTTCGTCTGCTGTCCTCCTTCTGTCTGTCCGTCCAGTCGTCCATCCGTCTTTCAGGGTGTGATTCCATCAGTTAACCCTTTCTATCACCAAGTTTACTTTGAAGTTTTTTGATTACTTATAACTCTGCAGCCACTGATCAAAAACTTTTCATATCTGTTATGGGGGTACCTGGGAGGGTTCTCTTCCATTCTACATCTATGGACCCCTGGGTCATACCCTAGGGCTTCAGTGATTTTGACATATTTGAAGCCTGTTTCATGGATTAATGCTTCAATAAAGTAGTATGTTGCAGATTGTTTATACAAACAACTTCTTAAAGAAGGATGGGCATCACACATGTTTATCACATCAACATTCAGTGTAATAAGGTCAAGGTCATTGTGATCATATTTTCATGCTCCAGCGATTTTGCCTTATACCTCGAAGACTATTTCATGGGTTAATGTGATACTTGGAATATTGGTTCTGTGTGACACCACGATTGACAGCATAACAAATGTAGGTCACCTTGACCTATATTTCATGGTCCACTAATTTTGCTGCATATCTTGAATGTTTAGTGATGTATGAACATCATTATTTGGGATTATGAATTAGTATGATCCAACAGTTGACCTAAAAATAAATGTAGGTCTTTCTGACCTATATTTCATAATCCAGTGATTTTATGTTACGTCTTGAAGACAATTTGATGTATTAATATCACATTTTGGGATTATGTGACCTATATTTCATAACCCTGTGATTTTGTCTTATATCTCATCATCATCATAATCGGATTTTTGATTAACGTGCAGGTACAGGGGCAACATCCACATCAGTGGGCCCCCTTCCAGATAGCTGGCTTGCTGCACGCATGGCAGATCTCACACCAGATCTCCAGGTACGTCTATCATGAGGGTTGATAGAAGAGAGCTTCCACACTCTGCAATCCCTCTCTGTCAGCTGCTTCCATGTCATTTTGGGCCTCCCAGGCCCATACTTTCCATCAACCTGTATGTCAAAGGCTGTCTTGATTGCACCACTGGAGCATTCCACATGTCCATACCATCGAAGTCTTCTCTCCTTCAGAATGAGGTCCAGATCCTCAATGCCAAGCCGCACAAGTAGATCATTGGACCTGGTGGTGACAATGTCTTGTGGCCTGACATTGCAGATCTGTCTGATCATTGCCCTGTCATGTCGCTGCAGACGCTGCAGATCTACCACTTTTTTTTATACCTAAATGTCATGTTTAGATATAATGACACAGTGTGACCCAAACTTTCACCTCAAAGTAAATATAAATCAGTATGACCTATATTTCATGGTCTAGAGATTTTGCTTAATATCTTTTAGATTATTTAATGGATTAACATCATAGTTGGTATAGTACATCAGTGTGACCATCAGCTTAACTTGTCAAGTATATGTAGGTCAGTGACCTATATTTTATGGCCCAGCAAATTTGCTTCATGTCTTAAAGACTATTTACTCCAGGAAAGTTGTACTTGGGATGATAGATCAGTGTCACTCAGAGACTAACATTGTAAACTATGTCTTGCCTTATATCATTGTCATTAACTTTAAAATATTTCATAATTTAGAAATGGCGCCGGCCGGGGGTATTCTTGACCCTCTGGGCACTTGCTCTAGTTTTGTTTGAGATAGTTTTCATGTCGGCTTTGTAACTTAAATATCCTTTGGAATATTTTGATGGTACTTGGTATGTGATGGTACTTGAAATGTGGGACAGGACAAGACAACATGTCGCGTACAAGAGTGACAACTCTGGCTTTCTTACTTTTGGCGTTATCTCCCATTGTCATATTTGACAGTGATTATGCATTGATTTTGTCTCCGCTCTGTAACTCAAATACCCTTTGGAATATTTTTATGATACTTGGTAGAAATGTAGAATAGGACTAGACAACATGTCACATACAAGAATGACAACTCTGTCTCTCTTACTTTCTTACTACAGCTCTTTAACTCTTGGAATATTTTGGTGGTACTAATAGTAGAAATATAGAATAGGACTAGACAGTGTGTTGCGTTTAAGAATGACAAACATGCCTTTCATGCTTTTGGGGTTATCTCCCTTTGTTATATTTGACAGTGATTATTATGCTTTGATTTCGTGTTCGCTCTGTCAGTCAAATATCCTTTGGAATGTTTTTATGATACTTTGTAGAAATGTAGAACAGGACAAGACAACATGTCACATACAAGAATGACAAATTTGGCTTTCTTATTTCTGGAGTTATCTCCCTTGGTGTTGTTTTTGAAATTGATTTCGTGTCCGCTCTGTAACTCAAATACCCTTTGGAATATTTTGAATGTACTTGGTAAAAATGTAGAACAGGACTAGATAACATCTCATGTACAAGAAGGAAAACTCTGCCTTTCTTACTTTTGGTGCTATCTCCCTTTGTTATATCTTTGTTATATTTAACAGTGATTGATTTTGTGTCCGCTCTGTAAGTAAAACCCTTTGGAATATTTTTATTATACTTGGTAGAAATGTAGAACAGGACAAGACAAGGTGTTGGGAACAAGAAAGACAACTCTGGCTGTCTTAATTTTGGTGTTATCTTTCTTTGTTTTGTTTGAAATAGATTTTGTGTCTGCTCTGTAACACAAATACCCTTAGGAATATTTTGATGAGTTTGTAGAAATGTTGAACAGGATGAGATGAGATGTTGTGTACAAAATAGACAACTCTGGTTTTCTTACTTTTGGAGTTATCTCCCCTTCCAGTCTTTGAATTTGATTTTGTGTCCACTTTGTAACTCAAATACCCTTCACAATATTTTGAGACAATTTTTTTCTAAAAAAGCTTTTTTTCTAGTTTTTCTTACTTTTCCCAGAAAAAATTGACATTCCAAGCAAATTGTCTCCAATGGCAACAATTTGCATAAAATTTCAAAGCCTATATTCTTGGAAAAATAAGAAGAATATCATCAATGCATTGTCTGCTGAATTTGCCCATAAATAATCCCACTGTTGCATAAACAATCAGTCTTTCACTGTGCTTTGTTTTATGAGAATTCATACAGAAATAGTAAAATTATTAAACCTTAAAGCATTAAGGAGATCTGTAGCAGACCCAACATTATGAAATTGATTTTGTTATGTTTTAGAGAAAATAAGACTTGTCATTTGATGTGAATCCTATGCATAGCAGATGATTCTATGAAATGTCAAGTCTTATTTTCTCTGAAGAATAAAAAGAAAATCAAGTGTTGCTTGCTGTAGTTGTGACTAGCACTTTAAAGGTGAAGAAAAAAGAATAATATCTTTTAATAATCATCACCTTTTGCTATGTAAAATGGCACATAAAGCCCCACCCACATAGAGCTATCTGAATTACAAATCTCTAATTTATATCTTATTTCTCCAAATGTTATCTTATTTTTCAGATGTCTGATGCAGGAGCTAATTTTGATAATACAGATTTTGTAGACAGCACAAATGTTGATGATATTACAGCGGGTAAAACAGTCTGCTTTAGTGAAACATCAATTACTGCAGATTTAACTCTCCTCTTTGATATTGCTCTCAGTATGACCTTTGAACTGTATGTAAAAACACGCCCATCACCATTAAACCATGGAGTGATATTCTCTTATGCTGGCAAAAAGACGTTTGCTGTCTGGAATCTAGGCACTGTCGTCATAACATACGACACTTTCATTTGGGACACAGGCTTAACATTGGAAGACAACAAATGGAACCAAATCTCCCTTGTCTGGACTAAAAAGCTGTATGCATTAGAAGTGTACCTCTTTCATAGTAAAGATGATATTGGCGTGGCACGACCAAGTGAACCCCTCCCAAAACCTAATCCTTTCAGGCCTGGAGGAAAATTGACACTGGGAAGATGGCAGCCATCGAGTGCAGATTCTGGAACAGGGATTCTGGATCACTTTGTTGGTTGTATTGATGAGCTTAGAATATGGCAAAAGTAAGTCATGTGTGTTCAGATCATAGGGGTAATAAGAGGATAACTTCATTACCAGAGGTACTCTATATATTGGGAGGTGTTTACCAGGTACACTTCAACCTCTGTATAACACGGTTCGTTATAACATGGTTTTGGATATAATACAGTTCAAAGATGGATCCCAAAAATGTATAGATTATATTGAAAAATGACCATAAATGGTCATTTTTCAATATTATCTATACATTTTTGTTTGGATATAACACGGTTGTTTAACTAACACGGTTTGTGCTATGGACCCCAATAATAGTGTTATAAAGAGTTTGTGGTGTACAGTTGTACCTCAGTGGCTTGAACATCTTTGGAACCATTTGTTCTAGATATGGAGAGTTCGAGCCACTGATCATAGCACCAGGTTAGGAGACAAATGGGAATAATGGTGTCTTTTCAATCTATAAAATAATGGTATTTTGAGTGTACTCATTAGAATCACATAAATGATGCAATTCTAATTAGATTGAGGTTATTCTAATGAGTACACACAACAAACATTTTCATGATAAAATAGGAAATATTCCTAAAATATCCCTAAATACTTATTTTTTTTTTAAGCTGTTGGAAGAATTTCCTGGGGACACAAAAACCAGTTTGAATTAGCTGCGGTAAATGAGATTGGTGTTCGAGTCATTGAGGTTTTACTGTTTAGTAGTGCTTACCAGATTGCAGAATATTGGTGCAGATGTTAGGGGAATCCAGCTAATATGTTTTCTTATTTCTCCACAAAAACATATGTTGTGAATATTCAACAGAAGTGCCTCAATGAGGCACTTCTGTAGTGTACCCACAACATGTTTTCTTTGAGTTTTTCAATGAAAACCATTACGAAAACATGCCTATTCAAATATATAGAAGATTTCACCTTCAAAAGCTAAAAAAAAATTCAGATAAAAACTCCGACATTTTTCGTATTTCTGCTCAAAACATCAATTGTGGGTACTCATTAGAACTGCCTCGGCGAGGCAGTTCTAATGAGTACCCACAATCTATGTTTTGAGCAGAAATAAGAAGAATAATGTATACCCCTGCAAACCCCAGTTTTACTATATAAAAGTGGGGTTTCAGGGGGTTAAAATAATATAGGCGTGTTTTCGTGATGATATGTTGTAGATACTAATTGGAAGTGCTTTGGTTAGGCACTTCTAATAAGTCCCCACAACATACGTTTTCACAGAGAAATAAGAAGAATATCAATGCATTTTAGTTGA
The DNA here is from genome assembly GCA_964016985.1 of Anodontia alba. Lineage (NCBI taxonomy): Eukaryota > Metazoa > Mollusca > Bivalvia > Lucinida > Lucinidae > Anodontia > Anodontia alba. Next base: position 36,146,065 of record OZ024828.1, read on the forward strand.
AAAAAAAAAACATTTTTTATCTTTAGCTTATTGTACTTGCAGCAGGAGGGGGAATGAACATGTAAGTAGTGTATAACCTCAATGGCTTGAATATGGATGGTCTGTTTACTATGGATGATTCAAATTTGTTTTTGAGTCCCTAGGAAATTCTTCCCATTGCTCAAGAAAACATACATTCAGGGATATTTTAGTGAAAATTAGGGCTGACTGTCATGCCATATTATGACTATCGCGATACTATCACTATCGGAGATATCCCTATCACAATACTATCACTACTGAGGGTCTGATATCACAATGCATCATGATACTATCACCATCTCTAAATCACTAAGTATTTTAATGAATTTTGTTGATTTTATAAAACCAGACTACCTATAATGATACCTAACATTACTGACTTCTCAAATATCAGCTTTGCTACCATTTTAACAAACACTTTTGCAAAGTAGAAATCCTTTTAGTTCTCATTCTTTGTTAATTTAGACAAAAACAAGGTTCAAATTGAAAGTGATCAAAAATACATCCTGAAACTATCCCATTTGCTTCCTGACCTAATACTATGATTCTCAGTAGCTCAAAATTCCCATGTCTCAAACAATTTCCATGGTCCCAAAGCTGTTTGAGCCATTGAGATTGAACTGTGTCTTCTTTTTCTGCACTGTCATTCACCTTTTCCCTCATCCTCCACTGTTTTACTCTTTCCTTTCTCCTACTAACTCTTCTGTCCCACCTCTCCCTTTCTGTGGGAGATGGCACAAAATGACCTCAGAGGTTTGACATGTCGTTAAACAAGAATGCAAACAAAACTCCCTGATCAGGGATTTTCACTGGAATTTTTGGTGGATGGCCTTGGACCCAAGTGTTGACATCTCATGGATTTTCCTGGAATTATCAGGCCCATCCACCAAACATTCAGTGGGCCCCAAATCAGCTGAGTGTCTGGGGGCCACAGGTATCCAGTTGCATCCACAGGCATCCAGTTGCATCCAGGAACACTGTCCCAGTGATGGGACAGTGAGGAGAGAGGGGGCAGGGTGGGTTGGTAAAGTGCTCTGGCCAAACTTGATAATTTTAAGCTTAGGTAGCCTCTCTTTTACTGTTTTCTCATAAATAAGCTTTTGCTTCATTAAGAATGAAAAGAATCTAAAAGTTGCCCTTGGAAACAAAGAAAACTTGAAGTGACAAGAAACACACAAATGATATAAAAAAAAACAATAAAAAAAAAACAAAAAACTTGAAGTGACGAGAAACATACAGAAAAAGTTGAAAGTTTCTAGACTGAACCACAAAGCAGCTTTATAAGGGTAGCTTTATAATGTTGCTTCAAAAGCATTCAGGTTTGTTACGGATCATCTGGATGCAAAATGTATCCTTACTGAAGTTGTGCTATATGCAAACAGTCCGTCATTGGCCTTGGTGGCTTAGTTAGTTGGATGCGTGTCTGACTGGTGATCAGGATGTTGCTGGTTCCACCCCCTCAGGGTCTGGCAGCATTTTTTCATGGAGATAGATCATGAAATATTTTCTACGATCATTTTCTCCTTTCTGCTGATTCAAAAAGGACAGTTGTCAGTTTCTGGCAAAAGAACTTGCACAAGTACTGGTTAACCTTTAAAACGCCAAGAAAATCTGCATCTGAAAATGTCGTCTGTTTATGTCATCTGCTGAATATTCTTGCAAACTTTTCAAACCTATTTTTGCATATAGGCAAACAGTGTGGACCCTGATCAAAGGAGCAGTCTGATCTAGGTCCACACTGTTTGCAGAAATAACTTTTAAAATCACAAGCAGAAGACAAAGCAGACGACAATTGTTGTGATGGCACTTTAAGGGTTAACTGCTTAGAGGACTGAGTCTGCCTAGCAAAAAAGTGGTTAGGTAAACTGACTGCACTAGACATGACCCTAATGGGTTGACTGGGCCATAAAACCTCAGCACAAACATAAAACAAACTGTCTAATATAAAGCCACCAAACTACAATAATTTCATGTTTTATCATTATCTGAAAATTGTTTTGTCAGCATGCTAGAACAAATCTCTTCATACAGAGACTATACAAGTAAACAAAGCTGATTTTGATTTGTACAAAAGTAAAGGTCAAGTTCTATTCGTGCTGATAAAGCCCCCAAATCTGTTTCACATAAATGCTTTATATATTATTTTGTACTACATAAGATTTTATATTGCTATGAGTATAGGCACATTTGCATGCAATTTTTTCTTGTGCTATTCAATGTTGGATGTTAACTGACTCATTTACCAGAATTTGATTCACCTCTTTGCTCGAATTTGTAGCAGATGATATGCTAAAATTGATTTTTTTTTTTATTTTTCAGAGAAAATAGGATGACATTTCATGTGCCAGCCTTGGTCCCTTAGTTGGATGTGCATCCGACTGGTGATCAGGAGGGTGCAGGTTTGACCCCAGCCGGGTCGGTAACATTCTTTCAAAGAGATTGATCATAAAATATTTTCTATGGTCATTCTCTCCCTTCCCTGATTCAAGAAGAGCAGTTGTCAGTTTCTGGCAAAAGAATGTGCACAAAACTGGTCTAGAGGACTATGCCTGCCTAGTTAATGTGTAGTTCTGTAAACTGACCACGCTCCACATAACCTTTGGGGTTGACTGGGTCAGAAAATCAGAAAATCTCAGCGCAAATAGACACTTCATTTATATTGTCTGCTAGGCAGATGATTAACATTGACTGATAATATGCTAGATGTAAGGATAGAAATAATCTTGTCCATGGATGGTCTACATATATCTTTTAAGGAAGGCTCTAATGCTCTAAGTCCTCCTAGCATTTCTTGCACAGACAACAAATTGGATTCACCAAATACTGACTGAATTTTACCTGATTAATCTGCAGTGTAGGTACTGGTCATTAACTTAACCGTTATACCTTTCTTAATTATTGCCAGTAAGTTAAAGCCTGCATTTCAGGTCGTTTAGTGGCATCATCCCAGCCAGACAGCATGGATTCACAGGCTTCATATAAGTCTGATTTCTTTTATTTCAGAGCTTTCTCAAGTGAAGAAATACGTTATAATTGGAATAGGCATCTTGATGGGAATGAGAAGAAGCTTATTGGCTTGTGGAAGTTTGATAGACTGATAGGTATGTCACCATTATGCATACATCCAGATAAGGCACTTTTTATACCCTGCCACATGATGATGATGGGGTATTATGGTTTCATGTTGGTTGTCTGTGTGTCCATACATCCATCTATCAGTCATATGTCAGTCAGACATCTGTCCATTGTCCATAGTATTGTTTCTGGACAATAACTTGAGTAAATGTTAATGGTTTTTCACCAAACTTGGTATGTGCATTGATATTGTGCAGATCTGGTTTGGAATTGCTAATAGGCAAATTTTGTCAATGTTTGACAGAATTATCTGCCCACCTCACTATTGTGGCTGGTTATTATTATTTCACATTTTTTTAAATCAAAAGGTATCAGTACTGTTCTTAATTTTTTCAAGAAAACTTATGTTCTGGCACTTCCCATGAGATAATAATCAATCATCAGTCACTTTTGCCTCTTGTGACTGATGATCGGAAAGATTTTTTATAGTGGACTAGTCTGAAAATTCTATTTTTAGGAACATTTTTCTCACGTTTTTTTTTATTTTTTTCCTTACAGGCAAATTATAAAGAAATGAAATTCAAAGTTGTCTATTAGAGTCATTCTAGATTTGTGGTCAATAAAAGTGAAAAAAATTTGATAAAATAGACTTAAACATATCAACCCAAAAGTACTGATATTTTTCTTATTTCTCCATGAAAACATATGTTGTAGGTACTCATTAGAAACCCATCACAGAGGCACATCTAATGAGTACCCACAACATATGTTTTCATGGAGAAATACAAAAAAATGTCATCTGACCCCTCTTATTGATCTGTAGCAATGAATAAATATCTGGAAGACTAGCTGGAAAAGGGCTAAGTTAAGAGTGAACATCTTTTCTGCAAGTCGATTATCAATTGATGGCCATTTGGTTTTATAAAACCCATGATCAGCTATGAAATTCTGGCCAATTTCTTACACTTCATATGAGGCACTTCTAATGTTAGCCATAACATATGTTTCATGAAGACATGAGATAAAAATTTAACTGGCTACATCTCTTGCCTAGAGCTATGCTTTGTAATCGTTGGCTTAAAAAAGTTCTAGTATCGTGGGCCTTATTCCTATGGACAGATTTTTTTTTCTTGCAAAAGTAGATCTGTTAAAGTAATGTGTACCTGAGTAAATAATGAAAAGTATACCTTATTTTATTTGTCATATATGTGTGGTATTTGTTTTTTAAATGAAGAAAGCTTGTTTTTGTAAATGGGCTGTTTATTTTCATTTTCCTTACGATTATTGAGCACAATCTGGTTCTTGTAAAATCAAGTTCAGCTTTAAGAGGATGCCAGGCAGCATATGTAGCACAAATAGCTATATTGCTGTCACATGAAGAGTCTCAGTAAACTAGAGACTCTGATTTTCATTACTGATGGCTCTTTTTTTTTTTTTAAATTCAGAGCATCATTGGCCCACAGTTGAAAGTTTCTAGACTGAACAGGGGGCTTTTATATTTGTCAGTTGCATTACGAAAACACACCGATTAAAATATATTGAAAATTTCACCACTGAAAAACTGAAAGTTTTCAGATAAAAATTCTGATATTTTTTTATATTTCTGCTCAAAACATAGATTGTGGGTACTCCTTAGAACTACCTCACCCAGGTAGTTCTAATAAGTACTCACAATCTATGTTTTGAGCAGAAATAAGAAAATGTATACCCCTGCAAACCCAAGTTTTACTATATAAAAGTGGGGTTAAAGGGGGTCAAAATTATATAAGTATGTTTCATGATGTACATTATGTTGTTGATTCTGTATAGGGACAATGAAGTTCCTGATCAGATCATGTAAATGTAAGGCTGATCTTGGCCTTGACAGTCTGCATGTCTGATAGGGCCTTTTTCTCATGGATTAGTTGTTGTGTAAAAAAGTTACAACAAATTTTGCTACTTTATATACCCTTGGTATTGAATCAGCCATGCCTGAATAAATAGTGTCAACCAGATACAGTGCCACAATCAAGAGTCTACACTGTTTGCCATTCACACATCAGGCCCAAAGATTATAAAACTGTTTTCATGCTCAACTAAGCTGAGCATGAAATTTGTCCTGCTAATAAATCTCAAATTACTAACACTTGCAAATTCTTCCTTGCTAAATATAACTGAGCATGAAATTTTCTCTGCTAATAATATGAAAATGCCAACTGTTGTTGGCTTTTTCATATTTATTACAGAGAAAATTTCATGCTCAGCTGAGTTGACCATGAAAAAAGTTTTATAACCTTGGAGCCAGTTTTAGATACATTAGCAGGTAGTAAAAAAACATAGTTAGACTTGTTCAACTTTGAGAACAACTATGGTAAAGAGTTCAGATGGCTCTGTAATTGAGGTTAATGCATTTTACCCCTTGCCATGCTGAATAAGTTAATAAAATCTAATAAATACTAAACAAATAAATTCTATGTTCAGCCAATCAGGCTACTTGATCCAGGTTGATAATATAAAGATATTTAATGACAGATAATGCAGATTCAGATCAGTTGGCTTCTGAAGCTTCTTCAGAAGCTAACTGATCTGGATCTACAGGACATATCAGGGTTCAGCATGGCAAGGATTAATTCGTTGTTTGTTTGTTTTTTTCATTCAAGATGTTCCACAAGGCAGTTGGTTTTTGGACATTGTTGGCAAACAAGTTGGCTTCCCGGCAGTTGATGAGCCATTCAAACCTGTAGCTCTTGTTGTCTCAGACTGTCCGATTACATACACATCATATCTAGCCCTACGTAAAAAGCGTGATGTTCACCTACAGACTACTGCTCCAGCCTCACAGAGAAGAAAGCGACAAGTTGTCACCTATGATGTTAATACCTGTGACAGTGTTTTTTCAAGCAGTACCTTGGCAACGTAAGTATTCTTTAGCAGTGGCCCGCTATCGGCTAATCCAGCATTTGCACACATGCAAACAATGAGAAGGATTTTAAACTCTAATTTCCAGGGTTTGAGAAACAGATTGTCTGTTTTGAGATCAACTGGTTGGTTCTTTATTTAAAGCCCACAGAAAATTTATACCTGTCCACCCTTATTTGGTATTCAGTTCTGTCTACCTTAAATAAAACTGAACCTTACACTGATTCAGACAAACCTGACAGTCTCTTTACACATCAAGAAAACATACCTATGTGATTTTGACTCCCTTAAACCCCACTTTTACATAGGAAAACTGGGGTTTACAGGGGTATACATTATTTTTCTTATTTCTGCTTAAAAACATAGATTGTGGGTACTAATTAGAACTGCCTTGGTAAGGCAGTTCTAATAAGTACCCACAATCCATGGTTTGAGAAGAAATATGAAACATATCAGATTTTTATACCCCCCCACCCCCCGCAAACTTTGTTTGTGGGAGAGGGGGGGGTATACCATTTTCATGTTGTCCGTCCGTCCGTGTGTCCGTCCGTGATGCTGGTTTTTTCCTAATATCTTGAAAATGCAGCGATGGATATTCATCAGTTTCTGCAGACACATTGATATCTATAAGATGTACCTACATAAGAGAAAGTAAGGGCTAGGGGCCAATTCTCTTGGAGATATTGCCCTTTGTATAATTTTTTCTTAATGCAGAAAAAAGGCAGAAAAAAGCTTGTGTGCACACTATCTCTTTAACCAATGGCTGGAATTTGACCAAACTAGCACAGATACATCATCAGGATGGAAGGAAGAATAGATTAGATTTTGGTGACCTTGACCATATTTTCAAGGTCACTACATTATAAATACTCAAAAAGGAGCCTAAAGGATCCTTGTTAATGAAGTAAAAAGTTTGTGTGCACAATATCTCTTCAACCAATGGCTGGAATTTGACTGAACTAGCACAGATACATCATAAGGATGGGACAAAGAAGTGATTAGATTTCGGTGAACTTGACCATATTTTCAAGGTCACTACACTATAAATACTCAAAAAAGTGAGCCTTGTTAATGCAGTAAAAGTTTGTGTGCACATTTTCTCTTTAACCAATGAATGGAATTTGACCAAACTAGCACAGATACATCATCAGTATGGGGGAAAGAAGTGATTAGATTTTGGTGTCCTTGACCTTATTTTCAAGGTCACTACATTATAGATACTCAAAAAGGAGCCTAAAGGAGCCTTGTTAATGTAGTAAAAAGTTTGTGTGCACAATATCTCTTTAACCAATAGCTGGAATTTGACCAAACATCATAAGGATGGGGCAAAGAAATGATTAGATTTTGGTGACCTTGACCTTATTTTCAAGGTCACTACACTATAAATACTCAAAAAAGTGAGCCTTGTTAATGCAGTAAAAAGTTTGTGTGCACATTATCTCTTTAACCAATAGATGGAATTTGACCAAACCAGCACAGATACATCATCAGGATGGAAGGAAGAAGTGATTAGATTTTGGTGACCTTGACCATATTTTCAAGGTCACTACATTATAAATACTCAAAAAGGAGCCTAAAGGATCCTTGTTAATGAAGTTAAAAGTTTGTGTGCACAATATCTCTTTAACCAATGGCTGGAAATAGTCAGAATTAGCACAGATACATCATAAGAATGGGGCAAAGAAGTGATTAGATTTTGGTGACCTTGACCTGATTTTCAAGGTCACTACACTATAAATACTCAAAAAAGTGAGTCTTGTTAATGCAGTAAAAAGTTTGTGTGCACACTATCTTTTTAACCAGTTACTGGTTTTATTAGATTTTGGTGACCTTGACTTTATTTTCAAGGTCACGTCGGCACTTTGAAACTTATATTTTGTTAGAAAAAGGTTTTATGTTTTATGCGGGGAGTATCGAATAAGCGCTGCTTATTGACAATTTTCATTTTATCTGAAACTTTCAGTTTTTGGTGGTGAAATTTTCAATATATTTTAATAAGCGTGTTTTCATAATTAACACGGTGGTTTTAATTCATAGAATAGTATAGTCTCATAATTCAATGGAGAGCATAAAGCTAAAAAAAGTGCCTTCAAGCATATACAAAATGCACAGATTCATGTCATCCTGCACATGCCCAAAGTCTTATCCAATCCCTTGCTCAGGATACATTCTGTAGTATCCAATGATTCTGTAAGCAGAACAGGAAGGTTGTTCTCAGACTGCACATCAGCACAGTCAGATTTTGGCCTTTGCTGTCTAGACATGACCCGTAGGCACATTTTATTTTTGGTGTGGTTCAATTAGCTTTGTAATCAGGCTAAAATAGTACATCGCTTTAGATAAGAAGAGTAGTCCCAATATAATGTTGTGTTGCACCTGCTTAACCCTTGTCTTGCTGAATAAATTAAGATGTCATGCCCACTTCTAACTTTAGGCTGATCAGATTACTAAATTCAGATCATTGCTATATATTCACATACTTAATGCCAAACAGTGCAGATCCAGATCAGTTGGCTTCTTCAGAAGCCAACTGATCTGGATCTACACTGTTTGCAAAGGCAGGATTCACTAGGACAAGGGTTAACATCTGCAACCTAGTGCTAAAGTCCATTTCTGAATGTAATATGCCTTGGCATACAATTTCTCCCTAACAAGGACTCAAACAACATGGCATTTTATGAACATGATGTATTTTTCATGGACAAAGTACTGTGCCATTTTTTTGTATAAACTCTGTCATTTAACTCTATCTCTGATTAACTGTAATGCATAGAATCATCTAACATGGCATGTATTTTCTCCCTTTATGACCCTGATCTGTATATTGTTTGCATCAACCTTGATGTTTTCTGGATAATTCTATAACTTGCAAACATCAAACAACCAGGGCCCAGTTGTTCAAGGCGTCGTTAGCTTAATGAGCTCATTATATTAAATATTAACTGTTCTAGTAAGTACAATATCTAATTCACAGGTATTTTTGTTGAAAAAATATTTTTTCAGCAAAAAGTTTAGTGTATATGCTACATTTAATGATCAAAGTTTTAACAATATGTTAAATAACGACGTCATTAGTTTTGAACAACTGGGCCCAGGCGTATCCTTCCTCCCTAACAGGGACTCAAACAGTGCAGTATCACATTATTACCCTGACCATTATTTCATCATCTAATGAATTTGTCATTTTGGTTTCATCAAACCTAGCAGTTAGCTCCTTTTCTGATTAAACATATGACCTCCAATCATCAATGAATTTAACTCATTTATAAACTGACAGGAGCCAGCAGGTGTGATGACACATCTTTCTGTGGCTTTTCTTGTATTTTTGTGACAAAACAAATCTTTTTATTCATTTACATCATCTCAGCAAGGCAAATTTCATGAGATACATTTTGGAAATCATCACAAATCTGGCACTGTGAAGACATTGAATTAACTGGGCAAAAGGTATTTGAGAGCTTTGTATAAAAGCATTATATTGAAAATGACACTATAATAAATGACAGTATGATGAGACATCTGTGTATTATCAAACAACTGTGTAGATTAATATTTCACAAGTATGTGGCATTGTGAACATATGTTAAGGAGGATGGTTACATTTTCAGGGGAGGTAGCTCAAAAATTGTTTTTGCATCCTTCCTGAAAAAAAGATCTACCCTAAGCAGACAGGGTTCTTTCCTAATATGAAAATAGGCTTAGCCTAAATGCGAGCACAGCACAGACCTATCTGTAGTCTCTTCAAAAGTCCTTCACAGCATTATTAAAAATGAATATCAGTATATAAAATATATATGTAAATCAATAATAAATAATTAAAATAATCAGCAAAATATGTTCGTGACACGTATTGACACTCGTTTCTTGTCACTTCGTGACGCTTATTAGTGAGACCCGCCCTAGTCAGTTCTGCCAACTTCCAGTGACAACTTCCGGGAAGAAAAAGGAAGAAAATTGGTCAGAGCAATTTCTGCTGAAAGTATATATCGTTGTATGTTACTGTTCCTTGATCATATTCTCTACCGTAGAGCTCACTTCATTCGCGACGCGCTTTGTGCGTCACGAGCTGTACTCGCTATTAGAATAGACCCTTTTTCTGTTGTGACTATGTGGGCAGAAAATCAAACAGGAAATCACAAAAGTGGTCTCCTTGGTAAAACAAATGGTGGAAATCTAATAAGTGTATCCTCTCCATTTACAGTATCCTGCTATGATTTATAGTGTTCTTTTGCTACTGCTTTAAACTTTCAGCATAAAAGAAACCTACTTGATAGTATTCAAAAGTTGCAACATAAAGGTTTCCTACTTGATGATACTGTTAAGCTTCAACGTAAAAATTAACCTTCATGATAATGTTTTTAAATTCCAACAAAGAAGCACTTTCTCAAGAGCTATGGCTTCGTATCAAAAGTTGTGTCATAGCTCTTTTCCAGTAAATATTTTACTTATTTTGCCTTGAAAACATATTATGTGTTTATTCAGTAGAAGTGTCTCATCTAAGCACTTTTAATAAGTATTTAACCCTTTGTAGTCGAGAGACTCCTAAAGGAGTAATTGGCAAACAGTGCAGACCCAGATGCCACAAAATGCAGTGTCTGATCAGGGCCTCGACTGTTTGCAAATAGTTTAGCCATTTTTCTCTAGGAATAACTAAATCTCAGAACTGGATGTACCTAATATTGAAATTGGACTCTTCCAATATATATTGTGGGGAAATCTATTTAGTCTACAATGGGTTAAAACAGATGTTTTCATGTAGAAGTAGGGAAAGTATTGATACCTTTTTGGAAAAATGCCTTATCTGGATCTATAGATTATTATCAAGATTTCTTTTAACTTTTCAGGACATGCCAATCACTCAGTGTACTAGGAAATGTGTACCACTATAGCTGTATCCAGACTGGAGACAAGTATGAATTGACAGATGCCATCGTTGGGTTTGCTTCTGATTGTAAATTAATCCTGGGTCTGGCTACTAATCCAGCATCAACCCTCTGTCAGGAATATGATGGACAGTTCAACTTCTGGGAGACAATGGGAGAAATATGTGAACCAGAGTGTAAATTTGGCACTCGTCAGTCATCATCATCATGTGTTTGTGAGAATGGATACTGGGGCATGTCATGTGACAGTATCTGCCCTGGTGGTGCTACAGAACCATGCTCTGGGTTTGGAACATGTGATCAAGCAAGTGGAAAATGTAATTGTCCAATCAGCAGGCTGAACTCTGATGACTGTTCTGTGTGTTCTTCATCTTGGTATGGAACTAATTGTGACTTTGCTATCAATGAGGCTTATGCAAGTGTGTCAGAGTCAGTAGCAATTGCAGGCAGATTAGGACACATCTATTCATTAGATGGACTAAGTTTCCTCAACAGAGCGCATGGTGAATTTGTTCTTTTGGCTGTATCTTCCAACGTGATCATTGAAGGCAAATTTGTTACCTGTTATCAAAACTTCACATGTTTGCCTTTTATTGCTGCAAGAATTGGTGACAACAGCAATGGCTTTGCAACAGTAACAGTACAAGCCAAGCGTACATACAACTCCAAACCTAGGGTATACATCAATGACATTGAGACTGTCTTAGATACACCAGCTTACTTTGTAGGATTCTCTGTCAGCAGAACATCTTATCTGGTAGTGAACATTGAAGTCACTAATTATTTCAGTTTCCAAATCCATGTAGAAGGACAGTATTTGCAACTCAGCCTCAAACTTCCAGATTCCCTTGTGTCAAAGACAGCAGGAATTATGAGTGGAAATGAAGCAACATCACCTACTCTCAAGATGGCTCATCTATTTGAAGCAGACACACCATCTTTTGATATCTGTAACTCTGCCACTCCTGTTCAAACAAGTCTAGCGAGTGCCAGCTCTACTAGTCTACTACTAGATAGCTATACACAAACAACATCATCTCACACTGAGTTAGATATGACAAGATTTGCTGTAGCAGATTGTGATAGTTTCATATACTACCCCACCACAGCTGATAAACTTCAGACAATGGGCGGATATAATCTGAACTTTGACAAAGCAAGTGTTTACACAGATTTGGCTATCAACAGTAGCACTTATCCAAATATAACAATTGAATTTATGGTAAAACAGACAAATAATGTTTCTGGTGGAGTTCTGTTCTCTTTTACGAATGATATTGCCTTTATGGTTGTAAGTGGAGACTCATCAGTTGAAATTCATACATATATTGGTGATAATATAACAGTTCAAGAATCCAATGTAACACTTGAAGCAGGAAAATGGAACACCCTCATATTTTCATACTATAATGCATCTGGTACTCTTGACATGTATTATATAACAGAGAATGGAGCAATCATGAAGAGAGATTTTGTGGTAGTTACTGATATCTTCAGCTCTACTGGGAAACTTTCCCTTGGACATTGGCATCCACCAACCAATGGACTGTCATACTCCGAGCCATCAGCTTTTAAAGGAGAACTGGATAACTTCATGATATGGGGACTGGCAGTCGAAAGTAGTCAGGTGTATGATCTGTTCCAGATGGATCCAGCTTATGCTTCCAGTGCCTTGTTGTATAATCTTCAGTTTGATGAAGGAGATGGTAGTTATACACAAGATGGTATAGGATATGAAACTGTTTATCTACCTCAGTATCCATGGGTTGCACCAGACTGGCTGCCATCAGACTTGACCTATACTAAATTCAACACACCAGGGGTTGATTACTATTACTTCTCAAACTCATCCCTGGAGCAGGCAGCTAAGACCTTCTGTTCATCAAATCTGTTGCCAGATTCTGTACTGAGTGACTGCCTTGGAATGGACAATGGAACCCGTCAGTTCTTCTATCTTAATTGCATGCAGTCAGTAGCAGCATCTGGTGATACGACAGCAGGATATAATGCCATTCTTGAATTGTTCATGATATGTGAAGTGTCACACACAATGTCGTCTGCAGCTACCACTACTCTTTGCTCACAGCTGAATGTGGAAGAAATTAATGGCACTTCTTGTGTACAATCTTGTAAATTTGGATTTATAGATGGATCAGGAGGCTGTAATTGTGCAAAGGGTTACTATGGTGCCAATTGTGATAATGTCTGCCCAGATGACTCTGACAACCCTTGTAGTAACCATGGTGACTGTGAGACTGATGGTACATGTAAATGCTGGTGGAACTGGCAGGGAGATTCCAGTTGTTCATCTTGTAGTGCTGGTGTTACTGGTAGTGACTGCACAGTTCTAGATACCTCCTCCCTTAGCTCAGGTTCAGAGAAAGTTGCAGCAGTCTCTAGCAATGGCTACTATATGACATTTGGAGGACAGCAAATTTCATTTATAGGAGAAACCGGAGCTTTCTTACTCTTCAGTTCATCTTTCTTGAGCATTGACATACATGTGTATCAAGTCAGTTGCCACTATGGTTCCTGTATTGCTGCTGTTTCTGTTAGCACACCCACAACATCAGTAGTAGTGACCCCTCCTGGACAAGGGTATTCACCAATAATATACAGAGATGGAATAAAAACAGGACTCAATGAAATCACCAACCAGTTTGATGCTTCACTGACTGTCAGACATCCCAGTTTGACAGAGATAGAAATTACAGCCACTGCAATTGGATCCATCAAACTCCATATTCTGGTGCAAGAGCAGTTCCTTCAGGCCTCAGTGATAACAGCATCAACTATTTGCCAAGATGGTGATGGTATCTTTGGTATCTGTACTGCTGGGGCAACAGACTTTTCAGCAATGACCAATGACGAGATTACAGCCCACATTCTGACAAATTATAAATTGAATACTAGTATTATATTGGATGTACTGAACAGTCCTGCAGGTAGTGCTGCCTCTATATCTGGATATGCTCTCAAGTTCAATGGAACTGCTGCTACATCTGTCCCGCTCACATACTCAGCTGGTGTATCACTGGAGAATAAGGACTTTAGCATCAGTCTCTACTTCAAGCCATCAGCTACTGGAGGATATATACTGTCTTATGCTAAAGAGGTCACATTTTCAATTCTCAACACCCAGCCATTAAGAATCCAGCATGATGCAGACTTTGTGGATACAGTAATTACACCAACACTACATGAATGGAATCAAATTGTTCTTACTTTCAGGAGAACCACACATCAGATTGACTTTTTCCACTTCTCTGCCAGCAATGAAGTGACACACCAGGTTCTAGACCTTCACTGTCCATCAGTGTTTTCAGTTGGTGGTGTTATAATGCTGGGTGAGTGGATACCATCTACTGGTAGCAGCAAGTATACATTCAGCACTTCTTACCAAGGTCTTATTGATGACATTACTATCTGGAAAGAACCAATAGAAAACTCACTGATCTATCAAGCTCACAGTCTAAATGTCAAACTTTCTGGATTCTCTAGTTCAGCTGCTAGTCTCTTTACTTTCTCAGAAGGAGTTGGTGCTGTGGCTTTTGAAATTCTCAATGGGAACAATATAATTTTACCCGCATCCCCATGGCAGTCTCCAGAATGGGAGATATCAGATCTTCCTCTTTCAAAGTTACGTACTGTTACAAGTGAAATTTATACAGCTGCCATAGATGATCAGGTAAAAACTCACTGTGAAGAATTCTTTGACAATGCAGCACTAGCCAGCAGTTGTACAGGAATTGAGGCCAATCTACAATGGTGGTACAAACAGATGTGCATGATAACAGCCAGTAATAGTGGAGATCTAAGTGACATTACCTTTGCAATGGCTGACTATACCAGCCTGTGTTCAGTTGTCTCAGGAACCACTCAAGCATCTAATGTATACAACATACTGTGTGCAATGAGTGTCACATTACCAGATTGGTTGTCACAGAAATGCTCGGGCTGCCAGTTTGGCTACAACTCTGGTGGAACATGTGTCTGTTATTATGGCTACTGGGGAAGTAATTGCGAAAGCACATGTAAAGGAGGGGCAACAAATCCATGTAATGGTAATGGTGTATGTGACACCGATGGAGAATGTCAGTGCTATGGAAGATTTAATGGAGATCAATGTGAAGCAAGTGCTTGTGAGACAAACTGGGAAGGAACTGACTGTACGATTCTAAGTACATCTTTTAGACCTCTGGTCTCTGGTGATGAGATATTAGTTGCACAAGTAAATTTGATTGGGCAACTGTCAGCATTTGATGGTATCATCTTAGACATGCCAGAAAGAAACTATTTCATTCTGATGACTGTATCCTCTGCAGACATAGCCATACATGGAAGATTTTCTCTGTGTGAAACTGCATCTGCACTACATGTTTGTTTAAGTGGTATGGTCCTTGTTCATAGTGGTGAATCATATTACATCAGTTATGAGAGCTACACTGGTTCCAGCGTAGAAATTGAAACTTTAACAGAAACACTGACTCTGTATGGCACACTCTCACTAGGAAATGCTATAGTAGAACTTGAATCACCAACAACAATAGTGATAACATTCAGTCACCTGGATCTAACAATAAAACTTTCTTCTATAAACTCTCGTCTTCTGCTTACATTCTCAACAACAAGGACTACCTGGGACTCTCTAGCTGCTGATATTGATGGTATCCTCACATCATGCCACACATCTAAGGCTATAACAGCAGCAATGTGTTCTGTTGATAGGAGTACACTTTGCAGTGATACAAGTCAGGTGATACCAGTAGGCTGTGCAATGACTCAGTCTACAGAAGCACTGTCAGCCTATCTTAACAGCTATCTGTACACAGACTCAACATTCCAAGCATTCATTGAAAGCAAGTATGTGGCAGCAATGGAATCAAACTGTCTGCTCTTTAACTTAACTGGAGTCTCAATGACTGATCTGACATTACCCAATGGAGACTTTACACTGGAACTACATGTAAAACCCACTCAGTCTGGAGGTATAGTAATGACATTTGTGAAGGGGAGCGAATACTTCATCCTGATAAACTCGGGCTCTGGACTCCTGGTGGTACTTGATGGAGTTTACTACACAACAGAGCTAGTATTAGAGGTGGATCTCTGGAATCAGATCAGCCTGGCCTGGAGAGCAGATGTTAATATCATGGAAGTCTACCTTACAGACAGCAATGGTAAGAAAGCAACATTGCATTAGTTTGAAAGTTATTTGGACCAGTTGCTATTTGGACCGGTAGTTTTGCATGTACCATATTCAACCTTAAGTGCTCAAGATGAACTATTGTGATCCGCCATCTGTCGTCAACAATTTCTTTAAACAACGTCTCCTAGCCCACTAAGCCAATTTCAAAATAATTTCACACAAATGTTTCTGTTATGGCTCTGTACCAAAATTGCTAAAATGGTTCTGCTCCAATGAACAAGATGGTGGCCAGAGCTGAAAATGAAAAACCTTTCAACGACATTTCTCCAGCCAATGTCTTGATTTTAGAGTAATTTCACAGAAATGTTTGTCTCATGGCCCTGTACCAAAATTGTTCCGCTCCACTGAACAAGAACTGCCAGAGCTGAAAATAGAAAAAAAACAAACTTTGAATGACATATCCTCTCAAGCCGATGACTCAATTTCAAAATAATAAAACAGAGATGTTTCTCTCATGGCCTTGCACCAAAATTGCTAAAACGGTTCCACTCCACTGAACAAGATAGCCACCAGAACTGAAAAACTGAAAATAGAAAAAAAAACTTTGAATGACATATCTTTTCAAGCTGATGGCTCAATTTCAAAATAATTAAAGAGACATATTTCTGTCATAGACCTGCACCAAAATTGCTAAAATGGTTCCAAACCACTCAACAAGATGGTGGCCAGAGCTAAAAAAAAAAACACCTTTGAATGACATCTTGTCTCAAGTCGATGACTCAACTTTAAAATAATTTCATAGAAATTTTCCTCTCATGGCCCTGTGCCAAAATTGCTAAAATGTTTCTACTCCTCTGAGCAAGATGGCCACCAGAGCTAAAAATAGAAGTAAATCTTCAAATGACATCTCCTTTCGTGCTCATTGTTTGATTTCAAAATAATTTCACAGAAATGTTTCTTTCATGGCCCTGTACCAAAATTGCTAAAATGGTTCCACTCCAATAGACAAGATGGCTGCCAGAGCTGAAAGTAGAAAAAAATCTTCGAATGACATCTCTCTTGCTAATGGCTCGATTTCAATATAATTTCATGCAAATGTTCCTTGGATGGCCCTGCACCAAAATTACTAAAACGTTCCACTCCACTGAACAAGATGACTGCCAGAGTTAAAAGTAGTAAAAAGTTTCTGAACAACATCCCATCAAGCCAGTGGCTCGATTTCAAACTGATATCACAGAAATGTTCCTCTCATGCCCCTGCACTAAAATTGCTATGATGGTTCCATTCCACTGAACAAAATGACCACCAGAGCTGAAAATAGAGAATCCCTTCAAATGACATCTCCACTTCAAGCCAATGGCTTGATTTCAAAATAAGTTTACAGAAATGATTCTTACATAATTTTCAACAAAAATTGCTAGACTGGTTGTGCTCCTCTGAATCAAATGGCCACCAGAGCTAAAAGTAGAAATGTTGTTTTCTGTCTTCAGCAATTTCTTTAAATGACATCTTCTCCTAAACCACCCAGCCAGTTCCGAAATAATTTCACACAAAAAATTCTGTTACTGACCTATACCAAACTTACTGAAATAGTTCTGCTCTGTTGAAGAAAATGGCCACTGGAGATAAAAATAAAACAAAAATGTGAAACGATAATGCTCTGCTGTTATCATATAGCAGGCAGATAATTCTGTCAAACATAGACTAAATTTGCCAATGGGCAACCCCAAACCAGAGCTAGACAATATCAGTGGACATATCAAATTTGGATAAAATCCACTGAGATTTACTCAAGTTATTATCCTTGCTATTATTGTCACTGTGATGTCAGAGTGCAGTGTAAAGAGGAATATCTGTAACACATTGTTTGGGCTCATATGCTGGAACACTGACAAACAGTGTAGACCCAGATCAGATGCCACAGAATGTGGTCTCTGATTTGGGTCTACACTGTTTGCTTAAAATACAGGAATTTAAGGGTTAATCGAAACTGCCCCATTTAGGACCATTTTCCCAGCCTAAACTCAGAGATAGTCGACCCACCAGTGCTGTCAGTGCTTTGATTTTACCATGGTATTTAGTCAGGTACTTTCCCCTTAATAATAGATTAGAAAGTTCAAAACTCCCAGTAAGCTTCTACATAGATCTACAGCGGGCCAATAAAAGCGGGCCGTTATCAGCCCGTCAGGGTAGCTGAGGGGCCGATAATGGCCCACTATAGATTTATGTAGAATGCTAGCTGGGCTGTTCCAATTATAGAAATAGAAGGCAGTTGTCATAGTCTTGCACTGAACCATCATCAAATTGATGATCTCCCATGTTATTATATCATAACTCAGGTGAGCGATTTAGGTCCATCATGGACCTCTTGTTTTGTTTTTTTTTCCAGAATTACTGGAAAAAAATTGTAGTGACTACCCACCTAATAGGGGAAAATTTTAAAGAAAGATCAACTTATTTAATGAATAGTGTAGTTGATGTTAGGATAGTATATAATGATGCTTGTGATATTTTTTTCTGATTTTTATATATATATATATATATATATATATATATATATATATATATATATATATATATATATATATATATATATATATATATATATAATAAAACCTTTTCTTTATAAAAATGTTTTTTTTTTGTACTCATTTGAATTTCCTTGACTGGTTGAGGTAATTCAAATGAATACCCACAACATATGCTTTAATAAAGAAGTAGATAAAATACATAAGCTGTAATCTGAAGTTTATGACATTGACAGTGTTTTTATTAGGGAACATGTGGTAATTAGGTCGGATAGGGTATATAATATACAAGACACTAGAAGAACAGTTGTCAGTTTCTGGCGAAAGAATGTGCACAATACTGGTTAACCGCTTAGAGGACTAAGCCTGCCCAGTAAACGTGTGGTTAGGTAAACTGACCACGCTCGACATGACCCCATTGGGTTGACTGGGCCGTAAAACCTCAACACAACCAAACAAAAGGGCCAGTTTGGTGTCACGTTAGGGCCAGCTCAGCTTGCACATCTATGCAGTCGAATCTGGTACTTTTTCTTCTCATTGACTTATACTACAGTATCCACTGATTCTGTAAGTAGACAACGAAGGCCCTGATCAGCCTGCACATATGTGCAGGCTGATCAGGGCCTGTGTTGTCTGCAAATTACATAAGGGCCCTTTTTCTATATTGACACCTTGTAAATAAGATATCATGGGTTTAAAGAGTAGTGTTCACAAAAATATTTTTCTCTACAAAAATATATAAGGACTTCCAAACAGAAAATAACCTTGTGACATAAGATTAGGTAGACCCTGTTCATCATGTGCATTTGTGCAGTCTGAGCAGGGTCTATCCTCAACACTAGCATAATGTTTGAGGACATTACATTATGTTAGACAAAAGTGTAGAATCTGATCAGATTGTGTATACAGCCTAAACTGAGTCTACATTGGTGGCAGATATCATAAGTAGGGGCTGTGTTGCGGGTATTTACGGAAAATTTCCATGTGTACTCATTCATTACAAAAACATGCCTATTCAAATATACTGAAAATTTTACCACCAAAAAATGAAAAGTTTCAGATAAAATTTTTTTTAATATTTTTTCAGATTTCTTCTCAAAATATATATTGTGGGTACTCGTTAGAACTGGCACGATGAGTCAGTTCTAACGAGTACCCACAATCTATGTTATTGAGCAGAAATAAGAAAGATAATGTATACCCCTGTAAACCCCAGTTTTACTATATAAAAGTGGGGTTTAATGGGGTAAAAATTATATATGTATGTTTTTGTAATATTCCATTTTCTGGAGAAGTAAGAAAAAATACTGATAGTTTAAATAAACAACATTATATCAGTCATATTGAGGGTTTTGGTTTCATAATTGAGTTGGGGCAAGCTTAAATTGACACAAATGTTTCCTGGGTTGTACTGTACCAAGATGTGTGTGTGTGTGTGTGTGTGTGTGTGTGTGTGTGTGTGTGTGTGTGTGTGTGTGTGTGTGTGTGTGTGTGTGTGCCCACCCGCTGTTTAGAATGATTGCCATGGAAACTTCTAGTCTCAAAAATCTTTAAACGGCAAGATTGAAACTTCTGAAGTGGTTTAGTTCATAGCTCCAGATAAGAAGAGGTATCAGGAAAATATTTTTCTTATTACTCCACGAAAACATAGGCCCTTCTAATGAGTACCCACAACATATTTTTTTTCATGGAGAAGTAAAAATCTATCAATAATTTTTTTAATAAAAAATGTCCCTTCTCTAGATAGGACCTATGTTTAGTTGAAACTATTTCATTACGAGAACACGCCTAATCAAATATAGAGAAACTTTCACCTCCAAAAACTGAAATTTTCAGAAAAAAATTCTGATATTTTTTCAGATTTCTGATCAAAACATAGATTGAGCAGAAATAAGAAAAATAATATTTTATTATATAAAAGTGGGGTTTAAGGGGGTCAAAATTATACAGGCATGTTTATGTGATGGATATTTGAGTGGATGTTTGCATATTGATACCTTAGTGATCAGGTGAGTTATTCAGGCCTACCATTTTCATTGCAGGTGACACTACTGTGAAGGCTGTTCCAGTACTTGAAAGTGTGTTTGTCTCAGGAGGAACTCTCACCCTTGGCACTCTAACACCAGGACTAAATGTTGCTTTAGCAATGGGAGACTTTATTGGCTATATTGATGAAGTTAGAATTTGGTCTCGTCCCCATAATCCTACCATAATCACCCAGAATTGGAGGGTGGTAATTAATTCTGACACAGCAGATGTTTCTCATTCATGGACATTCAATGAAGGAATTGGATTGGTAGCAAATGAAGACAGGAAGGGTGAGAATTTCATTGTTGATGATGCAGTGAACCCACCTACCTGGAAGAAATCTGACCTTGACCTTTCTTCTGACAGGTATTTGAAGACACCAATTATGACAACAGAATTGCCTGTAAGTTTATCTGAGCTTGCAGATGCAATGAATGCCTGCAATAACTTAATTGATGCCTTCTCCTTGTCGACAGGATCTTCTAATATTGATGATATCACAGAAGCTTTCAGGGCCTTATGTGTACAAGAAATGAAAGGAAGTAATGATACATCCCAAGCAGAGTCGGTCCTTGCAAGTGTAGGGGAACTTTACCAAGCAGTAAATAATCAGTCAGAATCACCACTAGCTAGCATGTGTAATGATGTAAGCACAATCACTGATTACATTGGTGCCAGTGGTGAAAGCTGTACAGCATGTGTGTTTGGAACCGTAACTTCAAATGGTTGTGAATGTTTTGAGACACACTGGGGTGTGGCTTGTGATAGTATATGCCCAGTTGGACCTCTAGGAGCCTGTAACACTTTTGGTGTTTGTGATTCTGTGGTTGGAGGATGTAACTGTTTCTCTCGTTACCATGGCTCCCAAACTTCTGCAGTACTGTACTGGTCTAATTTCATCAGTTCAACAACTATGGTTAAAGTTGCTGATTACTCGTGTGATACATGTGCTGATGGATGGTTGGGAAATGACTGCTACTTTGCTCAAGCAACAGCTACATCATCAACAGTCTCTGTAGCATTTGCATTTGGATCTTACATTACCACTCTAGATGGTATATCACTAACATTTATCACTCCAGGTGTTTATAGGCTGTTACAGACCACAAATATTGAGATACAAGCATTATTTGTGCCTTGTTGGGGATCTCATCTGTGTCGCTATTTACAAGAGATATCATTTAAGGATTCCCAGTCAACCATCAGTATTCAGTATGTTGTAGGTGGAAATCTGACAATTTGGTTTGATGGAGAAACCCTTGAGTACCCAAGTACTAAGGTATCTTCCAGCATGAGTATCGACTGGTCCTATAAGATGTTATACCCTCGTGTAACATTTGGTGGGTCATCTGTTCTTGTGTTCAGCTCTTCTCTAGGTCTTGTCTCAGCATTCAAAATAGCTACTTCTGAATCTGGATCCAGCACGGGACTGCTCGGCAACTCGGATGGAAACTGGGTCAGTGATTTGAATTGTGTGACTGGTACACAGATTATTGATGAAAGTTTGATGACTGGTACATATGTTGGAAAATGCATTCGAGAGAGATACACACCAACGACAGCAGAAATCTTCATACAACATAAAATGGGATCAAAGATTTTGTCATCTGCTGGCTTTGTGCTTCATTTAGAAGCGCAGATACTGACAATTTCTGGTTACCCAATACAGACTAGTTTACCCAAATTCACCCTTAGTTTCTGGACAAGAGTACTGTCATCCAGCATTGTCAAGAGGGCAGCTACCACTTATTTCCTGTTCCAAACAAACACAGGTAGCCATGATTTAAATTTTATATCTAACAATGGACAACTTGAGATTGACTGGGATCAGTTGTACCAAACAAACAAAAGCTTTGTCCCAGATAAATGGACCTACGTTGTCTTCACATGGTCAGATGATGGCTCATGGTCTGTATACTTGATAACAGAAGATGAGATCAATTTTTATACAGGACCCAGTACACAAGCAGGAGCCACAATCAGTCTTGGGACAATAACCATCACAGGAACCACAGATATATATATAGAAGTGGACTACATCAGAGTGTGGTCTGATACAAAGAGTCTGGAAGATGCTGTTGCTGATATGAAAGTGTATACATCAGACTACTCTACAGGTCTACTGATGACAATGATGCTTGATGAAGGTAGCGGCCTAATACCTTCAGTACTTACCTTTGCTGCTGATGGTTCAGTAACTTCAACAACTGCCGGAATTTCAGGTAACAGTTTTCTTACTTGCCCTGTTTGACCTAATTACCGTTCATACCCCCATAAGTGCATATTCAAGCAATTCCATAGTCTTCAGGTTACATCCAATGTATTTGTATCTACTTTTTCATAAAAGCATATGTTGTGGGTACTCATTTGAATTGCCTCGACAAGTCGAGGCAGTTCAAATGAGTACCCACAGCATATGCTTTTATAAAGACAATCAGAAACAAATATTAAGTAAGTATCATTAATAATCTTCTTCTCTGCTAATCTTTCTTTAAGTGTGCCCTTATTAGATGCATATTTACTGAAAGGTTTTCCCAGTAATTTTGATAACCCTAAGCGCACAATGCGGTAATTAGATCGAATACAGTAGATAAAAAGTAAAATCATTTAATGCACAATGCAAGAAAAGGACCCTTATTCTATGTGCAGTGAAACGTGGACAAGCAGGCCTGAACAAACTCTAGGCCCAGATCAGATCTGATCTGATCAGTGCAGACTCGCCCAGATCAGATCTGATCTGATCAGTGAGGACTCTATTTAGCTTTGAGATCCAAATAAGCCTCTTTGTCTACACAGTCAGATGCAGGCCTTCTGTGTTCATTGATACATTCTGTAGACATGCCCTGATCTAGGGCAGTGCATACCCTGATCCAGCTGTGTGCATTTTCAGGCTGATCTGGGCCTTCATTGAACTGTTTATATTGAAAAGACCCTTGTCTTGCATTCTGCATAATTCTATTGATATATGTGATAGTTGAGCAGAAATATAATGAAGCTACCAGGAAAGGCCACAATCATGAAGCACAGCCTACCTGAGACACCAGGGCCCTGTTGTTCAAAACTAATGATGTCGTTAGTTAACATATCGTTTAAATTTTGATCATTAAAGATGGCATACAATGTATATGCTAATATTTTTGCTGAAAAAATTTGAGTAGCTTTTGCAAATGCAAAAGCTACTCACATTTTTTTCAGCAAAAATGCCTGTGAAATAGATAGTAAGTAAGTAAGTAGGTAATTTATTCATGCAATAAGCCATATGACCCATGAGCACATATACAAATTTCAACATACATGATATACAGGATAGCGAACATACATTATACTCGTACACAGCAAGTTTCCATGAGAATGAATACCAGTGTATTCGGGAGAGGTGCAGTTTTAGACTTTGAATCTTATAATCTATTTATGCTGAGTGGACACCTCTACCTTAATTCTTTGGACCAGTTCACTTCCAAAAAAAGGGGTGTCTGGTTAGCCTATATTATTATTACCTTATTTATAGCAATTCCTGTATTAAATGCAAAGGATGTAGAACCTGATCAGATGCCATCCTATGGCGTCCGATCCGTGTCCGCACTGTTTGTTTGGTAATAACTTTAGTTCACTCCATCCATACTGAATTCTGCATAAGAGGTGCACATAGAAATAGCAGTTTGAAATGCTTGCGTGAGATTGACAATTAAATGATACTTTTTTTCTGTCTTTTTGTTAATGGCAGAAAGTTATATGCCTGTGTACATGCATGCATTCACCTGTATTCATAGATACATACATACACACATATATACATAGATATTGTACTTCCTGGAACAGTTAACATTTTGACCACTAATTAGCTCATTAAGCTAATGATGCTTTGAACAACTGGGCCCTGAAGAAGAACAATAACAAGACACTCCTGCTGAGTTGGACATACAAAGCAAAATTGCCACAGAGAAACTGCCTTGGAATGGTCAGCAGGAATGACTACTGATGGGGTAAGGGGTGGGCTTTAACTAGTTTTGCAGATTAAAACCATGCCCTTAATTCTGCTGCCAAAGTTACAAATATGTGTTTGGTCCATGTAAGGTCCACTACCTTTCCAGTGAAACATCATAGTAACTCACACAAATTGTCACAAAACTGCAATGAAAAAAAGCACATGACTCATTGGCAGTCTGAAGCCAAAGAGCATCACGAAAACATACGGGGAAAAGGTCCTCATGCTATATGTTGGCATTGAAGGACCAGATCAGCCTGTGAATCAGCAGCTTGATGAGGTCCTTCATTGTCGGCTTACCAAATCAACGAGTAGAAATACTGTGAAATCAGATCCGGGCACGCCTGTATAATTTTGACCCCTTAAACCACATTTTTATATAGTAAAACTGTGGTTTACAGGGGTATACATTATTTTTCTTATTTCTGCTCAAAAATATAGATTGTGGGTACTCGTTAGAACTTCCTTGGTGAGGCAGTTCTAATGAGTACCCACAATCTATGTCTTGAGCAGAATTATGAAAAATATCAGAATTTTTTATCAAAAATTTTTTAGCTTTTGGAGGTGAAATTTTCTATATATTTGAATGACGTGTTTTCATCAAAAGTCAGGCAAAGAAAATTTAGTATTTGCCTAAATGTGCATATTCATACTCTGATTTGAAGCTTCACTTCTCCTTAAAAGGAAAATACTCAGGCAAGCTGAAACCAACAACAATACTATATTTACCCAAAGTATTGGGACAGACAGGCCTCAGCAAACAGTGTAGACCCAGATCAGATCACACCAACAGGTGGTAAAATGGACATCCTCAAATTTTGGGACAAATATGAAGTTAAGGCCTGAACAAACTGTATAGACTCAAATAAAGTTAGGCAGAAAATTAACATGAAATGTCAAGCCTGATTTTCTCTGAAAAATAATAATAAAAAAAAAATTTCTAAATGTCTCTGTTTTGATAAATTGCTATTGATATTCAAACTTGTAGCAGACATATTCTTTAGTATGTATTTTTATTTTATTTTTTTATAGGAAATGAGGCTTAACATTTCTTGTGAATCCTCTACTTAGACATTTTTTTCAGTGAAACTGTTCATGAACAGACTTGTTTCTTTGATGCATCCTTTGCTTTCAAAGGATCCAGTTTTCACAAAAGAAAGATACTTTCCCTACAGCAGTGGGTGTTAAGTGATGTGTGGTGGTCATTAAGTGCTTTGTGATGGTCCCATAATTCACCATCTTGTTAGTTATACTTTGGGACCAGTGATCCCAGTTAAAATACCGTATTCACCCTAATAACCGCACAGAACCCTATAAGCGCATGGTCAAGCAGTTCCATAGTCTTCAGATTACAGCCAGTGCATTTTTTGTCCCCTTCTTTATACAGGCATATGTTGTGGATACCCATTTGAACTGCATCGACTTGTCAATGAAATTCAAATAGGTACCCACAAAATATGCTTTTATAAAGAAAATCAGAAAAACAAAAATAAAAACCACAAACATCGCATATGCTTTATTAGGTAAGTCTTTCTCTGATCTGTTTTATGAGAACCCTTAGTATAAGTGGATACATATTTTACCACAAGTTTTCCCAGTAATTTTGAAAAACCTAAGCGCAGGGTGCAGAAATTAGATTGAATGCGGTAATTTAAAAATACAGTATGGCTGATATGTCATAGCCAGGAATAAGCAGCATTGCAAATTACATTATTATTCATGAACAGACTCAGATACTTTCTGCATTTGCTGCTTTCCAAGAAGGATCCATATATACTGTTGTGACTTGTACTTGAAGAATTAATGGCCCTTTTTGATCTATGTGGCTCATATAGTGATGATCAGCCGAGGTTGATAGCTCCAGATAAGGTGCTTTTTTCATCCAAAACATACTGATATTTTTCTTATTTCTGGATGAAAACATATGTTGTTATGTTGTAGGTACTCATTAGAAGCACCTCAGCGAAGTGCTTCTAATGAGTACCCACAACATATGTTTTTGTGCAGAAATAAGAAAATGCCACATCACTTTTTACTCAGGCTGGTCTGTCCAAATAATTTGGGTAAATATGATAGCATGGTCATGTTCAGATTTTAGAGGTTTGTGGAGTTAATGTTTGCCACTCTCTGGTATAATTCAGCAGACGGCAAATTGGTGATTTTTTTTCTTATTTCTCTAGGTAAACAGATTTGACATTTCATGCAAGTTGTCTCCATTGATATGCTTTTTATCTTTCCCAGAAAACAAGATTTGATATCTCATGCAAATTGTCTCCAATGGAGACAATTTGCCTGAAGTGTCAGTTTCTGTTTTCTGGGAAAAAGAGGAACAATATTTCAATATATTGTTTGCTGAAGTTTTTATCCAGAGTGGTAAGTGTTAAGGGTGTTCCAGTGTTTAGGGTAGGGCAAATGTCCTAAAATTTTGAACACCAAATTCTCTGACAAATGCTGTATGCAAACATTGCAGACCCAGATCAGACTGCTCCTGAAGGAGCAGTCTGATCAGGGTCTACACTGTTTGTCATTCCACTAAGCATTTTAAGAAGTAACTGCATAAAAAGTAAAATTTAAGTAAAAAAGTATGGAATAAAACATTCAAAATTTTAGACATTTACCTTAAACATAGTACATGCTGTTAATGCTGTCAAAGACATATTTTCTACAATTGATTTTCCATTTTCAGGTACAGAATCTTTGACCTTATGGCAAGCAGCTACAATACCGATACCTGACATATATATTCCAAACACTCTACGTACAGATGGATCTACAGACTTTACTCAAGCTGCCACAGACTGCCTTAATGTCCTTAATGAAGGTAATTTTACTGAACACTGTGAAGACGTAAGCAGCAGTTTAAGGGACCACTTCCTTGAGGCATGTATCAGAGACTATAATGCTATGGGTGGCGAGAATGCCACAGATGTGATGCTGTCATCTCTGATATTTTATTGTCAGGGAGCACTAGATGTGAGTGAGTGTAGTCTGTCTGGATTCTTAGACTTCTGTAGACCAACAGGGGAATCTGAGGCAGGATTTATGTTGTGGATCATAGTGGTCATTATTTTGCTGCTGTTAATAATAATCGTCATTATAGTGGTCATTATCTACAAAAAGAAACAAAAGAGGAAACGACTTATTGATGACACGACTGACACAGACGGGTTCCACACTCTTTCCTCAAGGGGAGGATATTTCCACCCAGGTCTTGAAAGTGAAACCTCATTTATGGAAGGAAGACCTGGGTCAGCCTGGTCTGCTGGAAGGCGATCTGTGGATTCGACTGATTCACGTTTCTTTGAGTCTCCTGTGATGTTCCTTGGTGCCCCACCTGATAGGTTTGTATATAGGGACTATGCTAGAACTCCTTACAGTGCAACTCCAAGTTCTGGATCTCGAATGAGTAGACGATCAATGTCCATAGACATAACAGTAACCCCAACTCCAGAACCAGAACAGATTGACAACACAACCTCAGCACTACTTAACCGAAGAAGAGCCTCAAGTCCAGGTGTGACCCCAACACCAGCTGCAGTGAGTCATCTACCAAGTCCATTAAATACAAGTGTACAGAGGCCAAAACCACCATCTCAAGACATCCTGGGTAATCGATCAATTATAGCACCTAAATCGGATCATCCACCACCTAGAATAACACCACTAACAAATGTCAGTAATGACACATCTCTGAAACCAGTCTTGCCATTTGGAGGGGGTAAAAAGTCAGACCAGTCTGTCCCAAAACTAGCACCTCCACCAGGTCGAAGTGATAGTTTGGCATCACCATCAGGCAGTAACAAATCCGAAATACGAAGATTGAGTTCACCAGCAATATCTAACAGTTCTGTTCCAAAACTAGCTCCACCACCAGGCCGCAGTGGCAGTGTTGATGAAACGGCCAGTAAGCCCCTGCTACCCAAGCACCCTGCTTCCAAGCCTTTTGGCATGGCTACTGGAGCACCAACTCCACAACCCCAGTTTGCACCAAATGCACCACATAGCCTCAGACTAGGAGGCACTGGTGGTACAAGCAGCCCATGGAAGGCAAAAGGAGGCATACCAACTTTGCCAGCACCCAGCAGTCTTACTGCCAAAATACTGCGCAATTCCAATGCTTCCACTCCAGCTCCCAGCTCACAAGACCAACAACATAAATAAGAAGAATACTAATTCAGTTGATATTTTCAAAGAATTAGAACATTTTAGAGATAAGGAATGTCAATCTAATAACATTTAAATCAGCATTATTACCATTTGTGGAAACATAAATACTTTGAACAGCAAATAGAAACATGAAAAATTACTATTATGATAACCAAGGAGGTACAATTAGAATTGATTTAGAAAAATTAGAATTGATTATATAGAGAAAAGAATTATAAACCAGGGTCAGCAGTGAATAGTGGTGAACATGAATAATTACTACTAATGGAGGACAATAAGAATTGACTAAATAGAGAATCATAAACTAGTGAGAACAGTGAGCTGTTACCATCAAAACAACAATAATGAAAATACATATAGACAGGAATGATTACCATCAAACGGACAATTAGACTTGGTAACTAGGTCTTAAAACCAGTATTAGCACTGAAAGGGCATGAATATGAATAATTACCATTAAAATACTATTAGAATTGACAAAATAGAAAATGAACAAGATCAATGCTAAACACAGAGAGACAAGAGTGAACTAATGAAAAAAAGTTTTTAATCAAAAATAGAACAGACAATCATGAACAAGACAACTCGGAACAAACTTGTGAACCAGGGAAAAAATGCATTTAGAACTTGCAGTTGGAAATTATTAAATAGAAAAGTTCATATTCAGCAAGCTTATGTTCCTGGATATTAGAGACAAAATGTACAAAGACACTGTGGAACTGAAATATTTCTTACACAATATGTTTAAAGACAATACTTGGTACAATTAAAATCAAAAACTGATTAAAGAAAAACATAACCCTTAACATACAGAAATTCAGTCTTAGCAGATGACATACAAAACTTCTTGTTCTTATTTTTTATAGAAAATGGGGCTTGACATCTCACGCAAAATGATTTAGTGATGTCATGTCCTATTATCTGGGACAAATGAAAGCATATTAAGGGTTATGTGTTAACTAATACAGGAGATACAGGATTTGACTAAATTATTTATTATAATTCATTTATGCCTAGTGTCCCATAAAATGAACATTTGCAACAGTGTAGAGCCAGATCAGACACCACACAGTGACATCTGATCAGTGTCTACATGGTTTGCATTTAATATAGGAATGTTTGTAAGAAATCAATAATGAAAAGAGAACTTTAGATACCCCTTGTATTGGAGGGACCTGTCTATAGAAGTGGGTAGAAGAGTACATTTTGCATAAATGGGTTATATGCTAATATATTACCAACAGCATGCATTGGTTTAAATGTTGTAACTGCAATACACATGTAGTCAGTCTGTAATGTTTTGAACATTTATTAGTAAACTCTTCAAGAACAACCTACATGTATATTGTAGTTTTGTATGTATAATTATTTGAGCCACAACATGAGAAAATGTACCTTTTGGTGTGTGCCCTCTGACATGTACCTTCTGACATCTGCACAGTCCATTCAGTCTTCATTGTCTGGATGAAGAAACGGCATCCTTGGCTATCCAAAATGCCCAATGAAGATTCTGAACAGACAGTGCAAATGTGTAGGCTGATCTGAATCCTCCCTAGGCACACATATCTGAAGGTATATTTTCTGACTTTGCTGCTGATATATACACCACAACCTCTTTATAACACTATTGTTGGGGTCCAAAGCATAAACCCTGTTATAAAGAACTGTGTTATAAAGAGGTTAATGTGTATAATGATTTGTTGTTCTTATGCTGCTGGTAGCATAACTGTATATAAATTTTCATGTTGACAATATAAATTCTATTTTTGACACTCTTTTATATACAATTTTCTTTGTAAATACTTTATCTTTTACTTTTTTTTTAAGAAATTCTTGAATTCTAAAATTATATGTTTTAACCCTCAAAGCACCAATGACAACTGCTGCAAATGACATTTTATTTTTAACTTTTTTTTTTTTTTTTTTTTTTTTTTTTTTCTCTCACAGAAAATTAACATGAAAGGTCAAGGTAGAAAACTATCTGACACTGAGCTTGGTGCTTTAAGAGTTAATGGATGGTTTTATCTAGTATATCTTACTGAACACAATGTCTTTTCATTTTTGGTTAAATTTAGTTGAATAATTATTATTTAATTACTTTGGACAGATATTTTGGCAATTTGAAATTTAGGCTTGTACCTGTTTCAGCACTTGCCAGTAGAATGTACACAATTTATAAATACTATATTTACTTAATTATTTGAACAGACAGGCCTGAGCAACCAGTGTAGACTGAGATTAGACTTGCCACTCATCAAACAGTTTTTATAGATAAATAGGCCACTGTAGCTCAGTCAGATGCACACCAGACTGGTGATCAGAAGGTTGCGAGTTTGATTTCCGCCGGGTTTGGCATTATTCTTTACTGGAGAGTGATCATGAAATATTTTCTGTGGTCATTCCCTCTTTTCCGTTGATTCAAGAATGGCAGTTGTCAGTTTTTGTCGATAGAATGTGCACAAGCACTCATTAGCAGCTAAGAGGACTAAGCCTGCCCAAGAAAAGTGTGGTTAGGTAATCTAATTGGCTCAACATGACCTTAATTGTGTTGACTGGGCCATTAAACTCAAAACAAGTCAACAAAAACTTTGAATTTTAAGACAAATATGGTAAGAAATAGGTGTCCCAGTAAATATGGTATGTCGTAAAACAAGACACCAGAACATACACATATGCTTTTATGAAAAAAAAAGTTAGAAAATAATTCTTTCTGAACTCTTATCATATGACGTAAGGCAGTATAGCTTTGATATGACATGTTATGTACTGTAACACAATAGAACAATAGAAGGTGCAGGTCAAAGATTTCACCGGGCTCTTAGCTAGTAGTAATTACCAATTTACTATCATTTTTTTTTTTTTTTTTTTTTTTTTTTAAATAAAGTGATCAGCAAGAAAACATAGAGCTCACTCTTTTGGTGACAATTGAAAACTGCAAAATGTTGGTAAGAGTACTGTTTGATGTCAGCTGTGAGAAACCTGAACACTTCTCCTAGGAGGAGACCAGACCAGGGGCTTTTCTGTTTCCATGAAGGCACTTTACAATACATGACATGTTATGCGGGGAAAAGGTCCTCATGCTATATGTTGGCATTGAAGGACCAGATCAGCCTGTGAATCAGCAGCTTGATGAGGACCTTCATTGTCGGCTTACCAAATCATCTGAGTAGAAATACTGTGAAATCAGATCTGGGCACGCCTGTATAATTTTGACCCCCTTAAACCCCACTTTTATATAGTAAAACTGGGGTTTACAGGGTATACATTATTTTTCTTATTTTGCTAAAAAAACATAGATGGTGGTACTCATTAGTACTGCCTGACTGAGGCAGTTCTAATGAGTACCCCCAATCTATGTTTTGAGAAGAAATATGAAAAATATTAGAATATTTTATCTGAAAATTTTCCTTCATTGGTTGTAAAATTTTCAATATATTTGAATAGGCGTGTTTTCATAGTGGGCTTCTGTTTACCTATGGCATAAGGTATCTTTTCTTGAGTTACACACCATGTGCAGTCTAATGAGAAGATCATGAACAGATAGCTCAAACTTTTGGATCTTCATTGCTGCATATAAATATGAAGATGTGAATGGCAGGTTCTGTCATAATACAGTAGTCTTGTTTTATATAACATGAGTCAAGTACATGTACTGAGAATTGCTGTAACATGTAATGTTTTTTTTTTTTTTTTTTTTTCAGTTTTCACTGTCTTTACTGTAGATTTATATGATTTTTTTTTTATTATTATTATTTTGGTGTTTGAAAAATAAAATAGTCCCAAAACTCAGGGTTTTGTTATATTTTCATCTTTCCTGGTGCTTGCACAAAAGAAACAAATGTCATAGCATAAATCCTTATAGTGCTATTCAAGATTTTAGCAGAGAGCATTGTAAAATATGCGCCGTATATGTTTCTGAGAAAAAGGAGATAGTCTGAAAAGCAGACAGTTCACATGAAATGTCTTGCCTTATTTTCTTTGAAAAAACAAAATTTTTTTGGGAACAAAATGGCATCTTCTGGCATGACCGGAGCTTTCAGCGTTAAATTTTTTGCACTAATATAAATATCAGAAGGTATCATTTTGATATCTTATTTCCCCAGAAATAGGGCTAAACATAAGCTAATCTCCATGAAATGCCAAGCACATTATCAGAAAAGTAAGACAAGAAACAATTAATCATATATCACTCACCCGAGTGTTGAGGATATGTTACAACATAAGAAAGCTACAACATAAGAAAAACACATTCTGAGCCCAGTTGTTCAAAGCATCATAACCTTAACAAGCTTGTTAGTGGTCAAAATATTAACTGTTCTAGTAAGTACAATATCTAATTCACAGATATTTTTGCTGAAAAAAATGTGAGTAGCTTTTGCAAATGCAAAAGCTACTCACATTTCTTTAGCAAAAATATTAGTATATATGACATATTTAATGATCAAAGTTTTAAAAATACATTGACTATCGTTAGTTTTGAACAACTGGGCCCTGACGTGCACTGATTGAAGACTCAAATCAGCCTGTGCTTCTGTGTAGTCTGATCAGTCTTCTTTGTCCACATGAAGAAACTTTATATCCTTGGCTATTAAAAAATATGTCCAGTGAAGATTCTGATGAGACTGCGCAAATGCACAAGCTGATCTAAAGGTATGTTTTTAACGCACCTGTGCATGCTCATGGCTATTGTGATTGGTCAATGTCCGTCTTCCATCATGCATCATCCATCCTGCATCGTACGGCATCAACAATTGATTTAAAAGCCTACTCCTCCTACTCCCCTGGGCAAATTGACTTGAAACTTGGTAGGAAGCATTGGGGTGACTTGTAGATCAAAAATAGCTAAAGTTGTTCCAATCAGAAATCCAAAAGGACCGCCATCCTGAAAATCTATTTTTTGCTTCTTCTGAACCAAAAGGCCAATTGACTTGAAACTCGGTAGGACACATAAGAATGACTTATAGATCAAAAATAGCTCAAATTGTTCTGATCTGAAATCCAAGATAGCCGTCGTGATAGTCATCTTGAAAATCTATTTTTCACTTCTTCTGAACCAAAAGGCCAACTGACGACACTTAGTAGGAAGATCGGGGTGACATGTAGATAAAATATATCTAAAATCATTCCAGTCGGAAATCCAAGATGGCTGCTATGACAGTCTTCTTGAAAATCTATTTTTCGCTTCTCCTGAACTGAAAGACTATTGACTTGAAACTTAGTAAGAAGCATCGGTGACTTGTAGATCAAAAGTAGCTAAAGTTGTTCTGATTGGAAATCCAAGATGGCCGCCATGTCTGCCATCTTGAAAATCTATTTTTCTCTTCTTCTCCTGAACCAAAAGGCCAGTTGACTTAAAATTTGACAGGAAGCATTGAGGTGACTTGTAGATCGAAAATAGCTAAAATCGTTCCGATCGGAAATCCAAGATGGCCGCTATCTTGAAAATCTAGTTTTTGCTTCTTCTGAACTGAAAGGCCAGTTGACTTGTTACTTAGTAGGAAGCATCGGGGCGACTTGTGGATCAAAAATAGGTAAAATCGTCAGCAATCCAAGATGGTCACCATCTTAAAAATCTTTTTTTCGATATCACTTCTTCTCCTGAACCGAAAGGTCCATTGACTTGAAACTTGGTAGAAAATATCAGGGTGACATGTAGATAAAAAATTGCTAAAATCATTCCGATCTGAAGTCTAAGATGGTCGCCATCTTGAAAATCTATTTTTCACTTCTTTCCTGAACCAAAAGACCAATTGGCTTGAAACTTAGTAGGAAGCATCTGGATGACTAATAGATCATAAATAGCTAAAATCTTTCTGATCAGAAATCCCAGATGGCCACCATCTTGAAAATATATTTTTTGTCGCACCTGCGGTGCGATATAGGAGTGCCGTGACCCGTCTGTCCGTCAACAATTGACTTGTGAGCACAACTCCTCCTACAGTTTTTGGCCAATCATTTTGAAACTTCACAGGTGTTTTGGCCATGGCGTGTAGATGTGCATATTGTTTGCTCATAATTCTCGGATTTTTTTTTTTTCAACTTTTTCCGCTTTGTTAACTTAGTCAGTTTTTACCTGAAACCCTTATAGTCAGTGGGTGTCTCATGAGCGCAACTCCTCCTACAGTTTTTGGCCAATCATTTTGAAACTTCACAGTTGTTTTGGCCATGGTGTGTAGATGTGCATATTGTTTGCTCATAATTCTCAGATTTTTTTTTCAACTTTTTTCGCTTTGTTAACTTAGTCAGTTTTTACCTAAAACCCTTATAGTCAGTGGGTGTCTCATGAGCGCAACTCCTCCTTCAGTTTTTGGCCAATCATTTTGAAACTTCACAGATGTTTTGGCCATAGTGTGTAGATGTGCATATTGTTTGCTCATAATTCACAGATTTTTTTTTTCAACTTTTTCCGGTTTGTTAACTTAGTCAGTTTTTACCTAAAACCCTTATAGTCAGTGGGAGTCTCGTGAGCGCAACTCTTCCTGCAGTTTTAGACCAATAGTTTTGAAACTTCACAGATGATTACGTCAGGGTCTGAAGATTTACATATTGTTTGCACATAAATCTCAGATTTTTTTTTTTCAACTTTTTCCGCTTTGTTAACTTAGTCAGTTTTTACCTAAAACCCTTATAGTCAGTGGGTGTTTCGTGAGCGCAACTCCTCCTGCAATTTTAGGCCAATAGTTTTGAAACTTCACAGATGATTAGGTCATGGTCAAGATGTGCATATTGTTTGCACATAAATCTCAGATTCATTTCAGCAGAGTTAGGGGCCCTTGATTTATGCCCAAAATTGGTTTCCGCTCAATATCTTGTGAAAGAATTGATGGATTAGGATCATATTTTGCATACATATTGTTGTTAACAATACCTAGCTTGGGATTGTCACATGACATTTTTTGTCAATTTTCAGCTGAGTTACTGGTCTGATTAGTGGGCAAAAGTGATATCTGCTCAGTATCAATATCTTGTGAAATAATGGACAGGTTAAGATCAAATTTTGCAAGCCAATATTCCAAATTTTCTACTTTGTCCATTTTTCTTACAAACTAACCCATCAATTTCTTGAATACTGCAAAATAGATTTTTTTCAATACAAATAGGAACTTGTATGACTAATCCCCGCAGGTGCGACATCGCTTTCCGCGGATTTCTTGTTGTTTCTTCTCCTGAACCAAAGGCCAACTGACTTGA
Organism: Anodontia alba; assembly: GCA_964016985.1. NCBI lineage: Eukaryota > Metazoa > Mollusca > Bivalvia > Lucinida > Lucinidae > Anodontia > Anodontia alba. The sequence continues at coordinate 36,181,990 of OZ024828.1, forward strand.
AACTTGGTTGAAAGCAGCATTGTGACTTGTAGATCAAAAATAGCTAAATTCATACCGATCCAAAGTCCAAGATGGCCACCATCTTGGAAATCTATTTTTCGTTTCTTCTCCAGAACCGAAATGCCAGTTGACTCGAAACTTAGTAGAAAGCGTCAGGGTGACTTGTAGATTAAAAATAGCTTAAATCCTTCCAATCAAAAATCCAAGATGACCGCCATCTTGGATATCTATTTTGCGCTTCTCCTGAACCGAAAGACCAATTGACTTGAAACTTGGTAGGAAGTGTCTGAGTGACTTGTAGATCAAAAATACCAAAATTTGTTCTGATTGGAAATGCAATATGGCTGCCACAGCCACCAGCTTGAAAATCTATTTTGAACTTGTTCTCTTGAACAGAAAGGCCAATTGACTCAAAACTTGATAGGAAGTGTCAGGGTGACTTGTAGGTCAAAACTGGCTAAAGTCATTCTGATGAGAAATCCAAGTTAGTCGCCATAGCAGTCATGTTGAAAATCTATTTTGAACATTTCCTTCTGAACAAAAATCCACTGGACTCGAAACTTCATTTGAAGTATTGAGGTAACTTGTAGATCGAAAAGCAGCTAAAATTGTTCTGATTGGATATCCAAGATTTCCAACTTGACAATCTATATTGAACTTCTCTTGAACAGAGAGGCAACTAACTCAGGTAATCGGGTGAGCGATACAGGGCTCTCTTGGCCCTCTTGTCCAATGTTGCGGCTTATTTGGAGGTATGTGAACTGGGTATGGCATTCTTGGGGCATCTTAACCCATTCTAGACTGAATAGCTAGACTCCCACATTGTACAGAAAGCATCCAATTTCAGTTTTAGGTATGTCTGGCTTTGACATTTAGATAATCCTAGAGAAAAATTCCTTATCTATTTGCAAAGTGTGGAGACCCTTATCAGATGCTGCATTCAGCAGCATCTGATCTGGGTCTGCACTGTTTGCCAGTTATCCTTTTAAGGGTCTCCAGACTATAGTGGGTTAAAAAATTCTCATTTTAAGTTTAACACTGGCAATATTGTTATATGTCTTGGCGAGCATCAACACTTAACAAGTTGTTTTTTTTTCTGTATGACATTTAGAAATTATTAATAAAAACATTCCTCTATTTTTCCCTGCTCCAAGGTTAGCAGGCCTTGCCCAACTGTAAGCCAGTATCAGTTGGATGCCCTGGTGACGCAAGATACATGAAACCTTTGCCTCACCCAACCGCACACCCCCCACCCGCCCAATCAACTAAGGGAAACAAACAATTTGCCAAAGATAAAGACAATCCATCAGGGTATAGGCCGAACAAACTGACCTGTCACTTTGACCTTTTGGTTATATTTATTAGTATTGGTTTAATGCATAAACAGATATTGCCTGTATAGATGAGTGATTATCTGTCTCACATGCCTAACTTGAACTTTGGACATATCCAGGGCCCAGTTGTTCAAAGCATTGTTAGCCTAACGAGCTCGTTAGTGATCAAAAAGTTAACTTCTAGTAAGTACAATATCTAACACAGGTATTTTTGCTGAAAAAATGTGAGTAGCTTTTGCAAATGCAAAAGCTACTCACATTTTTTCAGCAAAAATATTAGCATATATTCCATATTTAATGATCAAAGTTTTAATGATACGTTAACTAACAACCTCATTAGTTTTCAACAACTGGGCCCCTGTGTATGGTAAATAAAACGGTCACAGCAATAGGTCAGTTTGGTAGGTCTCTCATACCAGTGGTGTATATTGCTTTCAAAAACAACAAAAATTCTGTTTTAAATTGTTTATTTTTAGAAAATCTCCCGTACAAGTGTCAATATAAAGATTTATTATAATTATAAAGCATGATATCCACCACATTACTGTTCCATTCATAGAACTTGGCAGACTTGAGCAGTGTGTTTAATTTATTTTATTTTAGGAAATAGGTTTAATCAAGGCAAGTAAGTGTGCCTCAATTTAATAATTTGTATCTCATGCCATACAACCAGATAATATGATATGTACCTTAAGACCTGGGACACAGAGACCTTGGTAAACAGTCAAAGACCAATCTCAGTTGCTAGGGTCAAAACTGTCTACCACACATCCAGCGTTTTTTTTATACCCATTTACTGGTACAGAAATGGATGTTCAAATTTTCAAACTAGTATCAGAGGGGTTGTTACAGAGGAGTATTTGATGATAATTCTGGGATAATGTTTCTTAATTCTCAATAAAAAGATATGTTGTGGGTACTCACTGGAAGTGCTACAGCAAGGCACTTCAAATGAGTACACACATTTTATGTTTGTATGAAGAATTGGAGAAAATTATCCCAGAATTATCATCAAATACTCCTCAAAACTTCCTGGTAACTAGCTGAGGTGTAACTCTTTTAGGATAAATACTGCAGTCTAGAGCACTTGGTCCCTCTATTTTAAGCAATTAGCGCTCAGGGCCCTGTTGTTCAAAGCATCATTAGCTTAATGAGCTCATCAGTGGTCGAAATGTAAACTGTTCTAGTAATTACAATATCAAATTGACATGTATTTTTGCTGTTTTTCAGCAAAAATATTAGCATATATGTCATATTTAATGATCAAAGTTTTAACAATACGTTAACTAACGACATCGTTAGTTTTGAACAACTGGGCCCAGGACAGTACATGGCAAACAAGATTTTTGCTTACTGTATTTACCCTAAGTATTCGAACACCTCAACTCATTACCATACTTGTTCTAAAATTTGAACTAGCAATTTACTACCCAAATTTGTGTCTAAAAATTGCTGGATGAGTGGCAAACAATGTAGACCTTGATGCGATACCTCGTTCTCTGGCGTCTCATCTGGGTCTACACTGTTTACTCAGGCCTTTCTGTCTGAATATTTATGGTATATATGGTAGCTCAATAAACTTTTACCAATGCCAGAAACCATTGTAGTAAATGTTGAAAACTGTGTTGCCATTGCAAAGAATAAAACAAAAAATACTATAAATATTTTAACCTATTAATTTATATATACGTATAAAAATCGTAATACAGCAAAATCTATCCCTGCAAATAAAAAAAAAAAAAAAATACAACTACAGTATACAACAACAAAACTATCAATATTTGTATAATCTTTAAACCAACATAAGAAAAAAAAACAACATATTTACCATATGTACTGGGACAGACAATGCTGAGCAGAACGTGTGACCCAGATCAGATGCCATAGAATATGGCAGCAGATCAGAGTCTACACGATTAACCACTTATCCAGCCCAGCAGTTTTTACACACATCAACAGATTGGATTGTTCAAATTTTAGAGAAATTAAAGTAACAAAGTAAAGCTCAGGGCCCAATTGTTCAAAGCAACCGTTAACTTAATGAGCTCGTTAGTGGTCAAAATGTTAACTGTGCTAGTAAGTACAATATCTAAATCACAGGTATTTTTGCTGAAAAAATGTGAGTAGCTTTTGCAAAAGCTAGTATATGCCATATTTAATGATCAAAGTTTTAACAATAAGTTAACTAACAACATCGTTAGTTTTGAACAACTGGGCCCAGATGTCCCAATATTTAAGGTAGACATGGTAATATACTAATTGCAAAATTAGCAAACAACAAATCCATAGCCCAGATAAGGCACTTTTTCCATCCAAAATGTACTGATGTTTTTCTTATTTCTCCACCAAAGCATATATTGTGGGTACTCATTAGAAGTGCCTCATAGAGGCTCTCCTAATGAGGACCCACAACAAATGTTTTCATGAATAAAAAAAATATTTTCCTGATACCCCCTTATTATCTGGAGCTATAAATGCAAGTATAGATAAAATCAGCAGACAACAAAGGACATTTGTCACAGTTTAACCCTTAAAGCGCCAAGAAAACCTGCATCTGAAAAAGTCTTCTGTTTGTGTCGTCTGCTGAATATTCTTGCAAACTTTTCAAACCTATTTTTGCATACAGGCAAACAGTGTGGACCCTTGTCCTGCTGAATAAATTAAGATGCCACACCCACTTCCAATGTTCAGCCTATCAGAGTACTTGATCCAGGTTGTTAATACAAATTCATATGCTTACTGACAAACAGTGCAGAGCCAGATCAGTTGGCTTCTTCAGGAGCCAACTGATCTGGATCTACAGTTTGCAAAGGCAGGGTATATCCAGGTTCAGCAGGACAAGGGTTAAAAAATATATAGTTGTCAGCCACTAATGTTAAATGTAAAAGGCTGAAAGTTTGGCCTTTAACACTGGGCAAATTTAGCAGATGACAATTTAAATAATGTTTTTCTTATTCTTCCAGGACAACAGGGTCTAAAATGGCATGCAAATTATCTCCTTTGCATGCAATGTAAAATCCTATTTTCTTAGAACAAGAGAGCCATGATGGCCCTGTAATGCTCACCTGAGTATGAAAGCACTTAGAGAACATGACCTAGAAATGATCAAGACAAACATTCTGACCAAGATTCACGATGATTACATAAACAACTAAAACAAAGTAGCATGCCTAATGGACCATGAAATATATGTCAAGGTCAAATATGGATGACTGCACGCAAGGTCATGATACAATGTATACAACATTCAAGTATCACTGGCTGTAGGACCAATAGTTACTGAGAAACTGACCTAAGCACTAAAAACTTAACAAGGTCAGTGGACTGTAAAATGTGTCAAGATCAAATATGGATGACCCCATTCAAGAAGCCATGGTGAAATGTATGCAAGTGCAAAGTATCACTGCTATAAGACCAATAGTTACTGAGAAACTGACTTAAATGGAAAAACTTAACAAAGACACTGGACTGTGAAATATAGGTCATAAGTGACCCAGTTTCAAACATGATCTAGAAATGTAAGATTTGGAGTACAATGCATGATGATTATATAAAAAATGTGACCTCTTAGAGTGTTAACAAGGTTTTCCTTCGATTTGGCCTGGTGACCTAGTTTTTTATCCCAAGTGACCAAGTTTTGAACCTGACCTAGAAATCATTAAGACAAACATTTTGAGCAATATTCATGATTCCTTCAAAAATGTGACTTCTAGAGTGTTAAGATTTTCCTTTCATTTGATCTGGTGACCTAGTTTTTGACTCCAAGTGACCCTATTTTGAACCTGACCTAGAAATCATCAAGACAAACATTTTGATGCCAAATGGCCCTTCATCACTGTCTCATTGTTCAAATTGTATGAGTTGTGGTATTTAGCTACAAGGCAGTAACTGACAACAGCTTTTCTGACTGTAGAAATTATTTCATAATCAATATCCATGAATCAATGATGACCTTGCTGTGTTCCTGGCTTAACAATCTTGCTAGGGGTCAGCAAAGGAATATTTCTGCCAAATTATATTGAAATCGGTCTAGAGGAGTCTAACAGGAACACTTTTAAAGTTTTCAATATAGATACATTTCAACCTCTTTATAACACGGTTGATTATAACACGGTTTTGAATATAACATGGTTCAAAGATGGATTCCAAAAATGTATAGATTATATTGAAAAATGACCATAGCTAGTCATTTTTCAATATAATCTATACATTTTTGTTTGGATATAACACGGCTGTTTAACTAACACGGTTTATGCTATGGACCCCAACAATAGTGTTATAAAGAGGTTGTGGTGTATATAGTGAAAATAAGTCTTATCCCCTGGAGCCCATGTTTTATGAATCATGATAGCTTGAACAATTTTTCTAGAGGGTAATCAAAGCAACTATTGCTTTTGTGTAGGGTAAAAAATCTACATGTCTGCTATTTTGCTTGGCAATTTAAGAGTAAAAGCAAATATGTAATACACAGAAGAAAAAGGGCCCTTATTCCATCCACAGAAGGCCATGATAAACAGCATGTTCACAGTCTGATCAGGGCCTTCTCTGTTAGTCTATAGCATCCACTGATTCTCTGTGTGGGCAATAAAAGCTCTTATCAGACCGTGCAAATACGCAGCCGCAGATGCAGCTAGTAGTCCCTACTTTCACAATAGCATATTGGTTAACCCTTGTCATGCTAAATAAATTAAGATGCCACATCCATTTCTAATTGTCAGCCAATCAGATTACTTAATCCAGACTGTTGATGTAAATTCACATACTGAATGACAAACAGTGCAGATCCAGATCTGCTGACTTCTTTTGAAGCCAACTGATCTGGATCTACAATGTTTGCAAAAGCAGGGCATATCTGGGTTCAGCAGGACCAGGGTTAATATTCAGCTGAGGAGTGATTTGTTGGCATTCACATAAAATCAACAAAAATCAAATTCATTTATATTTAAGTTTTATAAATTGCATGGAATGTTACTTGTATAAATGTGTAAATATCAACAACAGCAATATTAATTATGCTTAAAATAAAAATAAGCACAGAATGTATTAATCTATGTGGAATGTATTAATTCTCTATTAACTCTGTGCATGCTGGGTAATTTTGCATGCTTTTTTGCCACCTGTGGATTTATTTTATAAAATAAATTAAAAAAAAAAATCTTTCAGGAATGTCATCAGAGTGTCAAACAGTTTGGATCCAGATCAAACCTGAGGTTTTATCAGAGCTGACCTGGGTCCAAACTGTTTGCAAAATTATCAGCTGATGACAAAAGTCGCCACTAGCATGGAAAGAGTTAAATATATAAACAATATTTCTTAACAAGGGCTGGATAGACTGGGTAGATTTTCGGCCATACTTGCAAGGGAGACAACTTTTGTGATAGTTTGCTGTGCTGCAAACCAATCCCCTTCTCAAAAGTGGTCTGCTCAAAAAGGAAAGAATTTGTTCCCAAGGGAAGCAAATTCTTCCTTTTAGAGTGGACCACTCTTCAGAAGGCAAACAATTTTGAGAGTTGCTTCCCCTGAAAGTGTATTCATTTCCCTTAACCCTAGTCCTGCTGAGTCCAGATATACCCTGCCTTTGCAAACAGTGTAGGTCAAGATCAGTTGGCTTCTGAAGAAACCAACTGATCGGGATCTGCACTGTTTGCCATTAAGTATGTGAATTCATAACAACAATCTGGATCATTATCTGATTGGCTGAAAATTAGAAGTGGGCGTGGCATCTTAATTTATTCAGCATAAGGGTCAAGTTGATTAATGGATACACCTAGATTTCATCACCAACTTATACAGATAGGAATTTGGTTCCTTAGTACATGTATTCAAATCCAAATGGAGGGCAGGTAATTCTTGCCTTCAAGAGTAAGCCACAATAAAAAGGGAGGTAACTATTTAAATGTCAAAGTTATTTCCCTTGGACATGTGTTCATTGTATTAGCCATATAAGTGTTAATCACAATTGCAGCAGGCAACATTTTATTGCTATAAATGTAAATATGTTCATTTGCATATACATTATCAACTAACTCACACAAGCAGCATATACCTGTCAACAGGCAGATTTTAATTGTAAATGAAATACGTAAAATCTGTAAATAACAAATCCACAACTTAGGAATGAAAGTGTACTTACATACTTATAACAATGGAAGAAAAAGAAATGGGGCAGATTTATAAACAAAAAACAACAAAAAAGTCATGGGTTTCGAACCCGCAACTTTCTGCGAGGGAATCTAGCACTCATTCAACTTAGCTACAGGGGCTGTTTCGGCGCTATCCAAGAATAATTGTTTATTGCTCAGCAACTACATTTTTCTAATGCTAAAAATAAACAAAAATCAATAATGTGCACATGGAAGGACAAAAGAGTCTTTATCATTTGAAAAGAATGACAAGTATCCTGTTCTTTTCCTTTTTGTTATTATTTTCCTGTTTAGGTTTGTTCTAACCTCGCAGTTTTACCGTCATCTTGAAAGCACTTTTCAAAGCATAGTTTACAATGAATAAGATGGCCTGCCGTTTTATGGTAATAGCAGAAAAAGCTGTTTTGCAGATTTCCTTTCATTTGTACGGCATATTCTTGATTTCATACAGCTGCCCACTGGGTTAGCTCACAACACTGATCTTATACGACTTTGTCCAAAAATTAAATATCTAATTAAATATTTAAAATGGTGGTAACCATGCCGACAGTTATTAACAAATTAAACAACAATATGTTTCTTATTTCGTCACTGATTTTGATCAAATTTGCACCAAATTATTTTCTAAACCTGAGTATTTTAAGACATATGTTGCCTTTAACAACAAAAACAATCAGCAAAACAAATCACCAGTTGATGTCTCAAAACAGTGAAAACAGGATGAAACATTTCATTTAACCCTAAAACTGCCAACCTTAACTGCAGCAGATGACATTTTGAAATTTTTGTATTTTTTTTTTTTTTTTTTTTTTTTTTTTTCCAGAGAAAATAAGGTTTGACTTTTCGCATAAACTGTCTGCAAAGCACACAATTCACATGAAAAGCCAGTAAAAAAATTAAAAACAAATAATTTTGAAATGTCATTAGTTACAATTTTGCTTTGCACTTAAAGGGTTTAGTTATCAGTCATCTATCACTTTTTTTTATTTTGCGTACAGTGTGTTTAAGAAGCATGGATACACTTTCAGGGGAGGCAACTGTCAAAATTGAATTTTTCCTCCCTTCTGAAATGGGGTCTACTCTAAAAGGAAAGACTTTGCTCCCCATGGGAGCAAATTCTTTCCTTTTAGAATAGACCACTTTCCAGAAGGGATCTGATGAGCTGGAAAACAAACAGAAAGCCATGACAGTTGCCTCCTTCGAAAAATATGTGGAAGAATCTACCAAGTGTATCCAGTCCCCTTGACATAGATCCAGACATGGCAAACTTGAGATAATTCAGGTTAATTTTTGGCACCAAAACATACTGCGTGCTTGACTCTTTGCATGCTGGGTAATTTTGCATGCTTTTTTTGTAGCCTGGATTTTTTTCTGTTTTTTAAATTAATTTTTTTCAAAAAATCTTTCAGGAATAACACCAGACTGTCCAACAGTTTGGGCCCAGATCAGGCCCGACATTTTGTCGGGCCTGATCTGGGTCCAAACTGTTTGCAAACATTTTCAGCAAACGACAAAAGTCGCCACTAGCGGGGAAAGAGTAAACCACTGGAAACATCTGACAGGAAGGCAATACCAGCGAGTATCCACAAGGTAGGTTTTGGTGCAAAAATAAATACACCAACTCTTATAACACTATTGCTCGGATCCAAAGCAAAAGAAAACATGTTAGCTAAACAATTGAGTTGTATCTAAACAAAAATGTATAGATTATATAGAAAAATGACCATGAAGATGGTCATTTTTTTCTATATAATCCTTACATTTTTGTTTGGATACCACACTTGCGGGGTCCACCTTTAATCTGTCTTATACCAAAAACAGTCTTATACTGAACCCTCCAACCCTCCTATGAAGAGGTCCTATTGTAACAAAGAATTTCTTCTGATTTCACCTTTATCTGGATCTATGGGGATTGAAATTAATTCAGAAGATTAGTCATCTTGAAGACCCAGGCATGATCACATGGTTGCTTATTAAATGGAATGGCAGGAATCTGTAAAAATATGCCCGATTCTGGCTCTGGTGGAACCTTCCAGCCTATTGGGTCTGGGTATCCTAATAAGCTCACGTCGGTTTTCTCGCTCGGAATGGGAGCTGCAAGTTTGAATGCTCCAGGCTCTGGCCAGTTTAAAACAATGGCATACACTGACAAACTACCAGATGTAGACTTTTTTGAAGTATACCTGTAGAATATAAGAAATGTTATTATGACACACCATTATGTTTAATAAGTTCAAGAATTGTGTACACCATGGTCCCTCATCATATATAGTGAACCCATGGTCTTTTGTTTGTTCTGAGGTTTCATGGCCCAGTTAACCCATTAGGGTCATATCGAGTGAGGTCAGTTTACCTCACACACTTTTTCCTGGGCAGGCTTAGTCCTCTAAGCAGTTAACCAGTACTTGTGTTAATTCTTTTGCCAGAAACTGACAACTGTCCTTCTTGAATCAGTGGAAAGGATAGAATGACATTGATGTTGATGTAGGACCTCCCCAACCCCCTCCCTTCCCCCATAAAAAAAGTAATGTTTGTTTCAGATTAAAGAAATTAATATGGGAATTTCATCCAAAACACATACATATTCTCATATGATGCATGAGAAGTTGCGCTCAAAAGATACCCACAGTCTATACACTTTCATAAAATCTGAGGTAAGAAAATGACAAAGTTAAAGTGGAAAAAGTGACAAAAATAAATTTAAATTATATCCAAACCACATGCACTTCTGCAGACCCTGGAGAAAACATGTGCAAAGTTTCAATAAGACCGGTATAAAATTGTATGAGGAGTTGCAATCACAAGGTACCCGTTGTCTATCCATTTGAGGTCAGAAAATGACACAAAGTAGAAAAAAAAAAAAAAAAAAAATTAAAGGAAGGATTATAGCACAACTTCAGTCTATAGAGAAAACATGTGCAAAGTTTCAAAAAGATTGGTATAAAATTGTATGAGGAGTGCTCACAAGGTACCCACTGTCTATATACTGAGGGTAAAAAAAGACTCAAGTTCACAATGTGGAAAAAGTGACCAAAAATGATCTAACAACTATATCCAAACCACATGCACATCCTCATATCATGGAGAAAACACGTGCAAAGTTTCATAATGATTGGTACAAAACTGTAAGAGGAGTTGCTCTCACAAGAGGTACCCACACTCCATATATTGAGGGTGAAAAATGACTAAGTTCACAACATGGAAAAAGTGATAAACAAATGCTCTAACAATTGTATCCAAATCACATGCACATCCTCATACCATGAAGAAAACACATGCAAAGTTTCAAAATGATTGACACAAAACTGAAAGAGGAGTTGCGCTCACAAGAGGTACCCATTTATACCTATATATTGAGGGTGGAAAATGACTAAGTTAAAAATGTGGAAAAACTAACAAAAAATGATATAACAATTATATCCAAACCACATGCCTAATTATTTCATACTTCTAATGAGTACCCACAACATATGCTTTTATGGAGGACTGGAGAAAATTATCCCATAATTATCACCAAATACTCCTCCATAACAATTCCTCTGAATATTTTTTTAGCTATACTTCTATGTAAAAACGTAAGTTGTTGGTGCCAACTGGAAGTGCCTCCTCTTACCTCTAGCTTTGTACAGGTACTGATTAGAATTGCCTTAAGGCAGTTCTAATGAGTGTTTTGATGCAAAATAACTACATTGTATAACTAACAACATGTTTAATGTTTTTGATATAGCAAAAAAACACACCGCCAGCCATCGGAGCGGGCACATGACGTAAATATAACGTCGCCTCAACGTCGATGCAACGTCATGACGTTACATCGACGTTGAGGCGACGTTGTATTTACGTCATGTGCCTGCCGGGATGTTTTCCTTTTCAGATCAACAAGACTTGAACATTTTTATTTTTTTTATTTTTTTTTTTTTTTTATTGTAGAGGATCATCTTAGAAAAATTTCTGCCTAATTATTTCAAAGTCTGGCTAGGGATCTTTGACATGATATTTTTAAGATTTTCCATTTCGTTGCTGTGGCAACATGAATTCTGCTTGTATTTCATATCTTTGAACAACTTTTTAATCAGTACAAACTCAAGTTCATTCCTGCAGAATTCTTTTTTTTTTTTTTTTTTTTTTTTTTTTTCATTTTTTCAGAAAGACTAAGGCTCAACAGTTCATCTGACACATTTGCTTCGCAGATATATCACATGAGCTATCCTCTCATTTTCTCTGAAAAATAACAAAAATCAATTTCAGACTGTTGTCTGCTACAAATCTGCTTAGCCCTTTCAGGGTTAGAATAGTTCACCTTGAGCCAGTAGTGCCCTAGTGAGCTAATAATTATCACATTATCGGGGAAATATGGTGTATTTGTAGAACAAATAAGAAACCCATGTTTGTTTGTGTTGAGGTTTTATGGCTCAGTCAACCCATTGGGGTCATGTCGAGCGCGGTCAGTTTACCTAACCACACATTTACTGGGCAGGCTTAGTCCTTTATGCGGTTAACCAGTATTGTGCACATTCTTTTGCCAGAAACTGACAACTGCCCTTCTTGAATCAGCGGAAAGGAGAGAATGACCGTAGAAAATATTTCACGATCAATCTCCACGAAAGAATGTTGCCTACCTCGGCGGGGGTCGAACCCGCGACCTCCTGGTCTCCATTCAGACGCACATCCAACTGAGCCACCAAGGCCAAAGAAACCCACGACTTGATTGTATAATGCTACATCTGACTTACCAAACATGTGGTGTCTGGGTATCATTCTGGAATTTCCACGGCCGTGTCCCATAAATACCCTCTCCATTCACCTTCAACCAATCACCCATACCTCGTAGTCTCTCCTCAAACAGTGGAATAATTCTACCTTCCTTAGTTGGTCCCACATTAATCAAAATATTTCCTCCACAACTGTAAATTAAATGCCATGAAACAAGTCGAGGCATATAGGAAATGCTGTCAAAATTGTTTTGCTTCCCCTTGGAAAAGAGGTCTACCTTAAAAGGAAAGAATTTGCTCCCCTTGGGAGCAAATTCTTTCCTTTTAAAGTAGACCCTTTTCAGAAGGGGCTTCATGTACAGGAAAACAAAACAGGAAGTTACCAAAATTGTGTCTCCTGTAAAAGCTGTGGAAAATTTACCAAATGTATAAAGCCCCCTTAAAGAGAGCTGCAACACGAGATGATGATGATGATGACGATGATGATGATTTGGTGCTTTATGTCTCTTTTAACATCATTTAAGTCATAATGCGATGATGAAAAGGTGATAAAGAAATGCTCTGTGTAATGAAGTGAAATACAGTCAGGTATTGCATGTGGGGAAAATTCAGTCCAAGATAAGCCTGCACATTTGCAAAGGCTGATCAGTACTTTTTATAGTCCTTTTTAAGAATCACTTTCTACTGTAATACAGTCTACTATCATTATCTTGAAATCCAGGGGACCAGAATTTGGGTTCAAGATAACATTGTTTGCTACATCAGAACAATTAGTTGAAATATAAGGAACCCAAAGCAAACTGAACCAATATTGGTAATTATTTAATTTGACTTAAGCAGTAGTTTGTGTTATCAGTGTTTAGATAATGAGAGTCAACTGTAAATTAACCCTTGCCATACTGAATAAATTATGATGCCACCCCTACTTCCAATAGTCAGCTAATTAGATTTCTTGATCTAAGCTGTTGATACAAATTCACATACTAAGTGACAAACAGAAGCAAACTGATCTGGATCTACACTGTTATTTTATGTTTGTGTTGAGGTTTTTTCGGCCCAGTCAACCCACTGGTGTCACCTCGAGCATGGTCAGTTTACCTAACCACTTTTTTTACTGGGCAGGCTTAGTCCTCTAAGCAGTAAACCAGTATTGTGCACATTCTTTCTCCAGAAACTGACAACTGCCCTTCTTGTATCAGTGGAAAGGAGAGAATGACCCTAAAAAAATATTTCATGATCAATCTCAATAAAAGAATGTTGCCGGCTGTCGGGGGTTAAATCCGCAACCTACTGATCACCAGTCGGACATGCATCCAACTAAGCCACCAAAGCCGGCATCTACACTGTTTGCAAAGGTAGGGCATACTCGGTTTCAGCAAGAATAGGTTATGGAACAGAGAAAGCACTTATTCAGGGTGACCACCCTCTGTCAACAGCAAAATTCCCTGACTTTCCTGACCAATTTCTACTTTTCTCTGACCAAAACGCTGAAAATTAAAACAGACTTTTCATCATCTTAGATAACTGATAACTTCTATCCAAATGTGGTAGGCGGTCGTATAGGGTGTACGGGAGTTAAACACGATACGGCACCATATGTGGTAAGTGGGTCCAAACTGATATGTCATGGTACCCAAAAGTGATCAGCTTATAACAGACAGACGGAAATACAGACGTGGTGGACAGATGGACGTAATTACGAAACCACCTAGAGTGTCCTGTACAATCAAAGCACTCCCATAGATCGTATAGGAAGGTTCGACCACTAGAGTTTGACTGCTGCTACACAATGAAACAAGCCAATTTAAATTAAATAAGTATATTTCTCTTTTTACAATAAATTTCAAAATCGATGACGTGATTTTATGAAATGAAATACTTATGAAGAAAGAAAAAAAAATTACAGTAGATCCTAAGTTTAAATCAGGAAGTTGTCAGCTGGATGAAAAATATGAATGGAATTCAAAAATGATTCCAAACTGGTCCTTTTTTACAAAATCCCTAATAAAAAACTTAAATGCTGATGCAAGTTATAAAAACTCGAAGAAATTCTGTACGAGCACATAAGTACTCAGTGATTAATGAGAAAAACAAGAAAAAATGAACGAGCATAATAAACGCTCGGTAAATAAACCAAGGTGCCTTACCTCAGGTAAACCTGAAGTTGCGCTGATGCGATATTGGACATTAACTGGATATTGGATATTAAAATATACTGCCCTAATTGTTCAATTCAAAATAAAATATTTTAAATAGAGGATCTTACATTCGTGGTCATTTAATATGAAATTTATGAAACGAGTTTGGGTAATTTCGGTATTTTGCGAGCCTTTAGGCAAGCAAATACCGAAATTACCCAACAAGTTTCATAAATTTCATATTAAATGACCACAAATGTAAGATTCTGTTTATCACAGGACCCTTGTGATGACAAAAAATGCACAAAATATAGTCAGATAATGGCTTTCTATAGCTAAAGGGAACAACTCACTACCAAAGATTCAATAGTACTACACAAAAAAAAAAAAAAAGTTCATAAAAATGATAAGTATCGAAAATAACTAGAAACGAGATAAATATGTCATTTATTACTTCATTAAACTGTAGGAATAAATGATGATTTTTATTTGAGCTAATAAATATTTCATTTGAATAAATGAATTAAAAAATAAATACTCTTCAATGTCATTCAGCGAGTCAATATGTCACTGAGAATTAGTAGGGAAATCCCCCGAAGTCAGCTTTTGTATTTAAAGGTCATTGACCTTAAATAATAGTGTATACGGTTGTTGATACACCCAAGTAAATGACAGATTTCAAGAATATAAAACATTTTAACTGTATTTTGGATTATAATTTAACACATTTATTGACTCTCAGAGTCATGTTATCCTCCAATGTTTTTTGAGGGAGGTGAATATTTTTTCTTCAATGACTGTTTGACGTCATCGATGTTGAAAGTGCCTTCAAATATGTTGCCTGAAAACGTCCAATTTTAACCACTATGAATATTTCTGGTAGCAGTGTTATTCATATTGTCAATGTGTTGTCTTCCCCTTCCATCAGTCTGACATTTATAGTTCATCTCAAAATCATCTCAAAATTGAAGGCAGTATCTTTTCAAACGCAAAAGTTGTATCGGCGAACGCGGACACCATCTTGGTTACTATCAATAAGCAGAGTAATATGAATATTAATGAGGGTAATTAGGCTACTGAATGGGAAGCCTTGCAGGTGTTATTACACATGTGGTTATATGATTTTTATGACATGTTATTTCACTGAATAACTTGACAGTCATGTGATAAAGATACATACATTTTCTAAGAACATTCATTTCTAAGATAAAAAAAAAAAAAAAAAAAAAGTCAATCACTCAAAATAAATGAAATGCCTGCCATGGCCAAACAGTGTTGGCCCAAAATTAGGAAATTCCCAGACTTTTCCCTGACTTTCTTGGTATTTAAAATTTCTCTGAGCATTTTGCAAAATTCCTAGACTCCTCCCTGACCCTGAAGAAAAATAAAATTTCCCCGACCTTCCCTGACCAGTGGCCATCCTGTTATTAACTACATTGAACATACAAGCTGATCAGAGACATTAACAGAAACATGTATCATCAAATGATGTAACTGTTTAGTTGAGGTTTAACACCTCAGTCTATAAAATTTCAGTCATTTCAAGACATTGCCTCTGAAATTGTGGAACTCTCCTGATCTCAGATGAATTGAAACTTAAGTCCTGCTTTCACCCCTTAAGTGCTAATCACAACAACAGCAGATGATATCTTTTTTTTTTTAAATATTTAGAGAAAATAAGGTTTGATATTTCATGAATCATCGGCCTTCTGAAAATGAGACTTTTCATAGGAGATTAAGATGCAACGACCATTTCCAATTTTCCGCCAATCAGATTACTTGATCCAGGTTGTGGATATAAATTCACATACTTAATAAAAAACAGTGCCGATTCAGATCAGTTGGCTTCTTCCAACTGATCTTGATCTCTACTTTTAGCACAGTTAGGACATATCCGGGTTCAGCAGAGTTAACGAAAGTCACTGTACAGTTGCTCTACAAATAAATTTATTAAATGATTTTCTTTTGAGTTTTACGCCAAAGTCAGCACTGTTAAGGTCAGGTCCAGCCCATCAATTAACTTACATTTTTCCTGGGAAGGCTTAATCCTCTAAGTGATTGTCCAGCACTTAGTACATATGCTTTTGCCAATAACAGACAAGTGCCTTTCTCGATCTGGCAGAATGGGTTGAATGAGTTTAGAAATGACTGCACAATCAATCTCTACTCATGTTATGTGATCCAACTTGGATTTGAACTTGTGACCCCTGCATCTGCAGTCACTTGCACTACCAACTGCACTTTGGAGCCCAGCTCTATAATAACTAAAGAATAAATGTCAGGGTAGAAATGATTTCATCCTTCATTATAGAAAAGGAAGTAGGATTAATGCTTAAGTCTGTAAATAAAAGCCAGTACCTGACTGTTGACACCATAGTTTCTATCAGTTCATCCATGGTGAGAAACTGTGAGAGATTTGCCCTTCTACGGAAACCCCATGAATTTTTGTCGATTGTCATGGCATTCTCCCATTTTCTTTTCTGTAATTTACCTGAAAAAGGAACCAATTCTGTATTTACCAAATTTCCTTAAGTACCTGTGCAGCCATTCTGAGCAAAACGTATAGATCCAAATTTGATGACAAATTCTGTGGAATCTGGGCACTGTCTACACTGTTTGCCACTCATTTTTAACATAACATGTAGTAAAATGGGCTTGAAATCCTGCTTAAGTTCTCCCATTGAGCTTACCCATGTGTCATGTTTTTTTTTTTTTTTTTTTTTTTTTTGTTGGTGTTTTCTTTTTTTTATATTCTGATACAAACATTGCAGTCACCTTCAATTGCTGTCCACTTAGTGTTCTGTTTCTGTCTGGCCACCTTGTGTTCTGTTTCTGTCAAGCCACTTAGCAATTTTTTTTCTGTGTGGCCATTTTGCGTTCTGTTTCTGTCTATACACTTTGCATTCTGTTTTTGCATTCATTTTTTTTTGCATTCTGTTGGTCTGTATGCCCAATTTGCATTCTGTTTCTGTCTGACCACTTTACATATTGTTTCTGTCTGGCCATTTTGCGTTCTGTTTCTATCTGCCCACTTTGCGTTCTGTTTCTGTATGCCCACTTTGTATTCTGTTTCTGTCTGACCACTTTACATATTGTTTCTGTCTGGCTACTTTGCATTCTGTTTCTATCCGCCCACTTTTCATTCTGTTTCTATCTGGCCACTTTGTGCTCTGTTTCTGTCTGACCACTTTACATATTGCTTCTGTCTGGCCACTTTGCATTCTGTATCTGTCTGTTCACTTTGTGTTCTGTTTCTGTGTGGATATATTCTGTTACAGTCAGTCCACTTTGTGTTCTGTTTCTGTCTGCCCACTTTGCATTCTGTTTCTGTATGCCCACTTTGCATTCTGTTTCTGTATGCCCACTTTGTGTTCTGTTTCTGTCCGACCACTTTACATATTATTTCTGTCTGGCAACTTTGCATTCTGTATCTGTCTGTTCACTTTGTGTTCTGTTTGGATATATTCTGTTTCTGTCTGCCCACTGTCTGTACACTTTACATCTTTACATACTGTATCTGTCTGTACACTTTATAAACTGTTTCCGTCTGTACATTTTACATTCTGTTTCTGTATGCCCACTCTGTGTTCTGTTTCTGTCTATCCACTTTACATACTGTTTCTGTCTGTACACTTTGCATTGTTTCTGTATGCCCACTTTGTGTTCTGTTTCTGTCTGACCACTTAACATACTGTTTCTGAGTGACCACTTTGTGTTCTGTTTCTGTATGCCCACTTAGTGTTGTTTCTGTCTGACCACTTTACATAATGTTTCCGTCTGGCCACATTGCATTCTGTTTCTGTGTTTCTATCTGGCCACTTTGCGTTCTGTTTCTGTAAGTTCACTTTGTGTTCTGTTTCTGTTTGGATATATTCTGTTCCAGTCAGTCCACTTCGTGTTCTGTTTCTGTCTGGCCACTTTGTGTTCTGTTTCTGTCTGCCCACTTTGTGTTATGTTTCTGTCTGGCCACTTTGTGTTCTGTTTCTGTCTGCCCACTTTGTGTTATGTTTCTGTCTGCCCACTTTGTTTCTGTCTGGCAACTTTGCATTCTGTTTCTGTCTGGCCACTTTGCTTTCTGCTTCTGTCTGGCCACTTTGCGTTCTGTTTCTGTCTGTCCACTCTGTATTCTGTTTTTGTCTGGCCACTTTGTGTTCTGTTTCTGTCTGGCCACTTTGTATTCTGTTTTTTGTCTGGCCACTTTGCATTCTGTTTCTATCTGTCCACTTTGCTTTCTGTTTCGGTCTGACAACTTTGCGTTCTGTTTATGTCTGTCTACTTTGTGTTCTGTTTCTGTTTTGCCACTTTGCATTCTGTTTCTGCCTGGCCACATTGCACTCCGTCTCTGTCCGGCCATTTTCTGTCTGCACACTTGCATTCTATTTCTGTCTGTCCCCTTTGTGTTCTGTTTCTGTCTGTCTGCCTACTTTGCAGTCTGCTTCTATTTGTCCACTGCATTCTGTTTCTGTCTGGCCACTTTGCATTCTTTTTCAGTCTGGCCACTTTGCATTCTGTTTCTGTCTGTCCACTTTGCATTCTGTCTCTATCTGGCCACTTTGCAGTCTTCTTCTATCTGTCCACTGCCTTCTGTTTCTGTCTGGCCACTTTGCACTCTGTTTCAGTCTGGCCACTTTGCATTCTGTTTCTGTCTGTCCACTTTACCTTCTGTTTCTGTCTGACCACTTTGCATTCTGTTTCAGTCTGGACACTTTGCATTCTGTTTCTGTCAGTCCACTTTGCCTTCTGTTTCTGTCTGGCCATGTTGCATTCTGTTTCTGTCTGGCCACTTTGCATTTTGTTTCTGTCTGGCCACTTGGCATTCTGTATTGTCTGGCCTTTTTGTGTTCTGTGTTGTCTGGCCACTTTGCATTCTGTTTCTGTCTGGCCACTTAGCATTCTGTTTCTGTCTGGCCACTCTGCCTTTCTGTTTCTGTCTGGCCATTTTGCCTTCTGTTTCTGTCTGGCCACTCTACAGTCTGTACTGTCTGGCCTCTTTGCATTCTGTATTGTTTGGCCACTTTGTGTTCTGACCACTTTACATACTGTATTTGTCTGGCCACTTTGTATTCTGTTTCTGTCTGGCCACTCTGCTTTCTGTTTCTGTCTGTCCACTTTGTGTTCTGTTTCTGTGTGGATATTTTCTGTTTCAGTCAGTCTACTTTGCGTTCCGTTTCTGTCTTTCCACTTGCTTTCTGTTTCTGCCTGGCAACTTTGCATTCTGATTCTGTCTGGCCCACTTTGCATTCTGTTTCTGTCTGGCCACTTTGTATTGTTTTTGTTTGGCAACTTTGCATTCTGGCTCTGTCTAGCCACTTTCCGTTCTGTTTCTGTCTGGTCACTTTGCATTCTGTTTATGTCTGTCTACTTTGTATTCTGTTTCTGCCTGGCCACTTTGCATTCTGTTTCTGTCTGGCCACTTTGCCTTCTGTTTCTGTCTGGCCACTCTACATTCTGTTTCTGTCTGGCCACTTTGCATTGTATTGTCTGGCCACTTTGTGTTCTGTGTTGTCTGGCCACTTTGCATTCTGTTTCTGTCTGGCCACTTAGTGTTCTGTTTCTGTCTGGCCACTTTGCTTTCTGTTTCTGTCTGGCCACTCTACATTCTGTTTCTGTCTGGCCACTTTGCCTTCTCTGACCACTTCACATACTGTATTTTGCCACTTTGCATTCTGTTTCTGTCTGGCCACTCTGTTTCCTGTTTCTGTCTGTCCACTTTGTGTTCTGTTTCTGTGTGGATATATTCTGTTTCAGTCAGTCTACTTTGCATTCTGTTTCTGTCTGTCCAAGTCTGTCCACTTTGTGTTCTGTGTCTGTGTGGATATATTCTGTTTCAGTCAGTCTACTTTGCATTCTGTTTCTGTCTGTCCACTTTGCATTCTGTTTCTGTCTGGCAACTTTGCGTTCTGATTCTGTCTGGCCACTTTGCATTCTGTTTCAGTCTGGCCACTTTGTATTCTGTTTCTGTTTGGCAACTTTGCATTCTGGCTCTGTCTGGCCACTTTGCATTCTGTTTCTGTCTGGCCATTTCGCATTCTGTTTAAGTCTGTCTACTTTGTGTTCTGTTTCTGCCTTGCCACTTTGCATTCTGTTCCTGTCTGGCCACTTTGCCTCCTGTTTCTGTCTGGCCACTTTGCCTCCTGTTTTTGTCTGGCCACTCTACATTCCATTTCTGTCTGGCCACTTTGCATTCTGTATTGTCTGGCCACTTTGTGTTCTGTGTTGTCTGGCCACTTTGCATTCCGTTTCTGTCTGGCCACTTAGTGTTCTGTTTCTGTCTGGCCACTTTGCATTCTGTTTCTGTCTGTCCACTTTGCAGTCTGTTTCTGTCTGGCCACTTTGCATTCTGTATTGTCTGGCCGCTGTGTTCTGTATTGTCTAGCCACTTTGCATTCAGCTTCTGTCTAATTTGTGCTTTGTTTGCCTCCATGTGAGCCAAACATTTTGTTACTTTTTTTTTTTTTTTTTTTTTTTGCATTTTTTTTACAACATTTGAACCCTGTGAGAAGATTTGGCACAGTAAAATCAATTCAAACACCCGAGTGATTTGCACTACTAAATGTTCTAAAGCAATGGTTCTAGTGTTGTTCATTCTTTGTGTGGCCTTGTGGCTGGCTGTTGTTGGACTTCTCATGTTCTGACCCATTTTGTTGTCTTAATGTTTTGGTGGGTCCTGTCTGACATTGTGACTTCTCCTTAGGGGAAGTGGAGGCTGATTGCTTTGATTTTAATTGGTTTGTAATGTGTCATAAATCGAACCTCAATAATTTGAACATCTTTGGGACAAGTAAATTTGTTTGAGAAATGGGTAGTTTGAGCCACTGAGGGTTTATCATAGCCCAAGGTCAGGAGGCAAATGGATATAATTTAGGGATGTCTTTGCCATCCATTGTATAGTAACGGAATGTCAATGATATTAGAATTGCCTCAATGAGGTAATTCTAATGACTACACACAACATACATTTCATGATAAAATAATAAAATTTCCCTAAAAAGTTCATAAATACATGTATTTGATTTCTTGGGCTATCAAGAGAATTTCCTAGGGACCCAAAAATGAGTTCCAATAAGCCATCCCTGCGAGCACATGATGCTTATACACGTCGTGTCAATGCAATGTCATGACGTTGCATCGGCATTGTATTAATGCCATGTGCCTGCTGAGATGGTAAACAAGTCATTGGTATTCGAGTCATTGTGTTATTATGTAGTTTACTTTCTCTTCCTCTAGGTGTCACTGATAGGCTTTGCTCTATCACTCTTACTGGACATCTTTACTATTGTTTTCTTATTTTAGAACAACATTACCAATCCTGAGTAGACTCCTTTTTCTTCTGTATGTGACAGTTCCTAGAAATGTACCAGTTTAAGAAAAATTGATACTTTAAGTGTATTTGTTTGTTTAGGTTTAGGTTTTACGGCCCAGTTAGTCCACTGAGGTCGTCAAGCTCTGTCAGTTTACCTAACCACATTTTTACTGGGCAGGCTTAGTCCTCTAAGCAGTTAACCAGTATTCAGCACATTCTTTTGCCAGAAACTGACAACTGCCCTTCATGAATCAGTAGAAGGGGAAGAATGACCGTAGAAAATATTTCATGATCAATCTCCACAAAAGAATGTTGCCAACCTGGTGGGGGCCAAACTCACAACCTCCTGATAACCAGTCGGATGCACATCCAACTGAGCCATTGGGAGCGGATCACTTTCAATGGAGACTACTGTGAGAACTGGTTTGTCTGAAAATAAGCCTACACTAAAAGGAAAGAATCTGCTCCCCACTCTACTCGAAAAGGAAAGAATTTGTCCTATAAGGAAAGAATTTTCTCCCCACTGGGAACAAATTCACTTCTTTTAGAGTAGATGAATGAGAAATTTTTCCTTTTAGAGTAGACCGCTTTTTAGAAATGACTTAGTATGCAGGAAAGCATACAGGAAGTCCCTTGTGGTGGAAAATCTATCAGGCAATCCAGTCCCTTTAAACACATAGAGATATTTTTCCCAAAATAGGGTTCCTTGTTTTTCCAGTAATAGTGGTCCCAGGAATGTACCATTTTAATCTTTACCACTTTCTGGGCTAATGGTGCAGATGACAAATTGATTACATTTTTCATGTTCCACCCAGAAAATAGGTTTTGACATTTCATGCAAATTGTTTTCTTAGGAAACAGCTTGCATGAAATGTCAAACCCTGTTTTTTGGGGGAAAAAAGAAAAAATATTTCAAAATGCAGCCTGCTGCTGCTGCTGATATTTTGATGTTTTACATCTCTTTCAACAGTATCGGTCATATTGAGACAATGGTGATAAGTGTCGTACAGTCATAAGTTTAGTTCTGCTCGTCTGCTGAAATTTTTACCCAGCAGGCTAAGCATCTATCAGCTGACCTGGGTTATATCTGTCAGAGCAAGTGAGATAACCTCCATGGTGACACATAATTCCCTGGCCCCAGCGATCGTTTGTAACCACTGTATCTTTCACTGGACTGAAAATATTACAGAAAATATGGGCTGCACCACATAAAGAGGAAAACCACCTGAAAACAGCTAAAGCTGAGATAAGGCTGTACATCTGCAGTCTGTTTAGAACCTTTATCTTCTGCTTATACTAACTGGATGCAGTAGAATGAATGTCTGATTAGAACCTTTGTCTTCTGCTTATACTAACTGGGTGTGTAGAATGTATAATGAGGGTTTTGTGTTTTATGTCTTTTTTAACATTATTTAACCTTCACCACTCTATGGGCAAATTCTGAAGACAAAATATTTTTCCTTATTTTTCCTACAAAAATAGGCTTTGACATTTCATTCATACTGTCTCTTGAGGATACAATTTGAATGAAATGTCAAAGCCTATTTTCTGGAAAAAAAAAAACAAACAAAATATTTCAAAATGTGACTTGTTGGTATTTTTTTCCAAAATGCTCAGCATTAAATTATATTGTGATGGTGATGGTGTGATAATAAATGACTGTGCAATGAAATGCCATGTAGCTAGTATGTACAGTATTAACAAAAAGCAATATTTATATTTTCATTGCAATCACCTTAGATGAAGCAATCATTCTTGTTGCATTTCATTTCTTGATGAAAAATATGAAGACCTCATGTGACACAAGCTGCACATTAGGGCGGAGCAATGTCAACTGGTAATGCTGTTTGTTTACTGAAATTTGTGTGACATTGGTCGCATATCATCATGACGCTAAGCGTGCCATGTCTGCCTTTCGGCTGTTGCAAGACCTCCAACAAGCCATATTAAGTCCAAAATATTAGAGAACATATAAAACTTTCTAGCAAAGGCTTAGTTGTTAAAAGATAAATATAATAAAATGTACATATTTTTGAGGTTTCAATGTGTAATGAAAACCATTATCTTAACTTAATGTGCAAGAGAAGCCCTTGGGCTTCATGGACATTTAACTAAGCTTTTTCATTACTCAAAACCTCAAAATTGTGACTTCATTTCTTAACCCTTGCCCTGCTTAACCCGAATATAACCTGCCTTTGCAAACAGTGTAGATTCAGATCAGTTGGCTTCTGAAGAAGCCAACTGATGCTTCTGAAGAAGCCAACTGATCTGGATCTGCACTGTTTGCTAACAATTATGTGAATTTAAAGTGACAATCCGGATCAAGTAATCTGATTGGCTGAAAATTAGCAGTGGGCATGGCATCTTAATTTATTTAGCAGGACAAGGGTTATGGTAATACCATAGGGGTTCACAGAATGATCTGAAACTTTGCTATTTGCATCTGTGCAGTTTGATCTGAGTTTTTGCAGGGCACTCTGGGTAGCCAATGATCCAAAGCTTCTTCAGCCTCCACAGTCTGATCTGAGTCTTCAATGAGCATGCCATTATGAAAACATGCCTATTTAAATATATTGAAAATTGCACCACCAAAAAAATCCGAAAGTTTTCAGATAAAAATTCTGAAATTTTCACATTTCTGTTCAAAACATAGATTGTGGGTACTTGTTAGAACTGCCTCGCCGATAAGAAATAAGAAAAATAATGTATATCCATGTAAACCCCAGTTTTTCTATATGAAAGTGGGGTTTATAGGGGTCAATATTATATAGGTATGTTTTCGTGATGCAATGCATTGATTGATTGTGTTGGGGTTTAACGACACGTCAACCCTTGAGGGTCATTTTGTGTCGTCTCCCAGAGAAAGGGAGAAAAGAGATAGAAGAGACAGTAGAGGAGATGAAAGAGAGGGACAGGGAAGAAAGAGGAACAGGAATAAAAGTGAAGAAACAGAAGAAATAAAAACATTCCCCCTCTACCCTTACCCACTACAAGGATAGCAGGCCTTGCCCAACTGTAAGCCAATATCAGTTGGACGCCCCGGTGATGTGATGCAATGCAATCTTGTAGGAAAAGCTGTGTACAAAATGATATATTGTGGACTATTGCACTTATTAGAAACATCTCAGTGAGGAACTTGTAAAGAGTAAACACAACCTTTTTTTTTTTTTCCAGGAGAGATAAGACGTTATATCCATAATTTTAGTTGACAACTATGAAATGTTTAGTTTATCATGCGCATTTATGACACCATACCATTCCATGGAACTTAAACATACCTTTCTAAATAAACTGACCTGCAGTTATACACAAGTAATTGTACAAATGTAAAAATGGAATCCAAATAAAAAAATTTTCTCATTTCAAGTTATGGATGCATGGACTCACCTGTCATTATATAACCAAGCCAGAAAGCCAGTAGAATTCCAGTACACATCTTTGGCATCCCAGTCACCATCAGACCAGATAACGTCAGGTTTATAGTTGTTCACTAATTCATACAGCTCTGGCAAAGTCTTTTGCTGTGAAATTTGAGAGTGAAGTAAATGAGAGCTTGTATGGAAAAATGCATCTCTAGGTAGAGTGCTTTAACCCTTGTCCTGCTGAATAAATTAAGAAGCCACACCCATTTCTAATTTTCAGCCAATCAGATTACTTGATCAAGGTTGTTGATATAGATTCAAGTACTGAATGATAAACAGTGCAGATCCAGATCAGTTGGCTTCTTCAGAAGCCAACTGATCTGGATCTACACTGTTTGCAAAGGCAGGGTATGTCCGGGTTCAGCAGGACAAGGGTTAACCTTAAAATGCTACTCAAAACTACAGCAGCTGATCCTTTGGAATCTTTTTAAATCATTTTTCAGAGAAAATCAGGCTTGACATTTCATGTACATTGTCTGCCTAGCAGACCATTCAAAGAAAATGTCAAGTCTTATGTTCTCTAAATAAAAGCACCGCAAGCATAATACCCCGCCATAGCAATTATTTGTTTATGTATTAAAGTTATCGTTGCAAAAATGTCAGGAAAGAAAATGACGGAGGGACAGATAACAATCCTAAACTACATCTTGATAATATCAATGGACAGATAACAATCCTAAAGCAGATCTTGATAATATCAATGTATATAGCAAGTTTGGTTAAAAGGCCTTGTTATTAACTTAAGTTATCATCCAGAAATGAAAATATGGACGTGTCTCGGACAGATAAATCCGTAAAAATTTGACGAAATTTGCCCATTAGCGATTCTGAACCTGATCTCCTTACTGTCAATACATATAGCAAGTTTGGTTAAAATCCCTTATTTACTAAAGTTATCATCCAGAAACGAAAATATGGGCGTGTCTTGGGCAGATATCTCCGTAAAAATTTGACGAAATTTGCCCATTAGCAATCCCAAACCAGATCTCCTTACTGTCAATACATATAGCAAGTTTGGTTAAAATTCCTTGTTATTTATTAAAGTTATCATACAGAAACGAAAATATGGGCATGTCTCGGACAGATAACTCCGTAAAAATTTTTACGAAATTTGCCCATTAGCAATCCCAAACCAGATCTGCTTAATGTCAATGCATATAGCAATTTTGGTGAAAATCCCTTGTTATTTACTCAAGTTATAGTCCGGAAACGAAAATATGGGTGTGTCTCAGGCAGATAACTCTGTCAAAAATTGATGAAATTTGCCAATTAGCAATCCCAAACCAGATCTCCACAATATCAATGCACATACCAAGTTTGGTGAAATCCATTGATGTGTTTACTCAAGTTATCATCCGGAAACGACAATATGGGCTTGTCTCGGGCAGATAACTCCCTCAAAAATTGATGAAATTTGCCCATTAGCAATCCCAAACCAGATCTCCACAATATCAATGCACATAGCAAGTTTGGTGAAAATCCACTGATGTTTACTCAAGTTATCATCCGGAAACGAAAAACGGACAGACGGATGGACTCACAGACGACCAAAGTGAAACCATAATACCCTGCTACTATTGTGTGGCGGGGTATAAAAATAACAAAATCAATTTTAGAATGTTGTCTGCTACAAATATGCGTAGCCGTTTAAGAGTTAACTAATAAGTATCCACAAAACAAATATGCTGTGCTCATTAGAAATGCCTCGGCAAGGCACTTCTACTGAGTACCCACAACATATGTTTTTGTGAAGAAATAAGAAAAAATATTTTTCTTGCATACCTGATAAGGATTTCCACAAATTACATCGGTGCTAGCTAATCTTATCTCTCACACCCTTATGCGTCCCGTGGGAAAGAGAAAAAAATCAAGAATTTTCATGTGTTTGACATACACTGGTTGTATAGGACGTTATGGTATGCGTCACTGAATGCAATGACGTCACTAAACGTCAAGGTATTGTCATCACAATATGGCGGACGTCTGCAATCAAAGTGACTGCATTATCACAAACCCAATTTTCAGAAATGAAAGGTTTGCAAGAAAAAAGAATCTATCATGGGTGTGAGGGACAGATAGAAAAATCTTTCCTTGGGATAAAAGTCTAATATCACTCAGTAAGCCTTGTGATGCCAGACAGTAACCCTCGGGATGGGTTTTTTTTATCCACCCCTCACACTCATGATAGATTCTTATATTACAACTCTAATTTAGAACAATGAGGATCTCCAATTCTCAGAGCATGCATATCAGCATAAGGGTATATATATATATATATATAAGCGGCAACATTTTCTTGAAAGGGGCCATGGGTCATACCTAGTCAACTCTCGCTATCTTGATTTCGCTTGTCTCGAATAACCGCTGATCTCAAAGTGAAAATCTGATCCCTGTTTTTAACATGGAAATTAACAATAGGTAACAAAATATTGTGGAAAAGAGGAGAAATTGCTCCTAAGAAGCAATTTCTCCTCTTTTCCACAATATTTTCAATATATCTCTAACTTCAGGAGTCAAACTATATATTCATTTGTGAAATGTGGTTTGATTTATTTTTTCCCCAATTCTGCAGATCTGATCTGTCGAGTTACAGATATCTCGAAGTATTTCGCAGAGTCCATTGGACTTCGAGATAACGAGAGTCGACTGTACTTGGTGTAAGTATTGTATTAATACTTAAGTGGACGGCAAAGAGTGACGAGCTTGATAAACCAGATTCTTTATACCGTTTGCTCAGGCATGTCTGTCTGAACAGAAAGGGCTTTACATAACCCCATATAAGGATTTTTTTTTCCAAAGGTACTGATATTTTTTGTATTTCTTAATGAAAATGTATGTTGCGAGTAGTCATTAGAAGCACCTTAATTCTATGACCCACAACAGACTGTTGTGGAGAAATCAGATAAAGATTATGTGGATACCCCCAGTCTTATCTAGATATGGGCAAATAACTTTCTATATGGCTATTTGGCTCTTAAAGTGCCAGTCACAACAATAGCAGACAACATTTTTTAAATTTTTTTTCAGAGAAAAAAACAGGCCTGACATTTCATGTGAACCATCAGCGACGTAAGATTTTTTCTCTAAAAAAATACACATACACCACAACCTCTTTATAACACTATTGTTGGGGTTGAAAGCATAAACTGTGTTAGTCAAACAACTGTGTTATATCCAATCAAAAATGTTTAGATTATATAGAAAAATGACCATTTTTGGTCATTTTTCTATATAATCTATACATTTTGGGATCCATCTTTGAACTGTGTTATATCCAAAACCCTAGTTGTAATGAATTGTGTTACAAAGAGGTTAATGTGTATATTTATATATATCTGAGAATGTCATGCACTACAATTTTGCATGAAGCTTAAACAGTTAATGTTTAATATAAAATTGGTGGGAGTGATCAGATCTGGACTTTTATTGTAAGGAATGAATGTAAAACAAACATAGGTAAAATGTAATACATGTACCAATATCATAACTCTAGATAGTAGGCACTTGTTTAACTTAAACACACAGTGTATTGACATTTGTACCAACATATATTTGAGGAGACAAAACAAAAAAAAAAAAAAAAATATCCAGGTATCCCTGTTATCGAAAGCTATGAGTATCTTATTTACTGTTATCAAAAGCTATGAGTATCTTATTTACCCTTAGTATTTAGGCACCTTAACCCCTTACCATTCTTGCTGCAAAATTTGAACAATTCCACCTTAAACCCTTACCATTCTTGCTGCAAAATTTGAACAATTCCACCTTAAACCCTTACCATTCTAAATCTTGCTGCAAAATTTGAACAATTCCACCTTAAACCCTTAAAATTATTGCTGCAAAATTTGAACAATTCCACCTTAAACCCTTACCATTCTTGCTGCAAAATTGGATTGATTCCACCTTAAACCCATTCTTGCGGCAAAATTTGAACAATTCCACCTTAAACCCTTACCACTGTTGCTGCAAAATTTGAACAAGACCATTTTACTACCTGTTGATATGTCTAAAAATTGCATGATGTGAATGTTAAATAGTGTAGCCCCCACCAGATGCCACATTCTCATCTCATCTGGGTCTACAGTGTCTGCTTCGGCCTGTCTGTCTGAATATTAGGCTTAAAGTACTCAAAGACAATAAAAAAGTATACAGTCTTTTTTTTTAATACTGGCTCATGTGTAATGTGTGAAATGTTTTCATGATCATTTTATCAAATGTCTGGCTTTGCAAATCACAAAAGCTAATTCTGTCACAGCCACAAATTATGGAGTTATGGGCCCCCAATTAAAAACAGCATTTCCAGTCACAACTTGTTTCGAATAAGACAAATGACATTTGCTTTTCATAAATGTATTGCACAAATGTCTGTGAATAAAACCATATCATTATCTAATTCAAAATTCCAATCAAATGACTTCAAACCTAATTTTATTTTCTATTTGTCTAAAATTTCTCCCTTTGAATGAAAAATATAGGGAATTAAAAGAGTCAGTATCTCAAATGATGCTCGATGTTTTCACTAGACATTTTTTTAATCTTGTTGCTTGGCATAGCGTCTTTGTGCCAAATTCAGATGAAGTCTACTAAAACTGTTTATTGAACAGAAAATTGTCAATAAATGTCCAATAGGAATGCAGTGCATTCTGTCAGAAGAACATAAATGTCAAAAACATTACTTCCTTGGTATAGATATTTGACAGTTTACTCCGTTATGCATTTTAAATTGAAACGTGCCTTTATACAGCTTTTTCTATCCTTCTATCAACGGAATGCAAAACAGGAGGGCCAATATGGCTCTGTATGGCTCACCTGATTACCAGAAGGTTTTGAGTCAGTTGGCCTTTCGGTTCAAGAAGGAAGTTCAATACAGATTTTCAAGATGACAGTCATGGCTGCAATCTTGGATTTCCAGTCAGAACGATTTTACCGATAGCTACTTCCAATAAAGTTTCAAGTCAATTGGCCTTTTGGTTGAGCAGAAAAAGTTCAAAATATATTTGAATTAAACTATTGCTTGTTAATTTCTTTTAAGTTCAACCTTAACTCCACTTCCCTTCAATTCATTTCCTTTCATTTTTCTGGTTTCTTTTGCAAAAGATTCGAGAATTCCTAAAATATTATTGAGCTAATCTTCCCAGTGGCACCTCCCTTTCATTTTCATTTAATTGGTGGCCACCTTGGATTTTGTCTCGGATAGCTATTTTTTATAAACAAGTCACCCCGATACTTTCTATTAACCCTTGTCCTGCTGAATAAATTAAGATGCCACACCCACTTCTAATTTTCAGCCAATCAGGTTACTTGATTCAAGTTGTTGCTATAAAATTGCATAGTTGATGGCAAACAGTGTAGATCCAGATCAGTTGGCTTCTGAAGAAGCCAACTGATCTGGATATACACTGTTTGCAAAACAGAGTATGTCCGGGTTCAGCAGGACAAGGGTTAAGTTTCCAGTTAATTAGCCCAGGGGTGTAGGAGGAGTAGTCTTTTAAAGCAAATTGTTGATGCTGCCTGTTGGACAATGCAAGATGGACACTGACTGATCACAATAGCTCACCTCAAGTGAAGTAAAAATGCATAAATGGAAGCTTCTTTATAAAAATCCAAAATGCATGTTTAAAGGGAAGCTACTCATGTGCAAATGCTGATTCAGACCCCTTATTAGTTTCAGTAGATGTCATTATCTTGCTCTTTGATAGAGTCTCCTGAAAAGTGTTGCAAATTATGCTTTTATGTTTTTCTTTAATGGAATACATGTATTAACCCTTGTCCTGCTGAATAAATTAAGATGTCATGCCCACTTTTAATTTTCAGCCAACCAGATAAATTGATCTGGATCGTTGCTATAAATTCACATATTTATTGGCAAACAGTGCAGATCCAGACCAGTTGGCTTCTTCAGAAGCAAACTGATCTGGATCTACACTGTTTGCAAAGGCAGGGTATATCTGGGTTCAGCAGGACACGGGTTAACTACTTATGTGCATATGCAAAAGTTTGGTGACAAATTAATATTAGATAAAGAGGAGTAGTTTGAGTACAATGTTGTGTTGCACCTGCTTAACCCTTATCATGCTGAATAAATTAAGATGTCATGCCCACTTCTAATTTAGGCTGATCAGATTACTAAATTCAGATCATTGCTATATATTCACATACTTAATGCCAAACAGTGCAGATCCAGATCAGTTGGCTTCTGAAGATCTACACTGTTTGCAAAGGCAGGGTATATCCAGATTCAGCAGGACAAGGGTTAACTATTTACAAAATGTATGTGCATATGCAAAAGTTTGGTGACAAAGTAAAAGCGTGTTACCAGAATACTTATTTTTGCCTCTACGTATATATTATATTTCCTTACCACAACAAACTCATTTGTAGTCCAGTTGTTAGCTTTGTCTTTTAAGAAGAGAGGATTAAACCATTCAAACAAAGAATGGTACAGTCCAAAGTGCATATTAGTCTTCTTTTTGACAGAATTGGCCAGCATACCTGTAAATACATAATTTTCAATATGGTAAACTAAACTAAAAGTTCATACCAAATTTGATAATTATTTTTCGTACTGTCTGAATTAAGATTAGATAGACCTTTTACTGCTCAAAACAAGTTTTTTCTTCAAGAATGAAATAGAAAAATCAGATAAATGTTCTGCTTATTTTATGCAGTAAATCTTTTATAAATTTAACCCTAGTCCTGCTAAACCTGGATATACCCTGCCTTTGAAAACAGTGTAGATCCAGATCAGCTGGCTTCTTCAGAAGCCAACTGATCTGGATCTGCATTATTAGTCATTAAGTATGTACATGTATATTTGTATCAAACTCTTGGACTAAGTAATTTTATTGGCTGAAAATTAGACATATGTGTGGCATCTAAATTTATTAAGCATGACAAGGGATAAAGCTGATACTGAATGAATGCTTAAATACAGCAATGACATGTTACATGTAGATATTAACCCATTTATGCTGAATGGATTCTCCTGCCTCATCTCTTTGGGCAGGTCCATTTCCTATATAAAGCATTTCTGGTTGGATTTCATTATTACCATCTTTTGTAGAATTTTATATATAATTAATGCAAACAATGTAGACCCTGATCAGATGTTGCATTCTGCAACATCTGATCTGGGTTTACACAATTTGCCAATGGTCATTTTATGGAACGCCAGGCTTAAATGGGTCAACAATGATTGGCTGTTGATAATATACATTGGTTACATGTACCTTGATACCTGTAAAGTGCATATATATAGATGTCAATCATATACTTATATATCTGCAGAAATTATGGAAAAGCTACCAAGTCCCCTTAACCCATATATGCCTGCCTAGCCTTCCCCGAACAGAACATTGGCAAACAGTGCAGACCCAGACCAGATGCTGCAGAACACAGGGTCTCATTAGGGTTTACACTGTTTGCATTAAATAATGGAATTTCTATAAAATGTGGTAATAATAAAATCAGATGCCTCTTGTACTGGAAACGGACCTGTCCAAAGAGTCAAGGTGGAAGAGTCCACTTGGCATAAATGGGTTAAACCAAACTCATTCCTTTTATTTTTTCTTTAAGGGGACTGGAAATACATGGCAGATTTTCTGCCATTTTTTACAAAGGTGACAATGTTTCAGACTTCCTGTATGCTTTTCTGAAAAAAAAAAAAAAAAAAAAAAAAAACTAGAAAGGTCTACTTTAAAAGTAGAGAATTAATGCCCAGCAGCCTGGAAAAAATTTCAGCAGACAACACTTTGAAATATTTTACTTATTTTTCCTAGAATAAAAGGATTTGACATTTCATGCAAATTTCGCATGAAGTGTCAGATCCTGTTTTCTTGGAAAAATATGAAAAAATATCACCAATTTTTCTTCTGCTGAAATAGCCCAGAGAGTGGTAAAGGTTAACTTGCTCCTTTACATACATCCCTTTTCCAAATTGAGGCATAAACCATTTTGATAGAGTTGCTTCCCCTGAAAGTGTTTCCCTTCTACTACAATAAAAGTCTTACCAACAAGGTCTTTATTTGGCCCCACACTCACTGAATTCCAGGTAAAGGAGTATTTGGAGGGCCAGTTGGTGAACCCTTCATGGTGCTTGCTTGTTAACACAATATATCTGAAAATATACTGGTTCAGTTAGGCCAAACAAAAAATATGTGTGTTTAAGATAATCCAGCCCTACCTATATTTTTATGTGTAAACTAGCAATTTCTAAGCAGTCAGGAGCATAACTTCTACAAGTTATTTGTTTTAACTCAAAAGAGTTAACAAATTTGCTATAGGTTGTGGATTTAACTTTGTTCATTTATCTTTTAATTTGTGCCAGTTTGTCACCTTCTGATTGTAAATACAGCAATTTTCAAGGGCAAGTGGTTAAATTTGTATGAAGATCTGTTACATAACTTTATGATCAAGCAATAAAATTTGGCATGCACCGTCTAGAAATGCGTATGCAGGGCCTTTGAAGTTAAGATGAAGGAAAGTTAACTCTTACACTTTGGAAGGGAGGTAACTTTCAAGTTGAATTTTAACTAAACCAAGTTATAATTCTTCTCATTATTTTAACCTTTAGAAGTTATGCTCCTGACTGCTAAGACACATCAAAATTTAGGCCCTTTTAACCATTAGCAATCTCCTGGCTAATTCAGCAGACGACATATCGAGGGTTGAGCACAAGACTGGCGTAAGTCAGATGGTTGTTTTTCCCCAAACCTAATCTCCTCACCATGAAGGCGTTATGAAGATTACAACATTTCTTTCTGTAAACAATGAAAATTTAGGTGCCATTGCTCGTATGAGCAATGGCACCTAAATTTGCATTGTTTACAGTGGGGTCCAAGTTGCCCCTAAACAAGGGTTTCAAAAATATGTTTGAGTTACCATAGTCTTGCGCTCAACCCTCGATATCTACTGGAGACAATTTTCATGAAATGTCAAAACCTGTTTTGGGGAAAAATATTTCTCACCCACATGTGATAAATACACATTAGTACTACAGTAACCTGATCTGACTCAGTATCAGGTCAAATGGATGTTCCCAGATCATGGGGGTCACGAGTCACATGCATCAGTTATGATACAGAGACGTGGGAATATGCATGAAGCCTTATAGAGCACCATATTATGTTACTATAGTAATGATGGGCTTATTATATATCTTGAAAACTAACCCTAGGGTCATTCAAAACACCAGCAGACGACAGTGGTAATCATGCATAATGAGAGTAGTTATTGTTGACATAGTGTATGGTAGGGGTGCAATGATACAATGAAATATAAATACATCATGATAGTGAGTGCCATGATAGTGCAATTACGATAGTGTTTTCAACTATCGATAAGTATTGCCGATAGTCTCTTCAACAAAATTGGGCAGTAAATTCCACCCCCGGTATTTACCAGTGGTATTTACTAATCTGGAAAAATACTCCTAAAGTGGCAAATACTGGTCAACTGAACTTTTTCACCTTGAAATACATTGCAACTACAGAAACCTTAACCAAGTTGACTTAAAATAATGTATAATCAAAACAACCGAGTTAAAGATGTTTTTAAATAATTTTTTATATAAGGTTATCACCATAAAGAAAAAACTATTGCACAATTTAAGCATGTTGAAATAGCCAAAAAGTGAATTATATATATCATCATAATCAGATTTTTGATTAACGTGCAGATACAGGGGCAACATCCACAGCAGTGGGCCCCCTTCCAGATAGCTGGCTTGTTGCACGCATGGCAGATCTCACACCAGATCTCCAGGTATGTCTATCATGAGGGTTGATGGCCTAGAGCTTCCACTCTCTGCAATCCCTCTCTGTCAGCTGCTTCCATGTCATTTTGGGCCTCCCAGGCCAACGCTTTCCATCAACCTGTATTGGAGCATTCCACATGTCCATACCATCGGAGTCTTCCTTCAGAATGAGGTCCAGATCCTCAATGCCAAGCCGCACAAGTAGCTCACTGGACCTGGTGGTGACAATGTCTTGAGGTCTGAATGCCCTGTCGTTTCGCTGCAGATGCTGGAGGTTTGGCTTTGTCAATGGCCAAGTCTCGCTGGCAAGGAGCATTGTGCTCTGCACACAAGAGCTGTACACACAGCCACGTGTTTTGAAAGAGAGGTGACGTGAAGAGAGAACTGGTAGCAGATCCTTGAACTTCTTCCAGGCGGTTTTATACATGTTGTGGTTGAAAGTTCACAGCTACCTGCTGCTGAGAGCTTGTCTCCTAAGTAGCAAAAGGAAGCTACCACCTCAAGCTTGTCAGTCCGACCTGGACTTCCTTCTGTGGTCTGCCATCCAAGGGGCGTGCAGTTCCCTGGCACCGTGTACAACTGTAGTCAGGGTCTTTTTTCAAGAACTTGAGCCCACTGCATTTCTTGTGCACCTAATGCTTGCAGCCATTCCAGAAGATGCTGTTGCTGCCCACTCCAGTACGACAGACGGCGCATGGAAACTTGCCTGAACTCTGCGGGAGGTCCAGTCCTGTACCGCAGATCATAATCTTTGTCTTTCCTGCATTTACTCTCAGTCCTTTCTTCTCCATTGCTTCTTTCCATGTCAAGAGCCTCCTGACACATTCCTCAAGCGATTCAGTGATGATAACAAGGTCATCAGCATAGAGGTCTTCCCAGGGGACCCCAGAGCGGAACTCTCCGGATAAGGCTTCAAGCACAACGATGAGGAGCAGCTGGCTGAGTACTGATCCTTGCTGAACACCAACCTCCATTTCAAACTCTTCACTGGACCCCTCACCAATACGGACACAGCTCAGTGCATTTGTATACATCCCCTGCACCAGTCGCACAATCCACTCCTCCACACCAAGTTTTCTTAGCGCCCATCAGATGACCTTCCAAGGTACTCGATCAAACGCCTTCTCCAGGTCTACAAAAGCCATGTAGAGTCTCTTGTTGGCAGCTGGATACTTCTCTTGCAGCTGCCTGACAACAAAGATTGCATCTGTAGTGCCTCTGCCTGGGACGAAGCCAAACTGGGAATTGTCGATTGACACCAACTGTCTGATGAGGCCGTCCACAATCCTCTCCAGGATTTTCATAACCTGCTCTGTCAGCTTGAGACCACGGTAGTTGCCCCTTTCCAATGCGTCCCCCTTTCCCTTGTAGAGGTAGACATTGAAACTCTGCACCCAGGCAGAGGGTATCTTGCCATTACGAATGATTGCAGCTGCGAGGTCACAGATCATGGAGGCGCCCATGTCACCGGCTGCTCGTATCATCTCCACCACTATGCCTGATGGGCCCGGTGCTTTGCCTGCCTTCATCTGTGAGATAGCCTTTTTAACCATATCAACGGTGATTGGGATGGGCAGGCCTTCCACTGATGGTTGATAAGACAGGTGGTCTGGGTCCCAGTCAAACTCAACGTTGAGAAGCCTTTGGTAGTGCTCTAGTCAGGCCTTCTGCTTCGAGTCTTCGCTCATTGACATCTCTCCTGCATCATTCTTCACAGATTTGTCTCCAACAACATCAGTGTTATCTCTTCTAAACTGGTTAGCAAGGTGATAGACTTCTGAAGACTCTGGGTCAATATTCTCGTACACCTTCTTGTCGGCTTCTTGACGAGCATGGTGCACTGCATGTCTGGCATTTCGTTTGGCTGCAGCGTATGATGCCCTAGTGCCTTTACCAGCCTTCCAGGCCTTGAAAGCTTTCCGCTTGGCAGCAATGGCCTTTTCCACGTGTTCATTCCACCATCAGGTTTCACGACGCCAACGGTGTGGCCGAGTCGTGCCACACACCTCCTCAGTTGTCTTGAGCAGTCCAGTCTTGATGTTGTTCCAGATATCCTCAGTGGCCCCATCAGCTACACCTGTAGATGTGCTCACATGCAAGTTGAAGACCTCCTGGAAATGACTGCTTGTCTGAAGATCTTTAAGCTTCCAAATTTTGAGGCGAGGGGTGAACCTGCGCTTGGATTTTGGTGGCACATCAATCCTGATGTCGCATACAAGAAGCTGATGTTGCAGAGCTACTTCCTCGCCTGGGATCACTTTTACATCTGTGACAAGTTTGCGCATGGTCCTGCAGAAAAGGATGAAGTCTATCTGCATGGCTATGTTTCCCGACTTGTATGTGATGAGATGGCTGTCATGTTTCTTGAAACATGTGTTCCCAAGAAGCAGGTCAAATGCTAGGGCGTACTCTAGGATTCTCTCAACATCTGGTTCCGGCCTGCCATACCCCATCCCACCATGCACTTCCCTGTATCCAGTGCCTGCATGGCTACATGTACATGGCCGTTCCAATCTCCACATGGGATCAGAAATTCTGATGCTGGGATCCTGGCAGTCAGAGCACGCAGCTGATCAAAGAACAGGTGCTTAACCTCATCACTTAGACCTCTCTGTGGGGCATACACAGACAGGAAGGTACATGTAACCACAAGCTAGCCGACTATGAGTTTCACTAAGATGATTCTGTTGGAGACTCTCTGAACCTCAAAAACTTTCTCTATCCACTCTTCTGCCACAACACTCCTACACCAGCAGTGCCTTTGTCGTTTCCTGACCAGTAGAACTTGTACCTGGTGTCCTTGCCCTTGATTGTGCGGCAGTTGCCACCATGGTATCTGGTCTCTTGAATGCAGCAGACATCCACTTTCCTGCGTAATAGTGGTTCCACTACCTTGCAAACTCTTCCTCTCAGGGTGTTTACATTGAGCATTTCCACCCTGAATTTCCTCAGGTGCTTGCTTGATTCGCCACAATGGCCCAACCCTGCCTCCCACACCTGATAGGAGGCCAAGCCGGAGACGTTACCAACAGAACTTTGATGTCTATTGGCACCGCCTAACTAATTCTATTCTAATGTGAAAGATGAAAGATTTTGGAACGACTGTTTTTATGGAATCACCTGTCCTAGCTGACATCCCAACTCAGTTCTTTTACGGCACCTGAGCATGCGCGCCGTTCCCACACTTGGGCAGTGTGCTTTGCCGTTGTCCTTATAAAGAAAGGATCATCCGCCGAACCACAATAGCTAGAACACCAAGCCATCAGTCTGTAGATGATTGCTGCCTAGTTCTGCCACCCAGGTTGTGGCAGCCTCGTAACCCTGAAGGTGGGGAGGCATCTGTGATAGAGGGCAGCCTCACATTCCCACACTCATGTTGAGTGTCACAGTTGGATGCAGTTTTACGTCATACCCAGGACAGAATAATTAATGGCTAAAGTTTTGAAATTATTTCAAAAATATATATTGTATCTTGAATTAAAAAAAAAATCATCTTTATTATTTGGACTTAAACACAATTGCATAAAAATACAGTTAAACAATTACAGATAAAGATTCACCTGTGCACCTGGCCTTTGACACCTATTAGCAAGACCATACAGACCTTTTTAAAAACTACATCACACAATAAACATCATTTGAAACCTCTCGGTCTTTAACACAGAGTATGTTCTAGCCTTGTTCCTATTGGATGGCAGAAAATTGTTGTTTATGTTTATCGGACAATAAAATTGCCGATATTTTTTTTTTAAAATATAGCTCTTTCATTTGCTAAAAGTTTCTTTTCAAAAGAGATCATTCAACTGTTATTTTATAACCACAAATATTAACACATATTTTGACTATACATTAGCTAAAACTAGGCGTTAAAATGGTCACCATAAAGCAAAATTATGGTTGCGCTCTTGCCTGCTGATTTCGGAAAAATATCACTGAAACGGTTGTATTTCTCTTAGGAAAAGCCATGAAACTGCTGTATTTTTTAAACGCTAGATAAAAATTATGAGTGAATATTAACCAAAAGGAAATTATTATCCAGGTTAAGTTTGGCTTGAACCAATTAGTATCAGTCGAACCGGAGATGTTTTTGCCATCCACAGTAGTTGGTCACGTGGCATAATATTGTAATCACGTGGACAGTAGCCCGGATGAAAACAATAACATTAAAAAGGTCTAAATGGTAGTCTTAAAACAACAAATGTCAACAGTGCTCCAGCTAGCCCTATGTGGAGGGGCAGGCCACCCCTCTTGCCCTCTCCTGCCACCCCTCTGCCCTTCTAAAGCTGCTCTGCCTTATTTCAACTTCAGGCATAAAACCCTACATTTTGATGAAAATTTCATGAAAATCGGACCAAAATTAAAAAACTTATCAATGTTTAAAGATCAGTTTTATGTGTACTCTATTTTTGAGGTACATGTATTTATTACAGAATGGCATTACATTTTGTAACATGTCTTGATGCTAAGCATATTACATGACACATGGTGTCCTCATTCTTGTATGCCCGCGCAAAAAGTGCCCTACCTAGCACCCCTCTGCCCTCAAATCCTAGTTGGAGCACTGGTCAAGAAAGTCTTTATTCAAGGGGGCAGAAAATAGCAAGGAGCATGCATAGAAATGATAAAATGTCATCAATTATTTCCTGTTTTATATACCAATAAATAAACTACCTGTATTAAATAAATAAGTTGATACTAGTGTTAAACTTGTATAAATATTAAGTCAATTGACCAGTACAATTGAAAAATACCCTTATGATTGCCAGTATTGACTGAAGGTTACATGAATTGTATAAATTCCAGGGTGGCCAATTCAATTGGAATTGACTAATATTTGCCAGTATCTGCTGGCGTTTACATGTATCTAACAGTTTAAAAAATTTAAGCTATAAAATAAGTTGGTATTTGTCTTAAACTTTAGTATAAATAGTAAGTCAGTTGACAAGTATAACTGAAATTACCCCTATGAATGCTGAGTGTAGGTTATTGTATGAATTCCAGGGTGGTCAATTCAATAGACCAGTAATTGCCAGTATTTTCCAGTATTTGCCGGTATTTAGTGGTAAATACCACTGGCATGGAAAATACTCATATTTGCCTGCATTTTGCCAACCTTGTTCTTCAACTATTTTGATAGGCATTTTATTGGCGACCATGGCCCAGTTGTTCAAAACTAACGATGCGTTAGTTAACGATTCGTTAAGATTTTAATTGAGTGATACGCAAATATGCTGAAATTTTTTGCTGAAAAAATGTGAGTAGCTTTTGCAGTGCAAAAGCTACTCACATTTTTTCAGCAAAAAATATCAGAATATTGTATATTGAATCCGCTTAAACAGTTAACGAAATGACCCTTAACAAGCTCGTTAAGCTAACGACGCTTTGAATAACTGGGCCCTGGTTTTTTCAACAAGAAAGAAAGAAAAACAATAATAATGGCACTAGGATTGAAAAATAGGCTTCAGGAACACATTTGCCGTAACTGGATCAGAAATCATATGTAAAACGTGACTGGTAGTATGATACACAATGTCAAAAAAACACAGTCTTCTCAATCATCACCTATCCCTTTACTCGCCACCACTCTCCTTACGCACCACCCTTCAATAAAATGCCTAGTTTATGCGCAATGGCAAAAGAGTGTGATATATTTTCTTTTGAACTACACAGTAACATGTTAAAACTTCACTGAAACATGATGTATTTGTAATCTCTCCCAGAACTGGAGTTTAACATGCCTGTCTGTCATCAAAGTAAAATCTGACCATCCTTGCATTGGGAGAAAAATGATTTTTATTCTGTATTTGCTTAAAAGACTACAATTTGGGTCTGATTATACATGTATAGGAAACTAATTAAGAAGTTGAATGACATCGCCTGATTTGGGATATATATGATCGTACCAAAAATGTCAGCCTTATTTCAACTAACAACCACCTTCAATGCCACCTAAACTGACTCTCTACTACCACCTCTGGAAGATCCCCTTACGATTTTCTTTTCACAACAAATGTTGCATGTGTGTTGTCTAGATAAGCAGCCTTGATTCAGTATTAGCAAGATTTATTTACATACAAGACTTTTGAAATGTCTCTCAGTCTCATTTTCCGCAGTAGCCTCATTTTACTTCATTCTGGATATGCTCAAATAACCAAAATAAAGAAAACTATATTCAATTTTGCAAGCTTATAGTTTTATAAGCTTATGCCTATACATTTGTACTTCCAAGATAAAGTTTTTGATATTCATGAAATATAGTTTTACGAAATTCTGGTTTGACAAATTGTTGCATCAATGATGTATTAATGCTGACCAAGTTGTCATTCAACAAAACTTTATCAACAACGTTGTTTTCAGCGAAGTGTTGTAGACCTGAGTACAGGTACCCCACCCCATGGAAGGGCCTTGATTGTTGATCTGTCCATGTTCCCTGTAAGCCAAGAAAATGCTTCTTTGGAAAGACAAGTGTACCTTTTAATTTATATTTCAAATGCTATTTTTGTATTTTGGTGGTTAATACCTCACATATTCACATGGTTATTTAGTGTTTTGGTAGGTTATTCCTACACTTTCTTACTTTGGGTTTTTCTGATAAGTTGACTGGATGGTATCGTGGTAAAGGCAGGGTTCTCACTAGGATTTTAAAAGTAGGAGTAAGGGACTCTCTTTTTGTAAAAAGTAGGAGTCCCAGCCAAAAAGTTGGAGTCCCACTCCCCCAAAATAGGAGTCCCATTTTTTTTTTTTCATGACTCTCCTTTGATAGTGAGCATGTCCCCAGTAACTTCATTCTATAAATATCTGATGGAGAATCAGTTTCCTTATTTTCACATACCGTTTTATGGTGCTTTGCATTATGTATTATTCCGAGCAATGCATGTAACCAACTGGTAGTCATTATCACATATCCTGATGTTGTTAACTCAATGGAGTCGGCCCAGAAATTAGGATGATGTCATATCTCCCTCATGGGGAAATAGAGACACCTTTGCAGATCAGGGAGACATGACAATCCTAACCTACATGTATTTTACTTGCATGGTAAAGATCGTCGCACTTAAATTCAATACCCCACCATTCGTCGCTGTCTGTTTAGTGATCTCGAGTGTTCTGGATACTAAGTGAAAAATATTTTAAATAAAAGCAACGAAAGCTCTGTTATATGCTATCGCAAACTTATATGCAATCTATCCGCACATTCTGATCATGGACACCTCTTTTGAGCTTCCCGCAAAACGTCATTTCAATGTTTACATTTGCACCGTGCTGCGATCAATACACGCTACGAAAAAAATGTCCGGGACTTCTTCACTAGCTGAAATTTCGATCTACTGCTTTGAATTGCCGTAAAAGTCTTGATAATTTAGTTCTGTTTTAAATATGCATCCGATTTATATGCATTTCTTACAAGAAAATGCTCTACAATGCAACATGGTAATAGTTCATTTTTCTCCCAAAACGGTTTCCCGCCAAGCTGTC
This sequence comes from Anodontia alba, assembly GCA_964016985.1. Lineage (NCBI taxonomy): Eukaryota > Metazoa > Mollusca > Bivalvia > Lucinida > Lucinidae > Anodontia > Anodontia alba. The sequence continues at coordinate 36,224,272 of OZ024828.1, forward strand.
AAATGACGTTACCCTTACGAGCATGCACTACCATTATCAGCACGTGCTTTCTTCATGCGAGAGCAATGGAAAATGTAACTTATACTAGAACCGTGCCGAATTGTTTACCATCGTCCGGGGAGCATCTAAGCAGTCCCGTTAGACTCTTCACAGGGCTTACTGGATAGATTCGATGGGACTTAGAAACTTTTTTTTTTTTTTGTGACATGCTGGAATAACTGTTTAGATGCGCAGACGTATATCTGGCAAAGTGATAAGGTACACTTGTTGACTTTTAACAGAAAACAGTAAGCAGGCTTTTTTGATGTTAGTGACGAAAATTCAGCGTCCGAAACTTTTGAAATAGAAAAAAAAAAAATTTATTAATAACAAAAAAACAAAAACAAAAAAAAATGCCAGCCCCAAGGTATGAAAGCATGACACCTACGTGTGCGTTTTCGATGAATCAGTTGTCGATGCAAGTAATACATAGTGTCAGTTGCATGCTTTAGTTACTCGATTGCTGAAGTGTTAACTGCCAACACCTGTTTAACTACCACTTGCTTAGCAAATAATGGTACTGTCGCAGGTGCGAAACGCATGCGGCGGATTACTACTGTTCTTTGAAGATGCTACCGACGGTACGAATAATTTTAGACTTCAGTCAAATAATCCGATCATAATCAGTAGTAGTCCCACGAGAAAAAAGGAAACACACGTTCGGTGGACTCGGCTTTGTGTAAAATAGTGGGTTTCCTTATCTGCTATTTTCCCACGATTACGCAATACCAGGTGTCAGGTGCGAAGCTTGGCATTTAAGATTAATGTGATCTGTTATCTTTGATATTTGTATAAAGATATGTTTATTTTGTTTAGTTGTAGTTGGTATTTATTCAGGTGTAGGTTGTGCAATAATGATTGGCATAAGCTATTAATTATCTGAAAATGATTGACGTAAACCGTTAGTCATTTTGGCATCTTGTTGACAGATGTTACTTTATGTATGATTATTGCACAAGCGATATGAATAGATAGGGGTTATCTTGACAAAGATTAATAGGTTTTGGCAAGCTTCCAAATATTTGGTGCCTGGGAAATTGCGTTGTTCACATGATGATGAGTCATTCCGGTCTGTTCTCATTGGTAGTTATTTTTAGTACCTCACGCATTAGGTGGCGCTGTAGTGTTATTGGAGGACTCTGACTGGATGGGGATCATGTGATCAGAGGGCGCTGGCATGAGTTGCTATCACATGACTCTTTGTGTATATAAAGAGAGGATGTGTGTGAGAGAGTTAGTAAGTTTGGATTTTGATTTGGTTTTTGATTTAGTTAGAAGTTAGAAGTTTTAGAACTGGGTTTTTGTTTGTGTTGAGGTTTTACGGCCCAGTCAACCCAATGGGGTCATGTCGAGCGTGGTCAGTTTACCTAACCACACGTTTACTGGGCAGGCTTAGTCCTCCAAGCGGTTAACCAGTATTGTGCACATTCTTTCACCAGAAACTGACAACTGCCCTTCTTGAATCAGCGGAAGGGAGAGAATGACCGTAGAAAATATTTCATGATCAATCTCCACGAAAGAATGTTGCCGACCTCGGCGGGGGTCGAACCCGCGACCTCCTGGTCTCCAGTCGGACGCGCATCCAACTGCGCCACCGAGGCCGGCAGAACTGGGTTGTAAAAATTAAAATATATTATTTTAAATTACTTGTTGAATTTATTTAAAATTCTAAATTGGGACTTTGCAAGTAAAGTAGAGAAAACACAACGCGTATTTGAGAAGAGAAAACACTGAACTAACTTCGCTACGTTACATTTGGAAATTTTTAGGACTCGGATTTATGCGTCCCGGGACCCAGGATTCTGCATCCCCGAGAACCCTGTAAAGGCTAGATGTTAGAATCTGTCTGCCAATGTTTACTGACTTCAGTATGCGAGTCTGTACACCCATTAACTGCATAGACGGTTAGGGCTAAGTTAGAAGTAGGTCACTGATGGTTAGGGTTCGGTTAGTCAGGTCATCATATTTAGGGTACTTCTATCTGAAATATGTACATCCAGTTAAGGTAATAACTAATATTAAGTGGCGGACAGATTCTAGCTCCCCTGGAAAAATATACCTTGCTCCAGATGCATTGAAGATGTCTGCCCACTGATCGGGGTCATAAAATTCTGCTGTAAACTCCTTTGCAAAGTCAGCGTAGGTAAAATCTGGCTTGTAGTTTTCTTTCATGAAGGAAACGCAGTCTGGAGCTTTGTCCTGAATCCAGTCTTTCCAAAACCATTCTGATCGAAAACTTGGCACAGAAAACACGCCCCAGTGAATAAAGATACCAATTTTGGATTCATCATACCAAGCTGGAAGTGGTCTTGAATCTAAAGACTCCCAATTCGGTTCGTATCTGGTGCATGACACATTCGAGAAACAGGTAACTAGGAGAAAAAACAAAGCGAAGGAATGTTTTATGTAAGCCTCCATTTTGTTGGTCACATGATGGGAAAGTGTGTTTGAAATAGCTAGTCGCACAGTGATCGTGTCAAGGTGCACACCCCTGACACCCATTCGGTTCGTATACCCCCTTGGTGCCATCTTACGAGAAAGAAGCAACTATGGGGAATAACAACTTAAAACTTTTCAAAAAGACCCATTTTTCAATGTAGCGTTTTTTTTGTTTTCTGTTTTTGTTTGCATGGAGCACTTTTAGCTGTCAAGCCCAAGCCCCACCAATCAAACCTAATGAAATGGTATCTGATCATGTCTCTATTAGAGAGATTTGAGGCTCGGTGTTGTCCTGCTCCTTTTTACTAAATTCAGTAGTACATCAAGAACTCATATAAGATCCTCTATGTAGTCCATTTATTCCGGATATGTTGGGCCAATGTTGGCACACCGTTGATCCAAGGCCGGTGATTTTAACTTTCTGGATTTACAGCCTTATATAGTTATTGATCCACACCACCAACTTAGTTTAGATTTAAAACATGGAAATCAAATTATGCATACCGGTTGATATATGGAATCACATTTTAGCAACATGATTTGCATACTAAAATATGCAAATCGTGCACTCCTGTGTATAATGTTGGTCCAGCGTCAACAATCTGTTTATTGCTGATTCTGCTAAAGTGACAAAAAAAAAAAAAAAAAAATCAAGAAATCTCTCTCGACTATTTTTCTTCCGAGCTTGGCTTTTATACCCCTGAAACGAGAAAAAAAAATCACTCTCAATCAAAAACTAGAACAATGATTTTAATAATATCATTGCTGTAAATTACAATTATATAATATGATCATATAAAACTCATATACTGGACATTTGAATCATAGCTTAGATATAAAATAAAATTTATGATCGGCAGAAAAATGATCGGCGGATCGGATCGGACTTTTATACCCGACCCAACATTACACCACAAATAAAACTGTTTATTTCCAATACTTTGCATAATGTTGGTCCATTATTGTGCCAACTATGATAGTATTTTACTGACTTTAAAATAATTCATTAGATTGATATCATGCTTAGCCCAACGTTGGGCCAACGTTGTCATGCTATCTGGGCGAACATTGTTGTGTACTTATCATTAACTGCAGCAAGGTAATCTTTTATCGTATGCTATTTCCCTGCTGATAGCCATACAATGTTGTATACTTATCAAAAACAGCAGTAAGGTAATGTTTTATCGTGTGCAATATTTCCCTTATGACAGCCATACGTTGTTGTATGCTAATCATGTACTGCAGCAGGATAATAGTTTAGCGTGTGCGAATATTTTCCTGCTGATAGCCATACGCTGTTGTCTGCTAATCATAAACTGCAGCAAGTTTTTTTATCGTGTGCTAATATTTCCTGCTGCAAGCCATACGTTGTTGTCTGCTAATCATGTACTGCAAGCCAAAGTTGTTGTATGCTAATCGTAAACTGCAGCAAGTTAATATTTCATCGTGTACTATTATTTCCCTGCTGCAAGCCATACGTTGTTGTATGCTAATCATGTACTGCAGCAAGGTGATCTTTCATCGCGTGCTTATATTTCCCTGCTGTAACCCATACGACAGATTGTGTACTAATCGTAAACCTTACCAAGTCCATATACATGTATCTCACCATCCCGTCCTATGCATCCGTAAACTTAGGCTAACCCTATCAGCTGTTAAAATATTTAATCGAACCCCACCCCCCCCCCCCCCCAAAAAAAAAAAAAAAAAAAATGATCTAGGGCCGAAATGACAAAGAACAGTTTTTACCCTATATGTAGGCGCTAAAGTATAGATCTTAAAAGCTATCAACTATATAGTGTCATGAAAGGTGGCAGAAATACGGTCACATGATGGGAAAGCACCTGAAATAGCTAGTCGCATAGTTGACACGCCAATCTATATTTACATATATCTATTCTATCTACATGTAGATCTATCGTATTTTGACGCACACCTTATTGGAGCACCTTTTAATTTCGTCCCATTCTTCAATTAACAGATAATTTTTATTAAGTCTAAGTATTGCAAGTAACAGCTCATGCCTCCAACCGACAACAACATCAAAAAAAAAAAAAAAAAAAAAATCAATTACCTACCCTTTAAAGTTAATACACCATAACAGCGGCCTTTTCAAAACGGGTAATATTTATAGAGATGAACAAAATAACAGAAAGACAAATTTTCCAGTAATTGTAACATTTCAACAAATCAGTGATGTTTTTTGGATTACTGAAATAATCATAGCTGTGTACAAATTCTGCAGACTTTTGAAAAATATGAAAATTCATTTGATGCGCCATTTCATCGATATGACTGTAAACCCAAATGACAGCCATCACAGTTGTTTGTTTTCATTCTGATTTTTTCTCAAGACGGTTGAAATAGGAATATTCAAATGATATTAAATAATGTACTAATAGTCCGTGACTATCTTGCATAACAAAAAAAAAAAAAAAAAAAAAAAAAACAATGGTGTGCTTCTGGAGAAATGAACAAAATGCCAAATAATGTTTAAAACTGCGTCAAAACACATGCCTGTAGGATACGAATAGACCCTGCTCTCATTCTCCACCACGCGCCATCCCTGGGAATTTCAAAGGGTTTAATTTTCCGAAAGCATATTCAAATTCTCGCAGTATAAAATGTTAGCACTTTGGCTGTTGTGGATTTAATTCGCGGTGGCCTGCTATAAACTTTACCTATGTTGTATTATAATATTATATATACCGACATGGCAGTGCGTATAAAGATTAGTAAACCTAAAAAATAAAAATCAGTTTCTTACTCAAATGTACCCTAAACATCTCTGAACTATGCAGCTATACACAGGAGGCTATTCAATAATAATATGTTTGCTTGTGTTTCTCTTTATTTACACAGCTACATAAGACATTTAAGTTACTGCTTCTATATAGCTGTTAACAGAATCTGTGTAGCAATATCTAGGGTTGATGGAGCTCTCAAGCCCTGGTCGACAATCCATCTAGGAGTTGGCAACTCCAAACAAAAACTTGCATAAAAAAAAAGGTAAGAGAAGAGTCCAGGGAGTGCCACAATCACAAACCGCAGCCCTTCCCAGACCCCAAGAGGAAGAGGAAACCGACAAATCCAAAACAAGCGCAAATCGAACAAACGTACGAAAAGCACTAAGGTTAGCTCTCTCTCTTCCCCAAGTGAGGTAATCGCAATACTAACAGGACTGAAAAACACAAGAACAAAAGGACACACGGAAAGACATACAACAAATCGCCTCGTAGAATAAACCACAAAGCAACAAAAAGTAGGACTAACACCGGGACCATCGCATTAGAACGGTCAGTAGAGTAAACCAGGGGGTTGGGGAGGGGGCGGGGGAGGAGGCTAAAGCACTTTTACAGCTAGCTAACTTCACCCTGGGTCCCGATGCAGCAGCATGTTGTGGAGCATGGAGAGCATGACAAGGCACAAAAGAAGTCATGGTCATCCATTACATCCGGGCTTAGCTCCAGATGTCCTGACACTGTCTTGCCTCTGGATCCAGCTAGGTCAGGATGAGAGAGTGAGGTTGAATCTGCGCGCCCTTCACTATAATCCAATTCACAGCACATGTCATCTTAATCAGCAACACACATTCACAGTAAGCACATATATGCAAATCATACAAAAGCCCTGTGGTGATGCGCGAGCTGCGAAGCAGAAGGTGAGGAAACACTGGAAGCTGTAGTTGCGGACCTGCACACAGGCGGCTTGGTTCTATATGGTCACTTTCCTTAAGAGCGAATTCGGCAGCCGAACTGAGCGACTGAGCAGACCTTTTTAGGATCGCATGCTTACCCCCGTAGCATGGGGAAGAGGCTAGAAAAAGTGCCCTAAACAATTGCCTGCTTCAAAACTCCTGGCTGGTTAACCGCGATCAGCGGGAATCCCACTTAGTGGTCAAACAAGAAAAAGAAGATGAAGGTGATACCTCTAACCATCGGCGCTTGAAATGTGCGCACCCTAATGGACAGTTCTAGTTCTAACAGACCTGAGCGAAGAACAGCTCTAGTTGGAAGAGAACTTGAGCAATACAAAGTCGAGATTGCAGCTCTGAGTGAGACTCGCCTTGCAGAATAAAAGGCTTTTAAAAGAAGTTGGTGCTGGCTACACTTTCGTCTGGAGTGGACGCAAGAAAGAACAGCGGCGTGACCGCCTGACGACGCTGAGACTTCCCTTATCTGGCAAGAGGCGTGCAACAATTGTAAGTGCCTATGCACCCACAATGACCAACCCAGATGAGGTTAAAGACAAGTTCTATGATGATTTGGATGCTGTGATTTCTGCAGCACCCCGGACAGACAAACATCCTCCTCGGGGACTTTAATGCCAGAGTGGGCACAGACCACAAGACATGGGAAGGAGTGACTGGATCTGAAGGTGTAGGGAAGTGCAACAGCAATGGACTCCTCCTTTTAAGGAAGTGTGCAGAGCATGAATTACTGATCACCAACACAGTCTTCCGTCTACCAACTCGCAGAAAGACAACATTGATGCACCCTCGCTCCAAACACTGGCATCTCATTGACTATGTCATAGTGCGAAGGAAGGACAGGCAGGATGTCAGAGTGACTAAAACTATGTGTGGTGCAGACTGTTGGACAGATCACAGGTTTGTTGTCAGCAAATTCAACCTGCGCATTCAGCCTATACGACGACCACAAGGCAAGACGGTGCCAAAGAAATTAGATGTCTCCAAGCTGAAACAAGACAGCAAGAAGCAAGCATTCGTCAACGATCTCTGCAGCCGTTTAGATGCACTGGAACACAGTTCAGACGATGTAGATGAGAGCTGGACAGTCTTCAGAGACACCGTTCGCCCTTCATCAATGGATTCCCTAGGACCAGTATCTCGCAAACACCAAGACTGGTTTGATGAGAATGACAAAGAAATTCAGGGACTCCTTGAAGAGAAACACCAAAAACACAAGGCTTACCTCAGAAATACCAGCTCAGTATCTAGCGAGACTGCCTATTCAAACATATGCAAGACAGTTCAGACGAGGATCAGAGACATGCAAGACTCCCGGCTGAGGAAAACGGCTGATGAAATCCAGTCCTTTGCAGACAGAAAGGATATGAAAAAGTTTTTTGATGCACTCAAGACAGTATATGGTCCCCAGAGCTCAGAAACCACCCCACTCCTTAGTGCAGATGGAACTAGTCTTCTGACTGACAAAGAAACTATCTTGAAAAGATAGGTTGAACACTTTGATGGTGTCCTTAATCGGCCATCATCTATCAATGATGAAGCTATCAATAGACTACCACAGATGGAATGTAATCCGCTGCTTGATGAGCTCCCAACCGTCTCTGAAACAGTGAAAGCAATAAAACTCCTGTCATCTGGCAAGGCTCCAGGATCAGATGCAATACCTGCAGAGATCTACAAAGCAGGAGGTCCTCCAGTTGCAGAGAAACTAACAGAGTTATTTCACATTATGTGGAGAAAAGAAGCCATCCCTCAAAAATTCAAGGATGCAACAATTATCCACCTATTCAAAAGAAAAGGGAATCCTCAAGTCTGTGACAGTCATCGAGGCATCTCTTTATTGTCAATTGCTGGGAAGATTCTTGCTAGGGTCCTATTGAACCGATTGGATGAACACCTGGAACGGTCAGGGCTTCTACCAGAAAGCCAGTGTGGATTCAGGAAAAACAGAGGAACAATAGACATGATCTTCACAGCACGACAGCTACAAGAAAAATGCCAGGAACAGAATGTGGACCTCTACATGACCTTTGTCGACCTTACCAAAGCATTTGACACAGTCAGTCATGAGGGACTTTGGAAAATTATGGCAAAATTTGGTTGTCCTGCCAAATTCATAGCAATGGTGCGGCAGTTCCAGGATGGTATGCTTGCAAGGGTCCAAAATGGTGGCGAGTTTTCTGATCCATTTCCTGTGACAAATGGAGTTAAGCAAGGCTGTGTATTAGCTTCAACACTGTTCAGCATGATGTTTTCTGCCATGCTTACAGATGTTTCCAGGATGGTGACAATGGTATACCTATTAGGTATCGCTTTGATGGGAAACTTTTCAACCTAAGAAGGTTGCAAGCTAAATCTAAGGTGCAGACAGAGGTGCTAGACGAGTTCCTCTTTGCTGATGACATGGCAAAGGGTGCTCCAACAGAAGAGAAAATGCAAAAAAGTGTGGATCAAGTATCTGATTCATGTGACAGCTATGATCTCACAATCAGCATAAAAAAGACTGAGGTAGTATATCAGCCAGCACCTGGAAAGCCTTATAAGGAGCCTACCATCACAGTGAAAGTTCAACGACTGCAAGTGGTAGACAAGTTCACCTACCTTGGAAGCACATTATCTAGAGTTGTGCACATTGATGATGAAGTCAATGCTAGAATTGCCAAAGCTAGTGCAGCATTTGGCCGGCTACGTGGAAGTATTTGTGGCCGAAGTGGATTCAGACTTGACACAAAGCTGAAAGTATGTAGATCGGTAGTGCTGCCAACACTATTATACGCATGCGAAACTTGGACAGTTTACCAACGGCATGCCAAAAAGACTGAACCACTTCCATACAAGTTGTCTTAGAAAACTTCTAAAGATCAAGTGGCAAGACAGGATCCCAGACACAGAAGTCCTGAAAAGGGCAGGGATGCAGAGTATACATACTCTTCTGAAATTGGCACAGTTAAGATGGACAGGCCATGTTACCAGAATGCCTGACGAACGTTTGCCAAAGAAAATTAGGAAAACGCTCCCATGGTGGTCAGAAGAAGCGATACAAGGACACCCTCAAAGCCTCCCTTAAAGACTTCAACATACCAACAGAGTCATGGGAACAGATTGCACAAGATCGTACAAAGTGGCGAGGCCTCATAAAAAGGGGGGGCTGGTGAATACGAAGCAGAACGAATCAGCGAAGCCGAGCAGAAACGTGCACAGCGGAAAGCCAGGGCTAAGGCATCACCAGAAGAGCTTTCGTCCTCAGACCTCTCTTGTTCTATCTGCAACAGGCAGTTTAGAGCTCAGATTGGTCTCATCAGCCATCTTAGAACACACAAATAATAACACATTACACAGTTGATTAGGCTTGGCCATTGTCAGTAATGACAGACGAACAAGAGATGAACAGTCATAACCGAAAAATGCAACCATTCCGGGTGGCGAAATCACCAACAGGAAAAAGATGCGAAAACAACAGAATAGTGAAACATCTTCCGGAAAGGTGCGAAACATCTAGCCGCGAAACTGTAAAGTAGCCGCGAAACTGTAAGATAGCAAGAGGTCTGACAACCTTTCAAATCTCTCGATTAACTTCCCCTACCAGGATGTGCATTTGTAGCACATCAGTAATTGCTAATTGGAAAGTCTTTCGTAAAGCTTAAACTTGAGTGCTTGATATTACCCACGCTATTTTTGAAAGCTAATATTTATTATTAACCTGCGTTTGGGTTCATTTCAGCAAATTTCAGCTAACTTATGCCCACCGCAGTGATAGTCAGAGAATACTATAATTCCCGAATTTGATGTGTGATTAGTATGGTGGCATATTTCTAAGATTAGCTCAACTCCTATATTTGCGTGCCGTCAAGACGACCCGCAATTATGTGAAGTAGTCTGCACTGGAGCAAAAATGCTTCAAATTTAACATAAGTAAAACTGTGGAGAGGAACCTTTCCAATTACGTCATTTGGAGTGCTTCAAGTCCGCGGCAAGCATCCAGAGATTAAAAAGAACTGCTACATTTTTAGAAGAAGAAATCTTTCAAAACTGCCTTGCCACCTTTCTGGAAACTGAAAAGAGGTCTACTCTAAAAGGAAAGAATTTGCTTCAAATGGGAGCAAATACTTTCATTAGCATAGTGTTGGAGTTCTTTCCAGAAGGGGGCTTGTTGTGCAGTAACGCAAACAGAAAATTACAAAAATTGTCCGGCTTGTCCGAGTCGGAAACGACGAACATTATAGCATGTATACCCAATCCTCTTAGCATCAGTCGTCCGTGGCAAATACCTACGAACTGAACCTCTGTGATCGTTCAGTCATAAAGATTTTGTTGATTTGAGGAATGAGTATAAATTAATGAAGAAAACGCTTTCCTAAATTTCGCGTATGTTACAAAAATATCAAAACCTGTACAAATAAAGCAAAACTTTTGTTTGAGCAGTATATCGAACTAAAATATTATGCACCTCCGAGAGCATGAAGATGAAAATATAGCGGGGCACAGCATTTCCTACAAGATTGCATATATACTAAGCGAAGACTCATACTAGCTTGCACATCCGCACAATCTTACCCGAGTCTTCGCAATGCACTCTGTGGATGGCCAATGATTCAAAGTGTCTACAGACAGACAACAGCATAAACATCTAGAAGGATGCCTTTGGAAACAAAGAACACACAAAACAACGAAAATCGGAGACTCTTTTTCTTTTAAGTCTATTCATATACAGCATGAAGTTTACGAAACTGCATACGCCCATAGCACCAGCTTAAACGGTATTCGATTTTCAAGGTAACCAGAATGGGCTCAATCATTACGAAAACATGCCTATTCAAATAAACTGAAAATTTTACCATAAAAAAAAAAGATTATGGACTAGCCTCTTAAAACTGTAAACCATGTTTTCTTATCTTATCATCATGCATATCTTATGTAACACAACTAATTAACTCCTGCAACAAGGAAACCAATACTGCATATTTTATTACCTATACGAACTGTGCAAAACTTTATTTCTTGACCAATTTCAACGACTGAAAAACGAAAGTCTGTTAACTTTTCCCCTCTTTCTACCTATAACATTCAAATTGACTTTAAATGTGAAAATAGAAAGACTAAAATATCTACTGTGATATCATTGCAGAAAGGAGAGGTATCTGATTACAAGTTAATGACCAGGCAGCTGACCACCACAGCATATTGCAGAGCAAGAACTCGATGAAAAGAATAAAAACCACGTGTTATCAGCGGGAAGCCTCAAAACCCCACTTCCTTATCATACCCCTATCTCTAGTCAAGAGGTGGAGTTACCCCACTTAATTTTATAAGAGCGCTTGTCCAACATGAAAAAATCAGATAAAAATTCTTATATTTTTCATATTTCTGCTTAAAACATAGATTGTGGGTACTCGTTAGAACCGCCTCGGCGAGGCAGTTCTAACGAGTACCCACAATCTATGGTTTTGAGTAGAAATAAGAAAAATAATATATACCCCTGTAAACCCCAGTTTTACTATATAAAAGTGGGGTTTAAGGGGGTCAAAATTATATAGGCGTGTTTTCGTGATGGATCCCAAAGGAAATGAAAATATAACCTGCACTATGGTGAGGTTCGGGTAGTCATTTTATGGTCACCACACGACACTTAACACTAGCTGCAGTGAAGTAAAATAAAAACCTAAAAGGTTGCTTTTGGAAACATAGAACACACAAATGTTTCTGTGCGAAAGCTGATCTGAGTTTTCGCTGGATATACATGCACTCTTGTAAGAAATGATGTGACACGGCTCAAATAACAAAAGCGCATGTATCATGTCGAGAGGTATCATGCTCAACCGCCTCGTACCCTGCTTTAAAATTTTAAAGTAAATTAGTGAACTCAGTGTAATTGTTTGAAATAACAGTGAACGATGAACAAATACACAAACAAGAGCTGGTTGAAAATATCGTGAATACACACACACATACACACACACACACACACACACACGCACGCACGCACGCAGAGGGAGGAATATTGAGAAAACAAAAGTGGACAAATATACAAGCAAAACTTCTTTGGAAACTTTAGTGAACAAGTGCACACATACACCTTCACTGAAAATTAGAGTGAACAAATGCATACAAGACACATTGAAAACAAGGATGAATAAATGCACTCACAATCTTTAACTATTTGAAAACAAGGGTACATATGAATTGTTAGAAAACACAGGTGAACAAATGCTCTCACAATAATTGTTTGAAAACAATGGTGATCTAATGCGCACAAACACGATTCGCGTGTAATTATGTACACATTCGTACGTACACAATGACAATATGCCTTCCTGTATCACAACATTCAGGAAGCTACTGCTACAATCCGCAGAGAACTAGAATGCTTATATGAACTTGGCGCATTAGTGTCTTATCCTACATGCAAACAGTGAAGACTCAGATCAGCTTGACCAGTTTGACCAGAGTATTCGTTGTCAAACGATATAGTATACTGTTTTATCACATGACCATCACGTTATTCAGTGAAATAACCCATGTCATAAAAATCATATAACCACACGTGTTATAACACCTGCAGCTTCCCATTGGTTAGCCTAATTACCCTCATTAATATTCGTATTACACCGCTTATTGATAGCAACCAAGATGGTGTCCGCGTTCGCCGATACAACTTTTACTTTTGAAACAGATCCTGCCTTCAGTTTTGAGATGATTTTGAGATGAACGATAAATGTCAGACCGATGGAGGGAGAAGACACAAAACAATCACAATGTGAATAACACGACTACCAGAAATATTCATGGTGGTAAAAATTCGATGTTTTCCCGCAACATATTTGGAGGCACTCGAGATCTCAACATCTATATCGTCAAACCGTCAATGAAAAAAAAAAAAAAAAAAAAATTCACCTCCTCCAAAAAACATTGGATGATGACATGGCTCAGATAGTCAGTAAATGTGTCAAATTAAAATCCAAACTACAGTTAAATGTTTTATAGTTTTGAAATCTGTCGTTTACTTGAGTGTGTCAACCTCGGCATAAAACTATATTGATCAAGGTCAGTGACCTTTAAATACGACAGCTGACTGTGGGGGATTTCCCTACTCATTCTCAGTGACGTATTGACTCGCTGAATGACGTTGTTCAAAGGAATATTTAGTTTTGAATTGATTTATTCAAATGAAATATTTATTAGCTCAAACAAAAATCATCATTATTTCCTTCAGTTTAACAAATGGCATATTTATCTTGTTTCTAGTTATTTTCGGTACTTATGCGAACTATTTTTGTTGCGTAGTACTATTGAATTCTTGGTAGCGATTTGTTCCGCTTAGCTATGGAAAGCCGTTATCTTTAAAAATATATTTTGTGCATTTTTTGTCATCGGAAGGGCCATATGATAAACAGAATCTTACATTCGTGGTCATTTAATATGAAATTTATGAAACACGTTGGGTAATTTCTGTATTTTGCTCGCTAAAGCTCGCAAAATACAGAAATTACCCAAACTCGTTTCATAAATTTCATATTAAATGACCACTCGTGTAAGATCCTCTATATGTTAACAACTGCATATAATGTGTGCCCCCATATTCCACATGAATGTAGAGTTAAACAGAGATTCCAACAGAGGTCTACATCATTAAACGGATTTTCATGATCAAGAGCTTATTACGGTATACAAGTAAATGTTAAAACAACAACAACAACAACAACAACAACAACATTTGTTTTTCAAAGGTCGTGCAGATTTTGGTCATCATTATCAATTAACGGACTTCAAAATCAAGTTTGATTGTTCTACGTTTCTCCCAAATATTTTGTGTATTACGTGTAACATGTTTCTTTTGGAGTGCATAACCCTAAATAAACAAGCATGGCAACGAACTCAAGGACAAGCTATTATGTATTATATTTTAATTGATTTTTTTTTTACTTCTGCATTCTGTATCGTACATTGACACACGCATTTCTCATAGCATGTTTATACTTTATCCGCGCTAATCCGTGTGTTCTCTGATGTTTTAGTGTTTTTCTTTGTACTGACATTTGCTACTAACACAAATGGAAGTCAGTAATTTTCATGTCCTGTCTAAACTGAGGTTTATGCCAAAATAGACGCATGAAAATGAATTTGTAATGTAGATAGCCACTAAGGATTATCAAATTAACCGAAAAAAGTGATGATACTTGAATTTTGTAATGAATAATTGACATTTTGGGATAACAAATTGGCTTTTATCGTGTACAGTCAAGGGAAAGGCAAAGAGGCAAAGAGGGTAGACTTTGACAGGTATAGAGAAAACGCCGGTTGTGCAAGTTTCCAATGAAACAAATTATTTAATTCATTGGAAAATTGTTTCTTTTCTTTATTCTAACATTTTATGTTGCTATCTGCTAGATGAATTTTCTTTGAAAGTGCCAAGTCAGGACTGGCTGGGAACACAGTGGCTGGGGAAAATCTGAATTTTTCGATAGCCAAGTTGCTCTGACGGCAAGTGATAAATATCAAAACAAAGAAAAGCCACTTTAACGCCAGAGAAGACTCGGATATGGTAAGCTGTTTTACTATTTATTATGCAGAATAGATATCTAATATACTACATTATATATCTTATTCAGGATATAAGATATCTAAAACAGTATATAAGATATCTGAAAAAATACTATTTCAGGTATCTTAAATCCTATATTAGATACCTTTTATCCTATATAAGATATCTGATATAAAATATGACATATTTTATTTAATTCCACATATTGGATATCTCATTTACCATATACGATATCTTATTTGTTAAATAAAATCGCTTATATATTAATATAGATACCTGATCTGTTAAATAAGATATCTGATATACTAAATATCTTTTTTAATCGAATAAACGAGATATCTTCTTTAGTAAACAAGATATTTTATCCTATATATCTTATATAGCATATCAGATAACTTATATAACACATTAGATACCTTATATTCAATGAAGATATCGCATATCTCATTTAGCATATAAGATATCTTTATTGACATATATCGTATTTATATAAGTTATCTGATATGATATATCACATATCTTGTATATCATCTATCTGATATATTAAATCAGATATCTGATTTATAGAATAAATAGTAAAACAGCTTGCTGGCAAGCCGTTTTACTATTTAGTTTGCATCAAAAATATCTTATATTTTATATCAGATATCTTATATATGATATGAGATATTTTATATAGGATATAAGATATCTGTATAAGTAGTTCAGATATCTTGTATTCTATATTGGATATCTTAAATCCTACATAAGAGATCTGATATATCGTATTAGATAATATTATATTAATACAGAAAACTTTCAAAATCTTCTTGTCAGAGACCACTGGACTGATTTCCATATAATTTTGCAGAAATGTTCCTTTGGTGATCCTCTACCAAGATTGTTCAAGCCATTTGGATTTATCAAAAAAAAAAAAACATGGCCGCCAGGGAGGGAGGGGTGGGGTGGGGGGGGAGGCGAAGCTTATCTTCCCTATTTATCTATATAGAAAACTTTAAAAATATTAATTAATTATTAATATTAATTTATTATATTATATAAGCTATCTGATATACTAAATTAGATATCTGATTGATAGAATCAATAGTAAAAAAAACCCGGCTTGCCCATAACTCTGACTATATTCGCACGTGACAATTATATTTATCATTAAAAATGCACAACTGCATGTAAATCTCCTCGTCCTATTAAGCACTGCGTATACATTGGTGGAAAGCCTATTTTTTTAACTACCGGAGCAAATCTGATATGTTTATTAAGCCTTGACCTGAAAATAAACATACACATACACTCTCGGTACAATAGTTCATCAGCCTACCGATTACAGCCATTACATTCTTCGGTATCGTATTAAAACTGTGGTAGTTGTGTAGTGTTTGTGAGTGGATCGAAGACGCATCGTCCGCTATCGTTGATATTGTTATTCTTATTGGTGTCAGAAAGTGGGATCAATCATTTTCCACCATGGAACAGCAACAAGCGCAGGCCGAACAAATTCACACTGGGGAACATAAGAGAATCGTGGCATTGGCTGTAGATGACAGTGAATACGCAGAACACGCCTTGAAGTGTAAGTAAATTATATCTTTACATTATAATTGAATATGTACGTATATATAAAAAGCGCCAATCACAAGTGTTGTTGTTTTTTTTTCTTTTCTTTCTTTATTTTTCTTTTATTTTAGAGAAAAATAGGCGACATTTCATATTAACCATCAGCTAAGCTTACGATTCATATGAAATGTCAGGACTTGTTTTCTCTGATTTTTTAAAAGTAATGATAATATGTTTTAGAATGTCGTGTGCTACAAGTTTTCTCAACAAGTTTTACTTGACGGTTTAGGGTTAATTTAAGGTCACTATGATAGTAATGGTCTACATTACTCTAGATAAGACGTTTATTTATTACTGACAGTTTTGTTTCTCCATGAAAACATGTCACGGTGTTACTGGCATTGTCTAATCGAGGCAATTTTAATGTTAACACGCAGCGTATTAGACATGTTTCACATAGATGGGATGGGGCGGGGATTGGGGGCGGGGGGGGGGGCGGTGGGGAGAGGGGGGATGTGATAGGAAACAATTAATTGTGTGGATACACCTGCTGTATATAACTGGTATAAATATAGATACGTAGGAGCTGCTACCACAAAGAAAGCAATACAGCAATACAGAACGGTTTGGTTTGTATAATAATTAGCTGATAATCAAACAGCATCTGGTTCGTTTGCATGTTTTTTTTTTTTTTTT
Organism: Anodontia alba; assembly: GCA_964016985.1. Lineage (NCBI taxonomy): Eukaryota > Metazoa > Mollusca > Bivalvia > Lucinida > Lucinidae > Anodontia > Anodontia alba. The sequence continues at coordinate 36,241,248 of OZ024828.1, forward strand.
TTGCCAACTATACACACTGACCTGTTGTGTACAAGTCACTATAACTTCTGCGTATGCATCATCACTTTTCTAAAATTCACTGCACTTTGATAGGTTCATCATAAATGGGAAGAGGATAGAGTATTTCAATGGGAATTCCACCATTCGACTTAGAAAACACGTGCCATTCGTTTTAGCACTACAAAACTAGTGGAAGGGGATTCGTCATCTTTAACGTGATGATAAAAATCAACGAAAACTGATAAAAATGATGTGTCAGCTGATTTGATTTTTCACTGTTTGAACATGCAATAAAGTAGGACCATTTCATTGTACAAAGTTTGTTCAGTATTTTATTACAAGGTACATGTAGTGGCATACGATATACACGTTTAAAGTGTTGATAACTGACACTGCAGCTGCTGTCCGAAAATGTGTCTTCCGATATATGCGAAAGCGAAGTCTCGGTCTATGCACAGGCTGCTACAAGTCTTCGCTATCCGTGTCCGTGTGTGCATCGAAGACACGTTTTCGCATGGAGAGGCTCAGTTAGGGGTTCAATATGTTTTTTTTTTGTTTTTTTTTTAATACTGGGGTTCTTTCAAAGTGATGGGGCAGCCTTATCATAATTACCCTTTACTTAGTCAGCCCTGTAGACCAAGACAGATACTTTTACAAACAGTGTAGATCCGAATGAAATGCTGATAATGAGCCGTCTCTTCTGGATCTGTATACTGTCTGCCATTCTGTTCTCGATTTACAGTTGTCATCCTTTTGGCAACAATGGATGTATCCAAATGCAAATCTGGAAGAGACTATTTCAGAAACTCAGGATTGAGAGAGTTAATATTCGGGCACGTTTTTGGTCAATTTTTTACAATCGAATCTAAATATACAAACATCAAAATTTCCTTAATGTTGTTGTCCACTTGATTATCATTCTCCAATCAAATCAAACCGCGCGTTCGTACGAAATCTAGGTAACGATTATTTATAGCCGCGATATTCTTTGAGTGCCATTTAAAGAGGGTTATCAGTAAAACCTGGACTGGGACATTGGCAAACAGTGCAGACCTAGATCAGACGCCGCAGAACGCGACGTCTGATCAGGTCTGCATTGTTTGCTTAAATCACGTGAAGTTAAGGATAAAATGAAACAATCTAAGTCCCCGTTCAGGACATTTTCCCAGCCTACACTAAGAGACAATCGACCCACCAGTGCTGTCAGTGCTTTGATTAAACTTTCCTTACTATAGTTTTAAATTTAGACAAGTGCAGTTTACTCCCTGTTGATATATCTACAGTCAAACCTCAATGGCTCGAACATCTTTGGGACCATGGAAATTTGTTCGAGACATGGGTAGTTCGAGCCACTGGGGGTTAATCATGGCACCAGTTCAGGAAGCAAATAGCGATAATTTAGGGAAATCTTTTCGAATTTCTACACAACGATTGTATGTTGAGCGAACTTATTAGAATCGCCTCGATGAGGCGATTCTAATGAGTATACACAACATACAATGCCATGATAAAATAAGAAAAAAATCCCTAAATATTTGTTTTGAGCTATTGGAAGAGTTTTGTAGGGACTGAAAAACAAGTTCGAATCATCCACGGTAAACGAGCCATCCGTGTTCGAGCCAATGATGTTATACTGTAATAAATAGCTGTATAAGTATCAAACAGTGTAGACCCAGTCTGATCTCGGTTTATACCGTTTGAACATGCCTTTTTGTCGAATACGTAGGGCAAACAGCAGCAGCAGGATGTATGCCCCAAACTAATTAGTGATCATTAGTAGATCAACACAGAAAGAAGTCTATACATTAACTCATCAACGCGGTGATGTAACAATCACGAGGATTATCATAACTCTTATCTGAACATCAGAGCGACAGAAAACTTCTGTTAGCACCCTTAGACTGGTTCCAGTCTCCAGTGACTAAATATTTTTCTTATAATCCTTATTGATAATCCACTAAAATAAAACCAAAAAAAACTATCATGACTATAAAGGCTGGTCACTAGTGACCAGCCTTTATAGTCATGATATTACTTTGGTTTTATTTTAGTGGATTAATAAACAGATTATTAGAAAAAATATTTTGCCACTAGAGACTGGAGCCAGTCTATTAGCACCTCAACACTGTTAGCAGTCTGACCCACCTTCATTTAGATAAAAAGGACAATAAATTTGCTATCCTTGACCGGGTTAACTGCTAAGCCGGTAGTTTGTCGCATAACACCCATCTTATATGGTATTCTTATATGTCGATAAATCACCTATTTACAAGATCAAAATTCCAGGTATATATTACGTGCCACTCGGCCATACGCGGACAGAAAAGGCCCAGATCACCCTGTGCATATTTGCAGTCTAATTTGGGGGCTTTGTTGTTCGCTTACAGATTGTAAAATGTATCGATGGAAAGTAAATGCACTCACGAGACTATGCATATCACAGCTGTTCGAAAGCACATGTTGCTTTATGCTGTCCACATACTGTTTAGGTTAAACATTAGAGCTAAGACGCATTTGATTAGGATTAGGCATTGTCAGTAGTGACAGTCGAACGAACAGGTTAAACTGTGAAGACCTTGGATATCAAAACTAGTGTCTGACCGGCTTGCTTCACATGCAAATCAAAGCTGACAGTACTGGTGGGTCGATTGTCTCTTAGTGTAGGCTGGGGAAATGTCCTGAACGGGGACTTAGGACTGTTTCCTTTAACGCTTAACTTCCTGTTATTTAAGCAAACAGTACAGACCCTGATCAGACGTCGCGTTCTGCGGCGTCTGATCTAGATCTGCACTGTTTGCCAGTGTCCCAAATGTCCGTATCCAGGTTTTACAGATAACCCTCTGTCAACAGCACTCTGACGTCACAGCGACAAGACTAGCGCGGCCATGAATAACCGTCTAACGTGGCACTGCCTCTTTGTGACGTGGTTGCCTGGTTGCGTTAAAAGTCTGCTAACTGAACTAACTTCGTCTAACTCGCGGTTTGATTACATTGGTCAATGGTAATCACGTGGAGAACTACCTTAAGGAAACTGGCGTTTGTATACTATGGCTCGATTGTAAACAATCGACCCCAAAATAAAGGTTTTATTTGTATACGCATATCTGGGCGTAGACTTTAGTAAGATAAGTGTCAGAATGTAATGAGTAATTCAATTAATTACGTTTGAAATGTAAATGCATTGCAGAGTAAAAAAGGGTAAGAGAAAAGTCCAGGGAGTGCCACAATCATAAGCCGCAGCCCTTCCAAGACACCAAGAAGAAAAGGAAACAGACAAAACCAAACAAACGCAAATCGAACAAACATACGAACAGCACTAACATTAGCTCTCTCTTCCCCAAGCGAGATAATCGCAATGCTAAAAGACTGAAAAACACAAGAACAAAATAACACTAGGCAAGACTTAAAACAAATCGCCTCGTAGAATGAACCATAATGCAACAAAGAGTAAGACTAAACACCGGGACCACCGCCCTAGAACGCTCAGTAGAATAAACTGGAGGGCAGGGGGGCGGGTGCCTCTGTGTGTGTGTGTGTGTGTGTATGTGGGGCGTGGGGTGGGGGTTAAAACACTTTTACAGCCTGCCAATTTCACCCTGGGTCCCGATGCTACTCTTAATAAAGAAATACATAAAACAGTCAGTGCATCAAAGCGAAAACATAAAAATCAAATTAATCACTATGATAAACAAAGAAGAGTACTCATGGCTAATTCTGCTGTGTACCAGAGTAAATGAAAACCAATAGTGGAACCACGGTGGGCCAAGCTAAATACATATCGTCAAGCTCCAACCCACTGGTTAAAGTTTTACGAGCCGTCATTGAGTCTGAGGCCCGAACCGCCGTAACTATATTTATTTTAATGAATGATGATGATTTGCTATTTTACGTTCCTTTCAACATTATGTAAATCTAGTGACCAGCCTTTATAGTAATGATAGTTTTTTGGTTTTATTTTAATGGATTATCAAACAGGATTATGAGAAAAATACTTAGTCACTTGAGACTGGAGCCAGTCTATACTAACTTTTACAGACACAATTCTAGAAGACCCCCATTTCTACTAAGAAGTTCCAAATCTTTTATAAGATCTTGGTATATTTTTAGCTAATTCAGCAGACGACAAATTGATGATATTTTTTTTTCTTTTTCTTCCAGAAATAGACTTTGATATTTCATACAAATTGTCCTCTAAGAAGACAATTTGCATGAAATGTCAATGCCCATGTTCTGGGGGAAAAAAAGCGTTAAATTGCCTCAAAAGGCATGTTAGAAATATTGTATCATGATGCCTACGGCTGCTTCACTAGTCACGGCGGTTGGTATATGATCCGACGGATATTTTTGCGCAATATGACTTCCCTTTTAGACTCTATTTAACCCTTGTCATGCTGAATAAATTAAGATGCCACGCCAACTTCTAATTTCCAGTTCATCAGATTACTCGATCTGGGTTTTTGATAGAAATTCACATATTTAATGACAAACAGTGCAGATCGAGATCAATTGGCTTCTTCAGAAGCCAACTGATCTGGATCTACACTGTTTGCTAAGACAGGGCATATCGTGTTCAACAAGAGAAGGGTTAGCTTCATTACAGTGTGTGTTAGTGCCGTATGACGGCCGTAAATGTCTCCTAGTAAATCACTGTAGTGAAGTTCAATAGTTCATAATTTCTGGTCTTTTGTGAATATTGAGCCCATTCCGGGATTTATTTGAAAATTTATGAGGGTCACTGATGAGGTCTAATTGGCCGAACAAGTGGCTAGTCCGGCCCAGAAAACTTGACACTTCGGCTGTTTTCACCTTTTTTTCCCCGTTTAGAAACTTTATATTAGATTTCAAGGCCATTGCTTTTAGAATCTATTCATCTCCACTACAGCTGGTGTTAGTGCCGTGTGGCGGCCGTGAAACGTCACCCCGTGCTTCACTATAGCCAGCTTCTTTAAATTTTCTGGGCTTTTGTGATCGTTGAGCCCATTCTGCGATTTTTGATAATTATTTTAGGGTCACCGATGAAGCCTTATTGGCCGAAAAAAAACCCTAGTGTGGCCCAGAAGTCTTGACACTTCAGGTGTTTTTCATTTCTTTTTCTTTTGTGTGAGTATGTTCATTGATCTTAAAGGTCATTCCTTTTATAATATATTTAAAACTGTTTTTAATAGTTCCAGTCCTTCAGATTAAGTATTGTGTACAGATGAGTTTAAACAGAAAGATGAACTCTTTTTTTCTGTCAAACGAAAATCAACCAGTTTAGGATACTAGTCTTACTGTGATGAGATTTAGTTTCCTTTTTAGCTCACCTGAGCCGAAGGCTCAATGTGAGGTATTGTGATCACTCACCGTCCGTCGTCATCGTCGTCATCGTCGTCCGTCCGTCCGTCCACAATCTTTAAACAACATCTCCTCCTAAACCACTGATTGGAATTTGACCAAACTTCACAGGAATGGTCCTTGGTTGGTCCTCTTTCAAAGTTGTTCAAATGGTTCCGGTCCGTTGCACATCTAGGTCACAGGAGCTAAAAATAGATTTTTTAACTAAAAACTTAAAAAATCTTCTTGTCAGAAACCACCGGACCGATTTCCATATAATTTTGCAGAAATGTTCCTTTGGTGACCTCTACCAAGATTGTTCAAGCCGTTTGGATTCATCAAAACACATGGCCGCCAGGGGGCGGGGCTTATTTTCCCTATATATCAATATAGAAAACTTTAAAAATCTTCTTGTCAGAATCCAATGGACCGATTTCAATATAATTTTGCAGAAATGTTCCTTTGGTGATCCTCTACCAAGATTGTTCAAGCCATTTGGATTCGTCAAAAAACATGGCCGCCAGGGGGTGGGGCTTATTTCTCCTATATATCTATATAGAAAACTTTAAAAATCTTCTTGTCAGAAACCAATCGACCAATTTCAATATAATTTTGCAGAAATGTTTCTTTGGTGATCCTCTACCAAGATTGTTCAAGCCATTTGGATTCGTCAAAAAAACATGGCCGCCAGGGGGGCGGGGCTTATTTTCCCTATGTATCTAAATAGAAAACTTTAAAAATCTTCTTGTCAGAAACCACTGGACCGATTTCATTATAACTTGACAGAAATGTTTCCTTGTTGACCCTCTACCAAGATTGTTCAAGCCGGCATGATTCGTCAAAAAACATGGCCACCAAGGGGTGGGGTTTATTTTTCCTATATATCTATATAGAAAACTTTAAAGATCTTCTCGTAAGAAACCGTTGGGTCGAGTTCATTGTAACTTGGCAGGAATGTTGCTTTGGTGACCCTGTACCAAGATTGTTCAAGCCCTCATGATACATCAAAAAACATGGCCGCCAGGGGGCGGGGCTTATTTTCCATATATATCTGTATAGAAAATTTTAAAATTCTTCTTTTCAGAAACCACCTGACCGATTTCAATATTACTTGGCAGGAATGTTGCTTTGGTGACCCTGTGCCAAGATTGTTCAAGAAATCATGATTCGGCAAAAAACATGGCTGCTAGGGGTTTTCCCTATATATCTAAATAGAAAACTTTAGAAATCTTCTTGTCAGAAACCACTGGACCGATTTCAGTATAACATGCAGGAATGTTTCTTTGGTGGCACTCTACCAAGTTCATTCAAGCTGTCATGATTCGTCAAAAAATATGGCCGTTAGGGGGTGGGGCTTATTTTCCCTATATAGCTATATAAAACACTTCAAAAATCTTTTTGTCAGAAACCACTGGACCAATTTCAATATAACTTGGCAGAAATGTTCCTTTGGTGACCTTCTTTCAAGATTCAGTTCCAGCAGTCATGATGCATGAAAAAAACATAGCCGCTCGGGAGTAGGGCTATAAAATTTATACAAAAATCTTAGAGCAGTGAACTTGGCTGAAACTTCAACAGTAAGTTTGCAAAGCAGTTTGCTCAGGTGAGCGATACAGGACCATCATGGTCCTCTTGTTTTATCTTTTGTGCAGTTTCTGTCCGTACTGATATTTTATCAGGTGTTGATAGACTGGATCCAGTCTCCAGTGACTAAATATTTTTCTTATAATCCTGTTTGGTAATGCACTAACAATAAAACCAAAATAATATCATGATTATAAAGGCTGGTCACTAGACTAGTCTAAAATGATATCATGACTATAAAGGCTGGTCACTAGACTAGTCTAGTGACCAGCCTTTATAGTCATGATATCATTTTGGTTTTATTTTAATGGATCAAACAAGATTATTAGAATAATGAATATTTAGTCACTGGAGACTGGAGCCAGTCTAAGGTATGGACACAGTTCAGTATGTATATTAACACGTGTGCATGCACTATAAGTAATCAGTCCAAACCATACACATAACAACAGCGTTGAAAGTAATTTGATACTTGTAAGGTAGACTGGCTCCAGTCTCTAGTGACAAAATATTTTTTTCTTATAATCTGTTTAATAATCCACTAAAATAAAACCAAAGTAATATCATGACTATAAAGGCTGGTCTCTAGTGACCAGCCTTAATAGTCATGATAGTTTTTTTTTTTTTTTTTTTTTTTTTTTTTTATTTTAGTGGATTATCAAATAGAATTATGAGAAAACTATTTAGTCACGGGAGACTGGAGCCAGTCTACTTGTAAAGTAACAGTTGTCACTCGCTCTCAGATAATGGATACATCATGTAATAGACTTACACATTTTTTTTAACAGTTGTCACTCGCTCTAAGATAATGGATACATCATGTAATAGACTTACACATTTTTTTTTTTGTTTTAGTAACTTCTTTATAACTTACCCAAGCCAATGACCCTTTAAGATTTTAGCAACCCCTTGTCAAGAATTTGACAATAAAATACTCCACTATATTGTCTCCTGTTAAAGAAGTTATTTTTGCAAGCCAAATTCATACTCAGAGATTAATTCTGAGTGTTGATGGAAACATTAAGAAAGCATTTCAGGACGTTTATGATACCGATAGCCCTGCTTAAGAAGCTTAGCAAATAAAGGTGTGTTACGATCAAAATAATGGGCGCGGTCCATCAGGCCAGCGAAATGGCTGATTATGTCTCTGTGGCAGAGCTGCTGAAGACTTGAGGCAAAGACAACCGGACCGGGTAGATATCCTACAAACTTGGACGTGAACTGGGACGTAAAACGTCAACTTAACTCAAATTTCAAAATAGACATTACTTTAAGCATTGTTCATTTTTGAGTCAGAGGTGCATTTTTCGGCCACTAACACTGTTCTATTTGCTGACTGAAATTTGATACCTGGCTTGCAAATCTAAACATTAAAAGCCAGCACTGCATAAACAGAGAACAGTTAGGCCAAATAACATGTTAAGATAAAAGTAGGTAGGGTAGGTTGGAACTAGGTAGGATAGGTTGGAACTCTTATTTTCTTTTACATTTTTTTTATGTTGGATTATACCATAATTACCATATATATTTGGACTTAGCACCATAATTCATATTTTACCAAGTCTGAGTGACTGTCCTTTGATGTATATATGGCAAACAGTTAGATCCTGATCAAACTGTTTGATCTGAGTCTACACTGTTTGTTCATATCTACTTGTCCGATTTCTTAGCATAAATATTTTATCTCAGTAACACCTTTTTCTTTTTTGAGGAAACATAAAAAAAAAAAAAAAAATGCTAGGTTTCATCAGGAAAACGCACGTTTTTTTTTTTTTTTTTTTACTTGGCAGTAGAGTTAAGGTCGGCAACCGTAAGGGGATTTGTTACACTTAGTAGATTTCCATAAGAGAGACAATCTTTGTGACTTCCGTTTGCTTTCCTGCACACCACATCCTTCTGAAAAGGTCTACTCTAAAAGAAAGAAATTTTGCCCCCGAGTAGATCCCTTTTCAGAAGAGAGGCAAGAACGTCCGACAGAGTTACCTCCTCTGAACGTGTATTCACCCCCCTTAAATAAACAAACTGACTACAACGCACTTATGCTCAATAAATAAACTGCATCAATATTTACAATCTGTCATAAATGAGCCATCGCACGACAAAACCTACAAAAAGACCTGTGTGACCAGCAAAGACTCAGATCAGCTTGTATATCCACTCAGTATAGCAAATGTTCTCTTTCATACCCCTTTAGATAGCCCGGAAGCTGTAGAAGGCACATGCGGTCAGCAAAGACTCTGATCAGACTGCGCGGATGCGCAGGCTAATCTGAGTCTTCGCTGGTCGCGCAAGTCTCATTGTAGGTTTTATCGTGCTCTGGCTCATTAATTCATAGCTGTGTTTGATTTGCCGATTTAGGGCAAAACTCTTTATCGAGTGAAATACCGGGTATTACCGTATATCCTTTAGAACGGCCGAGGGTTTTGAAAAATGCAGCCAAAAGGAGGGTAAGGTTGAATATTTACCTCTGGAATCCAACATAAGCAGCTGATCAAACACAGATTACTTGAAAACGAAAATAGATATGTTGTTTTTCACAATCAAACACTACCAAAAAGTTTGCACTCACGAAAGGTCATAGCGAAGGGGTCACGGTGGGAAAATGTATGCGCATGGTATTTTTATTATTATTATTATTATTATTTGCGATTTGATTCCACATGTTTTCCTCTCTTCTCTCTCTCTCTGTCCCTCCCTTTTCTTTTGCTTTTTCTTGCGCATTTCGTATGGTGGGCCAATTTGAGCCGCACTTGATAGGTGTTGGCAGGGATGCATTACGAAGGGACAAAGGTACACCGAACTTTTTTGGTCCGAAAACTGACCATTTTTTCTTACTTTGGAAGCCTTTCAGTTTTTCTACTGCTGTGACCTTGAAAATTAGGTCAAACGTACCAAAATCTAATCAGTTCTTTATGTCCTTTTTATATATCCATGAAAATTTGGTAATAATTGGCATGAAAATTTGGTAACACTGATTCATAAGCTATTGTGCAGACAAGAAAGTGTGACAGTTTTTCATTTTTTTTTTCGAAAGGATATATTGCATCATTTTAGCATACTTTTATCATTATTAGAAACTCTTTGAAAGTTCCTCTGCACACGAAATGGCAAGACTCAAGTACCGTAATAACCCTAAGTATTGGGACAGACAGGACTTAGCCTTCTGTGGCGTCTGACAGGATCTACACTGTTTGCCACTCGTTCAGCAATATTTTGAATACATCACCAGATAACTAAATGGACATTCAACATGTTCAAATCATAGGACCAGTATAGTAAGGAGACAGCCTGCCCCAATTGTTAATATCACGCTCCCGAAATGAGCTGGTAGTGATTATAAATACATTGCACAGTATCATTTTTTCTGAGCTTTCTTTCGTGCATTACAGACTGAATCGAAGCCCAGTTTCACAGTCGTTTCTTTGAGTTAAGTCATATCTTAACTTAAGGTCCAAAATTTGAACATATCAAATGAGGCATTTAAAGTCAACTAAAATGAACACTTTTTTGTGTTTATGCAACAGACGGCATTGAAGGACAGCTTGTATAGATTTTATTTATGTATTTGTTTCATCGTTGAAAAAGCAGCTTTTAAAAGAATGGGAAAACGCAAAATTTGCTTTGCAAATCTCAGTCTGGTTAAGGTCGACTTTAACTGAACCGCCTTTCAACCTTGCAGATCAAAACAAATATCTTAACGTTTGCAAACAGTAGAGATCCCGATGAGACGGCTCATGATGAGCCATCTCATCAGGATCTATAGTGTTTGCCGTGATGGTTGTTTTTTTTTATTTCGTACTGGGATCCTAATTTACAACAGTGGACATGCCCCAAATCTAGAGATGGAAGAGTCAACTCGAGAAACTCAGGGGTGAAAGAGTTAAAAAAGAATGATTGTGAAATTAGACCCAGGGCTATGAGCTGGTTTATATTTATTTTCAGGGTACCTAGACAATGTCCAACGTGAAGGCGATTATCTCATCCTCATTCACTGCCCTGAGATGTATGACCTCACCATGGCTAGTAAGTAGTGTTTTAGTATGTTCTTATTTTAATGCAAATAGATGGCTCTGTTGCCATATTATTCATTTTAACGCCTAGTGGCTAGGCTACGCGCCCACGAGAAGGAATCGTTCTAAGAACTGATAAGGGAACTATCTGGTATGTCGTCCCATTAGACAAGAGATGGACCATTGATCAGAAATAGATAACAGAACATATGCTAGGAAACAAAAGATCCCAATCAACACGTGTAGCAGCTTCATTCACTGCATAAATATGTCTTAACGTGCTTAATTAATACCTGAACTTTTCCTTGTTTCCCGATATTATGTAGTGAAATGCAATGACTTTCATAGCACTAGTTAACGCTTGCTGGGTAAAAAATTCAGCAGACAACATTTTGAAATATATTTCTTATTTTTCCTAATAAAAAAAATATCATCAGTTTGTCGTCTGCTGAATCTGCCCATAGTATGGTAAGTGTTAAGCGGGATATCAAGGTAAAAAAATACTTATTTATTCACAAAACATATGTTGTAGTACTCATTGAAATACCCACAACATATGCTTTGTTTGTGTGTGAAGAAATGAGAAAACTATGATTTTCTGCTGGTAAAGACACTATTACTTTCTAGACTTACTGTTTAAATCTGTCTAGGTGTGTTTGCACTATGCGCTTGCACCCGTCTTAATTAGCTTACAAAACCATTTGATGCTGTATTCAAGAATATTTACTGACGAACAGTGAGGGCCTTGGTAAGACTGGATAGATACGTAGGCTGATCTGGGTCTTCACTGTTTCCGTGCTAAATATAAGAGCCATGACGTCAGAAAACGTACCTTCGGACATGTGCGTCAGTTTGCACAGTCTGTTCAGAATCTTCACTGGTCGCATTTTGGATAGCCAAGGATGTAAAAAGTTACTTCATGCGGACAATGAGAACTCTCATCAGACAGCGCGGATGCGCGATGAATTTCGTTGGACACACGTCAGACGGTACGTTTTTCTCACGTTGTGGATCATAAAATGCCTTATTTGCTATAACAGACGAGAGAGGAATTCGTCTTGCAATGAGAATTTAATTACCGCCAAGAACGACTTGTGTAATTGTTTCTATTTTGTTTATTTCTTAGGGGAATTTCCGATAAAATATAATTATCCTTTCTTAAGCAACTGAGAAATATTTGTATGAGTTTTAATTTCGAGTTCCAATGATTTCTTGTGACAGGTGCTTAATGGAATAGTTTTAGCTCGCCTTTCTATAGGCTGAGTGATATTTTGCATGGCGCGGCTTAGATGACAGCAAATGGTCATTTGTCGTCCGCAAAGACGTCAGCTTAGCAATAGAGTTACAGTCAAACCTGTGTTAAGCAAGCACATATGGGAAAGCCAAAAATTTATTGCTAAAGACAGGTGCTTGCTTAATACAGATAGATTTCCAGTAGTATAGGCTGCCACTATGGGGTATAGTGGCAGCCTATACTACTATTTCCACTTCTTTGCCCTTAATGGGATCGGAAATAGTGGCCTTTTAAGGCAGGTGATTACTCAATACAGGTGGCCTTAAGGACAGATTCGACTGTATACGCCTATACGACTAATGGATTGAAGTGCGACACACTGAAAATTTCCCTTTTATCTTACTCTTGGGTTACCCGATTTCTATTCCCAGGATTCTTTATCTAGGCCCAGTTGTTCAAAGCTAACGACACCGTTAGTTAACGATTCGTTAAAATTTTCATCGAGTGGTACGCAAATATGCTGAAATTTTTTGCTGAAAAAATGTGAGTAGCTTTTGCAGTGCAAAAGCTACTCACATTTTTTCAGCAAAAAATATCAGAATATTGTATATTGAATCTGCTAAAACAGTTAACGAAATGACCCTTAACGAGCTCGTTAAGCTAACGACGCTTTGAACAACTGGGTCCTGGTGTACAAGAATATAAGAAGAATCTTTTATGGGTGGTTGGTACGTAGGCCTATAGAAAAATCCGTCCTAAGGGTCATTGTCTTGCATCACGAGGCTTTGTCGAGTGATGCCAGACAATGCTTCCAAAAGACGACTTTTTCTATTTACACCGAACACAACAGATTCTTTTTCTTGCATACCTTTCAATAATTTCCAGTGTTTGTTGATCTTGTTTCAGTGTTTGTTGATCTTGTTTCATTGATTTTAAAGCAGTACTTCCTCTAATACACAATAAAGTTGACATACGTCGTTGCCGTTATTCGTCAAACCCCGATAACGTCACCATAACAATGCAACAACCAACGCATTGATCGACCACACGCGGTTTTTCCTTTTTATCTGGATAGGGTGGGTAGGATAGGAATTACTGTTCCCAGTGAAAACCTCGGATTTCTTTAACTGATATGCAAGAATATAAGAATCTGTCATTGGTGTGAGGGTAAGATAGAATAATCCGTCACGAGGGTCTCTGTCTGACATCACAAGACTTGCCGAAAGATGCATGCCAGATTGTGATCCCAAAAGATGGCTTTTTCTGTCTATCCCTCACACCTATCTAAGATTTTTTTTCTTGCATACCTTTCATTTCTGAGCTTGGATTTTTAATAATTCAGTCACTTTTTGACGTCCGCCATATTATGGTACCATTCCTGTGTCGTTACTTCAGTAGCGTGAACCTTGATGTGTCATTACTTTCAGTGGCGTGAACCTTAACGATGGCGCACGTGATGTCCTATACAACCAGTGTAAATCAAACACGTGAAAATTCTCGTTTTTTTTTTTTTTTTTTCTATGACGGGTAGGATAACCTGGGTAGGATAAATAGAATCCATGGTTGATGATCAGTGGGGACAGGAAAATCCTAACCCGCGGGCCCAACGCTCCAGCGGGAAACGAAGCTTGCCGAATTTCTCTCCGGAGCGATGGATTGAGGGTCGTTACTGAAAATCAGTGCTCGATTAATTTTTTACATGCCGTCAAGAAAACAGTGCCCTCTTCTCTCGTTTCTCACACGGAAATGCCGACACAAAATGGCGAAAATTAAACAAAAATCAACAAAACCAACTAATTTTGTCACCAAAATATTCCTTTTATTTCAACTAAGACAATACTTACTCACACCTGATGTTTTTGTTTACAAATAAAGAGGTTATTGGCGTTTGAAAATTGCCGTTTCACAATCTAACGCCTCAAACGTAGAAACCCGACACCATCCGATAATAATTTGGAACGTCGCGTCGCGTGAGAGCTCTCCTGTATATAGCAACGCTTTCCACATGGGCACTGATACGGGATCGATTTGCCGCTGACAAGAAAGCACGGGGATTGCCTGACCCCTTTGCATGGGTATGTCAGAAAAGAACTTCTATCCCAGGGTAAAATCCAGGATATCCTTGTCTAGTGTGCAAGATAAGATTTGTATCGCGGAAAACCTTGTCTGGAAAGTAGGAATGATGCTATCTAGCTTCCTGAAGACGATGTTGTTTATTAAACCGATGTTCTACATGTACTAAGGTGGCGGTTCTCATATTGTTCATTCTCTTTTCTACTTTATGGCCTGCAGTCCTGTTTGACGCCTTGTTCTTGTGTGCTCTGTCCTATTTAGCTTTCTGGGCCCAGTTGTTCAAAGCTAACGACGTCGTTAGTTAACGATTCGTTAAAATTTAAATCGAGTGATACGCAAATATGCTGAAATTTTTTGCTGAAAAAATGTGAGTAGCTTTTGCAGTGCAAAAGCTACTCACATTTTTTCAGCAAAAAATATCAGAATATTGTATATTGAATCCACTAAAACAGTTAACGAAATGACCCTTAACGAGCTCGTTAAGCTAACGACGCTTTGAACAGCTGGGCCCTGGTCGCCTTAACTTGGGAAAAAAGAGCTAATCGCTTGGCTAGTCATTGAGCTATATGATCTTATTGTGGCGGTTCCTGATAGTTTACTCTTCCTCTTGCTGTTGGAGGCATCCGGCGATCTGTGATTGTGGCACTACCCGATTTGTTTTTATTAATTTTGTTCACCAAGATTTTTCGTACCTTCAAGCAAGTATTCTTTCTTTTAGCTTAATATAAGACAAAAGAAGAAGAGAAAACTAAAGAAACATCTGTCACGTGAGTGCCTCGTGTGTCTTGTTTTCTATAGTGCCCTGAGTCTTGTTTTCTATAGTGCCCTGTTTATTTTGATTCTTGATGTGGGAGATAAGAATAATTAGGAAGCAGTTGAATAGCAATTGGACAAAGATTGATTTTTACATCTTGTAGAGGCTCAGGGATGAGTCTTGTTTCCAAGTCAATTATTCCAGAGATTAAAGAATCACAATAACATCAAGCGAGCTTTGGCATTGTCAATGTTTTCTAGCATATATAAAGATCATAAAGACAAAAACCTTTTGATTTCGGTCATTTTGCGGTCGAAATTATGTACAGCGTGAGCTCTTTGTAAAATTAGATTCGCTTGGCATGCTGGGTAAAAATTCAGCAGACGACATATTAAAATATTTTTCTTATTTTCCCCAGAAAACAGAATCAAGTTGAAACAATTTGCATGAAATGTCAAAGCCTGTTGTGTTGGAGAAATAAGGGAAAAATGCCAATTTGTCTTCTGCTGAATTAGCCCCGAGAGTTGGTGTTTGTAAAGCTGAAGTACAGTCCTAAAGAGTTGGAAAATACAGACAAATCATGAGGCTAATGGACAACCATCCTCCTTATGCTTCTCGTTTCACTGAATTTGTATATTTTCATGATCAATCACGGTCCGTTTCCAACTTTAGATGTTTCTGGTACCTCAAGAGTTAAACAAATGAAACTTGATACCTGATGACAAACTTATGTAAAATACATATTTCCATACCATCGATCTCGATTGTTTATCATATCGATAATTATTTTCCTATTTGTTCACGAAAATATTTGCCTTTTTTCCTTATTTATTTACGAACACATGTTTTGTGGTACTCATTAGAAGCGTAGCTAGAACTTATAACGTCAGCTGTAGGGAAGATAAAATTAATACATTCTGAAAAGATGGATCCTAGTAAGTACATGCAGAGGCTTATAATTACAGTTGACTCTCGTTATCTCGACCTCGCTTATCTCGAATAATCGCTTATCTCGAAGTGAAAGTCTGGTCCCTGTTTTACCATGGAAATCTATCAACAGGTAACAAAATATTGTGGAAAAGAGAAAGGAGCAATTTCTCCTCTTTTCCACAATATTTTCAATATATCTCTAAATCAAGGAGTCAAATTACATATACATTTGTGAAATGTGATTGTTAGATTTATTTTTTTTCCTCAATTCTGTAAATCTAATGTCAAGATACGGATATCTCGAAGAATTTCAGAGTCCCTTGGACATCGAGATAACGAGAGGCGACTGTATACAAACGAGGCTATCAGCTCCCTATTATACATGTGCAACATGTAGTGTGCGGGTTCCTATCATCTGATTGGCTGCTGACTGAGAGTTTATCAGGAATACAATCTAGTCCTCCTAGAGAAACTGGAATGATAATAGCTTTCATCTCTGCAGGACTTCATTAAATGTTTACAGAAACAATAATTACACATGTCAGTTGCACAGTCAAAGAAAAAAGATCAACATGCGACATTTTGAAATATTTTCCTGATTTGTTCCAGAAAACAGGGTTTGACATTTCATGCAAACATTTTTTTTTTGGTATAAGTAGAAAAAAATATTATCAAATTGTCGTCTGCTGAATTTGCCCAGAGAGTGGTTAAGGTTCAATCATATCTTAATCGGCACTTGCAGCAAGGGTTATATAAACACATTAATGCCAATCACTGCTTGAGTCAGGTAGCCAGTGAAATGGCACTTTCCTCCTGTAAGTCGTTACAAGGCTCATAGCCCTGTTAGTAGAATTATAAGCCTCTGATACATGTCAATAAACGAAAATATCACACCCGACTTTATTGAGTCTATTTATGAACAGTAATTTACATGTAAATACCTCCCACTAGAAGTAAAATGATGAAACGATGGAATGCTTGAGGTGAATAAAAATTTCAGAGTATCATGCTGTACAATTTTAGGTCCATCTGTAGTGTCTCAGCTCGTGAAGGAGGTAGGAGATAAAGCGAGCAAGCTTGAAGAAAAATACAAGTCAATGCTCGTTGGGACCAGTGTATGTATCAATTAGTACTCGAACATTGCTGTTGTAGTACGCATGTCGTATTTTTGGTAATGCGTAATCCACCATTGATGTGTGCATGCCGTATGCTTTTTTTTTTTTTGTAGTGTTGTAATGAACCACTGATATGTGCATGCGTGTTTATAGTGATTGTGATCTCCCTAAAAGTTTTGTCATGGTAGCATGTTGTTAGTTTTGCTTTTTAACTGTACGGCTGGAGCAACGTCTTCCTTTGAAATGAACAGAAATTCAACCGAAATGTTTAGGACATGAACAGCGGGGGAAGATACCGCTTTACACAGTTTTGTCAGGTGATTTCTTAGACAGACTCCACATGTACAGGTGGACTGGATTCTCACATTTCGTACATTATAGGGAAGGTTAGTTAGAAATATAGAAGAAAGCAAGGCTACATTAAAGTGCAAGAAATGGTTTGCATTTCTCTGGCCACAGCTGCAATGAAATCAATATTATGGTCACTGCGCGTGTATGGTGGGGGTATTTTTGTACACCTATATGCAGTTATCACACCGGTAGTTGTAATCGCAGTTCTAGGAAAACAACAGTTAAGTGTTACAAAACGACGCATGTTTCAAAATCAGCGTACTCTGATCGCCACCATTACTGTTCTTCAAAAAGTTTGTTCTGCAGTAATTTGTAAAATTGTTGGAGCTAAATGCATGTGTATGGATCGCTTTTATAGAGAGGGTGCAGTAATAGACATCCATCTGACGGTCTACTGTAAAGTTTCAACGTCAGCGCTAAAGGTAAATATTTTGAAGACCTCGTAGAAATGTTAACTTGTTAGAGTTTTCATATAGACAATATGAAGAGGTAAATCTAATTGCTTTGCGATGCCTTTTTTGCGATGTACGATTTCTTTGATGGGACAAGGCACTCAAGATAAAAAAAAATGATTGTTAGGTTAGAGGATAAAGATGCTGAAGTAAAGAGACGGACGAATTGTAAACAACTATGTGCTTTATGCGGCAAACGAATGCCCACACTTTTCTGCACATCTGCTCAGTCTGGTCTGAAGGTTTGCTGTTCGCACATAATATCTAGATGTTGCCATACCAACAATCAGTAAAACACCTTGCTAAAAGTTGTCTCCGACGCATTTGTGGACAGCGAAGATCTAGGTCTTGGGCATCTGTACAGTCAATCAGGGCCTATTCTATCCGATTACTGAATACAGTCGACTCTCGTTATCTCGAACTCGATCATCTTGAATAACCGCTTATCTCGAAGAGAAAATCTGGCCCTTGTTTTAACACAGAGATCTACCAACAGGCAACAACAAAATATTGTGGAAAAAAGGAGAAATTGCTCCTTAGGAGCAATTTCTCCTTTTTTCCACAATATTTTCAGTATGTCTCTAACTTCGGAGTCAAATTAAAGATTCATTCTGTTAAAGGTGGTTTTTCGATTAATTGTTTTCCTCAGTTCCGCAAATCTGATATGCCGAAGTACGGATATCTCGAAGTGTTTCATAGAGTCCCTTTGATTCCGAGCTAACGAGAGTCGTCTGTAATTGAATACAGTCGACTCTCGTTATCTCGACCTCGCTTATCTCGAATAATTGCTTACCTCGAAGTGAAAAAACAGTCTGATCAGTCTTCGTAGTTGGCATGAAGAAACATGGTATCTGACTATCCAAAATACTCCCAGTGATGAGCCTGATCAGACTGACCTGATACTTCACTGGGCGCATGTGTGGGGAGGTACGTTTCCTGACTGTGGCTCATAGTTCTAGACAAGAAGGAGTACAGTCGACTCTCGTTATCTCGAATTCCAAGGGACTCTCTGAAATACTTCGAGATATCCGTACCTCGTCATATCAGATTTGCAGAATTGAGGAAAAAATAATTAGAAAAAACACACTTAACAAATATATGTGTAACTGGACTCTTGAAGTTAGAGATATATTGAAAATATTGTGGAAGAGAGGAGAAATTGCTCCTTAGGAGCAATTTCTCCTCTTTTCCACAATATTTTTTACCTGTTGTTAGATTTTCATGTTTAGGCACTGACCAGATTTCCACTTCGAGATAAGCGGTTATTCGAGATAAGCGAGGTCGAGATAACGAGAGTCAACTGTATCGTTTGAATATTTTTCTTATTTATCCACGAGAATGCGTGTTGTGGATACTCATTAGAAACGCCTCGACGAGGCGCTCCATATGAGTGCCACAACATAGGTTTTCGTGCAGAAATAAGAAAAAATAGCAATTCGTTTTGGTTGACAGAAAGCGCTTTGAGTTATGATGCTGATGAGGGGTTTCGCTGTCCGCATATACCCACAAAGATCCTTTTACGTATGTACGGTGCAGTTGATTTATGCTGCGCGGGTGCGTATATTGGTTATGCCTTTGATGTTCGCGCATGACAGTATAAAGATCTTGATATGATCCCCTCACACACACACAATGAACAAACGCGCACACACGAAGTGGGTGAAAATACCTCCCCCCCCCCCCTCGCACACACAGCCACACACACACAACCACACACACACACACACACACACACACACACACACACACACACGAACTGTTTGAAAACACACACACACACGCACGCACGCACATACGCACACACACGGTTGAAAACATACGCACTCACATGCTTTTTGAGGCGGTAACTTAAGACTTGTTTATCTCCCTTAAATTACTTGATCGGAATCGGGCATTATGTCATTGGGAGGCGCGGCTAAATTTAGAACTTAATATAAAGATAAATAAATAAATTACAGGAAAATCTGGAAGAAACCATTCCATAGGGAAATGGTCTGGGAGAAAGTACTTCAGGGTACTGTGTACGACAGATATGTTGTACAGTTGACTTTCGTTATCTCGACCTCGCTTATCTCGAATAACTGCTTATCTCGAAGTGGAAATCAGATCCCTGCCTAAACATGAAAATCTAACAACAGGTAAAAAATATTGTGGAAGAGAGGAGAAATTGCTCCTAATTTCTCCTCTTTTCCACAATATTTTCAATATATCTCTAACTTCAAGAGTCCATTTACACATATATTTGTTAAATATGGATTTTCGAATTATTTATTCCTCAATTCTGCAAATCTGATATGTCGAGGTACGGGTATCTCGAAGTATTTCAGAGAGTCCCTTGGAATTCGAGATAACGAGAATCGACTGTACTTTGTGAATCATGCGATGCCCTTGTTTGTCTCAATCTGAGTGCAGCGACCACTGTTTTAATGCACTTGTATGGATTATATGGAAAAAGGCAAGAGATGCGTTCTCTCGCCGGGCTTCCAGTGTTGGTTACTGCAGTCCAGCAGTTTGCTAACATTACTGGTGTTTTGCCAACACCTGCAAATCCAACGGGTGGCAGTCATTCTATTTTACAATTTAAACTTTGCATCACGAAAACACACCTATATAATTTTGACCCCCATATACCCCACTTTTATATAGTAAAACTGGGGTTTACAGGGGTGTACATTATTTTTCATATTTCTGCTCAAAACAAAACATAGATTGTGGGTACTCGTTAGAACCGCCGTATCGAGTCGGTTCTAACGAGTACCTACAATCTATGTTTTGTGCAGAAATAAGAAAAATATCAGAGTTTTTCATTTTGAAAATGTTCATTTTTTGGTGGTAAAATTCTCAATATATTTGAATAGGCGTGTTTTCGTAATGGAGTGAATAACTTCCGAACTGCAGCTGCCTACTCCACAAGCATCTTGAACGCAGCTTCTTTGGTTTCTATAAGTGCTAGAGAAAGGTCCCGGCGGAGAAAATCAAGTGTCTTTGACGAATTAAAGACAGTATAAGGGTTACCTAAGAATTTTTATTGTAGGCCCTGCTATGGCGGACAGACTGATTAGGGACAAACAAAAGGAAGTGATTGAATTGGAGGAAAAGTACAAGACAAAGTTACAGGAGTCGCACGTTCATGTACGTATTGGATATAACGTTCATTTACAATATCTTTCTTTATTGTCCTGATATGAGAAACATGATTTTTCATTCTAGGTCCCGCTGTAATGGATAACTTGCTAAGGGAATTGGCGGGGAACGTCACCAAACTTGAGGAAAAATACAAAGCATTGTTAAAAGGGTCTCATGTATGTATAAAGATACCAGATCCCAGCCAAGTAGTAAACCATGTAAAAGCTAGCCTCTGTTGTATATGTTTGCCAGTGTTGTAAAATGTCGAATTCCCTAAGAGATTAGCCTTGTCAAGTTAGAAATCTGTTATCGCTAGTCCGAACAGGGCCCAGCTTTACAATCATTCCGTAGAGTTGAAATACATGTATACCTTAAGTATATCTTAAGTTAAGGTCCGAAATTTTGACATACATCATGTGGTTTTTGAAGTAGGTTGAAGTGAATTTTTGTGTTCAATAGATGGTCTAGAAATACATTTTTTGGCACCATCATTAAAATCAGATTTTACGTGAAAGCGCAAACATATGCATTGCAAATTTCAGTCCTTAAATTTTCAGTCTTTCTTAAGTTGGGGTATGATTGTAAAGATGGGCCCAGGACTCAGATCATACAAGATGAAATGGATCTGCACTTGTGATAAATGCCATAATGGCCGTGTTAACCCTCAAAGCGCTAAACAAAATTGTTGCAGACGACATTCAATTTATCTTTATATTTTTCAGAGAAAATAAGACTTGGTATTTCATGTTGATCGTCTAAACGAAAAAAAAAAAAAAAAAGAAAAAAAAAAAAGAATAAAAAGTCAAAAAATTATCTTCTGCAGTTGTGACTAGCACTGTCGGGGTTAATATGACGCGGTATATTGGCATTTGTGTAATCAGTTTTATAGATAGTCCTTACTTCCTTGCTTCTGTCCCCTTATTTGTCTTCAGTCCTAACTACTCGGCATATTTTCCTCAGCAAAAACACTATAGCATGTTTGTGTAGCGCGCCTGTCACATGTACGTTGTCGTAAATCTTGCGAAAGGTGCATGAGAAGAGCAAAGAACAGACTTTCTTATATCTCGTTCAACTCTCACGAGAACATGTAAATGTTATTTAGGTAAAAAATAGGGTTTAAGCTATAATACAAACTAAAGATGTTTAAGGGGACGACTCACGTGGTGGGCATGTATACACTTTCAGGGGTGGCAACTCTGTCAAACGTGTTTGCCCCCAGGGCTTGATATGTAGAGTGCTAACAGGAAGTCACCCTTATGACAGAAAATCTGCCCTTGTGGCAGAAAATCTCTTCAATAGATATAACGAACGTATAAGCTGGCGCAGTCGAGTAGTTAGTATCCTTTTTATATCGCATAGATCGTAGCTGTTTTGATATATGCTAGATTTGAAAACTGGGTAAGACCAGAACAAAACCTTCATAATTGTACCGTATATGCCTTAACCCCTTTCCGTTACTGACCAAAACTTTTAACAGGTCCATTTAACTAACTGTTCAAGTGTTAAAAACCTCTGGATGAGTAGCAAACAGTGTAGACACAGATCAGATGCCGCGTTCTGCAGCGTCTGAACAGTCTACACTGTTAGCACAAGCTTGTCTCTTCGAATGCTTATGGTAAATACGATAGCCACGTAAAGTTAAGGCTATGCAACATGCACATCCTCGCAGCCTTCCCAGTCAGCATTCTACGTAAATCTATATCGGGCCGTCATCGGCCCGTCAGGGTAGCTGACGGGCCGATGACGGCCCGATGTAGATTTATGTAGAATGCTAGCTGGGTATGTTCGGACACACATTTATGAAACTTTGAAATAATAGTAAACTAGAGAGGTCCGGCCGAGGCTGTAAGGTTGTGCAAGCTGGTAAGGTCTTCACTATTCACATATTACTTTACCCAGTTCATTTATAGTAAACTGTTTATTTTATATGTGTTGTTCACTAGTAGAATGCTATGTGTTAAACGTGTACCTGAACGATTTACAACAAGGACGACTGCGTTCTTTCTTTCTTTCTTACATGTGTAGGTAACCACAATTATCCAATTCACTGAATCAGGCCAAAGTTCCTTTAACATATTCCTGTCACTCACTACTTGACTGAAAAGTGATGAGACAATAAGCTTCAGTTAGTCAATCCCTAAATCCATAGATTTTGAGAAAACGGTCCTTTTAATGAAACGAAACGAAAATAGCAAGACTCGGGTTTTATTGAGCTGTTCATGGACAACATGCCTTCAAGCACCGGCTTGAGATATAATGCATGTCTGAACCCATTGATCTCCAAATCTAGTAGAAAGTTTAAACTATCATGGTGAAATACGGGGACATCACGAAAACATGCCTATATAATTTTGACCCCCTAAAACCCCGCTTTTATATTGTAAAACTGGGGTTTACAGGGGTATACATTATTTTTCTTATTTCTGTTCACTCGCCGAGGCGGTTCTAGCGAGTACCCACAATCTATGTTTTTGAGCAGAAATATGAAAAATACCAGAATTTTTTTATCTGTAAATTTTCAGTTTTTGGTGGTAAAATTTTCAGTATATTTGAATAGGCATGTTTTCGTGATGAGACTTTCACGACACTTAACACATTTAGTCTAGAGACTTCCAAAAGGGTAATTGGTAAACAGTGCAGAGACAGATCAGACACCACAGAATGTCGTGTCTGATCTGGGTCTGCACTATTTGCAAGTAGTTTAACCACTGTTTCTGTAGGAATATCTAAACACATATCTGAATTGAAATTCGACACTTCCAATATGTAATGTGGGGGTGGGGAGTTTATTCAGTCTAAAATAGGTTAACACCAGCTGTAGTGAAGGTATCTAAATCTGAGAAAATTGTTGATCCTACTCTTACCTATATTTCTGCATTTTTTCCTCGTAAAAATAATATACTTTAAGCTGATATTTCACTTTTTCATAAAAAGAATAGCATGTGCTAAAATGATTGATAAATGTCCACTGTTGCTTTTAAGTTATTTTGATGTATCGCCTGTAATAACCTTTGCGTGATGTTTAATTTTTGTTTGTTCAGCTTAATATCTAAATAAAATTGCATTAAAAGCAGGAAATCTTATAACGAAATTTCTAAAGAAAAACCAATACCGATTATTAAGTTACCATAGGAACGAAACTAAGCTTTTTATGTTTCTCATACGTCACGTTTAATTTAATAGCACACAGCTGTCATAATCTGGATGAGATTTATTAAACCAATTTATACCTCATTGTGTGCGAAATCAGGGTCAGTCTCTTTGTTGATAATATGAACATACGCAATGCCTATAGGCGAGCTCGCAATGCACTATGCTTTGAAAAACCACATTTTGCAGTTACATGGATGATATTAAAGCCAAAAATCGTCCAAAAAATCAAAGTATAAGACCCAAGCTATACCGTTAAAATTTTGGTACCGGATTCTGGTACCGGGTTTTCCCAGTTGGTCCCATCAAATATAAATAGATCTGCCACATTAATTGCGAACCCGAAAAACTGCAAACAAAATGTTTATTTCTGTTTTGGTTTAACGGCATGTGCTGTACCAGAGAGCTTGCTCGAGCAGGCCTTCGGCCTGCGCCGCATGTGGCCTTAAGGATACAGTGGCGGTTAAGATATGATTTTAAAGCATTTCTTTTACATTTCTATAGAATTGTGTTCCTCATTAGAATGTGAAATATATATATACAACAACAACAAATTTCTACTTTAATTTTATAGTTGTTACTTGTAAAAAACGGTAGTTGCTAATTTTGTTTTCTTTACCAACATTTCCATTAAAATGGCAATGGCTATAAAATTATCCACAGTTGCCAGTCAGTTGCTCTTCATTCATAATCACCGCTGAATGACCATAACATTTTATGGCTCTTTAGGGGTCTTTGCTTTGATACTGAATCAACAATTATGTTGACAAAGCTGTATTGGCATATTTTACTTACCATCTTTCACTTACTAGGTTCAGATAAAAAACAATGAAGTCATTTAAAAGTATAAAATCTGAGCTTAAAAATGATACATAACATGATTGTTACTGCTTGGAAAAAGTCTTAAAAATGGGTATAAACATAGTTGGGGTCATTTGGATGAGCTATATCCTTAAATTAACTGACATTCAGCAAGAGAATATATTTTTCGGAGTAGCTTTTATGAATATCCTCCACATGTTTTCATGGAGAAGTAAGAAAAAAACATCTGGTTATCTATCCTATCTAGATATATGCAGTCCTCTACATTCCCATTGGACCCATTATATAAAATTATATAAAATAAATATGGAAAAAAGCAGACAATTTATTAATAAGTATAAAAGATCGAAAGAAATAACAGAACAAACTGAAATATGATTTAAAAGCTGTCAAATTCTGAGTGTTCATTCAATAATGTATACCCTACATAGCTTTAAAACAACTATTTATTATGGGGAAACATGTTGTACATATTATTAACACTTGTTAATGAAATGGTCAGCGTATATCTGGGTGCTCTTTTCCCCTCTAAACGCTGTATATTTGTAATGTAAACTTTAAGTGAATTCAGCTGCAAACAGGATAAACAGAACAATGCATGTTACAGCATACGAAATGAATAAATAAGCACCGTAAAATAACCTAGAACAGATGTTGCTTAGCAACTTCTGTCCAAGGTAATTTCACGGTGCATATTTAATAATTTCTTTCATTTACTTACAGAATATTTTAAGAATTTGATATTGTTAACAAACTATTATCAGTCCAGTTCAGTTTAGACTCTCTAGGGTTCGTCATGAAATCTTTATTAGCTACTTATATCAACCATTCTTACTAAACGCATTAACCGTCGTCATAATTGTGATTTAAAAAAATATGTGTCTGTGTCTGTCAGGTTTAAATCAGCCTATTGTCACTTTCAGAAAATTGTACATGTTTTTTTTTATAACCATCTTAATGTCACTTTCTGAAAAGTGTATACATATATTTAAAATCGTCGTATTGTCACTTTGTAAAAAGTACGTCCTATTTATAATCATCATATTGGCATTTTGTGGAAAGTTTAAACATATATTTAAAACCAGCATATTGGCATTTTTGAAAAGTTTATACATATATATTAAAATCCGTCATATTGTCACTTCATAAAAAGTTCGTACATGTATTTGTAACCATCATATTGGCATTTTGTGAAAAGTTCATATACATATATAAACCATCGTATTGTGAAAAGTTTATATATATATATCAGTCATTTTGTAAAAGTTTATTATACGAGTATATTTAAAACCACCATATTGTCACATTGCTAAAAGTTTATACATCTGTTCAAAGCCACCACACTGTCACTTCAGGAGATAAAATCAGTGTATTGTTACTTTGAGAAGTGGACGAAAGTGAATTAAAATCCCTAGTTTTAATCGCTAATTTGTACACTACAAAAAGTTCTGCATCACCGTATTTTCCTCTTTATAATTGTTGTCTGTCGATGAAATATTACTGTGTAGTAGATAATGATTTAGTACACTCATGCTTGAAACAAACTGAAAATCCATGATGTGTCGGAGGACTTGAGAGGAGTATTTGATAATGATTCGGGGATACTTTTCTTGATTTCTCCATAAAAAAATAAATAAATAAATAAATAAAAAAAAAACAAAAAAAAAACAAAAAACAAAAAAAACAAACAAAAAAACAAACAAACGAAACAACAACAACAACAAAAAAACAAACAAACAAAATACAAACAAACAAAAAACAAAACAAACATACATTGTTGGTACACATTAGAGAAACAAGAATAAAATATCCTAGAATTATCACCAAATACTGTTCTTTTACAAATATTCTGATACATGACCCAAGTACGTGTAATGCTTGTTTATAGTATGTGGGAATATTACTCAAAATTAGCAAAACTGCTAAGCATTATGAAAACACGCCTATTCAAATATATAGAAAATTTCATCTGCAAAAACTGTAAATTTTCAGATAAAAAAAATTCTGATATTTTTCTTATTTCTGCTCAATACATAGATTGTGGTACTCGTTATAACCGCCTCGGCGAGGCGGTTCTAATGAGTACCCACAATCTATGCTTTTGAGCAGAAATAAGAAAAATAATGTATACCCCGGTAAACCCCAGTTTTACTATATAAAAGTGGGGTTTAAGGGGGTCAACATTATATAGGCATGTTTTCGTGATGAAGCAAAAATCTCTAGTCGAAGTAGAAGCTTGTACATGCAATTGACTCAAAAACATGCTCTGGAATAATCCAGTGCTTTGTTCTTGTTAATGCCGAAACAATAAAAGGAATCAGATACATATCAAGGTTTCAACACGAACGTAAGATTAATGCGTCTGACAGACAGGAAATATCAGATTGATTGCCTTTGCGTCCAAATTTGAGGTGCATTAGACATTTGCGGAATGTTTAAAAAATTTAAAAAAAAAAAAAAGAAAAAAAGAAGACGTCTGTCTTTCTAAAATTTCTCTTGCAACTTGCACGATTTGAATAAATTTTGCACCTAAAATTAATCAATATCAGTTCAGAGCTTACTTTTCATCCGAATTAATTTCTCAAATTGTTATGTCTGACTTTTTTTAGATGAATCCATGCACGTTTTAATTTTGTTTAATGTTTGTTCACCTGAAATGATATAATTACTGTTTCATACATGTATGATGTAGCTATTTTATTCAGTTTGTTTTATCACTTAGCTTAGTCCAATCATTATAAATCTCGGTAATGTAGAAACTTTTTAGCTGCGTATATTTACTCAGGCTATCAGTAAATATTAGAAACAAGCTAGATTAAACTTGATATTTCCTCGGAGTATACTTGTCTGATGTATAGAGCATTTATAAACAGAAAATCTTTCATAAAGTGACAACTGGGACCACCGTTGAGCCAGCTCATGAGAAAAGGACACTTCTCGCATAAGCGACTAGAAAAGGCTCAGCTGAACCTATGCTCAAAACTTACCCAGGCAACTAATTGGGCTAGATGCATGACTTTTTGCATGAAGCTCCCTGAAGGTCTTCTCTACATATCTGGTTCTGGCGAGACGACGCATATGCGCAGGCTCGCCTGAGCCTTTGCTGCTCGCCTGTGCGATAAGTACCATTTTCTCATGGGCCGGCTTAGTTACAGATTGAGTCACACGCAAGGGCAAACAGACATCTGTCGAATATGCACAGTCTTGTGAGGGTGTTCGCTGCTCGCTTTAAGATTCTTTAATTGTGTAAGCAAAGAGTTAAATCCCTGCGAGGGTTGTAGTTAATGAAAAACGAAAGATTGAGTCATGACAATTGTGACGAGTGAAGAACCCGCCTTTGACAAATCGAATTTGCGCATCATAAAACTGCCTTATTAGAAAACGCGCTTTCAAGGCATATATGGAACGCAAAAGCCTATCTATACCAGCCTGTGCATCTACGGAGTCTGTTTTTATCCTGTACGGCCCGCCATCAAAAGAATCGGGTCTTTGCTCTTTGCGTTATGCCAGATCATTTCAGTTGTCTGTGCTGATCTGAGCCTATGTTGCCTGGAATGTAGGCAACAAAAATTCAAATCAGGCTGGACTATGGGAATGCTTAATCCTCGGTTTAATCAGGACCTTCGGTGCAGCTTACGAAATCAATGACTTGTAGAATATACTAACAATGAGAGACGGTCTT
The DNA here is from genome assembly GCA_964016985.1 of Anodontia alba. NCBI lineage: Eukaryota > Metazoa > Mollusca > Bivalvia > Lucinida > Lucinidae > Anodontia > Anodontia alba. The sequence continues at coordinate 36,269,844 of OZ024828.1, forward strand.
GTTCACTCTTTGCGGATGCGCGGGCTGATCTGATCCTTCGCTGTTCGCCCATATGGCATAAGGACCTTTTCTTTGCGTGTACATTTGTTTCATAGCATGCTAATAGCACAGGTCTGTATTGATTTGTCTGAACAAGGGAGTAAATTAGTCTTTCATTTAAATATTGAGTTGTAGGGTCATCTTGTAAGTAAAGAGAGCTACAAACATTGTAATCAAATTGTACATAAATTACGCACCATTCTATACAATACAAATACAAATATCTTTATTCAGCATTAAACATACTAACAATGTTTATAGCCTACATTTGTTGCATAATGCATAATGAGAACATGAAAAACGCATGCATTATACTATTAACACATGAGCTCAATAGCTATCTCTATAGCCAGACAAGTGGCATATACATGTAGTATAGGATAGAAGTAAATAGTAGTAGAGCAGAATAAAATGAAACATATTTTATTTCAGATTACAGATTTCCCACTGAATGTAAGTCTCATAATATTGGTGAACGGCATATATGCAACAGAAATATACAAAAACGTTGATGTTTTTTTTTCTTTCTTTTCTGCATTTATTTATCTTGTTCAGCTGTTAGCTTGAGAACATATACTGACTGGCAAGTGGTACGGTCTTATCCACACCTACATGCCGTCGTGTATACAAGTAGTTGGCCAATTTTGTCTTTTTTCTATTTATATCGTTCGAAGTAGTAGTACGCAATATTCCCATCCCACCCCTCCCGATACATTGTAGAACGAAACGTTCATGTATTTCTCAAGCAGGAAACCAGTACAGGTTATTTCTGATCATGACTATCCAAACCATTTTCGGTGATTGTTCATTTGTGTGTTCGTATATAGCTTGTAAGCCATATAACGCATTACATTGACAACATAATGGCTGATATAAATGTCATGAATGCAGCTGGGATACCACTGATCTCAGACCGACAAGAAACAAATATATCTATTTCATAGCAACACATGAAAGATCACTGGCCAACAACATGGATACATTAGAACCAAAGATAAACTATGATATAACAAATGAATGGTGTATATTAACCCATAATAGTCTGGAAATCCTTAAAAGGGTAACTGACAAACAGTGCAGACCCAGATCAGACGCCGCAGAACGCGGCGTCTGATCAGGGTCTCCACAGTTTGCAAATACATTGAGTTCAACCATTTTTCTCTAGGAATATCTCAATCACAAAGCCTGACATACCTGAAATCGAAATTAGAATCTTCCAATATATAGTGTGGGGGAGTTCATTCAGCCTGTAATGGGTAAATAAACTGATACTATTTATTGAATAACCCTCATCTTTCCATCAAGTGATGTAATTAGTTTACAGTTAACGCTTAAAACCCTGAATTTAAATATCAGGAAACGACATTTTTTACAGAAAGTTGGCATGCATTTCAAATCAGTTGCCCACGTCTTATGAGACGATTCACTTGAAATTCCAAACTCTCAACATAATATTTGTTTAAGAAAAAAAGTCTTTTGTCATCTTCTAATTTCACCATAAGTACGCTCGTATACTATTTGAGTCTTCGTTGGACCAAAAGAGCACTTGGGTTCATTTTCTGACGATGCGGTTAACAAACTCAAGGTACGTTTAGCCGACCCGGCCTCGGACCAGTGTTTTATCCTTTCTTTCTCCTAGACTCTAATTCAGCACTCTTTAATCGTTGTTGATTGGACCCTTTCAAGCAAGAAAGACGGTCAGTATGCACATTCGTAGTCAGAACAGAGGCTTCACTGTAAGCTGATATTTTTTTTGGCAACTAAAGCACAGTGCTGGTGAAAAAGCGAAAAACCTTATCAGATTACACAGAGGTACAGACTAAAGAATGTCTTCATAGTGCGCACGTTGTGCATCTGCTTTTACTGCATGCGTGTGTGTTTGTGTATGTGCAAGGGTGTGTACGATGTGTGCCATGAACTATTTGATGGATGGGGAGAGCTAAATATTACACATACGAATTTAACCCTTGTCATGCTGAATAAATTAAGATGCCACGCCCACTTCTAATTTTCAGCCAATCAGATTACTTTATCCGGGTTTTTTGTTATTATATTTAATGACAAACAGTGCAGATCCAGATCAGTTGGCTTCTTCAGAAGCCAACTGATCTGGATCTACACTGTTTGCTAAAACAGGGCATGTCGTGCTCAGCAAGAGAAGGGTTAAAAGTAAGTTATTTCCGCATACGGCTTTAAAAGAAAGTTATTTCCCGCTTCTTGTTGTTATATATTCGTCATGCTATTAACTTCTAGGTATGTTTCAGCTAATAATGGATGGGGAAAAGTTTGAAAATTAAACGTACTTCTTAAAATGAAAGTTATTTCGCTTTCGTATTGTTGCTTGGTATATTAATGATACTGTTTTCTAGGTGTATATCAGCTGAGGTCGAGAATTCTTGTATACATTTCAGTGCATAACGTTACCGAGGGGTTGTTAAGGAGTATTTGAGGATACTTCTGGAAAAATGTTCTCTTATTCTTTTCCATAAAAAAACATACAGTCGACTCTCGTTATCTCGAATTCCAAGGGACTCTTGAAATACTTCGAGATATCCGTACCTCGACATATCAGATTTGCAGAATTTAGGAAAAAATAATTCGAACAACCACATTTAACAAATATATAAGTATGCTATTGGACTCTTGAAGTTAGAGATATATTGAAAATATTGTGGAAAAGAGGAGAAATTGCTCCTTAGGAGCAATTTCTTCTCTTTTCCACAATATTTTTTACCTATTGTTAGATGTTCATATTTAGGCAGGGACCAGATTTTCACTTCGAGATAAGCAGTTATTCTAGATAAGCGAGTTCGAGATAGCGAGAGTCTACTGTGTATTGTTCGTACTCATGAGAAGCGCCTTATATATTCACAACATATGTTTAAGCTCTTCAGCGAGACGCTTCAAATGACTACCCACAATATGATTTTGTGGAAAATAAGAAAACTATCCCAGAATCATCATTTAATATCTCCCTTTACCAAATCTTTAGACTTTTCTTTTCATTGCAAGATTTTATTATGTAATAATGCTAAAACAAAATACATTATTGTTTTTCAGTTGGCAGGGAAATTCCGTACGGGTTCAGGAAAACCGGGAGAAGTGATCTGCGCGATAGCTGAGGAGGAAAAAGCTTCGTTAATTGTTTGTGGGACCCGAGGCCTAGGCACAATCCGCCGCACATTCCTGGGTTCTGTCAGTGATTACATTATTCATCATTCTCACGTGCCCGTGTTAGTTTGTAGACATGAGGCTCCACACAAGTAACTTCCAAATAAAAAAAAAAAAAAAAAATCGCAACAATCACAACTACAGTAAAAAAATAAATAATAAATCAAAACAAACCGTACAGGAACAAACAACGTTTTAGAGCTCATAGGAAGAGCAAACTTAGACTGCCTTCAGTCTCTAGTGACTAAATATTTATTCTTATAATCATGTTTGATAATCCACCAAAATAAAACCAAAATAATATCATGACTATAAAGGCTGGTCACTAAGTGACCAGCCTTTATAGTCATGATATTATTTTAGTGAATTATCAAAAAGTCTGGTCAATAAGTGACCAGCCTTTATAGTCATGATGTTATTTTGGTTTATTTTAGTGAATCATCAAAAAAGATGGTCACTAAGGTGACCATAAGCCTTTGTAGTCATGATATTACTTTGGTATTATTTTAGTGAATTATCAAACAGGATTCTAAGAATAAATATTTCGTCACTGGAGACTGGAGCCAGTCTAGAGCAAACAACATGTACGCAAAGCGAAGACTAAAACCAGTCTGTACGAAAGGTCAGCGGTGTCGTCATACCTCACAATTCGTACTTAACACGTCGAATTCTTCACACGCAGTAGTTCTTGTTTCCTTTTCCTTTTACACATTATGTACAGTTACGAGTTTAACGCTTAGCATGTTTAGTGAAAATTCAGCAGACGACATCTTGAAATAGTTTTCTTTTTTTCCCAGAACATAGGCTCTGACATTTCATGTAAGTTGTCTTTAAGGAGACGATTTCAATTAAATGTCAAAGCCTATTTTATCAGAAAAATAAGAAAAAAGTATCATTAATTTGTTGTCTGCTAATTTACCCGTAGCGTACAAAGTGTTAAATATGTAATTTGAGGTGTAAGAAATGAGAAGTGTGATGCTGAATGTGAGAAATGTGATATTTTTTATAGTAGGAATGTCAGAAGTGAGATACGTGAAGTAGGAAGTAAGTTCAACACGATTTAATTCAAAAGTGACTATGTTAACTAGTGAAAACTAACATCGAGACTATTCTCACCAATGTCACGTGCCATTCAAGAACCCTCACCGACTACCAAATACATCGCTGTATTTCTGAACCAACCAAACAGCGCACCTCTATAAAGTAACATACATGTTCAACCTTAACCTTTCTCTTGGCAAAGTCGGCAGACGACGGATTAATGATTTTTGTTTTCTTTTTTTTTTTTTCTCTCCAGAGTAGCAGAAAATAGGATTAAACGTTACATGCAAACTGTCTCTTCAGGAGACAATTTGCATGAAATGTCAAAGCCTATTTTCAGGACAAAAAATAGCATATATATTATCGATTTGTCGTCTGCTCAATTTGCCTAGTAGAGGGTCGTTAACATTTCCGTGTAAAATAAAAATAAATCAATGGGTATGGGTCTCATTTCCTGTAAATGGTATGGTCAGTTAATGTGACAACATGACAATATAATTGATGGCGACTCTCCGTGAATTTACGTTTAAAGTGCGATATTAGAAATGTGAGAAATGAGAAGTGTTAAGAAAGAAGTGTGGAGTCAGAAGTAGGAAAGCAGGAGGTTTGAAGTCAGAAATGAGACGTTAGAAACGTGAGAAGTTAGAAATGTGATGTAAGAAGTGTGAAATGGGAAGTGAGATGTGAGAAATGAGAAGCGTTAAGATGTGAGGAGTCAGAAGTTGGAAAGCAGGAGCAGTTTGAAGTCAGAAGTGAGAATGCGAGAAATGCGAAGCGTGAAGTCAGTAGTAAGAAAACAGGAGCAGTTTGAAATCAGAAATGAGACGTTAGAAATGTGAGAAATGAGATATGTGAGTTAGAAGTGTGAAGGCTGGCGTAGGAAAGAAAAAGCCACAAGGGAGAAGTCTGAAATCAAAAGTATGAAGTGATAACCATGCACTCAGAAATCCAAATCTGAAGCGAGAAGACATCACCGGTCTTTCGTACTTCTGCGCATTCATGCAGTCTGGTCAGATCTTTTCTGTTATATGTATTCTACAAGTTTTAACAGACGAGACGTGGTGCAGAATGAACTGGTGTTGTGCTTAGATTTATAATAAAACAAGTATAAGCTTTCACAAATAGCTTGGTCTACGCTTCGCACAAAGTCAGTGTTAAAGCTGATTTTTATAGTATTAGGTTCTTTCTACGCAAATCTTGGCTAAATCGGCTAAACTAAAAAATGCTTAGGGTGACTTGGAGAGGTCTGTCTCGTCTAAATGAGAATGACTATAGCTCACAATAAAATGTGAAATTACGGCTAATTTCACATCGCTTTTTAGGCTTACTTCATCAAAACTTGAATAAGTAGTTATAAGAATATCAACTTTTGTTACGCTGACCCGGGAATGCTATAAATTGCGCATAGTAGGACCAAAGCACCCGCCGAGTTTAGGTAAAATTGTCAAGAATAATGTATATCCCATACGCGTTGATAAAGTGCTGCAATGGTAACCTTTTAGAATATCTACATAAGTGCAGGGTGCCGAACAAATTTCAAGCGAACCATGGTGTTCCAGTACTTGAAATATAATTCTGTTCTATTCAGTGCTATATCTAGTCCCGGGTTTAGTGTCTACGTTCAGGAGCGCAGGCAATCTTAAAGTAAAGCTGCAGACCATAGTTTCGCTCTCTATATATATCTAATTACTGTAATGTAATGGAGACTGATTCATCATAGGACAAATAGTATATTGGCCGTATCAAGCAAAATATGCTTTCGAGCATCCGCAGAAAATCGCATGGCATCATCCGGGCCTTTGCTCTCCATTTATGCAGTCTGTATTATCCAATGATTTTGTTAGCGGGCAGTGAAGGCCCTGATCGGACTGTGAGGAAGCTCTAAGGGTGCTAAATCTGACCAGATTGCAAATAAAAAAGGCAGGATATACTGAGGCTTTATTGTTCACATTATGTCATAATTACCATCTGTGCGATGTTGATACATATGTTTTGTTAAAATATGAATTTTATGACACTTACAGGCCTTTGAGGGCATTTAGAGCAATAACGATATTTCATGTAATAAGCAGATTTATTTACATACATGTACCATCCATATATGTGGTGATATTAATCTCATTTTGTTTGCACCTACTATTTTTTTTCACTCATTGTATTAAGATAGTTTCACATAATTTTCCTAAATACTACATTTACCTTACCCAGCGGGCACACAACGTTGAAACAATGCCGATTCAACGTTGATTCAACGTCTTGCGTGGAATCAACGTTAAATCGACGTTGTTTCAACGTTGTGTACCTCGTGGGATAAGTATTTGGACACCTTATCTCCTCACCATACTTGTCTTGAAATTTAAGCAAGTCACTTTTACTGCCCATTGATATCTCTGAAAACCTGCTAGATGAGTGGCAAACAGTGTAGACCCTAATCAGACGCCGCGCTCGCGGCGTCTGATCAGGGTCTACACTGTTTGCTCAGGTGTGGCTGTCTGAATACTACGGGTAAATACGGTAATTAACGTTAATATTCGGACACATTAACACTACTGTACTGATCGTAACACGAATGAATTCTTTCTTTTAAGAGAAACCTCCACGAGAAGGCGGCAAGTACTTCCATGTGAGATTAAGCTCCTTTCGAGATTTATATATTTCCCTTAAATCCAGGTCGTTCCAGTCCCCAGGGGCGGACATTATCAGCTCACATTGCTCAGAACAATCAACACAAGTAAGCTCTTTTTAAATGGAAATGGTCTCGTGGGCTTTTTTTTTTCGAAACACAGATATACGATGGTTTTGCAGACTAAAATGAAATTTTGCACTTTGATAAATCGGGAATATTCATAAATAATACTTTTCAAAAATCGGGAACATGTTTGTCTGGCCATAAAGAGCATGTACATCTTGGCAGCATGAATATGTGTTCAATTTCCAGTAAGAATCACTTACTACCATAGACAGACTGTATCAATAATCAGGTCACATGACTAATTTCCATATTGAAGCTGCTTATTGCTGTCTTCCAATAGTAAATGCCATAAAAAAGTAACAGCAAGGCATTGAGTCTATGCTTACCGTAATTACCCTAAAGTTTGGGACAGACAGGTCTGAGCAAACAATGTAGACCCAGATCAGACGCCGTAGAACCCGGCATCTGATCAAAATCTAAGGGCTTTGCGATTCATCCTGCAGTTGTAGACACATCCATCACGAAAACACGCCTATACAATTTTGACCCCCTTAAACCCCACTTTCATATAGTAAAACTGAGGTTTACAGGAGTATACACTATTTTTTCTTATTTCTGCTCAAAAACATAGATTGTGGGTACTCGTTAGAACCGCCTCGCTGAGGCGGTTTTAACGAGTACCCACAATCTATATTTTGAGCAGAAATGTGAAAAAATATCAGATTTTTATCTGAAAATTTTCATTTTTTGGTGGTAAAATTTTCAGTATATTTGAATGGGCATGTTTTCGTAATGAACAAGTACTGAAATGGCTTTGTTAGAGAACTAGTATGGTAAGGAGTTAAGTTGTCCTAATGTTTAGGGTACATACGACAAGCCATTATTGTTGTAACTATTGTTTAGCTTAGCAATAACATAATCAGATTTTTAGATGTAAAAGAACAGGATTGGGCGCGCCATGCGAAAAGGGGCTGTTTGAGCGTATGCAGACAGCGAAGGTCGAGATCAGATTGCACAGTCTGATCTGAACCTTCGTTGCACGCTTACTGTGAATAAGTGGATCTGTAGAATGGATGAACAAGAAACTGCAAAGTCGCTTGTGAGCCAGGTATACAGTCTGATCAAAGAAATCGCTGTCCGCATTACGCAACTTTTCGCGCGGCTAGGCTCATTATAATAAAGAGCCGGTAAACAAAGAAAAAAGACACAATGTCTTTTGCGAGCAGCATCGGGCCGGTCGAGCAAATGCATTCTTTAGACACATAATATCTAACCATGGTCCTGCTGAACCCAGATATGCCCTACCTTTACAAACAGTGTAGATCCAGATCGGTTGGCTTCTTCAGAAGCCAACTGATCTAGAGATGCACTGTTTGTCATTTAGTATATGAATTTTTATCAACAGCCTGGATCAAGCAATCTGATTGGCTGAAAATTAGAAGTGGGCGTGGCATCTTAATTTATTCAACATGGCAAGTGTTAAGGAGGTTAGATACACTGTACAAGAAGATAACTTATGTTACTTCTCATTTAGTTTTCTGCACACGAAACCATTCTGAAAAGATGTCTACATTAGAAGCAAAAAAAAAAAAAAAAAAAATCTAGACAGAGTTGTCTCCCCTGGAAGTGTATCCATTCCCCTTTAAACCTGGCCCCGAGGTTATAAATCTTTTTTCATGCTCAACTCAGCTAAGCATGACATTTTCTCTGCCAATAAATATGAAAATGCCAACAACAGTTGGCATTTTCATATTCATTAGCTGAGAAATTTCATGCTCAGCTATTTATCAAGAAAAAAATTGAAATTGTTAGTAATTTGAGATTTATTAGCTGGAAAAAATTCATGCTCAGAAGAGTTGAACATGAAACAAATTTTATAACCTCGGGGCCTGAACAGCATTGATGCAGAGGCAGGTTCTTACCTTTGTTGCTCGCCAAATTGTATTTTGTATATTTTCTCTTGTTATATTGGCTCAATATGCAGTCAGGGCATAGGGATACATGCACCTGCTTCGCGCTTTCTGTGAACGTCGAAGACCCAGACCAGTACATGCGCGATATCCGTGCAATCAAGACGGGGACTATAAAAATCCATTATGAGTGTCCATGCAGGATAGGGAAATCTCACCCGAGTGGTAGGAATTTCAACCAAAGCCTCGTCCTTTCCGCTCGGGTGAGATTTCCCTATCCTGCATGGACTGGCTCGTGATGAATTCTTTTCTCTCCGACCCCCTCTTTATGTTGATTGTCCCTAGGACCAGCATTGCCATATGAGATAGAAGTTACTCACATGGGCAAAAAGCCTACCTCATATAAACTCAGGTGGGAGAAGATGAATGTTCTGGATAGACAGACCAGACTGTGTTCACATCTGTACGACACGTGTTGTTCCTGGCCCAGGGCTCAGACATGTATAGTATCATTTGAGCAATGCTGTGAGAAAGAGTGTTCGGGCATATGTGCGGACAACGAAAACTATTCGATACTGCAGAATATATGGACGGCAAGCAAAGACTGTAATCAGATTGTCCATGCGCAGGCTGATATGGGTGGGCCTTTGCCATTCGCGTATGCCCAGAGAAGCTTTTTCCCATGGCGCTGCTCATGTGAGAATTATAATATAAAATAAAGGCATTAAACTTATACACATGTTGTCATAGTTGTATATTTGGGCCCTCCGTACTCGGTGGAAAACGGCGAAGGTCCGGTCGGTCTTTTTTTTGCATTTTCATGGGGAAGTGATACGCCTTCAAGGGAGGCAACACTGTGTAAACTGTTTTGCTATCTTCTGATAAGAAGGGGTTTGTTCTCTTCCTCGCTTTGAGGAATCCATTGACTCAATTGCTGGTTTAAAATATTTTTCAAAACTGGACTTCAGGTCATGCTACTGGCTAGTTGAAATCAAGGAGGGAGACAAATACAAGACGGCCACGGCGTTCGCTATAGGACCACTGGTCTTCCACGAATGCAATCGTATAACCTTCGGTATTAAGAACGCTCCAAGCTGTTTTCAACGCCATATGGGGAGCTGCATGGACAACTTTAATCTCCTAGAATGCCTTATAAATCTCTGTGACATAATCGTCTTTAGTAAGATCTTTGAAGATGTCGAAAGGCAGGAAGATCGCTTTGAACGCTTGAAGCAACTTGGTCTAAAATTAAAAGGCTCGAAATGCGATTTCCTGCAGTGGGAACATAAAAACGAGTTAATCTGGAATTAAGACGGATCCAGACAAAGCCAATACTTTGAAAACGTGCCAGTAATATCACAGAACTGCGTAGTTTTCTTGGCTTCGCCGGTCACTACCGCAGATTCATTGAAGGATATACTAATGAAGACATTTTCGCGTTGCGCGGCTTAAAACAAAGCTTTTATCAAAATGTATGTTTTGGCACAAAACAGACGCATGTACAGATTCGAGACCAGTACGTGCACGGTATCAGTGCAATCTAGCCAGGACCTTCAAATGTTACTTACATTCCAGCACCGTAAATCCATAATCCTTAAAACGACAATCACAACTGCAGCAGACAATATCTATAAAAAATCGAGCAAATAAGACTTGATATTTTATGTGAATCGTCTGGTAGACGATTCACATAAAATATCCAGCCTTATTTTCTCTGCTGCAATTTTGCTTGTCGCTTAAGTGGTGTCTCAGCAAACACACAACGTCGGCCTGGCGTTTCATATGAATCGTATGCCAGTCAAAAATAAGGCTTGTCATTTCACATGAAATGCCAAGCCTTATTTTCTCTAAAATAAAATAAAATAGGATGTCACCTGCTACAATGTTGAATGTCCCTTAAGTGGTAGTCAATGGCAGTTAAAAAATTGCTAAAGATGCCGAGTTGTGAGCCAAAGCCTGTCTCAGATGTTGTCTAACACTGTCAGCAACTGAAGGCTGGATAATTTCTAGATTCAGTGATCCATAGAAGGGAATAAACTCCTGTTGGATTTAAACTCGAAACAGGTATGATACAATTCCCTTCTATGCATTCCAAGCAGTTATATGTGGAAAATTTGTTTATTTTTACTAAACAAGGATGAGGATTGCAGACTAATGTATAGTTAGCCACCGGATGAAACATGCATTAGTTATATGTAGTCAGCTATCGAATTCTGTGAGGTCATAGGAAAGATTTCCGGAAATATACACCTTACATTTGTTTTTTGTTTTGCATAAAGTAGGTGAGAGGTCAACATATTGGCCTGAGAGACTCTCTCATGGGACTTCCGTGGATTGGCATTACGAAAACATGCCTATTCAAATATACTGAAAATTTTGCCACCAAAAATATGAAAATTTTCAGATAAAAAATTCTGATATTCTTCATATTTCTGCCCAAAACATAGATTGTGGGTACTCGTTAGAACCGCATCTACGAGGCGGTTCTAACGAGTACCAACACTATGTTTTTGAGCAGAAATAAGAAAAATAATGTATACATGTACCCCTGTAAACCCCACTTTTACTATATAAAAGTGGGGTTTAAGGGGCTCAACATTATATAGGCATGTTTTCGTGATGACTTGTTTTTGCATTAAGTAAACCGGAGTAAAATTATAAGTAACAGTGACCTACATTTGGTACGCAACACATAGTATTCAACATTTTGGTGATTATAGCAAATACGCACTAGGCAAGCCTCTTGTACAGAGAGTACACCTACTAAGTATGCCTTTGTCATTGAGCACATGAAATTGCACTAGGTACGTTTTTCGTACACTTATTATAGTATTCCTTGGTCATTGAGCAAATGAGACGTTTTTTGTACACCTACTACAGTACGTCTAGGTCATTGAGCACATGAGATGTGTACTGGCCATGTTTTCCATACACCTACTATAGTATTCCTAGGTCATTGAGCACATAAGATGTGGACAGGGCACGTTTTTTTTTTTTTTTTTTTTTTTTTTTTTTGAAAAACAACATATAAGTCACAGATATCTACTTTTGTACGCAAAACACTTTCTGAAATACATATATATTCCATATATTGCTAAACCTAGGCCATAAAGTGCGGGGGATACGCACAGGTGATTTTTAAATCAAGTCAGCTCAATATATAGATCACAATGACCTGCTTTTGATGTGCGACACGTACGTTGACCATTGATGTTTTTACGGTAAGGTCAAATTTGCGTCCCTATACATTTATATGCGGAAAAAGTTGAAAAATCATTTTCTCAAAATGTATTAAAGACTAATGGCTGAA